>CM059426.1:37893002-38493002 GCA_030390025.1 Squalus acanthias | reverse complement strand
GGAAAAAGGAAGCGTATGTAAGGATGAGAAAACAAGGTTCAGTTGGGTCGATTGAGGGGTACAAGGTAGCAAGGAATGAGCTAAAAAAAGAGCTTAGGAGAGCTAGGAGGGGGCATGAGAAGTCCTTGGCGGGTCGGATCAAGAAAAATCCCAAGGCTTTTTACTCTTATGTGAGAAATAAAAGAATGACCAGGGTGAGGGTAGGGCCGGTCAAGGACAGTAGTGGGAACTTGTGCATGGAGTCAGAAGAGATAGGAGAGGTGATGAATGAATACTTTTCGTCAGTGTTCACCGAGGAGAGGGGCCATGTTCTTGAGGATGAGAGTGTGATAAAGGTGGATAGGCTGGAGGTGGTAGATGTTCTGAGGGAAGATGTTTTAGCAATTTTGAAGAACCTGAGGGTCGATAAGTCCCCTGGGCCAGATGGGATATATCCTAGGATTCTTTGGGAGGCAAGGGAGGAGATTGCAGAGCCTCTGGCTTTGATCTTTGGGTCCTCACTGTCCACGGGGATGGTGCCAGAGGACTGGAGAGTGGCGAATGTTGTTCCTCTCTTCAAGAAAGGAAATAGGAATGACCCTGGTAATTATAGGCCGGTTAGTCTTACTTCGGTGGTTGGTAAGATAATGGAAAAGGTCCTGAGGGATAGGATTTATGACCATTTGGAAAGGGGCAACTTAATCAGGGATAGTCAACACGGATTCGTGAAGGGTAAGTCTTGCCTAACAAATTTGATTGAATTCTTTGAGGAGGTAACTAAGTGTGTAGATGAAGGTAGAGCAGTTGATGTCGTATACATGGATTTCAGTAAGGCGTTTGATAAGGTTCCCCATGGTCGTCTCATGAAGAAAGTAAGGAGTTGTGGGATAGAGGGAAATTTGGCCGATTGGATAAGTAACTGGCTAACTCATAGAAGGCAGAGGGTGGTGGTGGATGGAACATTTTCGGACTGGAGACCAGTTACCAGCGGTGTGCCACAGGGGTCGGTGCTGGGTCCTCTGCTGTTTGTGATTTTTATCAATGACTTGGAGGAGGGGACTGAAGGGTGGATCAGTAAATTTGCTGATGACACCAAGATTGGTGGAGTAGTGGATGAGGTGGAGGGCAGTTGTAGGCTGCAAAGAGACATTGATAGGATGCAGAGCTGGGCCGAAAAATGGCAGATGGAATTTAACCCTGATAAGTGCGAGGTGATTCATTTTGGTAGGGCAAATTTGAATAAGGATTACAGGGTCAACGGCAGGGTTCTGAGGAACGTGGAGGAGCAGAGGGATCTGGGGGTTCATATCCACAGATCTCTGAAGGTTGCCACTCAAGTGGATAGAGCAGTAAAGAAGGCCTATGGTGTGTTAGCGTTTATTAACAGAGGGTTTGAGTTTAAGAACCGTGAGGTTATGCTGCAACTGTACAGGACCTTGGTGAGACCACATTTGGAATATTGTGTGCAGTTCTGGTCACCTCACTATAGGAAGGACGTAGAAGCATTGGAAAGAGTGCAAAGGAGATTTACCAGGATGCTGCCTAGTTTGGGGGGGAGGTCTTATGAGGAAAGATTGAGGGAGTTGGGGCTTTTCTCTTTAGAGCGGAGGAGGATGAGAGGCGACTTAATAGAGGTTTATAAGATGATGAGGGGGATAGATAGAGTGGATGTTCAGAGACTATTTCCTCGGGTAGAGGCAGCTGTTACAAGGGGGCATAACTATAAGGTGCATGGAGGGAGATATAGAAGGGATGTCCGAGGTAGATTCTTTACTCAGAGAGTGGTTGGGGTGTGGAATGGACTGCCTGCTGTGATAGTGGAGTCGGACACTTTAGGAACTTTCAAGCGGTTATTGGATAAGCACATGGAGCACACCAGAGTGATAGGGAGTGTGATAGCTTGATCTTGGTCTCGGACAATGCTCGGCACAACATCGAGGGCCGAAGGGCCTGTACTGTGCTGTACTGTTCTATGTTCTATATGTTCTATGTTAATATAGTAGCATAGATAGAGGATTGGTTAACGGACAGAAAACAGAGTGTAGGGATAAATGGGTCTTTTTCAGGTTGGCAGGCTGTAACTAGTGGGGTGCCACAAGGATCAGTGCTGGGGCCTCAGCTATTTACAATCTATATTAACGACCTAGATGAAGGGACCGAGTGTAATGTATCCAAGTTTGCTGATGATACAAAGCTAGGTGGGACAGTAAGCTGTGAGGAGAACACAAAGGCTGCAAATTTGCCGGCGCTCAGTGGGCGGGTTTGGAGGTGGGTCCTCTGTCAAAATAGCAAAGATTGACAGCGGGTAGGGAACCCGCTGTCAACCCGCCTCCACGCGAGTCTCCCAGGTGTCGGGTCTGTCAGCGGAGAACTGACTCGACACCAAGCGGCGGGGGAGACAATTGAGCTT
This sequence comes from Squalus acanthias, assembly GCA_030390025.1. NCBI lineage: Eukaryota > Metazoa > Chordata > Chondrichthyes > Squaliformes > Squalidae > Squalus > Squalus acanthias. The sequence goes on along the minus strand of CM059426.1, from coordinate 38,490,613 downwards.
GTTAAATGGCTTGTTAAGAGCTAATTTAATACTATTTGAGGCTTCCTTGCAATTTTACACTCTCCCACACGGGTTACCTGCTGTTTGGGGAACACGCCAGCTCAACCTGGCGTGGGTTGAGTCTGCTCTGATGTTTCTGAAAAGCTGACAGCTGCAGAAGTGGTGTAAAGGATAACATGTTGCAGATGGTGAGTTTCAGAGCACAGAAAATGTAGCTTACTGCATTTTTAATACATATAGAGATTTCTTTAGCTAAACAAGTTTTTAGATCCAACTGTATATCCAGTGCCACCTCATTGGGAGATCCTCTCTCACCACTGACAGATCGCTTCTGTCAACTCACCTGCAGCTGCCATCTATTGTAACAACATCGGTGCCCTTGAAAAAATCAGACCTTGGTCCTCCGAATCCTTCCACGATCAGCCCCAACACCAACATCACCAGGCACACCAACATCACTAACAACATCACCAATCTTCTCCGCCATCACCGGATGCCGCACTGGACACAAGACATCACCCCCTGACAACATTGCTGCCCGGGAGGCCAGCAATGGCATCACCATAGCCAGATTTACTTCACTTGACGCTGTTAACCCTGGCTGCCACATGATGCGCTAAGTTGACACCATCCCATACCAGAACCGTGAAACATCCCTTTAATGTCCAAGCCATTCCATGCACACTCATCACTGTAGCGGAGGGGCGGGGGGCGGGGCAGAAGTTATGTCTGAACAGTCACTGGATCTCAGTAAGACACTTCTCAATGTGCACTCAGATCTGTCCAATAAGGGGCAGTATTGGAAAAATAGATTTCACTGTATGACAGCACATTACCAGAAACTTCACATGGACATTTGCTAAACCTCTCAAGTGTCTACCCTTGTGTGTTGTTAGTTGGTATGCCTGCAGTCGGATGAGGGTGAGTGTGAGGGGTGGCTAGTGAGATGGGGAAGTGATAATGTAGATAGAGAGGATTGGGTGGAGGTGCAAGGTAAGTTGGTGTGAGTAAGGATGTTCAGGAGAAGGGTATGGAAGGCAGAGTGATGGGGATGTGTTGAGTGGCACAGCAGGGTAAGTTTGAGTGTGGCTTTGCAGTAACATTTTGTGATCCACTGAGATTATTGAAAGGTTGGTGCCACTACAGCCAGGGACCCCTGACGACACCCCTGCTTTTGCCCTCCTGTGCAATGTGCAACCAGGCTGCGTTGATGTCCTGGGGAGGTCACTTCCGCCCTTGGAAGGGAAGAGAACCTCCCTGCGTGCTGTGACTCCCTCCATAAGCATATGGAGAGAGTCATTGGAGAGCCTGGGTGTAAGAGTTCACCTTTGTGCAGTGCTTGTCAGTGTTTGCAGCACCTCAATGCTGTCAAACACTGACAGAACAACTGTCAAAATCCATGTGGACGTGGTCCCTTTAAGGAAACCGGCTGATGACACATCATCAAATGACATCATCAAATGCAGGGTAGGCTTAACAAGGCGGGTCAAGGGAAAATCCTATTTACATTGCGGCTGCAGCCAGGTTCATGTCTGGAACCCGGAAACCAGCTCTCCCGCTGCAATCACGCCTCTGCTGGGAAATTCGCAGCCAAAGAGTCTGCAAAGGGAGATAGATAGACTAAGTGAGTGGGCAGTAAGGTGGCAGATGGAGTATACTGTAGGAAAATGTGAGCTTATTCACTTTGGTAGGAAGAATAGAAAAACAGAATTTTTTTAAATGGTGAGAAACTTTCAAATGTTGGTGTTCAGAGAGATTTGGGTGTCCTCGTGCAAGAAACACTGAAAGCTAGCATGCAGGTACAGCAAGCAGTAAGGAAGGCAAATTGCATGTTGGCCTTTAATGCAAGGGGGTTGGAGTATAAGAGTAAGGAAGTCTTGCTACAATTGTACAGGCCCTTGGTTGGACCACACCTGGAGTACTGTGCACAGTTTTGGTCTCCTTGTCTAAGGAAAGATATACTTGCCTTGGAGGCAGTGTAACAAAGGTTCACTAGATTGATTCCTGGGATGACAGGGCTGTCCTATGATGAGAGATTGTGTAGAATGGGCCTATACTCTCTGGAGTTAGAAGAATGAGAGGTGATTTCATTGAAACATACAAGATTCTGAAGGGGGATTGACAGCGTAGATGTTGAGAGGCTGTTTCCCCTGGCTGGAGAGTCCAGAACTAGGGGGCATAGTCTCAGGATAAGGGGTAGGCCATTTAAGACTGAGATGAGGAGGAATTTCTTCACTCAGAGGGTTGTGAATCTTTGGAATTCTCTGCCCCAGAGGGCTGTGAATGCTGAGTCTTTGAGTATATTTAAGGCTGAGATAGATAGATTTTTGGACTCTAGGGGAATCAAGGGATATAGAGATCGGGCAGGAAAGTGGAGCTGAGGTCGACGATCAGCCATGATCTTATTGAATGGTGGAGCAGGCTCGAGGGGCCGTATGGCCTACTCCTGCTCCTATTTCTAATGTTCTTAAGATCAGCCATGATCTTACGGAATGGCGAAGCAGGCTTGCCATCTACTGGTGCTAACTGGAGGTGCTAAGTCCATATAGTCAGGACATTCCAGTGTTCACAGCCACTGAATTACTTTATGAAGTGTAGTATTTACTGTTATAAGGGTGAACGGTTGTGTTTCAGTCTACTGGAAGCTTGACTCTCCATATCACCAGTTCATATGCGGTGCAGTGACGGGTGCAATAGGTTCAGTGCCATGCCCTATCATTCCAACTAAACTGAAGAAAGCATGACCAACTGATTTAATGATGTGATAGCAAAATACTGCGGATGCTGGAAATCTGAAATAACAACAGAAAACGCTGGAAAAACTCAGCAGGCCAGGCAGCATCCGTGGAGAGAGAAAGAGAGTTAACGTTTCAGGTCGGTGACCTTTCGTCAGAACTGTGAAGAGCCGGAAATCAAATAGATTTAAGGCCAGAGTAAAGCTGGGAAAAGGGGGAGGGGATAAAAGAACAAAGGGGGAGATGAAGAGACATTAAGAGACATTAAGAGATATGCAAGGCTAGAGGTGGTGTTAATGTGACAGATTAAGGCTGAAAGAAGTGTGAAATCCACTGGCAGAATGAAGGACAGCTGCCAGCTTCTAGGAGGAAAAAAAAGGTGGGGGGGGGGGGCAAATAAAAGGGTGGAAAAATTAAAATATAAATGTGATTGGAGCTGAGGTTATGATCTAAAATTGTTGAACTCGATATTGAGTCCAGAGGGCTGTAGCGTGCCTAAACGAAAGATGAGGTGCTGTTCCTCGAGCTTACGCTGCGCTTCCGTGGAACAGTGTAATAGGCCGAGGACGGTGAGGTCAGAGTGGGAGTGAAGCGGTGAATTAAAGTGACAGGCCACCGGGAGCTCGGGGTCCCCCTTACGGACTGAACGGAGGTGTTCCGCAAAGCGGTCACCCAATCTGCGTTTGGTCTCCCCAATGTAGAGGAGACCACATCGTGAGCAGCGAATACAGTATACTAAATTGCAGGAAGTACAAGTAAATCGCTGTTTCACCTGGAAGGGGTGTTTGGGGCCCTGGACAGTGGGACGAGGGGATTTAATGATGTGATGTGCACATTAGGGTCGATTTTATAAATTCATGTTCCTGCCAGTTTTCCACACTGGGACCACGTATGAGCAATTTTGTCAGAAAGGTATGCAACCTGCCACCAATTTGAGAGATTTCTTCAATTCTTGAGTTTTTTTCTTGCTAATTTTCTCTTATACTCGCTCTTAGCCTTTCTAATCTCCAGTTTTGTAGGCTTCTAATGTATTTATATTTGTTCTTGCTTTCATTTTTATTGTCTGCCATGTAAGCGATAAATGTTTTTTCTAGTTTCAAGTTTAATGTAATCTTCCCATTCATCCATTAATCCCAACACACACTTGGTTTGTACCCTTTCCATCATGCCTTTAAGTAATTCCCATTGCTGATCCATTTTAGTTGTTAAATGGAAGGGAAAACTGCCAAACAGAACTGTAGATCTGCAATAGGAAATATTTAAAGGTGAGATGCAAAGGACACAAAACAAATGTATTCCTACAGTCAAGGCTATTTTTTTTCTAGCAAACCCACTTTCTACATGTACTCACACTTCCAAAAGATTTTCTTTCACATAACATTTTGTAATTTCTGCAAAACCCCATGTTGGCTAGTCTTTGATTAACCAATGCATTCTTAAATGCTGACTAATTGTATATCTAATTATGGATTCTGAGAGTATGTCCATAACTGAGATAAGATTAACTGGCCCATAGTTATCTGATTCATCCTTCTCTCCCTTCATGAACAAAGGTGTTACATTGCTTAATCTCCCATCTAAGGGCACAATTTAAATATTTAAGGAAGACAAAAAAAATGTAAGTGAGAAGTCGCACAACACCAGGTTATAGTCCAACAGCTTTATTTGAAATCACAAGCTTTCGGAGCGGCTGCTCCTTCGTCAGGTGAAGTGAAGAAATACAAATGGGCACAGCATATATAGACAGAGAACAATGCCTGTGCAGAGAACAATGCCAGATGACTACAGTTAATCTTTCTAACTGCCTTTTATCACACCTCGGCAGAGAGACAATCACTTTTGTCCACCCCAGTCCAACACCGGCATCTCCGCATCATAAAAAAATGTAGCCAGAGTCTCTGTTATCTCCTCTGACTTCTTAACAACTTAGGGTGCATGCCATCAGGGTTCAGTTACTGATTCACACAGAGATCAAATTTCCGTGGATTCTATCAATCCCTCTTGGATTAAGCCATGGCTGACAGCTATGTGTTGATCCTCCTAGTCTTGCTCTCCTTAATCTGCCCAGCACGTGGCACGTGGCACAGGAAGCAATGTGGAGATGACCACCCTTGAGATCTTATTTTTCAATCTAGTGCCCAACTCCTTAAACTCCCTCTGCAAGAAGTCGAATGTACTTTTAGCTATTTCATTGGTTCCAACACGGACCATGAATTTTGGCTGCTCCATTTCCCTTTTCAAAAGTTTTACTAATGAATCTGTGAAGTCCTTTACCTTGTGCAAACATATTATTCAGGATTCCTGGTCATGACAGCAAAAAAAAAGGCCATCTATACCCCTGACCACAGAAACTCACACAACTATTCCTTCCTATTCATCTAGTCTATCTGCTTGGGTAGTTTCTTGTTCCAAGGTGCCACAATATTGTTCAGGACCACCCTTCTTGGAGACACTAGCACTGTCCATCGCATCCTTATCTAACACTTACAGCTGTGAATTTCTGTGAGGGTTCTTCTGATCAACCGCCGTAACTTTGGTGGAAGATCCACAGAAACAGGATAAACCCCCACGGAATTTCAACCCCTATGTATCGATTGGACTTCAGAATATTTTCCCAACAGATTAGCAGTGCAGCACGCCTTCAATAAACGAAGGCATAAAAAGTAAAGATGCCCTCACAGCCACTGATAGTGCTGCGCTTGTGGTTGAGTTTGAACATATGAAAATGATGGACATCAAAAGACCCACTGGTCCATCTAACCTGTCCCAAATAGTTTTGATGCCCAATACAGACACTCCCTACCCACCCGGAGCCATATAATCACCTGGGAGAGGCGAGAAACCTGATAAAAAGCTCGGCCAATTAGGGAAAATTCAGGTCAGATTGCAGCATTTATTACTGCCTCCCTGTTGAATCGGAGTCTTTGCACAGAGAGTTCCTTGAACATATCCAGCTAGGCACACCTCTGCCTAGGCTTTACGGGCGGAAGGGTAACAGCAGGTAGCCACAGTCCTGTTGCGGTGCAAACTCCCTTGTGTTATTTCTCTGTTGCTCCTCCTCTTCCTCCCAAAAAGACAAAAATAGTGAGATTCCAATAGGTCAACCTATTGTCCCACATTTTGATGAAGCAAAATCTGTTCTGAAAGAACCCTTCTCAAAAACTAAGTGGGCAAATAAAAAGTGTATAAAAAAGGACAAACCCACTGATAAAGCATCCTCCCAAGCATTAGTTTGATTTTCTTATGCCTTTAAATCACCATTTCTGCACTGAACAGCTGCCCAGCAACCCTGGAGCCCTGTACATGGGGATATCAGTAATTGAATCCAGAACCAGTGTAAATACCAGGAAATTGCAGAGACATCTATATATAATGTTGTCCCTTTATTAAAATAATAAATGAAGCTCCTGCCTCTTTCTGACTGGAAGTTCCTAAATTGTTCAAAATGTCTCCCTGAAATACACAATGTGGCCTGAGATCTCCACCCAGATTGCTGCTCCATCAAGACCCAAGCATGCTGATTTCCGATTGTGATTGAGCCTAAAATCGATGATTCGGTGTTGGCATCAAGGTCACGCATAATGTGATTAAATGCAGAGTAAAGATCCCTCAACTTTAAATTATCTCTATTTTCTATTTCTCACGCTAGCTATCCTGCAGCGTGAGTGGCATTGTGTAGTGCCAATTAGCACTGAATGAGAGCATGCTGACTAGAAACTGGTCTGACACAGCCCAAAATCATTTCACATAAGTCACTTACAACCAGTAAACAGTGCAGACTTCCATCCCATCGAAAGAATAAAAAGATAATGACAGATGAGGAAGACCATTCAGCCCATCTAACTCATCCTTTCATCGAAGGTCCCACCATCACTTAATTAAATTGCATCTTGAACGATTCCAGACTATTCCATAAATCCAGGTTTTAATCACTCTTTGCCTGAAGAAATATTTGTTTCCTGACATCAGTCCTTTTACTAATTTGTGCCTAGGCCCTCCCAATCGTGCAATCATGGTTTAAAATGAAGTAGTACTCCGAATTAAATTTTTCTATTACACTTTGTAGGTTATATACCTGTATCAGTCCCCTCCCATATGTCTCCTTTCAAGGCTGTTTTCTTTCTTCTAACCTTTCATCATATTTGACATATAAGGAATCGGTCTTAGAGGTTTTCGCTGTTTGGATATTTCCCATGTGCTTCGGTTACAGGAACTGAACACACTACTCAAGATGTGGCCTGACCACACAACTTGAGTTTAATGACTTACACTGCACTGATTTGGCAATATAGCGCAGTATTCTGTCTGAATTGTTCATTGCTGCTTCACAATGATGAACATATTGACAAAAATTTTCCACTTCGCCGTAATGTCAGCATTTAAACCAATGTGCCTTTTAATGGACAATAATAACAATGACAGCACAGTAAAATTATTCTTCAATAATAACAACAGAAAGTGCTGGAAACACTCAGCATCATCGAGGAGAGGAGAAACAGAGTCAACGTTTTGGGTCGAACCCTTCATCAGAACTGGAAAAGTTTAGGGAGAGAGATTTTTAAGCAGGGGGAGGGAGGAGGGGAGGAAAGAACAAAGGGAAGGTCTGTGATAGGATGGAAGGCAGGAGAGCTTGACTGACAATAGGGATCATGATGCGGAGATGCCGGTGTTGGACTGAGGTGGACAAAAATGAGAAGTCGCATAACACCAGGTTATAGTCCAACAGTTTTATTTAAAATTACGTGCTTTCGGAGCTCCGCTCCTTCTTCAGGTAAAGGTACAGTGAGGGAATCGATTACACAGTATATATACACAGAGAACAATTTGTCTGCAGAGATACAATCTGTTAGGGAGGCATTACATCAAAGACACATCAGAGTACAGCTAAGAGAATGAGGTGGGTCACAGGGGGTCCAACGTGTCAAATGTTGCCGTCTGCAGTTAAGCTTTTAACTTTTTTTTAAACTGGAAAAACAGACAACGATGTTGAGTCACGTTCTGTAGCGTGACATGAACCTGAGATCCCTATTGAGGCCGTCCTCATGGGTGCGGAACTTGGCTATCAGTTTCTGCTCGATGATTTTGCATTGTCGTGTGTCTCGAAGGCCGCCTTGGAGAACGCTAACCCGCAGATCCGAGGCTGAATGTCCTTGACTGCTGAAGTTTTCCCCGACTGGGAGGTAACAATCCTGCCTGGCGATTGTTGCGCGGTGTCCGTTCATACATTGTCTCAGTGTCTGCATGGTCTCGCCGATGTACCATGCTCCGGTGCATCCTTTCCTGCAACGTATGAGATAGACAACGTTGGCCGAGTCACATGAGTATTTACCATGTACCTGGTGGGTAGTGTCCTCACGTGTGATGATGGTATCTGTGTTGATGATCTGGCATGTCTTGCAGAGGTTGCCATGGCAGGGTTGTGTGGTGTCGTGGTCGCTGTTCTCCTGATAGCTGGGTAATTTGCTGCGAACGATGGTACTTTTGAGGTTAGGCGGCTGCTTGAAGGCGAGTAGTGGAGGTGTGGGGATGGCCTTAGCAAGGTGTTCATCGTCATTGATGACATGTTGAAGGCTGCGAAGAACATGGCGTAGTTTCTCCGCTCCGGGGAAGTACTGGACGACGTAGGGTACTCTGTTGGTTGTGTCCCGTGTTTGTCTTCTGAGGAGGTCTATGCGGTTTTTCGCTGTGGCCCGTCGGAACTGTCGATCGACGAGTCGAGCGTCATATCCCGTTCTTACGAGGGCATCTTTCAGCGTCCGTAGGTGTCCATCGCGTTCCTCCTTGTCTGAGCAGATCCTGTGTATTCGCAGGGCTTGTCCATAGGGGATGGCTTCTTTAACGTGGTTAGGGTGGAAGCTGGAGAAGTGGAGCATTGTGAGGTTGTCCATGGGCTTGCGGTAGAGTGAAGTGCTGAGGTGTCCGTCTTTGATGGAGATTCGTGTGTCCAAGAATGAAACCGATTCTGAGGAGTAGTCCATGGTGAGTTTGATGGTGGGATGGAACCTGTTGATGTTGTTGTGTAGTCCTTTCAGTGATCCTTCGCCGTGGGTCCAAAGGAAGAAGATGTCGTCGATGTATCTGGTGTACAGCGTTGGTTGGAGGTCCTGTGCAGCGAAGAAGTCTTGCTCGAACTTGTGCATGAAGATGTTGGCGTATTGGGGTGCGAATTTGGTCCCCATGGCTGTTCCGTGTGTTTGGGTAAAAAACTGGTTGTCGAAGGTGAAGACATTGTGGTCAAGGATGAAGCGGATGAGTTGTAGGATGGCGTCTGGAGATTGGCTGTTGTTGGTGTTGAGTACTGAGGCTGTCGCAGCGATGCCGTCATTGTGGGGGATATTGGTGTAGAGTGCCGATACGTCCATCGTGGCGAGGAGTGTTCCTGGTTCAACTGGTCCATGTGTGCTGAGTTTCTGCAAGAAGTCTGTAGTGTCGCGACAGAAGCTGGGGGTTCCCTGTACGATGGGTTTCAGGATGCCCTCGACGTACCCAGAGAGGTTCTCACACAGGGTTCCATTGCCTGATACGATAGGACATCCGGGTGTGTTGGCTTTGTGTATCTTTGGGAGGCAGTAGAAGTCTCCTACGCGGGGAGTACGTGGGATGAGAGCGCGTAGGATGCTTTGAAGGTTTGGATCGAAGGTCTTGATCAGTCTATTGAGTTGGCGGGTGTGTTCTTTGGTCGGATCTGCGGGTAACTGTCTGTAGTGTTCCTGGTTGTCCAGTTGTCAGTATGCTTCTTTGCAATAGTCCATTCTGTTCTGTATGACGATGGCTCCTCCTTTGTCCGCTGGTTTGATGACGATGTTGCGGTTGGTCTTGAGAGCGTGGATGGTGTTGCGTTGTGCTCGGGTGACATTCTGGACTGTCTTGTGAGTGCGGCTGATGAATCTGGCGTTGATGCATTTCCTGACAGCTTGAGCATACATGTCAAGCTTAGGGCAGCGACCCTCCGGAGGGGTCCAATTTGACTCTTTCTTCTTCGGTTGCTGCACTACGGTTCCCTCTGTCTGCTGTTCCGGATCATTGATTGTCTCATTGGGTTTGTTGCTGACATCTTGGGATTTGTGGTAGTATTCCCGGATCCTCATTCTCCTGATGAATTCCTCTGTGTCTGCCGCGAGACCGATGGGGTCCATTTTGGTGGTGGGGCAGAACTTGAGCCCTAGGGCGAGAACTTCGATTTCGTCTGGTTGAAGGGTGTGGTCCGACAGGTTAACGATGGACTTCCCTGTGGTTGCAACCGTGGTACCAGGGGAGGCTTGGTTGCTGCTGGTGGTGATGCCGAGTTTCTCAAGCTTCCTGTTCTTGATGAGCAGTAGGGATGATAGAGCAAGGCAAAAGGAGAGGTAATGGGACAAGTTAAGAAACAAAGGATGGCTCTAGATGATGTGTGGATGATGATGGCAGCAACATTAACAGCAACCATGTGAGGAAACAAGAGAAAAATAAATAAAGAAATACAGGGGCCAATTTACAGTCTGAAATTGTTCAACTCGATGTTAAGTCCAGAAGGCTGTGAAGTGCCTAATAGAAAGGTGAGGTGCTGCTCCTCGAGCTTACGTTGAGCTTCGTTGGAACAATGTAAAAGGCCGAGGACGGAGAGATCAGAGTGAGAGTGAAGGGAAGAATTAAAGTGACAGACGACCGGAAGCTCGGGGTCACGCTTGCGGACTGAACGGAGGTTTTCCGCAAAGCGGTCGCCCAATTTGCGTTTGGTCTCCCCAATGTAGAGGAGACCACATCGTGAACAGCGAATACAGTATACTAAATTGTAAGAAATACAAGTAAATCGCTGTTTCACCTGGAAGGAGTGTTTGGGGCCCTGGACAGTGGGAAGGGAGGAGGTAAAAGGGTAGGTGTTGCATCTCCTGTGCTTGCATGGGAAGGTGCCGGGCGAAGGGGAAGGGGTGTTGGGGGTGATTGAGGAGTGGACCAGGGTGTCGCAGAGGGAGCGGTCCCTTCAGAATGCTGAAGGGGGGCGGAGGGGAAGATGTGTTTGGTGGTGGGATCACGCTGGAGGTGGCGGAAATGGCACAGGATGATCCATTGAATGTGAAGACTGGTGGGGTGAAAGGTGAGGACAAGGGGAACCCTATCGTGGTTCTGGGAGGGAGGGGAAGGGGTGAGAGCAGAAGTGCGGGAAATGGAACGGACATGGTCGAGAGCCATGTCAACCACGGTAGAGGGGAATCCTTGGTTGAGGAAAAAGGAAGACATGTCGGAAGCACTAGTATGGAAGGTGGCATCATCAGAACAGATGCGGCGGAGACAAAGAAACTGGGAGAATGATATAGAGTCCTTACAGGAAGCGGGGTGGGAGGAAGTGTAGTCCAGGTAGATCCCACCACAAAACACATCTTCCCCAACCCCCTTTCAGCATTCCGAAGGGATTACTCCCTCCGCGACACCATGGTCCACTCCTCTATCACCCCCAACACCCCTTCCCCTTCGCCCGGCACCTTCCGATGCAAGCGCAGGAGATGCAAAACCTGCCCTTTTACCTCCTCCCTTCCCACCATCCAGGGCCCCAAACAATCCCTGCTTAAAAATCTCTCCTCCCTAACCTTTTCCAGTTCTGACGAAGGGTTTGACCTGAAACGTTGACTCTGTTTCTCCTCTCCTCGATGCTGCCTGACCTGCTGAGTGTTTCCAGCACTTTCTGTTGTTATTTCAGATTCCCAGCATCCGCAGTATTTTGCTATAACATTATTCTTCAGTTTGATGCTTCCTTGTGATTACAGTTTGGATTGTGAGGAATTTTATTCCTTGAAATTCGAAGAAGAAATTTACTCTTCGCTCTTATGAATTCTGCTCCTGAATGTATTTTCTGCAATTAAAAGAAAATCATACTCTTGCTGTGCAGTTTTATTTTTGGTACAGGAATGTAGTTATCAAAGGGTTAAAAATGGATTTCATTGCAATTGCTGTAAAAAGTTAACTAGCTTTGTTGCTTTGATAGCATTAAGGTTTTGATGAGCTTAGGTAATTCAGGATGACAAGAAATCAGAAGGAAAACGCATGACAAGGAGAAAAGGATCAAATAAGAAGGAAGGAAGGCTTTCACATTGCAGAAGAAATTAATTTGCTCAATCTTTTGAACTTCAGCTTTGAGGGTCCCCCTGAGAAAAATAATTGCCTCAGATCAAACTGATTGGATTCCAGATGTACACACGTAAGCAGTTTCTTTCAAAAAATGAAAAGGTATAAGAACATAATAAATAGGAGCAGAAGTAGGCCATGTGGTGCCTCGAGCCTGTTTTGCCTTTCAGTAAGATCATGGCTGATCTTAAGAAAATAAGAACTTAAGAAATAGGAGCAGGAGTAGGCCATTCGGCCCTTCGAGACTGCTCCGCCATTCAATAAGATCATGGCTGATCATCGACCTCAACTCCACTTTCCCGCCCGATCCCCATATCCCTTGATTCCCCTAGAGTTCCAAAATCTATCTCAGCCATGAATATACTCAAAGACTCAGCATCCACAGCCCTCTGGGGCAGAGAATTCCAAAGATTCACAACCCTCTGAGTGAAGAAATTCCTCCTCATCTCGGACTTAAATGGCCGACCCCTTATCCTGAGACTAACTTCCTCCATTCCATTTTCCCGCCCTATCCCCATGTATATGTTACAAATTCATGCTCCTGGAGTAGATTTTTGCCCACCAGGAACACACATTGGGAATTTGGACATAGAGGTCAGTGGGACCTCCACAGTTTTCTTGCAGGCCCTGCTGACCTCCATGCCCAAATTATGCACTTTCAACTGACAAAGTTTCATTCTAGGAGGGAAAGTTTGTAAAATATACCCTCGTGTCCTGCTGTATAATGTACTTGTGTCTCAGTTCTGTGCTATTTAAGAATTTTGGTGGAATAATGTCGAATTACTGTACAAGTCATGAATTTTTCATGTTCCTGAAAGACTTGCATTTATATAGCACCTTTCGCAATCTCAGGATGTCCCGAAGTGCTTCACAGCCAATGAAGTACTTTTGAAGTGTAGTCACTGTTGTAATGTAGACTTCCTTTTTTTGTTCCTGGTAAATTTGAGGAATTGACTTGTATAAAAGTGCAACATGTACAAAACTAAGATTTGTAATGAGGAAGATGCAGGACAAAATGGATCCTAATATTTTGGATCACTGGTATTCAATGTGGCTTTTGTCGAGCACATGACTGACTGCTAAAATCAGGCAGCTGGGATCAAAGACTGAATAAGAGCAGGGGTAGAGATAAAGGGCTGGATTTTGAAACTGGGGTCGGGTTGGTGTCGTGAATCACACATTCTGGCTTGTAGTCCCGCCTCCATCGAGATGTGGCCAACCCACTGTATTTTCCCTTGATTGACCTTGTTGAGCCCGCCCAGTGGGCTCAGCCGGCCAATTAAGGGCCACCCGGCAACAGGTGACGTCACAGATTGACATTTCATCTGTCAAGAGCTTTTGACAGATGAAATATCAGCGTTTGACAGCTCTGTGAAGCTGTCAAACACTGACAATATGATTTCTAAATTGAGTCCTTCCTCTCAGGCTGAGTTAGAAATCATTCCAGCACAGAAAACAGAAGGCTGCAGTTTTTGACAAAACCACGGCTTTCCTGCTTTCTGTGCCGGTGAGATTTCTGACTCCTGAGAACTGAAGGGCTGACACCTGCAGGAGGAAGTTAAGGTAAGTAAAACTTTTTCCCACACTTAGCACTTACCTTACACACTTACCTCTGCACACATGCACCCATCACTCACCTGCCCACCGGACATATCGACCCCTCCAACCCCTGCAGACCCACGGCCCGCCCCGATAACTTGGCGTGGTAGCCACCTGTCGGGAAGCCCACATTTCACACTTTAAAATAGGGATTATCCAAAAAACTGCCTGTTAACTACCTGTTAACAGGCAGTTAATTGTCACTAATCCCTTCCCGCCTCGGGGAGTCGGGTCTCAGCACAGGTCGGGTACCCGCCGCCAGAGAAACTGGCATGGAGGCGGATTGGAGGCGGGATGGGGTCGGGACCCCTGAATCTGCAACTTTAACCCCCTCACACGCCTCCAAACCTGACTCCACGGGTCATTGAAAATCCAGCCCAAACTCTTTGGGGATCAGGTTGTAGTTATAAAGAAGAGAGAGAGAAGGGATACTGAAAATTCCACAATATCAGTCTCGTACTTGAACCGACATTATTCAGTTCTTTACTGCTTTGTGTTCTGCAGGTAACATTTGGATGGTCTCAGCAGAACACTGATAATGTTAGGTTATAAAAACAGAAAATGCTGGAAATACTCAGCAGGTCAGGCAGCATCTGTGGAGAGAGAAACAGAGTTAACGGGGGTGGGAATTTTAACACCAAAAAACTGGTGGGCTGGGGTCGGGTGGGAGTTTAAAAATCAGAATCCCGATGCCAACCCGCTTCCAACCTACTCACTTACGGTTTTAACGGAGGCGGGACAGGGGGCGGGCAACCAACCTGCTCCCAGGATGCGGGTTAGCAATTTAAATATTATAATGAGGCTGAGTGCTTCATATTTAGCCACCATTTCAGATTTAACCCGGCGGCTAAAGGGAGGTGCGGACCGCTGGATCCAGGAGGTAAGTGCCTTTCCATTTACCTGGTGGATCCAACTTACCTGCCTCACTAACCCTCCATGATCAGAAAACCCCCGACCCTTCCGATCTCCCCCCGCAACCACCACCACGAGGCCTTTGATCTCCCCACAAGGCCTCCGATCGCCCCTCCGAGGCCACCGATCTCCCCCCAAGACCTCCGATTTCCCCCTGAGACATCTGATCTCCCTCCTTAGAGACCTCCGATCTCCCGCCGAAGAGACCGCCGATCTCCATCCCCTCAGAGACCTCCGATCTCCCCCGAGTCCACCGATCTCCCCTACCAGACCGCCGATCTCCATCCCCTCAGAGACCTCCGATCTCCCCGCTGAGGCCACTGATCTCCTCTACCAGGCCTCTGATCTCCACCACCGCCCCCTCCCCACCGAGACCACCAATCTTCCCCACAAGGGCTCCGATTTCCCCCCATGAAGCCTCTCGATCTACCCCATGAGGTTTCTGATATCCCCCTCCGATCTCACCCAACGCTCAGGCCTCCGGCCTCCGAACTCACCGGCCGCCGAACTCTCTCGCCTCCGAACTCCACTATTCCTCCCCCGCCTACGCTCTCTCTGGCATCCGATCTCCTACCCACTCCACACCCACCATCCGCACCCCCACACCCCCACCTCCCCCGCTCCCCAGCTCCAGCCTCCGATCTCTCCGGCCTCCAATCTCTCCGGCCTCCAATCTCTCCGGAAGTGAGCACCAATTGTGCAAATTCTAACTAGAGTTCAGACAGCATACTTCCCCAAGACATTTTATAAAATGAACTTTTAGGAACATAGAAATAAGAGTAGGCTATTCAGCCCCTCGACCCTATCTTGCCATTGATTTAGATCAGGCTTGAAAGTGTAGTCAGTGTTGTAATATACGCAAATGAGGCAGCCAATTTGTGCACAGCAAGATCCGAGAGACATAAACCCTCCCCTCCCCTTGCAGCATTCCGAAAGAACCATTGCCTCTGTAACACCCTGGTCCACTCCTCAATCACCCCCAACACCCCCTCCCCTTCCTGCGGCACATTCCTGTACAAGTGCAGGAGAATCAACACGTGCCCTTTTACCTCCTCCCTTCATAGAAACATAGAAACATAGAAGATAGGAGCAGGAGTAGGCCATTCGGCCCCTTGAGCCTGCTCCACCATTCGATGAGATCATGGCTGATCATCCAAACTCAATACCCTGTACCTGCCTTCTCCCCATATCCCTTGATACCTTTAGCTTTAAGAAATATATCTAACTCATTCTTGAATATATTTAATGACTTGGCCTCAACTACCTTCTGTGGTAGAGAATTCCACAGGTTCACCACTCTCTGGGTGAAGAAATTCTTCCTAATTTCTGTCCTAAATGGCTTACCCCTTATCCTTAGATTATGACCCCTGGTTCTGGACTCTCCGATCATCGGGAACATTCTTCCTGCATCTAGTTTGTCCAGACATGTCAGAATTTTATATGTTTCGATGAGTTCCCCTCTCATTCTTCTATACTCCAGCGAGTATAAGCCCAATCGAACCAATCTCTCCTCATATGTCATTCCTGCCATCCCAGGTATCAGCCTTGTGAATCTTTGCTGCACTCCCTCCATGGCAAGAACATCCTTCCTCAGATAAGGCGACCAAAACTGCACACAGTACTCAAGGTGTGGTCTCACCAAGGCCCTGTACAACTGCAGCAGGACATCCCTGTCCCTATACTCAAACCCTTTCGCTATGAAGGCCAACATACCATTTGCCTTCTTCACCGCCTGCTGCACCTGCATGCTTACCTTCAGCGACTGGTGCACAAGGACACCCAGGTCTCGTTGCACTTCCCCTTCTCCAATCTATTGCCATTCAGATAATAGTCTGCCTTTCTGTTTTTGACACCAAAGTGGATAACCTCGCATTTATCCACGTTATATTGCATCTGCCACGCTTCTGCCCACTCACCCAACCTGTCCAAATCATCCTGGAGTTTCTCAGTATCCTCCTCGGAGCACACACGCCCACCCAGCTTTGTGTTGTCTGCAAACTTGGAGATATTACATTTAGTTCCCTTATCCAGATCATTAATATATATTGTGAATAGCTAGGGTCCAAGGACCAAACCCTGCGGTACACCACTCGTCACTGCCTGCCACTCGGAAAAAGACCCATTAATTCCTACTCTCTGCTTTCTGTCCGCCAACCAGTTCTCTATCCAAGTCAATACCTTGCCCCCAATCCCATGTGCCTTAACTTTACACGCTAATCTCTTATGCGGGACCTTATCGAAAGCCTTCTGAAAGTCCAAATACACCACATCTACTGGTTCTCCCTTATCTATTTTCCTAGTTACATCCTCAAAAAATTCCAGTGGATTAGTCAAGCACGATTTACCTTTTGTAAATCCATGTTGCCTTTGTCCGATCCTGTCACTGTTTTTCAAGTGCTCAGCTATTACATCCTTTATAATGGACTCTAACATTTTCCCCACTACCGATGTCAGGCTTACCGGTCTGTAATTCCCCGCTTTCTCTCTACCACCCTTTTTGAATAGTGGGGTAACATTAGCTACCCTCCAATCCATGGGTACAGTTCCAGATTCCATCGAATGTTGGAAGATGATCAGCAATGCATCTACTATTTCTAGGGCCACTTCCTTAAGTACCCTAGGATGTAGATGATCAGGCCCTGGGGATTTATCGGCCTTCAATCCCGTCAATTTCCCTAACACCATTTCCCTGCAAATACTGATTTCTTTCAGTTGCTCCCTTTCATCAGACCGTATGTTCTCCAACATCTCTGGGAGGTTATTTGTGTCCTCCTTTGTGAAGACAGAACCAAAATATGCATTTAATTGGGCTGCCATTTCTTTGTTCCCCATTATAACTTATCCCGCTTCTGACTGCAAGGGACCTACACTTGATTTCACTCATCTTTTTCTCTTCACATATCTATAAAAGCTCTTAATCAGTTTTTATGTTCCCTGCAAGCTTACTTTCATATTCTATTTTCCCCTTCTTAATTAATCCCTTTGTCCTCCTTTGTTGAATCCTAAACTGCTCCCAATCCTCAGGGTTACCACTTTTTCTGGCCAATTTATATGCCCTCTCCTTGGATCTTATGCTATCCCTAATTTCCCTTGTTAGCCACGGTTGAGTCACGCTTTTTGTTTTATTCTTATGCCACACTGGGATGAACAAATTCTGTAGTTCATCCATGCAGTCTTTGAATGTTTGCCATTGCCTATCCACCGTCAACCCTTTGAGTGACATTCCCCAATCAATCCTATCCAATTCATAGAAACATAGAAACATAGAATCTAGGAGCAGGAGTAGGCCATTCGGCCCGTCGAGCCTGTTCCGCCATTCAATACGATCATGGCTGATCATCCACATCCAGTACTCTGTCCCTGCTTTAATCCCCACAGTACACATATCCCACACTACCCCCGTAACCCCATGTATTTAATTCGCCCTAACATATCCCATCCTATCCCCATAACCCCACATATTTAATCCCCCCCTAACACTAAGGGTCAATTTATCATAGCCAAATCAACCTAACCCGCACATTTTTTGGACTGTGGGAGGAAACCGGAGCACCCGGAGGAAACCCACGCAGACACGGGGAGAAAGTGCAAACTCCACACAGACAGTCACCCAAGGTCAGATTCGAACCCGGGTCCCTGGCGCTGTGAGGCACCAGTGCTAACCACTATGCCACCGTGTCGCGCCTCATACCATCGTAGTTTCCTTTATTTAAATTCAGGACCCTAGTCTCTGATTCAACTACTTCACTCTCCATCCTAATGAAGAATTCTATCATATTATGATCACTCTGACCCAAGGGGCCTCGTACAACAAGATTGCTAATTAATCCTTTTTCGTTACATAATACCCAGTCTAAGATTGCCTGATCTCTGGTTGGTTCCTCGACATATTGTTCCAGAAAACCATCCCGTAAACATTCTAGGAATTCCTCCTCCACAGTATTTTTACTAATTTGGTTAGCCCAATCTATATGTAAATTAAAGTCACCCATGATGACTGCTGTGCCCTTACTGCATGCTTCCCTAATTTCCCTTTTAATGCCATCCCCAACCTCCGTATTACTGTTTGGAGGTCTATATACCACTCCTTATGCACCAGTCGCTGAAGGTAAGCTTGCAGGTGCAGCAGGCGGTGAAGAAGGCAAATGGTATGTTGGCCTTCATAGCGAAAGGGTTTGAGTATAGGAACAGGGATGTCCTGCTGCAGTTGTACAGGGCCTTGGTGAGACCACACCTTGAGTACTGTGTGCAGTTTTGGTCGCCTTATCTGAGGAAGGATGTTCTCGCCATGGAAGGAGTTCAGCGAAGATTCACAAGGCTGATACCTGGGATGGCAGGAATGACATATGAGGAGAGATTGGTTCGATTGGGCTTATACTCGCTGGAGTATAGAAGAATGAGAGGGGAACTCATCGAAACATATAAAATTCTGACATGTCTGGACAAACTAGATGCAGGAAGAATGTTCCCGATGATCGGAGAGTCCAGAACCAGGGGTCATAATCTAAGGATAAGGGGTAAGCCATTTAGGACAGAAATTAGGAAGAATTTCTTCACCCAGAGAGTGGTGAACCTGTGGAATTCTCTACCACAGAAGGTAGTTGAGGCCAAGTCATTAAATATATTCAAGAATGAGTTAGATATATTTCTTAAAGCTAAAGGTATCAAGGGATATGGGGAGAAGGCAGGTACAGGGTATTGAGTTTGGATGATCAGCCATGATCTCATTGAATGGCGGAGCAGGCTCGAGGGACCGAATGGCCTACTCCTGCTCCTATCTTCTATGTTTCTATGTTTCTATGAGCCTGAGGCAAAGAAGTTGGGTGCAGTGGTGACTTTGACAGCCACTGGTAAGAGGTGTCCACCCGTTCCTCTGGGCACCAGGTCTTGCTGCAGCAGGCCGCAGATCTCTCGGACAACCTTTTGCGAAAGTCTCAGCCTCCTTTGGCACTGCTGCTCACTCATGTTGAGGTAGTTCACCCTTTGTCTGTAAACCCTCTGTTGGGGGTATCTCCTGCGGCGAGGTGCCTCGATGCGCTGGCGCATTCTGTCCTGTGCAGCATCAGGTGGCTGAACAGGAGGTTGGGGCTCCTGCTGATGTTGCTGCTGAGCTGCCTGAGCAGGAGGTTGGGGCACCTGCTGCTGTTGCTCCTGAGCTGCCTGGTTCTGCTGCTGCCGTGGATGCTCCTCATCCTCATCTGAGGTCCATGGAGATAGAAAACAAATGGTTCCCATGCTGCTTGCAGATGCCTCCTTTGGGGAAGCGTTCATTGCAAGCGGGGAGAGGGTCTTCCAAGGAGGTCCCACAGTTGATAGAATCAAGCTGCAGTACCTCCGACTTTAGAAGGCCTTCTAAAAGTGCTCAGAGACCTTTTAAAGCAAAGGTCTGCCACCTGCAAGTAATCCTTGATGAAATAAATGATGTCTTGTTGGACCTGCAGCTGTGAGGAGACCACCCACGAGTCAACCCGCCAGATTTACCTGACGTGGTTTAGGAGGAGTGTGGATCACGCCGAAATGCTCGAAGAATCACGAGGGCCTCTCAAAATAGGCTTAGAGAGGCCCTTAATGAGCATTTAATGATCTTAAGTAGCGCTATGGCCTGCTGAAGGCAGGACCGTTTCCCGACCTCCAAAACCAGCACCGGCAAAATCCCGCGGAGGCGGGTTGGAGGCGGGTTCCGAACCTGCCCTCCTTGTTTCTGATTTTCCCGCCTTTCCCGCCTCCAAACCCGCCTCCTCCAACGTCAGAAAATCGCCCCCGTTAACTCTGTTTCTCTCTCCAGCGATGCTGCCTGACCTGCTGAGTATTTCCAGCATTTTCTGTTTTTATTTCAGATTTCCAGCATCCGCAGTATTTTGCTTTTGTGATAATGTTAGGTTGTCTATTTAATCATCTATCCTACACTACAACAGTGACTGCACCGCAAAAAGTACTTCATTGGCTGTAAAGCGCTTTGGGACATCCGGTGGTCATGAAAGGCGCTATATAAATGCATGTCTTTCTTTCTTTTCTTTTCTTCTTTCTTATACTGTACATGTCCTTATAACCTTCAAAATTGAAATCTGGTTCCTCTGCTACAGGAATTAATTGATATACAATTCGCTGATTTTGATACGATTCTATGATTACCTATTATTATATAGGGAAATAAATCTTCTGCTCCTTAATTACATTTGAATCTTGCCAGTTTTCTACACATGTTTGTGTTCTGCAATCACAAATTAGTATAATTAATTGGCTATGCATTTCAGCAATATAAAGACCACCCCACCCCCTGCCCCCCACCATCTTTGTTTCAATAAAAATATTAAATTCACTTATCTTCTAACTTAAGAAAAAAGTCAACCTTGCTGTTCTTCTCTGAATCTTCTCCAATGTATAAATGTCTTTTTGAAATAGGGTGGATGGGACGTTTTTCAATCTTTTCTAACCTTAGATTACTTCAGCTCTCACTCTCACCCAGTGAGTCCGAACTGCACATACATCTGAGACGATAGGTTCTTGCTTGGCAATGTATTTTTTGCTATAATCCCAGGAAAATGAACAGCAAAGCCCTGCCTGGCAATTGCCTTAAGTTATTGATTTCTTCTATGCTTCCAAAAGATCTCATTCCAGTCTTCAACAATGATAAGATATCATATTAGACCTCGCTTAAGTTTAAAAAAGCAAGCAAATTTATTTTATGAAAGATAAACAATCACATTTATAATATTGTTATATATACATTGTGTATATATTTTTATATGTACATAATAGACATCCTTCCACCTAACTCCTCAATGTAGACACAAATGAAAAGAGATCACAGCTGTAAGAACTAAATTAATTCTTTGTAACTATCTTATAAATAACGGGGATATGTGGAACACTCTTTGTTCCAGTCCTACTCGGGTCCCCTCCCTCACCTCTTTTTCCGGTACATTGATGACTGTATCGGTGCCGTCTCCTGCTCTCGCCCTGAACTAGAACATTTCATTCACTATGCTTCCAATTTCCACCCTTCCCTCACCTTCACATGGTCCATCTCCGACTCTTCCCTTCCTTTCCTCGACTTCTCCATCTCCATCTCTGGGGATAGGTTATTGACTAACATTCACTACAAGCCCACCGACTCCCACAGCTACCTGGACTACACTTCCTCCCACCCCGCCTCCTGTAAGGACTCTATTCCATTCTCCCAGTTTCTCCGTCTCCGCCGCATCTGCTCTGATGATGCCACCTTCCATACCAGTGCTTCCGACATGTCTTCCTTTTTCCTCAACCGAGGATTCCCCTCTACCGTGGTCGACACGGCCCTCGACCGTGTCCGTTCTATCTCCCGCACATCTGCCCTCACCCCTGCCCCTCCCTCCCGGAACCACGATAGGGTTCCCCTTGTCCTCACCTTTCACCCCACCAGCCTCCACATTCAACGGATCATCCTGTGCCATTTCCGCCACCTCCAGCGTGATCCCACCACCAAACACATCTTCCCCTCACCTCCCCTTTCAGCATTCCGTAGGGACCGCTCCCTCCGCGACACCCTAGTCCACTCCTCTACCACCCCCAGCACCCCTTCCCCTTCGCCCGGCACCTTCCCGTGCACGCGCAGGAGATGCAACACATGCCCTTATACCTCCCCTCTTCCCACTGTCCAGGGCCCCAAACATCCCTTCCAGGTGAAACAGCGATTTACTTGTACTTCCTGCAATTTAGTATACTGTATTCGCTGCTCACGATGTGGACTCCTCTACATTGGGGAGACCAAACGCAGATTGGGTGACCGCTTTGCGGAACACCTCCGTTCAGTCCGTAAGGGGGACCCCGAGCTCCCGGTGGCCTGTCACTTTAATTCACCGCTTCACTCCCACTCTGACCTCACCGTCCTCGGCCTATTACACTGTTCCACGGAAGCTCAGCGTAAGCTCGAGGAACAGCACCTCATCTTTCGTTTAGGCACGCTACAGCCCTCTGGACTCAATATCGAGTTCAACAATTTTAGATCATAACCTCAGCTCCAATCACATTTATATTTTATTTTATCCACCCTTTTATTTGTCCCCCCCGACCTTTTTCTTTTCCTCCTAGAAGCTGGCAGCTGTCCTTCATTCTGCCAGTGGATTTCACACTTCATTCAGCCTTAATCTGTCACATTAACACCACCTCTAGCCTTGCATATCTCTTAATGTCTCTTAATGTCTCTTCATCTCCCACTTTGTTCCTTTATCCCCTCCCCCTTTTCCCAGCTTTACCCTGGCCTTAAATCTATTTGATTTCCGGCTCTTCCCAGTTCTGATGAAAGGTCATCGACCTGAAACGTTAACTCTCTTTCTCTCTCCACGGATGCTGCCTGGCCTGCTGAGTTTTTCCAGCGTTTTCTGTTGTTATTATAAATAACAATGTTTCTTTTCCCTATAATTTCTTACCACTGTGGAAACTTAATGGGCTGGATTTTCATTGACCCGTGGAGGCGGGTTTGGAGGCGTGTGAGGGGTTAAAATTGCAGATTCGGGGGTCTCGAACCCATCCCGTCCCCAACCCGCCTCCATGCCAGTTTCGCTGGAGGCGGGTACCCGACCTGTGCTGGGACCTGCCTCCCCGAGGCGGGAAGGGGATTAGTGCCAATAAACTGCCTGTTAACAGGTAGTTAACAGGCAGTTTGTTGCCTAATCCCTATTTTGATGCGTGAAATGTGGGCTTCCCGACAGGTCCCAACCACGCCAATATACCGAGGTGGACCGTGGGTCTGCAGGGGTTGGAGGGGTCGATATGTCCGGTGGGCAGGTGAGTGATGAGTGCATGTGTGCAGAGGTAAGTGTGTAAGGTAAGTGTAAAGTGTGGGAAAAAGTTTTACTTACCTTAACTTCCTCCTGCAGGTGTCAGCCCTTCAGGTCTCGGGAGTCAGAAATCTCACCGGCACAGAAAGCAGAATGGCCGTCGAGCTGTCAAAAACTGCAGCCTCTGTTTTCTGTGCTGGAATGATTTCTAACTCAGCCTGAGAGGAAGGACTCAAGTTAGAAGACAGATTGTCAATGTTTGACAGCTTCACAGAGCTGTCAAACGCTGATATTTCATCTGTCAAAGGCTCTTGACAGATGAAATGTCAATCTGTGACGTCACCTGTTGCCGGGTGGCCCTTGATTGGCCTGCTGAGCTCGCTGGGCGGGCTCAACAAGGTCAATCAAGTGAAAGTACAGTGGGTTGGCCACAAGTCGGTGGAGGCGGGACTACAACCCAAAAAGTGTGAGTCCCGCCTCCATCTCGTCCCCAGTATCAAAATCCAGCCCAATGAATCTAAAATGTTTCTTAAAGATTGAAACTGGATTTTTCTCCCTTTCAGGAATAACAAACTGATCGGGTCCCCTCAACATTTTCTTTGATTTGAACAGAGCAGCTCCTTTTCATATGCTGCAAAAAAGTTACTGTGACTTCATGAATTTTTGAATATCCAACCCTCAGATTTAAAAAGCACCTGTGATCATGTACGAACTAAAACAAGCACACAGCATTGTTTAAATTTGAATTATTCCCCTCTCTAGCCTGTAAACCATGGAAACTTGCAATATTGTATCACATTAAGCTTGGTATAGGGATCTAAACTCTACTCGTTGGGCCAAAAATTGCGGTCGGAGGCGCACCTCCGGAATACACCTCCGATCTGTAAGAGAGGGAGAGAGGTGTCTGGAGACATTTAAGGCTGTCCTACTTGAAGGAGTTTTGTTCGTCAGCAAGACTTTTCAGGTTCCCATTTCTGTAAGCTTTATTACTGCCAGATTTAGAAGATTTAATGGGGCTGTACTAGCACAGGGCCTCGTCCTCCAGCTTTACCGTCGGAAGCAGCGGAGGCGGAGAGAGAGAGTGGAAAACGTGGCCAGAGGGAGGAGGACCAACAGGGCTCTGCGCAGGAGACCTTATCCTCCCAGGGTATTCTGGGAGCAATTCTCATACATTCATCTGTCCGAGGAGCAGTGTTTTAGAAGGCTCCACTTCAGCAAGGAGGTAGTCACAGAGCTCTGCCACCTCCTGCAGCCAGAGCTCCAGCCTCAGCTCAGGACCAGGACGTCTGTCGGTGGCAATGAAGGTCACAGTGGCTCTCAATTTCTACACCAGCAGCTCCTTCCAGGCTTCAACAGGGGATATTGCGAACATCTCCCAGTTCGCTGTCCATTGCTGCATCCGGGAGGTCACAAATGCTCTATACCAAAGGAGAAGGGTGTACATCTCATTCCCCATGACCCGAGAGAAGCAGCGTGATGTGCATGTGGCTTCGCTAGGATAGTGGGCTTCCCCATGGTTCAGGGCGCCATTGACTGCACGCATGTGGCATTGCAGGCACCTCATGAGAATGCAGAGGTTTTCCGCAACCGCAAAGGCTTCCATTCTCTGATCGTCCAGTTGGTGTGTGACCACAGACAGCGCATCCTCGCCGTCAATGCCCGCTATCCTGGCAGCAGCCACGATGCATTCATCCTGCGCCAGACTGGTGTCCCAGACCTCTTCCAACCACCGCGTCAACCTCATGGCTGGCTCCTCGGGGACAAGGGTTATCCACTCAACACCTAGCTGATGACACCGCTCCGTAACCCCAAACACTCCTGCTGAGCTTGCATACAATGAGAGCCATAGCACCACTAGGAACCTCATTGAGCAGACGATCGACGTGCTGAAGCAATGGTTCCGGTGTCTTGACCACTCTGGAGGAGCCCTGTTGTACTCTCCCGAGCGAGTCTCGCTTTTCATTGTTGTGTGCTGCATGCTTCACAACCTCGCAATTCTGAGGACCCAGCCATTGCCACCAGAGATTGGTGGACCACCTCAGGAGGAGGAAGAGGGAGAGGAGGAGGAGGAGGAGGCGGAGAAGGAGGATGAAGAGGAGGATGAGCAGCAACAACGTGGGAGGGAGGCGCTCAATGTTGCTCTGCAGGGGCCGTTCCCGAACACCTCATAAGACAGCGCTTCTGATGAATGACAGAGAAGATGGCTTTTGGGATCAACAAGCACATCATTACAGCCATCCCGCAGCCCATATTACCTGGGTAAAGTTCCAATGAGTAACATGAGGAAATCTGTAACGTTTCAATAAAAAAAAAAAATTTTTCTGGAGAACTGTGTCTTATTAAACACAACCAATAACAAACAAACACAACAATTCATTAACAAACAAAACTGGTTCTTACCACATCAAAATAAGTCTTAACAGTGAACAATATATTTACATACACATCCAACTTTGTTACAAACACTCACCCCATATGTTAGAAAAATGTTAGTTATTCGGCCTTCTTCAATGATCTCCCTCCCCTTCGCACTTCTCCCCTTCCAACCCTACTGCTCCTCCGTAATGTGACCCCAGTGGCTGCAGCAAGGCTGGTGGAAGGCTGCTGAATCTCGGATCCAGAGTCTGCAGATGGCCTTCAAGGATGCCCTCGACCAGCTCTGGGCCTGGAGGGTCAGGCTGCAGACTGCACCAACTCTACATGGGTGGCAGCAGTCTGGGCTGGTTGGATTACAGGCTGTGGAAAGTGCAATGGCGGAGTGGCAGTGGTGGCAGCAGGAATGCTGTCATCCTGAGAGAGGACAGCACCTTCCTGCTCAACCAACACACTACCACTCCCCTGGGGCAGAACCTCAGCATCCGGAGCAATCTGCTCGAGCACAGAATGCTGGCCTACTGCGGCACTGTGAGATCTCCGAGGGACTGTGGGCGACCCAGCGATGATGGCAGCAGTCAGCGCTGGCGTGGTATCAACCTGAGACTGCATGACTGGATGGCACCAACCGATGACTCGATTCCAGCACTAAGCCGTTGCTTTGCCTCAGCCTGCGCTGCAATAGATGCTGCCACCTCACCCATTACACGCGGCATGGGGTCTGGGTCCCCACGGTCTCTCTGCAAGTCAACCATCCTCTGCAACGAGGCAAGGATGGGTTCGAGGGTTTGCGCACAGATGACAGCTGTGCTGGTGGCGGACTCCTCCACGCTCCTAGCCAGTGCATCCATGCTCTCAGGCACCCTTGCCATTGCACCCATGAGCTCAGTATGCATGCTCACAGCCTGAGTATTCATGGCCACTATATCGAGGTCCTCATCAGAGTCCTGTGCAGCAGAACTCGTGCGCGCACTCACCCTCTGGGGAGATGGCCCCCGAGCTTCCCTTCCCCCATGGCGTTGCTGTAGCCCGCTGGGTCCCGGAGCTTCACCCACATCAGAGCCATGTCATCTGCTGCCGTCCAGTGACTGTGTGGCCCCAGTATCAGATGTCTCGCCCTTGGGAGACGCAGGCAGTGAGGCTCCGGCTTGGTGTTCCTCCTCCTCTCCTGCGTCACTGCTACTGGCAGGCTGAGGGACAGGCTGGTCAGATGGTGGCTCACTATCTGAAAGCAGAAGGTACAAGAGTGGCTTTACCGTGAGGGCAGGGGGGCAGGAAGGGAGCAAGGAATGGAGACAGTACATTCAGATAGAAAGTGGGAAAGGCTGGTGTTGTGAGGGGGAAGTGGAGAGATGATGTACATTATGGCCCAAAAATTCATCCCGGTGCGCGAGAGTACGCACTGCGTACTCTCGCGTATTCCCTCTGCAATTGCCGGTTTTCTGCATGCCCTGCGCATGCGCTGAAAACCGGCAATTGCTCTTTTGAAAAGGGGGCGGGTCCTCGGTGCATCGCGTGCGCGCTACAGGCTGCGCGCACGCTGTGCACTTCATGCTTTGGACGCGCAGGTAAGTACTGAAGATTTTAGAAATGTAAAAAGGAGGAGTAAGACCCGCTTTTAACAAGGTAAGTAGTGAATTAAGTATTTTTTTGAATTTTTTTTTACAGGTATATCTTTTTTAGAGACTTTAAAGACAGGTAAGTTTATTTTTATAACTTTTTAAAAGATTTTAAATTTTTTCAAAAATTTTATTTTTTATTTAAAATGGTTAATTTATTTAACTATACTTATTTTATTAATGTGATGGTTTTTTTTAAAAAATTTAATTGAGGTTTAGCTGTTATTTTGGGGGGGTGTAAGATTCATAGATTTCACAGCCGTGCTATGAAACTTATGAATGGAAGATGGTGTGCTGCCATTGGCTCTAACTGAGTCACGTGATCCCACAGCTCGCACGAATTCACTACGCCGGTGGGATACGCAAGCACTGCCCGGCTGATGTCTGGAACATCAAGTTCGTGCGAGCTGGATCTGAAAAAGCACAAGCGAGGTGAGAGATCGCGGGGAAGGCTTACCCCCGCGGGAACAGAGCGAGATCAATTTCTGGGCCACTGTTGCTGTCCCCAAGGGGGTCGACTTCTCCAACTGCCACAGTGGCCACGACATGGCTCGCAATTAGTCTGTGCACTCTGTAAGGTTTCCAAAATTTGCAGAACCCAAAACCTAAGGAAAAAGGACTTTGGAACTACCCCAGAGTGATTTGGGCCTAACATAAGTTTTGGCATTTTAAAAACATGTCTGGGCCTGTAAAGGGAGAAAAGGCTGTGAAGGAAGTTGGGATCGACCTCTGTAAAAGCAGTTTTGGGTATTGTAGTTGTCTGGGGAATCGGGATGACCTCATTCAAGCCCCAGCAAGCATTAACATTTTGACAATAGACCCGAGGAGAAGACAGTCTCATCCCATCAAAAACCAATCAGCCAAGAAGATCGACAGGATGCAAACCATCCCAAAAAAAACCCCATTTGACACTTACAGAACCCATTAAAGACATGCATAAAGATAGGAGTCAAGAAACCCAAAACATGAGGACAATGCAAACTCCGATTAAACAACAGATTGACAGGATGGGGCTATCTTGAATCCACTTCACACATTTACAAAACCAGTTAGCATGCTAGTAAAGTCGTTACTGTTAACAAAGTCTTACAATGACCAGGATTTGATTTGGTTTTGACAAGGCCACTTCAATTTAGTATAATTGAAGGCCCATCAAGCAGTTACAACAGTTCAGTAAGAAGGGAGTTACAGTTCTCCAGTAAAACAGTTACAAGTTCAACAGAAGTCAGTTCTGCAGTTCAATTTTAAAAGCCTGTGTTCAGCAGAAGTCAGTGCTGGAGTTACAGAGTTCAGGACAAGCAGGCAGAAGGTAGTTCCACATTTCGGAAGAAGACAGTTTAAACAGAGGCAGAGTTACAGCAAGAAGTTCAACAAAGAAGGCCAACAACTTCACAAGCAGACCGACACGCAAGAAGAAACCAGAGCGACTGCCTCAGTGACCATCGGACACCTCGCGGCAACAAGGGCCTTACGAAACCTTTTACTCAAAAGACTCTAAACCCTAACTCTCAACTGTCAAGGATTCGTTTGGTGAGCATTATCCCCGGTTCTCCAGAGTCCAACCTAGCTAGTGAAGTGGGATTGGGAGGGGTGAAGTATTCTTCTAATGTTATTTCCCTCGCCTGTACCGCATGTTCCCCAACCTGTGTTTAAGCATTAATAGTGTTTTAAGTTTGTTACCTTTTTCTTTTAATAAAGTCAAAATTCTTTCGTCAGAACCTGTTGTCTACTGCATCTTTGTTCACAACCCCTAAATAAGTCCAAGGTCTAGAACCAGGGGCGTGGGAGCGATTCGAACCGCTCACTGAGTCAGAGGTGAGGCTGACCCTACCACACCACCCCCTACAAAATGGCGACCATGGCGGAACCTTGGCAAAAGGGTTGTGAAGCAGTAAACGCTGGTTTTGAGGAGAGAACAAAAATTGAAGAGAGGATGTCATCCTATGTGTACAAAAAGGTTAATATAACCAAGAAATGGGTACTCAGGCTGTTGCATGCTGAACGTCCTATGGACGCTGCAGCTACATGGACTGAGAGCAAGGAATATAATAAGTCTGTGGAAAAGGCCATACGGTTGGTCTGCTCCCAGAAACAGATGCAGCTTATGGGGAAGCGCATTCAGATTATGGGGAAGCGCATTCAGACTCTCACAGAAGAGCTAAAGGAAGCAAGCCAACTGTCCCGTGCTAGGGCTGTAGCAGGGGAAAGGTTGTTAGCAGAGCTAAACACAGAAGATCAGGAACAGTTGCAGATAATAGAGGAACACCGTGCCAGTAAGGGATACCTCCAGTGTCAGGCCACCGAGGCCAAAAGTAGTGAACTGGCATTGCGGGAAGAGAACACCCGCCTTGCCAAGCAATTAAGGGAATTTAAAGAGAAGTTAAAAGACGTTCAGACAGCTTAAAGAGTAACCAGTACTAGGGGGTTTGAGGTAGGAGATCACGGCCCCTGTCAGAAGCAGATTGAGATTTTGAACCTTGCTCTGTCTAAGGCAAAAGGCATGGTGTGCCTGATAAGCCCGGGTGCGGCCCAGGAAGGCCTGGAAGAGCAAGGGGAAACTGTTCGACCACCACCTGTGGCGCCAAGGAGAAGCTTGGTTAGGCAGCAGGAGGGGCAGATAATCTGTGAGGCTGACAGGGAGTGCACACCACCACCTGTGGCGCCGAGTTTTGACTCGGTCTGGCAGCAGGGAGAGGGGGGCAAACCGATGCAGGAGAGGTCGGAGCCAGGGTCGATGTGCCCAGCACGATAGCAAAAGTTTGGCCCGCCCGCCGGTGGTGGAGGTCAGGGACCCCTTGAAAATCAATTCGTGGCTCCCCACGGTACACAACAGCTTAGGGTTATGGTAAGCCACCTGAGTAAACTTACACAAAAGGGGGACCCCTCAGTTCACTTCATGGAAGTGGAACAGTCAGGAGGCATCAATGACTGATGATGCCGAGATGTCAAAAAATGCTCTTGTTCTCACTGGATGGCAAGCTATACCAGCCCCTCTCTGCTGAGAGCAAGAGAGGACGGAATGGGTATGCTGCCGTCAGAGAGGAAGTTTTAGAGGCCATGGGGATGAACGATGGAAGTCCCTTCTCCCGGGTGGAGAGGACAGTGCAGCTCGCAGGGGAGACCCCACAGGCTTTCGCAGACAGGCTGTGGCCTGTGTACAGGGGTGCTTGTAATAGGGATCTCGACCGAGCTAACCTGAACAGGGACGAGCTGGCCCACTGGCTCCGTAGCCTACTGGCAAACAGCTTGCCACGAATCAAAGCCAAGGCTGAGCTTTGGTTTGACCCAAGAGACCCCCGGGTCACCGAGGAGGCAGTGGTCAGACAACTGACCCTAGCCTACCGGAACGGCAGAGGGGCTGAAGAGCCCCCACCAAAAGGAAAGGTGTATGAAATAAAGCCCAGTCAGGATAAGGAGGAGTGGCACCAGGAAGGTGGTAAACCTTCCGACACAAAGCGTAGCTGCTTCGGGTGCGGGAAGAGTGGGCACTGGAGAAAGGACTGTAGAAATTCCTGGAAGGATAGCCTAACAAAGAATTCCCCAGCTTTTGCCCCAAAAGTAGAGGCACCGACCTCTTCCCCCACACTGGACACAATAGTAGCGGCCATCAGAGTCCTGTTTCGTGGCCCAGGGAAGGTAGCTGCAGCCACTGGTGCTGTAATCCCATCTGCCCCCCCTAACACAGACCTATGACTAGAACCAGCGCAGCCTGTCTACCTGTGTTCCCCGGAATACGATGGTAAGAAGGGGGTGGAGACGGTGAAGGGGAGATGTTTGGTGGACACCGGAGCTGCCAGCACGGTGGTCCATTCGGAAGACCTGACCTATTCACCCAGGTCTAACAAAATCCCATTGAGCCCAATGGGGTTCACAGGGAATGAGCAGGCTGGGGCAATGTCCAAACCTTTGGACATAGATTTAGGATCCCTCCATACCACGTGGGAGGGTAACCAAAAGACCAACAAGTTGGCCAAGCAGGGGGCCAGGGAAGGAGAATTCTGGGATCTTTGTTCACAACCCCTAAATAAGTCCAAGGTCTAGAACTAGGGGCGAGGGAGCGATTCGAACCACTCACTACCACACCACCCCCTACAACTCGCTCTTCCAGTTATGTGAGGGGATGCAGCTCTGCATGACCTCCTCACGTGCGTTGTTGCTCCCTCCTGTTATGAGAAAGCTTGGCCTGCAAGAAAAAGGACAGTGTGTGAGTGAGTGTGCAGCCATGTGTTTGGCAGATGTGCCTACCATAATTGATTAGCCGTTAATGTCTGCAAGGTGTGAGATGTGGATGTGAATTTTAGCAGATGGGCATAGTTGTTGGGTGAGTGTTGGGGATTTGGCACTTTATACCATCTGTGCACAGAGTGAGCTTCAGATGGTGGGATGTAGAGGTATTTCAAGCATCGACTCACCCTGACCACCTGAGTGAGGTCGTTGAACTTCTTGTGGCACTGTGTGAGAGTCCTTTGGACCAGGCTCCTGGATGATACATAATGGACCACCTCCCTCCACACCCTTGTGAACTCCCGGGTCAATGGCCTCCTGCCAGTATCTGGAAACCGCACTGCCCGTCGGCGTTCTACGGCCACAACCAGAGCCTCCAATGCCTGGTCGCTAAACCAGCGAGCTCTCTCCCTGGGCCTCTGAGCAGCCATGATTATCGTTGTTGAAGATTTGCACCTCCTTGCAGGCCCAGGTCAAACGCAGCAATGATCAGGGTGAGGCTGTGCAGCATGATGGACTCGCCCCTTTAAGAACTGGAAGGCGCCAGTCTGTCTAAGTACAAGGTAATTGACAGCGCCTGGGCTTCAGTAGCGCTCTGAGGTAACGCCCCATTCCCCGACGTTAGCGCCCTAAGAGAAGTGTGTAGCGCTTGATTTAGCGCTCCAATCACCTCCAGAGGCGTTGGAGATGAATTTCACAGTTGCCGGCGATAATTTGTGGCAGGCGCTAAATTTTGTGCCCGGCTGATATTAGCGCTCCAAAATGGTCGATACCAAATTTTTCCCCCCATGGCTTTTAAAGTTGGCAGTGAAAGTGGGACATGCCCAAAACAGATTTTAGTATGAAATAGCAACCACAACACAGCAAAGGCAGAACAGAAGCAAGGGTGAGGGATAAATCTCCAAGCTGACTGTCGAGTATAAAAACCTAATAATCTGAATCAGAAAATAATGGGGTAAACCACGAGTCAGGCTTGATAATATGAGACTGAAGTCGTTCTCTTACTTAGTTTTCAGCAATAAGAAAAATTAGTCATGCACTGTAAAGGATTGATTAAAAAGTCACATGGGGGAGAAATTTGGGTCATTTGCGCCTCCCGTTAGTGCGGCCCCCCCGCGGCACCCCCGCTCCCCACTGGTCCAGGTAGGTGGCTTCTTCTTTGGCAGAGTATGCAGCTTGGGCCCTTCCCTTTAATTGAGGGAAGAGCCCCTCGTACGCGGCAGCGCTACACGGCCCAGTGCATAGCGCTGCTTAGCCGTGTGCCCTGCTCCCGCCCCAGGAAGGAAGTGGAGCGTTTGATTTAGCGCTCCACTTCCTTCCGGGGGCGGTAACCCGAATTTAGCGATTGGGGCGGAACTTCTGTGCCTGGCGCAAAATATTCCGCCTCCCGGATGTTACCGCCCCCAAAAGGGGCGATACGCAATTTCTCCCCCATGATGAGTAAAAACAGGGACAGACTGCGAAAATAAAAATTTGCATTGAACCTTTAATTGATCAAAAAGCATCGGTTCAGTCTTGGCAGGTCATCAAAGCCTTATTATCCAATACTGCAGGTAATAATGAATCTTGTTAGGAAGGAAATTAACTCACCAACAATGCCATGATACAAGTGTCATTGCTTTATTTGCGTCACCGTGGAAAGAGTTAGTGATTCATGGCCTGAAAAGCTTTCTGAAATGTTCACTGAAGAACGTGGTTGAATATATTTGAATATATACAGTGTGACATACAATTGATCTCATGATACTCCTTCAGCAATGACTATCCCTGCTTATATGTTTGTGTACAAATAGGAAACAGCAAAGCAAAACTGGAACAATTAAAGCATCAAATCCCTTTGGAGGCAGTAATACAGCAACCACGAAAAGGTACAGCTTCAAATGCCAGTTTGTGCTGTTTGTTGTCATGTTATCAAACATTACCTTGTAATGTAAGTTGCTTAGGATGCTCTTGGAATAATAATGCCACGTTACAGCATGTTTCAACTTTTGAAAAAGACCTTGGAGGCAGATTTTACATAGAAGATTATGGAAGTGAGCACCAAATGATCAAAGTCTAACGAAAGTTCAGACAGTATGCTTCCCCAAGACATTTTGTAAAAATGAGCTTTTAGGAATGTAGGCTATTCAGTCCCTTGAGCCTATCTTGCCATTGAATTAGATTATGGCTGACATCAGAAGTGTAGTCAGTGTTGTAATGCAGGCAAATGAGGTAGCCAATCTGTGCACAGCAAGGTCCCAGAGACAACAACGAAATAGAAGATCATATTTCTGATCTGATATCATACATCTGATTTTGCAGTATTGGTTGAGGGAGTAAATATTGGGCAGGACACCTGGAGAACTTCCCTGCTTTTCTTCAAATAGTGCAACGGTTTCTTTTACTTCTATCTGAGCAGGCAGAAAGAGCCTTGGTTTAATGGCCCAGAAATTAAAGACGGAGCCTTCCTGCAGGGGGTAAGGCTTCCCCGCGATATCTCACTGCGCGCCTGCCTTTTCCTTCCGAGCTCGCACGAACTTGAGTTTCTAGACAGCAGCTGTGCAGTGTGTGCGTATCCCACAGACGCAGTTAATTCGTGCGAGCTGTGGGATCACGTGATTCAGTTAGAGCCAATGGCAGCACACCATCTTTCATTCATAGTTTTCACAGCAAGGGCTGTGAAAGCTATGAATACTATACCCCCCAAAAGAACAGCTGAACCTCAATTAAATTAAAAAAAAACCATCACATTAATAAAATAAGTATAGTTAAATAAATTAACCACTTTAAACAAAAAATTAAATTTTTGAAAAAATTTAAAATCTTTTTAAAAGTTATAAAAATAAACTTACCTTTCTTTAAAGTCTCTAAAAAAGATATGCCTGTTGAAAAAAATTCAAAATAATACTTAATTAAGTACTTACCTTGTTAAAAGAGGGTCTTACACCTCCTTTCTTTATGTGCAAAATCTTCCATGCTTACCTGCGCGTTCAAAGCACTAAGTGCACTGCGTGCGCGCAGCCTGTAGCGCGCACGCGGTTCACTTAGGAACCGCCCCCTTTTGAAATCACCAAGTGCCGGTTTTCAGCGCATGCGCAGTGCATGCAGAAAACCGGCAATTGGAGACAGAATACGCGAGAGTACACAGTGCGTACTCTCGCGTAGTGAGACTAATTTTTGGGCCATTGTTTCAACTGAAATGCAGCACCTACTATAATTTATTGATTTGTTAGTGCACCCCCACGTCATTAATTTATTGATTTGTTTCTGTGCTCCTTACTCTATGAATTTATTAATTCACTGCCACCCACTTCTCCAATTAACTTGCTGGTGCCCATTGCTCTATGAATTTATTAATTCAGTGATGCCCAGTGCTTCATTTATTTATTAATCATTGGTGCCTA
The DNA here is from genome assembly GCA_030390025.1 of Squalus acanthias. Taxonomy (NCBI): domain Eukaryota; kingdom Metazoa; phylum Chordata; class Chondrichthyes; order Squaliformes; family Squalidae; genus Squalus; species Squalus acanthias. Next base: position 38,455,910 of record CM059426.1, on the reverse strand, counting down.
CTCATTTATTTTATTAAATTCATTCTTGGAACGGAGGTGTTGCTGGCAGGGCCAGCATTTATTGCCCATCCCTAGATGCCCTTCACAAGGTGGTGGTGGTGAGTCTTCTTCTTGAAACACTGCAGCCCGTGTGGTGAAGGTGCTCCCACAGCGGAGGACTGGAGGACTGCTAATGTGGTACCCTTGTTTAAAAAGGAAGAAAAGGATAGACCGAGTAATTACAGGCCAGTCAGCCTAACCTCGGTGGTGGGAAAATTATTGGGAAGAATTCTGAAAGACAGGTTAAATCTTCATTTAGAAAGACACGGATTAATCAAGGATAGTCAGCACGGATTTGTTAAGGGAAGGTCGTGTCTGACAAACTTGATTGAATTTTTTGAGGAGGTAACAAGGAGGGCAGATGAGGGTAGTGTGTTTGATGTAATGTATATGGACTTTAGCAAGGCTTTTGATAAGATTCCACATGGCAGACTGGTCACGAAGTTAAAAGCCCATGGGATCCAGGGCAAAGTGTCAAGTTGGATTCAAAACTGGCTCGGAGACAGGAAGCAGAGGGTAATGGTTGATGTGACTGGAAGGCTGTTTCCAGTAGGGTTCAGCAGGGCTCAGTACTAGGTCCCTTGCTTTTTGTGGTATATATCAATGATCTTGACTTGAATATAGGGGGTATGATTAAGAAGTTTGCAGATGATACTAAAATCGACTGTGTGGTTGATACTGAAGAAGGAAGCTGTAGACTACAGGAAGATATCAATAAATTGGTCAGGTGGGCAGAACAGTGGCAAATGGAATTCAATCTGGAGAAGTGTGAGGTAATGTACTTGGGGAGGGCTAACAAGGAAAGGAAATACACATTAAATGGTAGGACACTGAGTAGTGTAGAGGAACAAAGGGACCTTGGAGTGCATGTCCACAGATCCCTGAAGGTAGCAGGCCAAGTAGATAAGGTGGTTAAGAAGGCATACGGAATGCTTGCCTTTATTAGCCGTGGCATAGAATACAAGAGCAGGGGGGTTATGCTTCAACTGTATAAAACACTAGTTAGGCCTCAGCTAGAGTACTGCATGCAGTTCTGGTCACCACATTACAGGAAAGATGTGATTGCACTAGAGAGGGTACAGAGGAGATTTACAAGGATGTTGCCGGGAGTAGAGAATCTTAGCTATGAGGTAAGACTGGATAGGCTGGGTCTGTTTTCCTTGGAACAGAGGAGGCTGAGGGGAGACTTTATTGAGGTGTATAAAATTATTGGGATGTCAGACAAGATGGCTCCTGGGCTGGCAGCTCCCTAGGGAGCTTCTTTGCAATCCTTAGCCATCCGTTGCCATCCTTTGCACTTTCTCCCCCAGTCTCCTCTCTTCTGCTGTTTAAGTTCCCCTGGCTCTTAATAGTGGGTGCATTTTACTGCAAGTTCAAGCTGCAAGGTTAAAGTTACCTGAGCCCACTGCCCATCCCCCGACCATGCCTGTTCTTTGTTCTCATCAGTGAGCACTGGCTCTTCACTTAAATTAGCTTCCAAATTCCCAGACCTCTCTGCCATCAAGACTACGCTTCTCCACTGGACTACTGATCTAGCTCAGGGCCAGGGATCGCGAGAATATCAGTGTGAATTTAATCCTGTGAGAGACAACATCACTCATGTCCGAGGCTGAGACCCAAGAGCGAGGACAAGCCCAGCAGCGAGGTCAAGACCCAGGAGTGGTGCAACATGGACCAGCAGCGGGGTTGGGGCCCAGGGAAGGTGCGGCACAGGCCAACAGCGAGGTTGGGAGGACCACAATGCATCCTACGAAACCCAGGCAGAGAGGACCTGCGGAAAGGAGGGAGGAGGACAGTAGGAGTATGTTTGTGTGTGTGTGCTAGGCCGTTGTAGCATAGCCTGGTCTCCAGTTGTCTTGGATCCCCTTGCCATTGGACCAAGACCTTGCTCTGTCAAGCCGGTGTGGTAGCTGGAGTGCAATGGCCACCCCACGTTAAAAGAATTCACGCACAGGCATCTTCCACCCTTTAAAATTAAGTTCGGGACCTGAAACAGCAGGACCCTCATGGACAACCCCAACAGTGACAGACCAGAACGCCATACTGCTATCATTGCCCGGGAGCTCAGATGTTTCGACATTGACATCGCCGCCCTAAGCGAGACCCGGTGGGCAGGGGAAGGCCAGCTCAAGGAGCAAGGCGGTGGTTACACCTTCTTCTGGAAAGGCAAACCTGAAGAAGAGAACGCCGCCTCCATGGGGTAGGCTTCGCCATAAAAAAATGAACTAGTTGGGCGTCTCAGAGACTCCACTAGTGGTATAAACGAGCGCCTCTTGACTCTTCGGCTCACCCTAGCCCAGAACCAGTGTGCTATGGTCATCACTGCGTACGCCCCAACACTGGAAGCCACAGACGAGACCAAAGAGGAATTCTACTCCAGCCTCGAACAATCCCTGTCCTGAGTCCCAACGGGCGACAAGCTGATCCTCCTTGGCGACTTTAACGCCAGAGTTGGAAAGGACACAGACCTTTGGGGAAGTATGATCGGCAGAGAGGGGGTAGGGAAAGCCAACTCCAATGGTACCCTCCTCCTGACAAAATGCTTAGAACATGGCCTTGTCATAACCAACACCTTGTTCCGTTAGAGAGACAAGTACAAGGCTTCATGGCAGCACCCTCGCTCCAAGCACGCATCTGCTGGACTACGTCATCATCCGAGCAATGGATCACAAGGACATCCGCATCACCCGCGCCATGACAGGAGTTGATGACTGCTGGATAGACCACCGCCTAATCCGTTCTGTCATCTCCATCAATGTAGCCCCAAAACAACGGCAGCAACAGAAACAATGCCGCAGGAAAATTAACGCTGGAGCACTCAAAGACCCCGCTAAGAAAGCCCTATTCAGCCTGTGCCTCACAAACAACCTGACGACCCCAGTGATGCAGAGACACAGAGTGTCCACAGCGCCTGGGCTGCACTCAAGGCCTCCATAATCAGCACCTGTGAAGAGACGCTCGGTCACTCAACCAGGAAACGCCAAGACTGGTTCGACGAGAACGGCCAGGAGATCCAGGAGCTAATAGGCCGCAAGCGCAAGGCATTCCTGATCTGGAAACAGCAACACAACTCGAGAGCAAGAAAGCAGCTCTACAGATGCCTGAAGGCCGAGGTCCAACAAAAAATTCACAACCTAAAGAACAGATGGTGGGTGGAGAAAGCGCAGGAGATCCAGCAGCTAGCCGACAACTATGACGTGCGTGGATTCTTTAGCGCAGTCAAGACCGCCTACGGCCCAAGCACCCAAGGTCCTACCCCACTGCAGGACAAGAACGGAGAGGTACTCATCAAGGACAGGGAGGCAGTCAGTGCCCGCTGGAAGGAGCACTTCGAAGATCTCCTTAACCGAGACTCTGTCTTCGACGCGAGTGTCCTCAACTCCATCCTGCAGCATGCTACCCGCCACCATCTCAGCACAACCCCAGCCCGGCATGAGGTTGAAAAGGCCATCCGACAACTGAAAAACAACAAGGCCTCAGGAGCAGATGGAATCCCTGCCGAGGTGCTAAAGCATGGCGGAGAAGCACTACTGGTGCGAATTCATGAACTCATTTCTCTTATCTGGAAGGAGGAGAGCATGCCAGGGGATCTCAGAGATGCCGTAATTGTGACCATCTTCAAGGAAGGTGACAAGTCCGATTGCGGTAATTACAGAGGAGTTTCTCTGCTGTCTGCTACAGGGAAAGTCATCGCAAGAATCCTCCTCAATCGCCTTCTCGCAGTGACTGAAGAGCTCCTCCCAGAGTCGCAATGCGGATTCCGCCCACTAAGGGGCACAATGGACATGATCTTCACTGCGCGCCAATTACAAGAGAAATGAATGGAACAGCACCAACCGCTGTACATGGCCTTCTTTGACCTCACAAAGGCCTTTGACACTGTCAACCGTGAGGGATTATGGAGTGTCCTCCTCAAATTCGGCTGTCCTCAAAAGTTTGTCAGCATCCTCCGCCTGCTTCACGACGACATGCAAGCCGTGATCCTGACCAACGATTCCAGCACAGACCCAATTCATGTACGGACCGGGGTCAAGCAAGGCTGTGTCATCGCACCAACGCTCTTCTCGATCTTCCTGGCGGCAATGCTCCATCTCACCCTCAGTAAGCTCCCCGCTGGAGTGGAGCTAATTTACAGAACAAACAGGAAACTGTTCAACCTACGTCGCCTCCAGTCCAGTTCCAAGGTCGTCCCTTCCTCTGTCGTCGAATTACAGTATGCAGACGACGCTTGCGTCTGCGCACACTCAGAGGTCGAACTCCAAACCATCGTTAACACCTTCACCGAAGCGTACGAGAGCATGGGCCTTACGCTAAACATCCGTAAGACAAAGGTCCTCTACCAACCTGCCCCCGCCACACTACTGCCCCCCGATTACCAAAATCCATGACAAGGCCTTGGACAATGTGGTCCACTTTCCATACCTCGGGAGCCTACTGTTAACAAGGGCAGACGTCGATGACGAAGTCCAACACCGCCTTCAGTGTGCCAGTGCAGCCTTCGGTCACCTGAGGAAGAGAGTGTTTGAAGACCAGGACCTCAAACCGGGCACCAAGCTCATGGTCTACAGAGCAGTAGTAATACCCACCTTCCTGTATGCCTCAGAGACATGGACCATGTACAGCAGGCACCTCAAAGCACTGGAGAGGTACCACCAACACTGCCTCCGCAAGATCCTGCAAATCCATTGGCAGGATAGGCGCACCAACGCTCAGGCCAACATCCCCAGCATCGAAGCTTTGACCACGCTCGATCAGCTCCGATGGATGGGTCACATCGTACGCATGCCCGATACGAGACTCCCAAAACAAGCGCTCTACTCGGAGCTCCGACATGGCAAGAGAGCCCCAGGTGGGCAGAGGAAACGCTTCAAGGACACCCTCAAAGCCTCCTTGAAAAAGTGCAACATCCCCACCGACATCTGGGAATCCCTGGCCCAAGACCGCACAAAGTGGAGGAGAAGCATCCGGGAAGGCGCTGAACACCTCGAGTCTCTTCGCCGGGAGCAAGCAGAAGCCAAGTGCAAACAGTGGAAGGAGCGCACATCAACCCAAGCACCCCACCCACCCGCCCCTTCAACCACCGTCTGCCCCACTTGTGACAGAGACTGTAGGCCCCGCATTGGACTCATCAGTCACCTGAGAACTCATTTTTAATGTGGAAGCAAGTCATCTCCGGTTCCGAGGGAGTGCCTAGGAAGAAGAAGAGAAGAAGAAGTATAAAATTATGAGGGGCATAGATAAAGTGGATAGAAAGGACCTATTTCCCTGGGCAGGGATCAAAACCCAGGGGGCACAGATTTAAAGTAATTGGGGGAAGGTTTAGAGGGGATTTGAGGGGAAAGTTCTTCACCCAGAGGGTTGTGGGGGTCTGGAACTCACAGCCTGAAAGGGTGGTAGAGGCAGGAACCCTAACCACATTTAAAAAGTACTTGGATATGCACTTGGGATGCTCTAACCTGCAGGGCTACGGACCAAGAGCTGGGAAGTGGGATTAGGCTGGATAGCTCTTTGTTGGCCGGCGCGGACACGATGGGCCGAAATGGACTCCTTCCGTGCTGTAACTTTCTATGATTCTATGATCGACTCGGCAACTATGAAGGAACGGCGATATATGTCCAAATTAAGATGGTGTGTGACTTGGGAGGGGAACTTGGCGGTGACGGTGTTCTCATGCACCTGATGCCCTAGTCCTTCTAGGTAGTGGAGGTCGCAGTTTTGGGAGGTTCTGCCAAAGAAGCCTTGGCAAGTTGCTGCAGTGCATTCTGTAAATTGTACACACCGCAGCCATGGTATTCCGCTGGTGGAGGGAGTAAATGTTTAAGGTGGATGGGCTGCCAACCAAGCAGACCACTTTATCCTGGATGGTGTTGAGCTTCTTGAGTGTTGTTGCAGCTGCACTGATTCAGGCAAGAGGAGAGTATTCCATCACACTCCTGACTTGTGCCTTGCAGATGGTGGAAAGGCTTTGGGGAGTCAGGAGGTGAATCACTCACCATAGAATATCCAACCTCTGACCTGCTCTCGGAGCCACAGCATTTATGTGTCTATTTCAGTTGAGTTTCTGGCCAATGGTGACCCCTAGGATATTGATGATGTAGGATTCGTTGATGGTAATGCCATTGAATGGCAATCACTGAAAGTTAACATGTAGGTACAGCATAAATTAAGAAAGCAAATGGTTTGTTGGCCTTTATTACAAGAGGATTTGAGTACAGGAGTAAAGAAGTCTTACTCCAATTATATAGGGCCTTGGTGAGACCACACCTGGAGTACTGTGTACAATTTTGGTCTCCTTACCTAAGGAAGGATATACTTGCCATAGAGGGAGTGCCACAAACTGATTCCTGGGATGGGGGGATTGTCCTATGAGGAGAGATTGAGTAGACTAGGCCTTAAACATTCACTCCCTCCACCACCGGCATACCGTGGCTGCAGTGTGTACCATCTAAAAGATGCACTACAGCAACTTGCCAAGGCTTCTTCGGCAGCACCTCCCAAACCTGCGACTTCTTCCACCTAGAAGGATAAGGGCAGCAGGCGCATGGGAAAACCACCACCTCCAAGTTTCCCTCCAAGTCACACACCATCCTGACTTAGAAGTATATTGCCGATCCTTCATCATCACTGGGTCAAAATCCTGGAACTCCCTACCGAACAGCACTGTGGGAGTATCTTCACCATACGGACTGCAGCGGTTCAAGAAGGCGGCTCACCACCACCTTCTCAAGGGCAATTAGAGATGGGCAATAAATGCTGGCCTTGCCAGCGACGCCCACATCACATAAACAAATAAAAAAAAATATACTCCAGAGTTTAGAAGAATGAGAGGTGATCTCATTGAATCATACAAAATTCTTACAGGGCTTGACAGGTTAGATGCAGGGAGGATGTTTCCCCTGGCTGGGGAGTCTAGAACCAGGGGTCACAGTCTCAGAATAAGGGGTCAGCCAATTAGGACTGAGATGAGGAGACATTTCTTCACTCAGAAGGTGGTGAATCTTTGGAATTCTCTACCCCAGAGGGCTGTGGAGGCTCAGTCGTTGAGTATATTCAAGACAGAGATCGATAAATTTTTGGATATTAAGGGAATCAAGGGATATGGGGGTAGTGCAGGAAAGTGGAGTTGAGGTAGAACATCAGCCGTGATCTTATTGAATGGCGGAGCAGGCTCGAGGGGCCGAATGGTCTACTTCTATTTCTTATGTTCTTATGAATGTCAAAGGGAGATGGTTAGACTTTCTTTTGTTGGAGATGATAAGTTGATAAGGCAGTTAAGTAAGTGCTTTTTAAAAGGGGCACTGATTACCAAAACAAGGAAGTCATGCTAAACCTTTACAACTCATTGGTTAGGCCCCAGCTGGAGTATTGTGTACAATTCTGTGCACCACACTTTAGGAAGGATATCAAGGCTTTGGCGAGGTTACAGAGGAGGTTTATCAGGATGATACCAGGGATGAGTGACTTCAGTTATGTGGAGAGATTGGAGAAGCTGGGATTGTTCTCCTTAGAGCAGAGAAAGTTAAGGGGAGACCTAATAGAGTTATTCAAAATTATGATGGGTTTTGATAGGTCAAGTAAGGAGAACCAGTTTCCTCTGGCAAGTCGGCCTGTAAAACAGAACTAGAGGGGAAATGAGGAGAATTTTCTTCATACAGAATGTTGTTAAGATCAGGAATGCGCTACTTGAAAGGCTGATGGAATCAGATTCCATAGGAACTTTCAAAAGGCAATTGGACATGTTTTTGAAGAGAAATAATTTGCAGGATTATGCAGAAAATGTTGGGGTGTGAGACTAAATTGGTAGCTCGTTCAAAGAACCGGCAGGCACGATGGGCTGAATGACCCTCTTCTGTGCTGTTAAAAAAAAGCCCCACTCCAGAGACTTGAGCACATAATCTAGGCTGACACTTCTGTGCAGTACTGAGGGAGCGCTGCACTGTCTAATATTTCTCATCTCCTCTTCACCCAGTTACAAGCCCTGTAAATGCAGTCCCTATTTTGTCCTCTTGCTGCCCAATGTCCCTCAGGTGACCTTTGCTAACTCTGCTGCCTTCAGTGACACCAAGAGACATTGTAGAAATAAAGAGGACTTATTTCCAAGTGGCAAGTTTAGTAGTAAACAATTTCTTCTCAGTCATCGGATAGAGCCAAAGGATTCTTAGACCTGAGAAGAAAGGGGAAATTACACTTCAGCGGGAGATCAAAGTTTAGAATTAGAAAGTATTTCCATAAATTATGATTACATTTTGCAAGAATGGAATTATTGCACTCGGTTGCTGAGTATAAGAATATTTAGTTTTGAACATGTAATGTTTTTTCTAATTGTGTATGAATGTGCAGAATTCATAAGTACCTCATTAAGAGTTCCTGCTGATTCTGTTAGTTCATTATTTATATGTGATAGAAGAGCTCGATAGCCATGCATCTTTTGCCTTTGGCGAAGGAACCGTTGTATGTGCGACAAATTCAAATGCGCTTAAACTAGACATGGAGCAGACGAGAGAATGTGTTTGAAAGATGTACAATGGTCAATGACTGGAAAAGCTGCAGCTTTTCAGCTTCAAAAAGAAGCATTGCAATGTGTATCTCATACTTAATGAGATAGAGAAAGCACACTTTAGGATATCCTGACTTGCCATGTACAATAGTTATGCATGAAAAGTCTTGTATTTACATTAATTTCCTGTTGTGTGACATCTACTTTCTAGAATCATAGAATCATAGAATGGTTACAGCACGGAAGAAGGCCATTCGGCCCATCGAGCTCGTGCCGGCTCCTTACAAGAGCACCTCAGCTAGTCCCACTTCCCCGCCCTTTCCCCGTAGCCTGAAAATTTTTTTCTTTCAGTTACTTATCCAACTCCCTTTTGAAAGCCGTGATTGAGTCTGCCTCCACCACCCTTTCAGGCATTGCATTCCGGATCCTAACCACTTGCTGCGTAAAAAAGTTTTTTCTTATGTCGCCTTTGGTTCTTTTGCCAATCACCTTAAATTTGTGTCCTCTGGTTCTCGACCCCTCTGCCAATGGGAACAGTTTCTCTCTATCTACTCTGTCCAAACCCCTCAGGATTTTGAACACCTCTATCAAATCTCCTCTCACTCTTCTCTGCTCTAAGGAAAAGAACCCCAGCTTCTCCAGTCTATTCATGTAACTGAAGTTCCTCATCCCTGGAATCATTCTCGTAAATCTTTTCTGCACCCTCTCCAAGACCTTCACATCCTTCCTAAAGTGCGGTGCCCAGAATTGGACACAATACTCCAGTTGAGGCCAAACCAGTGTTTTATACAGGTTCATCATCATTTCCACACTTTTGCAGTCTCTGGGCTGGATTTTCAATGACCCATGGAGTCGGGTTTGGAGGCGTGTGGGGGGTTAAATTTGCGGGGTCGGGGTTTCCGACCCCATCCCGACTCCATCCCGCCTCCACGCAATTTTGACATAATCAGTCGCGGGGTTCCCGACTCTGTCCCGCCTTCAAGAGGCGGGAGAGGCCATTAAAGCCCTTAACAAGCTCTAAATTGGCTCTGTAATGCCATTTTGAAATGCTGTAGCTAGTTTAACCCTCTTCTGACGTGAAGCACGCCTGGTGTGAAACACTCCAGTGAAACCTAGGTGGGAGCACAAGTGGATAGCTGACTATCGGCTGCAGGTCCACTATTACAACGGAGATGTGATGAAGGTAGTTGTAGTAGTATTAGGTCTGAACGCCACCTCTGATGCTGCTGCATTGAATGTCTTCAGAGACTGCTGCTGCATTGAATGTCTTCAGAGACTGCCTGGGAGGAATTGCTTGGCAAAAAAATTCATTCTCATTCTCTCTCTCTCTCTCTCTCTCTCTCTCCACCACCCCCATTTTTGCATCCAGGTCCACCCACATCAAAAGCCAGGCAAGTCCTCTCTCACCAACAGTCTCAATGATGACATCATCAGAGGCGGCTTTCAGACTGAAACCACTAATTAGTTCATGGGTTCCCACATGCTGCAACTCAATTGCCCAATTAAGTGAAAATTGCATCAGGCATCCACATTAATCTGGAGTCGGGGGGGAAACACGAAATGCGGATTACACGACCCCAACCCGACCCCAAGACAAAATCCAGCCCTATACCTCTATTCATGAAGCCCAGGATCCCATAAGCTCTTTTAACTGCTTTCTCAATCTGCCCTCCCACCTTCAATGATTTGTGCACATATACCCCTAGGACTCTCTGTTCATGCACCCCCTTTAGGATTGTACCCTTTAGTTTATATTTCCTCTCCTCATTCTTTCTACCAAAATGTATCACTTTGCACTTTTCTGCGTTAAATTTAATCTGCCATGTGTCCACCCATTCCACCAGCCTGTCTATGTCCTCTTGAAGTATATCACTATCCTTCTCACTGTTCACCATACTTCCAAGTTTTGTGTCATCTACAAATTTTGAAATTGTGTCCTGTACACGCACATCCAAGTCATTAATATATATGTCAGGAAAAGCAATGGTCCTAGAACCGACCCCTGGGGAATACCACTGTATACCTTCCTCCAGTCCGAAAAACAACCGTTCACCACTGCTCTCTGTTTCCTGTCACTTAGCCAATTTCGTATCCATGCTACCACTGTCCCTTTTATTCCATGGGCTTCAACTTTGCTGGCAAGCCTACTATGTGGCACTTGTCGAACGCCTTTTGAAAATCCATGTACACCATGTCAACCGCATTGCCCTCATCAACCCTCTCTGTTACCTCATCAAAAAACTCGATCAAGTTGGTTAAACACGATTTGCCTTTAACAAATCCGTGCTGCTTTCCTTAATTAATCCACACTTGTCCAAGTGACTTAATTTTGTTCCCGATTATTGTTTCTAAAAGCTTCCCCACTACCGAGGTTAAACTGACCGGCCTATAGTTGCTGAGTTTATCTTTAAACCCTTTTTTGAACAAGGGTCTAACATTTGCAATTCTCCAGTCCTCTGGCACCACCCCCGTTTCTAAGGAGGATTGGAAGATTATGGCCAGTACCTCCCCGATTTCTTCCTTCACTTCCCTCAGCGTCCTAGGAGGCATCCTATCCAGTCCTGGTGACTTATCTACTTTAAGTACAGCCAGCCTTTCTAGTACCTCATCTTTATCAATTCTTATCCCATCCAGTATCTCCTCTACCTCCTCCTTCACTATGTCTATGGCAGCATCTTTTTCCTTGGTGAAGACAGATGCAAGGTAATCATTTAGTACCTCAGCCATGCCCTCTGCCTCCATGCATAGGTCTCCTTTTTGATCCCTTATCGGCCCTACCCCTCCTCTTATCACCTCCTCTGTAACACATTTTTGTGCCAAGTCACACGTGTGTTGCTATTTAAATAAAATGAAATTTAAATTTAAACCTTTTATTAAACCTCTTAATTTTTGTAGTGTTGCCCTTGCGCCTGACTGTTCCTTGCTGTTGTCGGTACCCCAAATGGTGACTTACTCCTGACACTTTTGCGTCTCCCTAGCTTGATCACCACCTTTGACCATCCCCACCCACCCCAACCTGCTCCCAGCAGGCTTGGTATTCGGGTCTTGGTCACTTTGTTTTCCATCTGTGGTTATTGGACCTTGGATCTGGCTGTTTGTCATGCCCTTATCTTCATCTTTCTGTTCCCATTATCATCTTATTTGTTACCCTTCATCGTTGCTGACATTTTTTTTAAAAGTGTTTATAACATCATAGTTACATTGAGCCTGCAGCACAGAAACAGGCCATTCAGCCCAACTGGTCTATGCTGTCATTTATGCTCCACCGAGCCTCCTGCCACTCCTTTTCATCTCACCCTATCAGCATACCCTTCTATTCCTTGCTCCCTCATGTGCTTATCTAGCTTCCCCTTAAATGCATCTATGCGAATTGCCTCAACCACTCCCTGTGGTAGCGCAGTTCCACATTCTCACCACTCTTTGGGTAAAGAAGTTGCTCCTGAATTCCCTATGGGATTTATTACTGACTATCTTATACTTATGACACCTAGTTTTGGTCTCCCCCACAAGTGGTAACATTTTCTCCACATCTACCCCATTTTCTCCACATATACCTTCATTATCTAAAGACCTCGGTCAGGTCATCCCTCAGCCTTCTCTTTTCTAGTGAAAAGAGCCCCAGCCGGTTCAGTCTTTACTGATAGTTATAAACTTTCAGTTCTGGTATCATCCTTGTGGATCCTTTTTGCACCCTCTCCAATGCCTCTATATCCTTTTTATAATATGCAGACCGAACTGTGCAGTCTTCCAAATGTGGTGTAACCAAGGTTCTATACAAGTTTAGCGTGACCTACTTGTTTTTCAATTCCATCCCTTTAGAAATGAAGCCTTGATTTGCTTTTTTATGGCCTTATTAACCTGCATTGCTACTTTTAGTAATGTGTGTATCTGTACCCCTCGATCCCTTGCTTCTCTATCCCATTTAGACTCATAGGCCGTAGCGGGCGCGATCAGTGGTGGGTCGAGTGGGAAAGTTGTTATTTTTGACAGGGGGTCAAGAACCTGCTGTCATCGCGCTCCCACACACCTTTCCCCCAGGTGCATCTGTCATTGCAGAGCCAACCCGAGAGGAAGTGGCAGGCGACCCAATTGAAAGCATTATCAGGTAGTTTACAGGCACTTAAGAGCCTTTTTCCCCCCTACATCTTAAATTGCCCTGCATGGCCACGGGATTCACGCAGCTCAGAAACCACGTCTGTCAACCTAAGGCAGGGGTTCCGTGGCCATTGCTCCAGCTGATTACTTAACAGCATCAAACGTACAGTAAAAGCTCCGACCTGACAGATGATCACTTTCCTCAGGCAGAAGCTGTTGCTCAGTCCATTTCCAGCACAGATTCTGCAGGCTGCAAATCTTTCCAGCAAAGTCTCCATCCAGTGTCACCTCATTGGAAGAACTCTCTCACCATTGACAAAATGCTTCTGTCATCTGTACTTCACCTGCCATCTATTCCATCAACAGGATTGCTGTTTATACTGTCTCACCTTGGTCCTCAGAATCGGACCATGATGAGCCCCAACACCAGCAGCACCAGGCACACCAGCAGCACCAAAAACAACAACACCAACCTTCTCCGCAATCACCTGATGCTGCACAGGACACAGGGCATCAGCACCCGAGCACATTGCTGCCCGGGAGGCCAGGGATGGCCTCATCATGGCTAGATTTACTTCTCTTGACGCTGTACACCCATATAGCTGTCACATGATGCGCCAGGTTGGCATCACCCCACACCAACACCATAAAGCATCCCTACAATGCCAAGCCATTCCTTTCACACTCACCACCATTGCGAGGGGTACCATTATGTCTCACCATTCACTGCAACTCACTAAGCCACTTCCAAAGGAGCACACAAATCTGTCCAAGATATTTATGTTAGACACCACATTAACAGAAACTTTATATAAACATTGGATAAAACACCCAAGTGGCTACCCTTGTGTGTTGTTAGTTGGTATGATTGCACTAGGATGAGGGTGAGTGTGAGGGGTAGCTAGTGAGATGGGATGTGATAATGAAGATAGAGAGAGAGGGATGGGTGGAGGTGCAAGGTATGTTGGTGTGAGTAAGGATGTAGGGTAGGGAAGGCAGAGTGATGGGGATGTTTTGAGAGGCACAGGAGGATGAAGTTGAGTGTGGCTTTGTACTAACATTTCCTGATCTAATGAGATAATTGAAACCCAGGTCCTCCTGAACACATACCTGCTTGTGACATCCTCTGCAATCTCCAACCAGGCTGTTTTGGCCCATCAGAAGGGAAGAGGACCTCCCTGCGTGCTCTGACTCCCTCCATAAGCATATGCAGGGCGTCATGGGAGAACATGGGTGCAGCCCTCTGCCTCTGTGCAGTCATTGTCAGTGTTTGCAGCACTTCAATGCTGCAGTACACTGACAGTACTATGTTAGATGAAACTAGACATGGTGCAGACGAGAGGATGAAAACGCATCATGAATGATGTCACCAGACCCGCTCCATCTAATTGGGCCAGGTAATGTGCTGGGCAGGCTTAATAGGCCCCATTAAGGTAAGTTCATTTTCAACAGCGGGATGGAGCCAGCGGGTCGCGACCCCTCACCGACACCGCCCGCACCAGATCCGCCGAGGTAGGCAAAATTCCAGCCTTATTTTCCAAGCAGTATGTGGCCTCCTTATTCTTCCTATCAAAATGCATCACCTCACACATATCTATATTGAAATTAATTTGCCAATTACACGCCATTCTGCAAGTTTATTAATGTCTTCTTGTCTAAATAGTCTATTTACAGGTGTCAGCCTCGCTCACTGATCGCACTCTTGCCTTGGATTCAGAAAGCTGTGGGTTCAAACCCAACTCCAGAGACTTGAGCATATAATCTAGGCTGACACTCCAGTGCAGTACTGTTGGAGGTCCCGTCTTTCGGATGAGACATTAAACCAAGGCCCACCTGCCTTCTCAGGTGGATGTAAAGGATCCCATGGCACTATTCGAAATGTTGTATCCTGGTCAATGTTTATCCTTGAACCAACAATACAGATTATTTGGTTGTTTATCTCTTGCTGTTTTGGAACATAAGAAAGAAATAGGAGCAGGAATAGGTCACTTGGCCCCTCGAGCCTGCTCCGCCATTCAATAAGATCATGGCTGATCTTGGGCTCAAAGCCACTTCCCTGCCTGCTCCCTATAACCCTTCACTCCCTTATCTTGCAAAAATCTGTCTATCTCCACCTTAAATGTATCTAATGACCCAGCCTCCACGGCTCTCTGGGGCAGAGAATTCCACAGATTTACGACCCTCTGAGAGAAGAAATTCCTCCTCATCTCAGTTCTAAAAGGGCGACCCTTTATTCTGAAACTGTGCCCCCGAGTTCTAGATTTCCCCACGAGGGGAAACATCCTCTCTGCACCTACCTTGTCGAGCCCCCTCAGTATCTTATATGTTTCAATAAGATCACCTCTTATTCTTCCAAATTCCAATGAGTATAGGCCCAACCTGCTTAACCTTTTTTCATAAGTCAACCCCCTCATCTCTGGAATTAACCTCGTGAATCGTCTCTGAACTGCCTCCAATGCAAGTATACCTTGGAACACAATGGAACCCTGCCTTGTGCAGTTCGGCTGCCATATTTTCCTACATTACGACAGTGCCTGGACTTCAAAAGCAATTAATTGGCTGTGAAGCATTTTGGGACATTGTGAAAGGCACTAATTAAATAAAAGTTCCTTTTTTTTCTACTGTGTCACTGAATCATTGTGCAATTTATGCTAAACAATTTAAAAATTATTCAAACTTCTTGATTAGTGATGTATATGTTTATTCCATCTCAAGCAAATTTTCTCCAATTAATTGGGTGACATGCAAATGTATTAATTAGTATTCACACACGCATTAATTTGTTAGAAGAGTAAAAGACTGGCAAAATAAACCAATCAAATCATTAAAAAAATTCCAAATCCTATTATCCACTATTTTTTGTCAGGTAACATATTTCTAATGGCCCAGGAACAGTGATAAGCCCTAACTCAATCCTCCTGGATCCTAAGATCCCTGTCTTTATGTTCTCCAAGACCCCCAAACCGCACCACACACTCCCCCTCCCCCAACATGCTTCTGCATCCCCGGATCGCCGCACTGATCCTACCAATGGTCCCAGGCAGTGACACCCCAATCCCTGAGGTCTCAAACCCATGGCCCCCATTGCTCCAAAACCCCACCATGCTCATTCCACTGCTCCAAGATCCAAAGGCACCACACCTCCGAGTGCTGCCATATCACATTAGCCCACACGTCAATATTTCCACATTCCTTGATCCGCAATCATATTCCTTTAGTCCACAAAACTCTACCTACAGGTGCTCCACAGTCAATTAATCCCCATTGCTACCAATGCTAAGACCCTTCCCCTAAATGCTCCCAAGCTCAGGGTCCCCATTGTATGCCTATGTATCAAGAGCCCCGCAATCAATACAAATTTTTATCACCCCAACAAAATCCTGCCAAGCTCCAACACCTCACCGTAGTTCAAACAATGTTAGAATCAACCCTGCAGGCCAAATAGTATGGAAAGGATTGCCTATTAATTAGTGCATAGAATACGGAAGCAGAAATAGTATATTAAACCTATAAATTGTAAACTAAATATATAGATGGTAGTAGACATGTTCCTAGTTTACTTCATTCATGAGATTTCTATCATAAAGTCTGATTAACATTTATTACCTTGCTCTGAGTCACAGCCAATAAACTCTCATAGAATTAATCTCTCTGCGGTGTACTCGAGCTCAGCTGGAGTTTTATTTCATAGACCAATGTTTGTGATACCAAAAGATACTTCAAATTTGTTTCTGCCAACCAAACTGGATGATAACCTCATTGCGATTACTCGATGGTTTAAATTTCAAGTTCCATTGCTAATTAGAATCAGTTTTGAACACTGTGGCCTGAGAGGATATGCACCTTACTGTATCTCACACTTTGGAACAAACTGAAGCACTGAAGATAGAGATATTGCTTTAATATTTATTTTTTGAGATATTGAAAGGCCGATTAAGTTCAAAATTTAAAACAACTCAGTGACAAATGATTAAAATATAACTTATGTTTCAGGAATGAACCTACTCCCAATTACAATACAACAACAGAATGCACCTGTAAAGAATAGGGAATGTTAATCTGTCCACAAGCTTAGAATTTCGTTTGTTAAAGCTATTTTTAGTAATAATATTGGCACTACATGTATAGTATACACACAATAGTTATATTTGCATGTTAAGTGTGATATTTACCTCACTCGTGACTTTATTGGTTTTCAGTTATTTAGTAGTCTAAATTTCCATACTAGTGCTTCCGGTATGTCTTCCTTTTTACTCAACCGAGGATTCCCCTCTACCGTGGTTGACATGGCCCTCGACCGTGTCCGTTCCATTTCCCACACTTCTGCTCTCACCCCTTCCCCTCCCTCCCAGAACCACAATAGGGTTCCCCTTGTCCTCACCTTCACCCCACCAGCCTTCACATTCAACGGATCATCCTCCGCCATTTCCGCCACCTCCAGCGTGATCCCACCACCAAACACATCTTCCCCTCCGCCCCCCCTTTCAGCATTCCGAAGGGACCGCTCCCTCTGCGACACTCTGGTCCACTCCTCTATCACCCCCAACACCCCTTCCCCTTCGCCCGGCACCTTCTCATGCAAGTACAGGAGATGCAACACCTGCCCTTTTACCTCCTCCCTTCCCACTGTCCAGGGCCCCAAACACTCCTTCCAGGTGAAACAGCGATTTACTTGTACTTCTTACAATTTAGTATACTGTATTCGCTGCTCACGATGCGGTCTCCTCTACATTGGGGAGACCAAACGCAGATTGGGTGACTGCTTTGCGGAACACCTCCATTCAATCCGTAAGGGTGACCCCGAGCTTCTGGTCGTCTGTCACTTTAATTCTTCCGCTCCACTCCCACTCTGATCTCTCTGTCCTCTGGCCTCTTACACTGTTCCAACGAAGCTCAACGTAAGCTCGAGGAACAGCACCTCATCTTTCTATTAGGCACTTTACAGCCTTCTGGACTTAACATCGAGTTCAACAATTTCAGACTATAAATTGGCCCCTGTATTTTATTTATTTTTTCTCTTGTTTCCTCACATGGTAGCTGTTAATGATGCTGCCATCATCATTCACACATCATCTAGAGCCATCTTTTGTTTCTTAACTTGTCCCATTACCTCTCCTTTTGCCTTGCTCTATCATCCCTTTTGTCAGTCAATCTCTCCTGCCTTCCATCCTATCACAGACCTTCCCTTTGTTCTTTCCTCCCCTCCTCCCTGCCCCTGCTTAAAAATCTCTCCTCCCTAACCTTTTCCAGTTCTGACGAAAGGTTCGACCCGAAACGTTGACTCTGTTTCTCTCTCCCCGATGCTGCTGAGTGTTTCCAGCACTTTCTGTTGTTATATAGTAGTCTAAACTGTGTTATTAAATTCTGCAGTAAATACTTAAACATGGTTTCTCCTCTATTGTATGCCGCTCTTTAAATCATTCCAATCTTCATTTCTATTAACTCTTTCAGTAAAATTACCAACGAAGCAAAACACTATTTAAAGGAAGGTAGGTAAAGTCACTTAGCTTTTTCTCTATTCCGATTGCTAGGAATTTTATGACTGTATACTGTGATCCTGATAGTGAAACTATTTTGAAATTTTCTGATTGATCTACTTAATCTGACCTTCTGTAAAGAGGTCTTGATATATCGATTGTAAGGATGGACTGTAACAAACTGGTGGAGTTACTTTTTAGCTGATGTTCTTTCTGACATCTGTAAATCCCCAATGTACTTGCTTGTGTACCATCAGCTGACTTTGATTTTAAAAAGATTTAATTGGAAAATTTGGTCGTCAGATTGGTGGACTTAGAATTATTAAGGAGATCAAACATTGAGTAGACCCCTCATTAGTGTCCTCAGAGAAACCAATGGGGAATATCTTTTCCAGGAGCCTGCTGCTTCTGTTGCATTGCCAATTAGAGTCCATAATCACATTCTGAATCCTATAATTAGAGACAGAGTGGACCCTGTCATGGTTCTGTGGTTCTTAAAATACTGTTTTCTGCTGACTTCTTCTGAATGTGTCCAGCGCTGTACGAGAGATTTTTTAAGATCCATGCTTCATTACTATCTATTATTTGCATTCTAATATATTTTCATAAGCGTAACAAGTTTCCTTCAGTATATCATCTGTTTATTTCGATTTTCATTTTTGGAATTTTCTAAATTGCGATAGTTATGCAAATATCCCAACTTTCTTACTGTACAAGAGCTGAAGAAGCCAAAAAATGACAATGGGGGAATAATTCAGTTGTTTAGCACCTCCAGTTAGAGCCCTGCGGGGGCGCTAACAGGACGCTGATACAGTAGCGCCGGGGCGATGCGAATCCAACGACGCATGGCAAATCTGGCCCCCTCGTAGTGCTGCCGCTACGAGTTACCGCCGGGCACCTCAGCGCCAGGCAGATCATGACGTCAGTGAACGTGCAACGCTCACTGGGTGCCTGATCTGCAATATTCATTGTTGCCCCCCTGCCTTAGCGCCTCGACCCAACAGCGACAGTGACAGGGAGAGGAGGTGTCAAGCAGGCGGCTCCAGGGGCACTACTTAAAGGGATCATGAGTAATGAGTTGCAGCTGTCATGCTAGTGCTGTTTCACTGCTTCCTTGTCAGTTTGACATTGTGCAACAGTTTAATTCAGTCATTTAAAATGTGTTTAGAATCAGGAGTGTTGTGGCTACTAACAATTATTTACATTTATTCTCACAACATATCAAAGTGCTACACTTGGTTACATTAATGGGGGCTGTACTGGCAGTCGACCTCGCCCTCCAGGATCTACGGCGGAGGGAGCGGAGTCAACGCGACAGATTGGAACATGTGGCCAAAAGGAGAAGGGCCATGAGGGCTCTCAACAGGAGGCCTTACCCTTCGAGGGTATTCCGAGAGCACTTCTCCTACCTTCAATTAAGCAAGGAGCAGTGCATTAGAAGGCTCCGCTTCAGCAAGGAGGTGGTCACAGAACTCTGCCACCTCCTGCAACCAGACCTCGAGCCTCAGACCAGGGTGACCATGGCTCTCACAGTGGCAGTCAAGGTCACCGTCGTCCTCAATTTCTTTGCCAGTGGATCCTTCCAGTCTGCAACAGGAGATATAGCTAACATCTCACAGTTCTCCATACATCGATGCATCCGGCAGGTCACTGAGGCTCTCTACAGTAGGAGAAGCGACTACATTTCCTTTCCCATCACCAGAGAGAAGCAGGATGAATGTGCATGTGGCTTTGCCAGGATAGCGGGCTTCCTCATGGCGCAGGGCGCCATTGACTGCACCCACGTGGCTTTGCGGGCACCACATAACAATCCTGAGATCTTGAAGGACAGGATAAATCTTCATTTAGAAAGACACGGATTAATCAAGGACAGTCAGCACGGATTTGTTAAGGGAAGGTCGTGTCTGACAAACTTGACTGAATTTTTTGAGGAGGTAACAAGGAGGGCAGATGAGGGTAGTGTGTTTGATGTAGTGTATATGGACTTTAGCAAGGCTTTTGATAAGGTTCCACATGGCAGACTGGTCACGAAGTTAAAAGCCCATGGGATCCAGGGCAAAGTGTCAAGTTGGATTCAAAACTGGCTCGAAGACAGGAAGCAGAGGGTAACGGTTGATGGGTGTTTTTGTGACTGGAAGGCTGTTTTCAGTGGGGTTCTGCAGGGCTCAGTACTAGGTCCCTTGCTTTTTGTGGTATATATCAATGATCTAGACTTGAATATAGGGGGTATGATTAAGAAGTTTGCAGATGATACTAAAATCGGCTGTGTGGTTGATACTGAAGAAGGAAGCTGTAGACTGCAGGAAGATATCAATAAATTGGTCAGGTGGGCAGAACAGTGGCAAATGAAATTCAATCCGGAGAAGTGTGAGGTAATGCATTTGGGGAGGGCTAACAAGGAAAGGGAATACACATTAAATGGTAGGACACTGAGTAGCGTAGAGGAACAAAGGGACCTTGGAGTGCATGTCCACAGACCCCTGAAGGTAGCAGGCCAAGTAGATAAGGTGGTGAAGAAGGCATACGGAATGCTTGCCTTTATTAGCCATGGCATAGAATACAAGAGCAGGGGGGATTATGCTTCAACTGTATAAAACACTAGTTAGGCCTCAGCTAGAGTACTGCGTGCAGTTCTGGTCACCACATTACAGGAAAGATGTGATTGCACTAGAGAGGGTACAGAGGAGATTTACAAGGATGTTGCCGGGAGTAGAGAATCTTAGCTATGAGGAAAGACTGTATAGGCTGGGTCTGTTTTCCTTGGAACAGAGGAGGCTGAGGGGAGACCTTATTGAGGTGTATAAAATTATGAGGGGCATAGGTAAAGTGGATAGAAAGGACCTATTTCCCTTAGCAGAGGGGTCAAAAACCAGGGGGCACAGATTTAAAGTAATTGGGGGAAGGTTTAGAGGGAATTTGAGGGAAAATTTCTTCACCCAGAGGGTTGTGGGGGTCTGGAACTCACTGCCTGAAAGGGTGGTGGAAGCAGGAACCCTAACCATATTTGAATGTGCACTTGGGATGCTCTAACCTACAGGGCTACGGACCAAGAGCTGGGAAGTGGGATTAGGCTGGATATCTCTTTGTTGGCTGGCGCAGACACGATGGCCCGAAATGGCCTCCTTCCATGCTGTAACTTTCTATGATTCTATGTAACCGCAAAGGCTACCACTCACTTAATATGCAGTTGGTGTGTGACCACAGACAGCGAATCCTCAATGTGAATGCCCGCTATCCTTGCAGCAGCCACGATACCTTCATCCTGCGCCAGGCCGGTGTGCCAGCACTCTTCCAGCCACCACATCAAGTTCGTGGCTGGCTGGTCGGAGACAAGGGTTATCCGCTCTCCACCTGGCTCATGACTCCCCTCTGCAACCCCAACACTCCTGCCCAGCACTCATATAACGAGAGCCAGGCTGCCACCAGGAATATCATCGAGCAGACCATCAGGGTGCTCAAGCAACGGTTCCACTGCCTTGACCACTCGGGAGGAGCCCTCCAGTACTTAGCTGAGCGGGTGTCCCATTTCGTCGTGGTCAGCTGCATGCTCCACAACTTGGCTATCATTACAGCCCCGTCCTTGCCACCAGGGATTGTGGGACCACCTCAGGAGGAGGAAGATAGAGAGGAGGAGGAGGAGGACAAGGAGGAAGAGGAAGATGAGGAGGAGGAGGAGGAACAGGAGCGAGTGAAGAAGCAGCCATTCAATCGGCCTTCTGGAAGGGCGGTCCCTGACGACCTCATCAGACTGCGGTTCCAGTAAATTAAACCCCAGATCCCCGTTGCTCACCACATCCCCATCATTCCATCCCTGTCGCAGGTCATATCATAGCGCGCAGCTGAAATGAGAGACACCAAAAAATAATCCAAACTGAATGAATAAATTTATCAATAATCAGTGAACATATATTTACAACAACAATATTACCTATTCACCCTTGTGCAATCCCTTAGTCCCTGTCGTTACTGTGCCTTTGCCGAATCTAGTGCTTCGACGAAGTGTTGGCCCAGTGGCTGCAGCACGGCAGGTGGAAGCTTGCTGAGTGTCTATGCGGGAGACTTCAGATGGCCTTGCAGGACGCCCTCGAGCAGCTCTGGACCTGGAAGGCCCGGCTATAGACGGCACCACCTCAGCATGGGCGGGAGCAGTCTGGGCTGGCTGGATGACAGGCAGTGACAAGGGCAATGGCGGAGTGCTAGTGGTGGGAACAGGAATGCTGTCATCCTGAGAGAGGACAGCAGCTTCCTGCTCCACTGACCCACAGCCACTCCCACGGGGAAGCACCTCAGCATCCCTAGCAATCTGTTGCAGCACAGATTGCTGGCCTGCTGCGACACCGTAAAAGCCCCGGTCGACAGTAGTAGACCCAGCCATGATGGCAGCAGTCAGAGCTTGTGTGGTATCAAGCTGAGACTGCATGAGAGCAGTCTGAGATTGGATGCCACCAAGCATAGACTGCATTACAGCACTAAGACGTTGCATCGCTTCCACCTGTGCTGCAATGGAAGCTGTCACATCGCCCATCACACGCGGCATCAAGTCTGGGTCGCCAGTCTCTCTGGGAGTTTACCATCCTTTGCAGAGTGCAAATGATGGGCTCCATCATGGTGTGCGCAGAGCCTTGTGAAATATTGGAGGCGGACTCCGCCACGATCCTTATCATTGCTGACAGGCTCTCGGGCACCCTTGCCATTGCACCTATCATCTCCGTGTGCATGCCCATCACCCTTCTTCTAAATGCCTCCCCATCGATGTCCTCATCTGAGTCCTGTGCAGCAGAACTCGTGCGCGAACTTGGTCTCCGGGGAGCTGGCCCCAGAGCTACCCTTTCCCCCTAGCCTTGCTGAAGCCCACTTGTCCCCGGTGCCTCACCTATTGCAGATCCCGCTACTATACTAGCCTCTACAGAACGTGTAGTGCCAGGATCTGAGCTCGTGCCTGCGGGTGAGAGATGCAGTGTGTAAGATTTGATCAAGGGTCACAGATTACCCAAAAGGGTCGAAGAGTCACAAACAGTTTATTGAGGAGCGATGGTTCAAATACAACACATAATCAGGATAGACACAGTAGACATACGACCCGTAACAGGTGAGAATGGTTTCCCGGGCCCGGATCAGACAGATGGACGGATGAGGCAGGACGACTTGATCTTTGCAGCCTGCGGTAACGATCTCTTCTTCTTCGGTCGTCTCT
This sequence comes from Squalus acanthias, assembly GCA_030390025.1. NCBI lineage: Eukaryota > Metazoa > Chordata > Chondrichthyes > Squaliformes > Squalidae > Squalus > Squalus acanthias. The sequence continues at coordinate 38,432,608 of CM059426.1, read as the reverse complement.
CAAGCTGGCTGAGGTGTTAAGCCGAAGCTAGCATGGATCCACCTCGGGGAGCTCTCCTCCGTATGTCCTTTTTTCCCTTCTCGACTGCCCGTTTATATACCTGATTTTAGGGGCCGGTGGATACCTCACGTCAATCATTCGTTTAATTACAATTACCCATTCCATTGTTCAATTACAGGGGAATAGATACCCAAGGCGGACCCCTCCTAACCTAGGCTCCAGTCCCATGAGCTCATTCCTTTGCTTATCTCTTGTATGGACATCTTGTTACCTTCTCCCAGACAGTTTGTTTTAGATACGCAGATCATAAGGCTCCTTCCCCAACCTCTTATCAGGCCCAGTCATACCTACACAAAGGCCTGTTTCTACGTTATGTCCTTGGCCTCATAACGAGCTCTTGTGAAAACCCTTATCTAACATGATTAACATTGTTCTGTGTCACCTCAGGCAGACTGCTGAAGAATTTCCCTTAACTAGAGAAGCCTATTTCTTATGGTTCTATAGGACTACTATTTCTTACAATTCCCCACCTTGAGAAGGAAATATCCTTATTGACTTCTCACAATCGGATCCTGACTAATCTGGCTATTTCTAAGTTATTGGCCCGCTTCCCTAACTTCTTAATCAGACACTGTAGGTAACATACCAAAATTATTAGAATCATCAACACAAACCCTTGAGCTGTTACCAAGATTAAAGCAAGCATTCTCAACCAGGGAGTTTGGCTAATGTTGTAGACTGACTCATACCAGTCTCGTTCTCCTAGCTTTTGGATTTCCTGCTCTAAATTCTTCATTTTGTTGAGCCATCTTAACCAGATGCTTTTCCAAGGTGCTGGTTCTATCCAAAATTGATCTAAGGCTTAAGGACAGCGGGGGAATCGGGTGACCAAATTGGGCTACAGCCTTAGGTGCTTCGTTTTGCATGGAGATGTTGATTCTTAGTTCTGTGATATTGTGGGTCGAAACGAGGAGCAGAACATGACTTCCTATCAAAGTTGTTTGGGTGGGCTTAAAACAGAATTAGGATCCTGAATGGGACATTCCTTGTTTCCATGTTTCATTATCTTGGCATTGGTCGCAACGCAGTATTTTCCCTTCTGAAGGTATATATATTTTGCATTATTTTCTCCCCACTTCTGGACACTTATGTCACAGGTGGGTGATTCTGAATCCAGGGTGAAGCCACAGGCTGGCCTTCCCAGATTGCTTACGTCACAGCTAAAAATAAGCTCCTCCTCGGTCGGAGCAACACTCAGGGCTGGATTTTCAATGACTTGTGGAGTCGGGTTTGGAGGCGTGTTAAAGTTGCGGGGTCGGGGGTCCCGACCCCATCCCGCCTCCATGCAATTTTGACAAAATCGGTCCACGGAGTTCCCGACTCCGTCCCGCCTCCAAGAGGCGGGAGAGGCCATTAAAGCCCTTAACAAGGCCTAAATTGGCTCTGTAATGCCATTTTGAAACGTTTTAGCTAGTTTAACCCTTTTCCGACGTGAAGTACGCCTGATGTGAAACACGCCTGATGTGAAACACGCCAGTGAAACCTGGCGGGAGCACAAGTGGATATCTCTCTCTCTCTCTCTCTCTCTCGCTGATTTTGCATCCAGGTCCACTCACAGCAAAGTCCAGGCAATCTCGGAGACCAGGCAGCCTGCAATGATGACATCATCAGAGGCGACTTTCCCACTGAAACCACTAATTGGTGCATTGGTTCCCACATTAAGTGAAAATTGCATCATTCATCCACATTAATCTGGAGTCGGGGGGACAACACGAAATGTGGGTAACACGACCCCAACCCGACCCCAAGACAAAATCCAGCCCTCAGTGTTTGGACTATCCCAGGTCTGATTCTGGTTGATCAAAATCGGGGGAGGAGTTTCATATGATGTGTGGACATTCTGGTCCAAACTCGTGATAGAACTGACAGTACTTATCGGTATCATCCAGCCAATGGTCATCACTGTAAAGCAAGGATCGACCCTACGGCCCGCTGATACAACCAAACCGAACAACCGAGGGAATCAAGATGGCATTTGGGGAACGGCATCAGGGAATGGGTGTAATATGGCTGTCCATTTTAATTATTGCGGCTGGGAAAGACCTAGCGCCGACAAACCACCCGTGATACGGGTACAGGAGGGGCAAGGGTTGAAGGTAGCATGCCAATATACTAAGAATCGCATCAGAGTAACACCGAGGTTCCAGTGACGCGGCGTCTTCTTCCTCCTCCTCTTCTCCTACCTCGCTTTCAATAGTGCCCTCAGGGACAGGCGCCTCAGGTGCTTGCTGATTATCTGAAAGCAAAAATGCACAAGAGTCAGGTTAACGTGAGGGGAGGGGGGCAGGAAGGGAGAAATGCATGGAGACAGCATGATTAGCTGGAAAGCGTGAAACACTTGTGGGGTGAGGGGGAAGTGGGATGTGAGAAGAAGGAGTAGGGATGAACATACTGTTGTTGTCCTCAAGGGGGTCAACTTCGCCGGTGGCCACGGCACCAACCACCTGGCGCCCAATAATCTGCCGCACTCCAGTCTCCAGCTCAGACAATGGTTCGGTATTGGCTTGTCCCCCGCCTGTGCATTCCTGCTCCCTCCTGTTGTGAGTCACCTTGGCCTGCAAGAGAAAGGAAAGTGTGTGAGTGAGTGTGAAGCAATGGGCTGGATTTTGTCATGGGGGCGGGATGGGGGTGGGTCAGGTGGTCGGTGGGTCACGACCCCACCTCCGATGTGAGGCGGGATAATTGAGCGATTTCCCCTTAATTGGGCACTTGATTTCCAGCGTGTGGGAACCCCTGGCCCAATGAGTATTTTGGTACTGAAACTCGCCTCTGATGACGTGATCTATGCAGCTGCATTTAAGGCCTGCAAGCAGCCTTGGTTCTTTTTCTGCCTTTCAACTTTTGCATTAAACTTCTGAGGGATTCGTGCTCCAATCATGTCAAGCAGCAGACCAAAGTGTGCACCCCGATTCGATGAGAACTCCCTCCAAGCTCTGGTGGAGGGAGCAAGAGCGAATAAGGAAGTGCTGTTTCCTTCTTCAGGGAGGAAAAAGCCTCCCTAACAGACCAAAGCTGTGTGGCTGCAAGTGGCACAGGAGGTGAATGCCATATCAATGTGCAGCTGAACCTGGCTGCAGTGCCGCAAGAGGTTTCATGACCTTCTCCGCACAGGAAAAAAAGTGAGTATTCCATACACATGACCCTCAATCTGATCCCCATCGCCTCTCATCACCAACACTCTGCTTTGTCAACCTCCTCCTCCACATCCCACTTGACCCTTACATCCCTGGACCCTTAACCATTCCCTCTCCCAGTATGTTCACATTCACTTAACTATTCGACTATGCAGCCCTCACACTCCCTATCACTGTGATGCAATGACAACAACTTACAACACACAGGGAGGGCCCTTAGTATTGGCACCTCACTCCATCTTTGTGTCCTTCTAAGCATCTATGCTATGGATTCTCTACACTCACTCCTTCATTCTCACTCAAACTCCACTTGTGTCCCTCATTGCAGGAAAAGAGAGCCCACAATAAGAGGGAGAGGGCGAGGACAGGAGGAGGGCCACCCTCAATAGCCCAGCTCACCACTGCAGAGGAGGTGGCCCTGGAGATTGTGACGTCGAGGAGGATGCGCAAGTCGGGGACGGACAGACGGGCGCATCAGAGCAAGCTGGTGACAGAATAGTTTATCATCTCTCTCATTGACATTGCATGAGTGACTGATATTGATGCTAATGCTCTAACAGATTGACTTATGATCATCTGCACAATTCAATGTGCATGCAACGCTTATCTCACATGTCTAACTCTTTCCTTTACTCCCCCACAGGACCATCGACAGACCCCCTCCCCACTGTCCAGGAGGAACAGCCTGAGCCCCCAGACTCCTCAGAGGAAGCTGCAACCTCTGAGGGTGCAACGTCAGCAGATTTAAGTGCACCCAGCACCAGTGCAGACACTAACACCTCGGTGGGACCTTCGGGAGATAGAGTAGAGTTGTCACCTGGTATATCACAGCTCACAAGCGAGCATCAGCAGATGATGGAGACAGTGACAGCAGTGGAGAGTCCTCGTCGGAGCGCGTAGGACTCTCCCAGCTCGGCTCAGCTGCATGTCGACCCTGTGCCTCCGGGTCCATCCAGAAGGAGAGTGGTGCTGGAACTCCAGGAACAGGTGCAGGAGTCTCTGGTAGGTTTTGTCTCCAGGGTCGCGGCGAGTGTGGAGCGAATGGAGGAGTCCATTGCTAACATGAGCAGGGCCTTTGTGGAGGCATTGGCGCATGAACACATCACCACGGAAAGGATGGCAACCTCCATGGAAAGGATGGCTACCTCCATGGTAAGGCTGGCTACCGTAGAGGAGAGGATAGCTACGGTAGAGGAGAGGATGGCCACGGCCATGGAGTAGCTTAGTCGCCAGGGTCTTCAAAACATGGTCATTGTTCAGAATAGACTGACATCTCTTGAGGAGCGATGGTCAGCTATTGAGCAGAGAAACCAGACCTTCATGGAAGTCCTCTGGAGTAGGACTTCCAGTGCAGAAACAGGTCCTCATGGCCCCGCTGAAGTGCAGCAAAGTGCTGTCAAGCCACTTGCTAGCTCTGAAGTGGGGCTGACCCATGAGAGGTATGTTGGTAGCAGAGAACAAGGAAGTGGGGGCTCCTCTCCAAGCACTCAGGTGACCATGCCACTGCAGAGCCCTCGGTCAGAGCCCCACCAGAGTCCTCACCCAACTGAGATGGGTGTCTCAGCCCCTGCACAGCCAAAGGAGCAACAGACTGTTGCCGAGCCCTCCCAGGCTCGCAACCCCAGAGGACGCCCGCCAAAGGTATCGAGGCAGGAGCAGCAAGAAAGTGAGCAAGAGGCCTCCACATCTGCTGAAGCCACAGGGGAAGCACCACGTAGGAGCACGCGTAAGAGGAAGATGAAGCACAAGTAGTCACAAGGGTAGTCACTTGAGTGTTCTGTTGTGTTTATTTTTGAAAAGCCATCCGTGACTTTATGTGATAAAAAAAACTTGATGGCAAACTGTTGAAATTGTGGGCTGTGTCATTTCGCAAATGGGACTTCCACATTGAGGGCTCAGGGTGACTTGCAATTGTCAGTATGGTGGTCAGAGTGATAGGAATCCACAGGTTCTTGGCCATTGTCGATGCTCTGGTAAGAAGGTGTGAGGCAAAAGTGTTTGATTGGGCAGGCTAAGCAAATATGGCCAAGATGAGTGTGTCCCTTGCAACTCGGGCAGCAATGTGCTTGCATGCTGCTGCCGTTGGTTGATGCGCCTCCGCAAGCTGTTCATTGTCGCTCTCCTCCTCCTCCTCATCTGAGGAGGCTATGCAATGAGCCACTGGTACCTCAGGCATCTGCAAGCCACGATGCTGTGCCATGTTGTGAAGTGCACAGCAGACCACGACGATTCTGGAGACCCTGGCTGTTGAGTACTGCAGTGCTCTACCTGATATATCAAGGAATCTGAATCGCATCTTCAGCAAGCCGATGGTTTGCTCGATTATGGATCTGGTGGAAATGTGGCTGGAGTTGTAGCGCTCCTCAGCTTTGTTGGATAGCCTCCTCAACAGCGTCATTAGCCACGTCTTCAGGGGATAGCCTTTGTCTCCAAGTAGCCATCCAAAAAGTTGGTCTGGCGGACTGAAGAGAGGCGGCACACTAGACTGGCGCAGAATGAAGGAGTCATGGCAACTGCCAGGGTACTTGGCGCAAACATGCAAAATTTCCTTCTTGTGGTCACACACCAGCTGCACGTTGAGGGAGTGGAAGCCCTTGCGGTTCAGCCTCAGATAGTGGCCAGGGAGAGGGATGGAGTTGGTGGCTAGGGACTGGAGTTTGTTCATAACTTAACAACTCAATCTCTCTGTACCCTGTCATACCACCCAGTACAGTGATCTGCTCCCTTCTGCTACTCGACTCCCTTGGTCTTTGTTCTGATTTTAAAAAGCCTCAATCACGCCCCCCCACCCAGTCTAGAGATCAGAAAGGGGATCCAACATCAAAGTATAAAGTGTCTCTGATTAACCAGACATTAATTCAGCTGCCAAGGCCCTAAGCTCTTGAATTCCCTCCCTAACCCTCTCTGCCTCTCCTCCTTTAAGACGCTCCTTTAAACCTACTGCTTTATCCAAGCTTTTGGTCACCTGTCCTAATATCTCCTTATGTGGCTCGGTATCAAATTTTCTTTGATAACACTCCTGTAAAGCGCTTTGGGACATTTTACCACATTAAAGGCACGCTATAAATGCAAGTTGTTGTTGTCGTTTAAAGCTCAGCGGTAGTCATTAGTGTCTAAACTACACCAAAAATGGAAAGTCTAGGTTTTTATATCTCTTGGTTGGCATTGGACTGATCCATTCATAGGACTTGTAATATATCTTTTTAACAGAAGGTGCAATGTACCATTCTAGTTAAGTTAAGAACAAACTCCATTTCCTAGCCACTTGTGAAGGAATAAGCCATATAACCTATTCAGAGAAATACACCATCTTATGAAAGAATTCTGGCCTTATTAAAACATGACAAACTGGGTTTGGAAATTTAGAAACCTAACTCTGAAAGCATTCTGGCTATTGAGATCAGACAGTTGTTGACCCTGAATAAATAACCTTATTGAAACAGAAGGTGAAAGGCTCCGACAGGCTGACCTTTGGGAACAAAAACAATGGTTCACCATGGATAAGGTGTTCTAATTTACACTTCGTAAAGAAGCACATAAAGTAAGGAACATCTGCCATCGTAAAGATGACATAAAGTAAGGAACACCTGCCGTCACACCGTTTTTTCTATGGTAAACTTAGAACACCTACAGATGAGACACGAGCCTGGCTGAGGTGGCAGTAAGAGTTGCAGAAATAGGCAGAAAAATGACTAGAGATAATTAGCTTGCATCAGCAGAAAACCTTAAAGGAAATACCACTGGAAAAGGGTATAAATATTGAACTCTCAAATGGGATAACAGACTCGCTTTAATCGGGCAAAGCGATTCTTGGCTTCAGAGGCGGTTCTGTAAGTCTCCAACTCTTTGTACCTCGGGGATCAAAGGTATTTGATTTTGGTGGATATCCTGTAGAACACTAAGAACTGTAATACTGTAGTAAAGTTAAGATTTTAAAGTAAGATTCTCTGATAATAAGATTATAAGTTTTCTCTTTTTGGAACTGTTAATGTTGCGATTGACTCACCAACTGTAAATTACATGTTGGTTCTTTAATAAATCTATATATTTTTAGAATTGTCTCACATAAGACTTCTGTATCAAAAACTCGCGAACTCAATCTCTGTACACTCTTTGGTGAGGAGTTGCAGAATTCTGAGGGAGTTTTCCGGACCCTCATAATATCCGGAACGTTACAGTCTAGCTAAACTTATTAAAAGTGCTATCTGGAGGACGGTAACATTCTCGGGTTGTTCCTTTCCTTTAGGGAGAGATAGTTCGGACCTTTAGACCCAATTAAGCGTCTTTAGGATTTGGCTACCTCAAACTTTAGTTGAAAGTGAACATCTTGAGAAATACGCCTGATCCGGGGTAGCCCTAAAGGGGCTAGGACTAGTAATTATCCCTTCACACTGACTCCATCCCTCTCCCTGACAACTATCTGAGGCTGAACCAGACCGTTCACAACCTTGCTGTCGTATTTGAACTCGAGATGAGCTTCCGACCACATGTCCGCTCCATCAACCAGACCGCCTCCTTCCATCTCCGTGACATCGCTCGATGAGAGCTCAAAGTCTGCTAGACCAAGGCCAGTTTTTCGAGTTCAAAAACGACAGCTTTGAAAAGAAAGACTTGCGCCTTTCACGATCTCAGGATGCCCCAAATGCTTTACAGCCAATGAAGTACTTTTGAAGTGTAGTCACTGTTGTAATGGTAGGGAACGCGGTAGCTACTTGTCTAGTATTTTTCAAGGCCCAAAATCTCCCTTCTCCCAATGCCTGCGCCTCTTCTCATATTAGCACTAAATGCCTTAGCTTGCTTCATGCCTGTTTTCTGTCAGTGGTGCTGCCTTCTCCTCTTGGTATACTGATAAGGGAGAGTTAAGAAATGGTCAAGATTCAGATTTGTCAGCAGTGTGATTGGTAATATTGTAATTCTATTATTAATAACATTGTCAAATGTATTTTTTTAGGATTGATAGGATGAACTGAGATAAATAGATATTTGTATGGCAAGGGTATTAAGGGTTACTGAACCAAGGTGGGTAGATGGAGTTAAGATACAGGTCAGCCATGATCTAACTGCATGGTGGAACCTGCTTGAGGGGCTAAATGGCCTACTCCTGTTCCAATGTTCCTATGATCCAATAGTCCAAAAATCTGGATTGTAAAGGAAAAGCTGGCTGAGGTGATAAAGCCTTTTTTTGTTCTTAAGCTAAATAATGTGCTCAATTATTGAATAAGACCTACTAATTTATGCTATCTGTTTTGTGAAAGATTACCACTGAGTGTACACCATGAACAGCAGAGTGACAAAATAAACATCCACACAAATAGGGTGGCTGGGTGGTGTAGTGGGGAGGCCCAAGTCAATTCATAGTCAGCAAATTGTCCCCAGTTTGCAACAAATTGGTATTCACACTCAGAGGTCACAAGACAGCTGATATGAGGAGTCAATATCTGAAAGATAAAGATAGATGGATGTTTGGGGTGGGAATTTTCATCAGAACTTTGCTGCAGTTGGGGCACTTGTGAGGTTCAAGCTCAAGGCTCATTATTTGGGCGAGTAGATGTAGCTTTATGTGTTTCCATGCAATATCTGATGTGTGAGTGCTTGATGTTGATACTTGATGCATAAAGTTGGGAAGTGTCCCATTATTTCTATTAATATCCTTCGCTTTCAGCACAGAAATTCAACAAAAGAAAAGTCTGAGTTGGAATCATGCAGTATATAAAAATGTAAAGGACCATTTCAATCTGTACGGATGGCTCAGTGTTGAAAAACAGAATGCACAGTTAACTACATAAATCCCTCAATTGATTTTCTTGTCAAATGCCTGTCCAACTGCCTCTTAAAATTATTGCTGTTATCAGCCTTGATTGTCTCCCTGGCAGTCCATAACAAATGTTCACCAAACTCTGTGTGACGTAGTTAAGTCTAATCTGTCCATTCATCTTTCCTCTTCTAGCTTCATCCCGCCCCATCATTATAGATTATAGGACCATTAAAGAGTTTCTCAGGGTTCAAGTTGTCAAAATCCTAAAGGATCTTGAATACCTCAGTAATATTCCCAAAGACTTTTCGTTAAGTAAGAAAGAACTTGCATTTATTTACATGTACTCCATGAACAGTATTGAAATAGCTGAGGATGAAGTTGAAAGAAACCTAGTAGTCATGATAGACTCACCACTAAACATATCAAACCAATACAGAGCAGCAATCAACATAGCCAATAGAACACATGCTCTTTTACCTCCTCCCTTCCCACTGTCCAGGACCCCAAACACTCCTTGCAGGTGAAACAGCGATTTACTTGTACTTCTTTCAATTTAGTATACTGTATTCGCTGCTCACGATGCGGTCTCCTCTACACTGGGAGACCAAACGCAGATTGGGTGACCACTTTGCGGAACACCTCCGTTCAGTCTGCAAGCGTGACCCCGAGCTTCCGGTCACCTGCCATTTAAATTCTCCGCCCCATTCCCACTCTGACCTCAGCTTCCTACACTGTAAGCTCAAGGAACAGCACCCCATCTTTCGATTAGGCACTTTACAGCCTTGTTCAACAATCTCAGACCATAACCCCATTTTTCGGACAGCAGCTGTTGGTAATGATTCTGCTATTCCCAATTACACCTCCTCTAGACCCATCTTTTGTTTCTTTACTTGTCCCATTACCATCTCCTTTCGTCTTGCACCATTATCCCTTTTGTCATTTAATCTCTCCTGCCTTCCACCCTTTTCACAGACCTTCCCTTTTGTTTTTTTCCTCCCCTCCCCACTTTTCCCTGTCTCTGAACTTGCTTGAAACATGTTACATCTCTAACTTCTGCCAGTTCTGACGAAACGTCATCGACCTGAAATGTTAACTTTGTTTCTCTTTCCACAGATGCTGCCTAAACCTGCTGAGTATTTCCAGCATTTTCTGGTTTTATTTAAGCCAATAAAATCTTCAAAGTCCATAGCTGAAACAGTAGAATATGTTTGAGAAGGTTGTGATCAAACTGTACAGTGTTCTGGTCAGACCTCAGCTTCAGTACTGTGTCCAGTTCTGATTGCTGAGATCCATGGTAGGCATTCAAGTGCTGGAGGCAGTTCAAAGAGCCATAAGGCTGATTCCTAGCATCGGAGGACTAATTTATGAGCAAAGACTGGAGGGGCTTGGGCTCTTCAGCCTGAAAAGGATGTGTCAGAGAGGTGATCTTATAGAGGTATGCAGGTTAGATATGGGTATAGAAATGGTAAAATCCAGAATATTACTTTAAATTAGATTGCGAGAATAGGACAATGGGACACAAGTTCAAACTAATAAAAGGCAAATTTAGAACTGATAACAGAAAGTTCTTCACAGATAGAATTATCGACGTATGGAATGGAGTCCTACATACAGTGATAGAGCAGAAACCCCTGGAATCATTCAAGAAACAAATGGGTACTGCAATGTGGGGACCGTAGAGCACTTCTGGATGGATGTATTAAGATGGGCCGAATGTCTTCCCTCATCATAATTGTCGTGATCTTATGATATAGTGCCCTTCATGTCCTCAGGACATCCCAAAGAACTTCATGGTGAATTAATTACTTTTAAAGCGTAGTCACTGTTTTTTAGGTAAGCATGGCAGTCAATTTTGCGCACAACATTGTTCCACAAAGAGCAAATGAGATGTGTGACCAGTTGATCTGGTTTGGTAATTTTGGTTGAGAGATGCACATTGGCCAGGGCACCAGGAAAACTCTGTCCTTCTTGAAAAAGTACCATAGAATCTCTTACATATGCCTGAACAGGCAGCCAGGGCCTTGTTTTAATGTCTCATCTGAATGACGGCACCTCGGATAATGCAGCATGCTGCACTGAAGTGCCCTGCACTGGTAGATGATGTACGGATGTCCTGGATTGGGGCTTGAACACACAACCTTATGATTCAGAGGCAAATACTAATCGCTGAGTTAATCTGCCATGGTAAACAAACTCAGCTTCTATAGCCTCTCCTTACAGCTCAAGTGTCTGATACCAGGTATTAGACAGGTAGCCCTTTGTCATACCTTTTTCAGTGCCATGTTGTCATTGTAACATGTATGTCGTAATCAATATCGGTACGAACCAGTGCCAGGCTTAGTATTACATTCTATGATTTGTCTTCTATTCCATGTGTTATACGCCCAAATTCCAATCGCTTCATCAATACCCTCAAGTCCTCTGATGTCAGTTTCCATAGGTACGCTAATGATCCCTAACTCTGTTTCTGCCACCACCAACGGCTGCAAGGCTGTTGCTATAAGAAGTTTAACTGCTTCTTTGTTTTAGTAGTCAGCACATTTTATCTTTATCTGTTACTCTCCCCTATCATCTTCGGTTCAGTTGGCCCTATTAAGGGGCTAGGTGCCTGCCTTTTTCAGCTCCGTTGAGCAAAACATTAACCCATCTATTATCCTTTCAGATGCTGATGGACGTGTTGTGTATTTCCACCATTTTCTGATTCTATTTAAGATTTCCAGATTTCCTTTTTATTGTCTACTTTTCAATATTATTACTGACACAGTGAAATGAGCAGGGATAGCCTCAGTAAAAATATCAGAGGGTAGCAGATGAGTATTGAGAGCTAGCAATGATAATATTACAGTATTGATCAGATTAGTATAAAATGGATTTTAACAGGAAAAACAATGGGGTTGTAAAATCTAGTATGGCTGGAAGGTGAAATGGGATTGTAAACAAAGGTAAAAATAGAGCAAGGGACAACAAAATAGGTTGGTAAAATTGATCAGGCTGTTGGAGATAAAACATAAAATACAGGATTGTAAAATAAATAATTGAATTTTTTTTATTCAATCACGGGATGTGGGCATTGCTGGCAAGGCCAGCATTTATTGCCCATCCCTAATTTCCCTTAACTGAGTGGCTTGCTCTGCTATTTCAGAGCATAGTTAAGAGTCAACCACATTGCTGTGGGTCTGGAGTCACATGTAGCCCAGACCAGGTAAGGACAGCAGATTTCCTTCCCTGAAGGACATTAGTGAACCAGATGGGTTTTTATGACAATCCGGTAGTTTTTATTACTGATACTAGCTTTTTATTCCAGATTTATTTAATGAAGTGAATTTAAATTCCTCAACTGCCGTGGTAGGATTTAGAACTCATATTCCTGAGATCATTCGTCCAGGCCTCTGGATTTTACTAGTCCAGGAACGTGACCACTATGCTACCGTCCCCTTGGTTGTAAAAATACTGGGCCAGAAATTCGGCTCTCCGGCTTCCTGCGGGTGCAAGCATCGCGCGCGTACTTACCTACCGCGCCTGCCGTTGTGCTTCGGGCCCACGAGGAATTCGGGTCCTGGGCCTCCTGCAGCTGCCGGCGCGCAGTGCTTGTGTATCCCAGGGGCGCAGTTAGTTCAAAGCTCCCCTCAGATCATGTGGGCCATGGAGAGCCAATCGTAGCAGGGAATTTTCATTCATAGATTTGACAGGAAGACCTGTCAAATCTATGAATAGAAATCGGCCCCAAAACCACACTAAAACTTCAAATAATTTTTTTTTTAAATCACATTTTTAAAATAACTATAAATTACATAAATTAACTACTTTAAACAAAAATTTAAATTTTTGAAAAAAATTAAACTTTTTAAACGGTGCTAAAAATAAACTTACCTTTCTTTAAAGTATGTAAAAAAGATAAACCTGTTGAAAAAAGTGTTTAAATTGTAATTAATTAACCACGTACCTTGTTAAAAACAGGCCTTGCGCCTCCTTTTTAAATGTGCAGCTTCTCCATACTTACCCTCACGGAGAAACCTGAAAAAAAAACGAAGTTCGCTGCGTGTGCGCTGCCTCTCCCGCGCACGTGTTCGACTTCTGAACCCCTTCCTTCAGGGGAACGGAAGTTCCGGTTTCCCGCACATGCGCAGTGCATGCGTGAAACCGGCACTTCAGGTGGCCTTACGGGTGAGTACACAGCAAGTACTCACCCGACAAGAGCTGAATTTCTGGCCCACTGTAATTAGATGGCAAGCCATTTAAAAGTTGACAAGGGAAAATGGGTTTGGAATAAAGTAATTGACAATTGATATCAGCCTCCAGCGCAAGGGGATAAAGTGGATCGAGAGTCTCTGGGTAAGTAAGGGGACCGAATCGGGACATCTAAAAGGGAGAAAGTGAAAGCACAAACAATCCGAGCAGTAAAGAGTGACGGCTTTTTTTCAACATGGCAAATGGTACAAAATAGTTGGCAGACTGCTCTGTTTTGACGTCTTCCTGGAGGTTTGGTCATGTGACTTGCGATCAGGTGACACCGTCCTCCCCACAGCCGGCGGTGAAGCAGTGAGTTCTGGCGAGCAGCCGGGCTGATCAGGAAAGCCAGCCTGTTGTGCAGACCAGGCCCGTCTTCCGATTCAGCGGCGGCAGCAGCAATACTCGGCCGACAGCGTTGGTCAACCTTTATTTGTTGACCACCAGAATTGTTTTAACAAGCTGGAAGTGAGTGACAACGTTACTTGTACAGGTGCATTTAATATTGTAATCGAGGGTGACACCAACTCCTTAAAATCAGGTGGTTAAAGTTTAGGTGCGCGCCAGTTTGGATTTAACTCCGCTGATGATGGTGAATAGTCTGTGTGGAACGTACTGCCCAGGGAAGTGGCAGGGACCCGAAGGGAGAATTGAATAGATATTTGAAGGAGTGGGTAATTGAGTGCTATAGATTTTTGGAACTATCCTTCAGCCCCACAACCCCGCCCAGATATCTGTGCTCCTCTAATTCGCCCCTCTTGTGGAGATGCCGGTGTTGGACTAGGGTGGACAAATGTGAGAAGTGACGAAGGAGCAGCGCTCCGAAAGCTTGTGATTTCAAATAAAACTGTTGGACTATAACCTGGTGTTGTGCGACTTCTCACATTTCTCCCCTCTTGAGCATCCCTGATTATAATCGCTCTACCATTGGTGGCCGTGCCTTCTGTTGCATTGGCCCTAAGCTCTGGAATTCCTTGCCTAAACCTCTCCACCTCTCTTTCCTCCTTTTTAAGATGCTCCTTAAAACCTACCTCTTTGACCAAGCTTTTGGTCACCTGCCCTAATTTATCCTTCTGTGGCTCGGTGTCATTTTTTGTTTTAAAATACTCCTGTGCAGCGCCTTGGGATGTTTTACTACATTAAAGGCGCTATATAAATACAGGTGGTTGTTATTATTAAAGCCTTTTCTGGTTTTGTATTTCTATGTTCCTAAGACTAAGATCAAAATTAACAAAGTACATTTGTGAAATTAAAGAACAGCAAACTGTGAAGCTGTGAGAGAAGTTAAAGGGATGATTAAGTGGGGAGTGGACAGGAAAATAATGCAGAAAATTGGAATTAATTTTAAGTCTGCTTTAAGATATGTGAAAATAGAAAAATATCAAAATTAAGACCGCAGTGGCTTGCTAAGTATACCATACGCAATCCAAAGGTAAAAAAGCATTCTATAAGATACAAAGGCCTGGAATTTGCAGTCAGCGGCAAAGCAAAGGCATTTGCCGCCGGCCCTGAAGAAAACTGCCCACAAAGATCTTGCGATCTCGATGGTGAGAAGTTTGCCTTTATCGGCATGTAAGTGAGATCGGTGTACTCTTTTGGGTACAAACAAATAAACTGTAAATTAACAAAAATACATTAAATGAAACTTAACAAATTAAATTGAAATTTGGTTGGCCGGGGTGATGAAGCACTCCAGTCTCTGCGGTGCCCCCCAGTCGTGGAAGGCCTCGAGCATGCCGGCAGACACCACGTGCTCCATCTCCAGCGCCACCCGGGCGCGAACGTGGCCGCGGAAGAGAGGCAGGCAGTCGGGCCGAATGACCCCCTCGACCGCCCGCTGCCTGGACCAGTTGATGGCCACTTTGGCCAGGCCCAGCAGCAGTCCTATGAGGAGGTCCCCCGATCAGCCCGCTCCGTGTAGAATCCCTAGAGCGATGCTGCAGTGATGTCAACAAGCTGTCTAAGCAGCCAATCACAAGGCAGAATTCTCACAGACGGAGCCAAGAAATAAAGTTGCTTTCATTTGGACTTTTTAAAAATGTCACCGAGAGCAAGACAAAGATTGGGGCTCTCACATAGGGAAAAGGTAAATCTAAAATAAATATGAGCAAACTTTAAAAAATACATCATTTTTTTTAAAGTTTCTTAAATTCTAATTTTTATCATAATGAATAAATTTGACCACAAAATTAAAGTTAGTTTTTCAGGGCCATAACGTTTAGCAGTCATTACGCTGTTACAACCCGTGTTACACCTAATCCAACAAGGCCTAACTTTTAATGGGGTATTTAACAGTAATATTACTGTGGAAAGCCCAAGTTTTCATCAGTTTCACTCATTTCACTGATTGCGGCTGTGGGGGATGGGGCCACAGCACAGCCAGTGTCGGAGCAGTGAATAACTGACCGCAACTTCAGGATTTCTGCGTTAGGATGCGCATGCGCTAAATCCTGAAGTTACGGTCAATTTCAAAGGGGTAATAGCAGCGAGCATTGTTAGTTCGCTGTTATTACCCACCACAAATTCCGGGCCAAAGAAATAGAGTTATGTACACTGAGTCAATTGTGGATAATGTGGTGAGCCTTGGCTTTTCAGGAGATGTTTGATAAAGTTCTTCGATGATATTACAAATTAAGGCACGTGCAATTGGGTGCAACCTCATGAAATGATCGAAAACTGGTTGGGAGGTAGTGTCACAATCTCTAGGGTCAGGACCTGAGAACTTCTATCTGAAGTACCTCCCTACTGACTGCTATCTCTGACGAACCAGACTACAGTTCATTAGCCAGGGAGAGGAGATTCATGCCTTAGGCTCGAGTATGCTTAATCATCCCAATAAATAGATTAGTTTAAATAATTTTTTTTTTAGCATCAGATTTCTCCACGTATGTAATTCTTACTTCAGGTGATTTAGTTCAGCAAAAAGGCAGGCATATGACAGAACAGTTTACATAGACAACAGCAATATAGCCAAAAATATATAAGCTTATCCACAATCAATCTATTCTCTGCCAAGCAGGCAGCTCCAGATTTTTGGCAGCTAAGGTTTCATCTGCTGCTGAGGGTTTCACCTGTTTCTAAGGATTCAACTCCCCAGGAGTTTGGTTTATATTCCCTTCTAATTCAGCTAAGTCTCTCCTCCTACAATGCCACTTCATTATTGGCCCGGAATTTGCGGTTGTAATGACGGTGAAACTGTCAGTTTTACACAGTAAGGACAGTGGGCGCTGACAGCAACTTCTGGCGTCCGCACATGCGCAGTTAAACGTGGAAATCCGAAGTTGCTGTCAGTGATACCCTGCTCCTCCACAGGGTGCGCTGTTGCTATCTGTGAGAATTCTTCAATCTGATTGGCTGATCAGCCTGCCTGCTGTCTGCCCCATTGCTGGACGCCACAGATACCTGAAAGATGGCACCAAAATCAAAGTGACGTCGAAAATGAGGAAATCTACACTATAGAGCCCGCTAAATCTTTTGTGGGCAGCTTTTATTGAAGTCAGCGGCGAGTGCCATCCCTTCGCCGCTGTCAGCAAACTCCGGGGCCATTATATTTGCCCCTTCAAAGAAAACAACAGCTTATTTAGATAAGAAGTCGAGCCCCCTTTGTACCTAGAACAGTCTGTTCCCTTCCAGAGGAAATGGTGCATTAAACCGGAAGGGGCCCCATTCTTCCAGAACAATGTTGCAACAGTAGGGACAATATTCTGGAAGAAGGGGAGTCAAGTGACCCTGAAGTACCCTCATCAAGATGCAAATCTATCTTGTGAACTTGAGTGACATGTCCATGACACTTGTACCTAGTGTAAGCAGCCATAGATAGTACAGCTGACTACTTAGATGGACAGCTAACAAAAAAACATTTGGAAAGAGGAAAACTGGGACTGCATTCATCCACAACAGTAGCAGGCAGAGAGTTGGGATATAAGATACATTTTTTGGATTATTGGGAAGTGACAAGTGATGTGCCTGAGGGATCAGTGGCGGGGCCCCAGATTTTCATTTTACGTATAAATGATCTGGGTATAGAAATTTAGGGGAGTATATTTAAATTTAAATGTGATACTTAGCTGGAAGCTTTGGTCAATTGTGAAGAAGAAAGTATAAAATTGCAAAAGGACATTGGCAGATTAAGGTGGAACATTGGCAAATGCCGTTCAATCTAACAGCGTTAGGCAGTACTCTTTGGATGTAAAAATGGCAAATGGGAAGACAATCTAAATGGAAATTGTTGGCAGGGCGCTGGTGGAAGCTGGCGGTGAACAAAGTGATTTTAGGGTTCCAGGTCGAGAAATCATTTAAAGATGGCTCGCAGGTGCAAAAAAAAACAATGGGCTGTTAGGCTTCATTACAAGAGGTATAAAATATAAGATCAGTGAAGTACTACTCCAGTTATAGAGTGCTAGTCAGACGTTGTTTGTAGTATTGTGTTCACATTGCAGAGAATATACTGGTTGAAGGAGTCCAGTGACAGTTTGCCATGGTGGAACATAGAAACAGAAATTTTAGTACAGCAGGAGGCCATTGGGTCTTTCTTGCTTGAGTTGAATTTGGGCCGCTGCCAAGAGCTGATTTTTTTTGTCCAGTGGATATAATTTCCGGGGATTTTCAGAAAGCATTTATTAAAGTTCTGCATGCAAAGTTTTTAAACAAGATTTGATTCAAGGACTCGATGGTTTATGAATTGCACTGGAAACTTTCTTGGCAGTACAAAGCAAGTGACAATGAAGGGAAAAAAGCTGTGTCTTGGCAAAGGAGATAGTACCGAATGGAGTTCTGTACATCCTCTTTTGTTTATGTTTGTTGTAGAAGTAATGTGGAGGCTACTTCTTGCCTATGGAATTTGCTAATGAAACATGAGTGTCTAGATGAATATATATATAGGATACTGATTTTACTGAAACACAGGATTAGAAGAATTCTCCAAAAAAAATAGTGAATTAGTGTAACAAAGTTCCAACTAAAGTCAGTTGATTCTTCTTGAAAAAGCCATTCTAAGCAGCGTAGTTAAAAATAGAATCGCTAGCTATATGACTAGGTAAGCGTATGTTGGATATTGATACCCGGGAAGGGATGAGACACCAAAAAGATTGATGGCATTTAGAAGGACATGAACAAATTAAGCAGATCGGCTAGAACATGTAGATTAAAAATGAACAAACTACGACAGAGATTAGTGATTATTGAAATTCTGCACTCTTCCCAAATAGAATAGTGGATATGTGCAACAAAGTTCCAGCTAAAGCAGTTGGTACATTGGTCCGGATTTTGCGGTGATAATGATTGCGAAACTGTCAGCGTTCACTATCATTATCCCTCTGAAACTGACAGCAACTACAGAATTTAGCGCATGCGCAGATAACCGTGGAAATCCTGAAGTTAGTCAGTTATTCACAGCTCCGCCACAGGTTGCGCTGTGGAACTCCCCAAAGCTGGCAATCAATTAAAATCGCATATAAGGATGAAAACATCCTCATTACGCTGGAATATCGCTGTTAAACTCTTACCCCCCCCCCCCCCCCCGCCGCCAAAAAAAAAGTTAAGCCTGGTTGAAAGAGGTGTAACTAGGTTTTTAACATATATATTTTAATATATTTTATCGTTTTCCATACAGACTGCAGCTTTTGACACATTAGACCCCCTGTAACCCCACCTCATTGTCTCAGTTGTATCTTGCTATGTCTTTGATGTGGTGCCTTCCTGGCTGACCTGATTGCCTTTTGTCACACCTCGGCAGATAAACAGTCAGGAGGATTAAATGTAGTCGTCTGCCATTGTACGCTTCACATGCATTGTTCTCTATCTATATATGCTTTGTCGATTTGTACTCCTTTACTTCACCTGACGAAGGAGCAGCGCTCCGAAAGCTTGTGATTTCAAATAAAACTGTTGGACTATAACCTGGTGTTGTGCGACTTCTCACTTTTGTCCACCCCAGTTCAACACCGGCATCTCCGCATCATAGGTTTTTAACGGCGTACTGACTGCTGAACAACCATTTTGGCTCTGAAAAAACTAGTTTTATATTTGTGGAATGTCAAATTTTTCCATTAATATATTAAGAATCACATGGTTTTTAATATATTTTAAGTTTGTTTATTCCTATGTGTAAGTCCCAATCTTTATTTCGCGCTCTGTAAAATTTATCAAATGTAAATTATAATCTGTGCATTTTACTTCCTGGTTTGCTGTCTGTGAGCATTCTTCAATGTGATTGGCTGCTTAGCCTGCTTGATTTGGTGCCAGATTCAAACAGAGGTCAGGAGAGCTGAAATCGACGCCACAGAGATCACTAGATCTTTATGAGCAGCTTTCTTCAAGGTCAGCGGCAAGTGCCATCGCTTCGCCGCTGATTGCAAATTCCGGGCCATTATATTCATTAGCTCCTTCAAAAAAAACCTTGCTGGGATTGGTAAGTATAAACTGAGTTTAGCAAATATTGAATGGTACACCAAGGATCCTAAGACCAGGGCTATCAATTGTGGAGAACAGCCAGCCAGAATTCAATGTATAGAAGTTAAGGGAAAGGATATAAAAAATATGCTGTGGAATTTGCATGATTACAGTTGGCGATCATGATATATTTGAGCAGAATTTCCCTTAGCAGATTAAATGGTAGGATGGAGTTCATGGTAGAGGGAGGGTTGTTCAACTTGTGGAATAGGCAGTCTCAAAATTTCTCAAACTTTACTAGCATACAATGTCACTACAAAGTGCTGTATTGAAGGTTAATTAACTGCAGCCAGTGACCAGTTCTGATTGATTTTAGAAAAGATTATACAACCGGCTATCAGCATCTGAAAGAGAGGGTAAAATATCATAGAATATTCAGACTTTCTTTCTGAATTCTGTTGAAGGATCTCAACTGAAACATTAACCTATCTTTCTCTTTCAGATGGTGACGGGTCTTTTTTTTGTCTACAGCATTTTCTATTTTTATTTTACTCGTTCTAAGGCGATCTTTTATTTAAAAACTTGCAAATTGAAGGAACCACATCATTTTAAGATTACACCAGACATTTTAAAAAGGAGCAGTGGTTGGATATTAGGGTCTTAATAAAGAACATATGAGACATAGCTATCTGCAAGAAAAGGCATTTTATCTGTCAAAACATTTACTTCTTAAAAAAAAATAAAAGTTAAACTCAAAGGAAAATCACTCTGACTCTGACCTGATTCGACTCCTGCTAGAGCAGCAGTTTTAGGGAAGGGTAATGGAAATGAAGAGATGTGACCAATCTGCAGTAGTTGCATGAAAAGTATTTGATCTTCTTTGCTCCCTGTGGTTATACAGTATTCCTGTTTTGCTTATTACATGTGCAGTAAGACCTTCCAGGTATATAAGAGGTACGAGATGAATGTCAATGTGTTAGATGGCAGCTATCCAGTCAAGAATTGGATTAGTGTGTGTAATGCACAGGTTTGTATTTAGTATTTATACTGATGAATTATGCATTTTTATTGAAAAAATTCCCAAATATTTTTCCTGCTGTTAGAGCGTTGATGGTATGCATTGTCATATAAGATCTCACAGGATTACTGATTCCCATAATAACAGAAAATGCTGGAAACACTCAGCAGGTCAGGCAGCATCCATGGAGAGAAAAACAGAGACAGGGAAAGGGGGGGGGGGGGAGGGGAGGAAAGAATAAAAGGGAGGGTCTGTGATAGGGTGGAAGGCAGGAGTGGTTAAATGTTGCAAATGGGGATGGCAGAAACATCGACAGCTGCCGTCTGGAAAGAATAGGGACAGAGGTCCTACCTTCCACCACTCCTCCATTCCACCCTATCACAGACCGTCCCTTTTGTTCTTTCCTCCCCTCCACCCTTTCCCTGCCTCTGCACCTGCTTAAAATCTGTTGCATCTCTAATTTTTTCTAGTTCTGACGAAGGGTCACAGACCTGAAACGTTAACTCTGTTGCTCTCTCCATGGATGCTGCCTGACCTGCTGAGTGTTTCCAGTATCCGCAGTATTTTGCTATTGTATTACTGATTCCCATGTCAGCCATATCTATGGGTCCTTATACCTCCTAGGGTCCATACAAATGGGTTGAGGGAGACACATCAGTAAGCAATCTGCACGTGCTGCTCTCCCGTTTTTATATTGATCTCATTAAAGGTCTGTTGGTCCCTATCCTGGAGACTGTAGTTTAGTGCCAGTTTTAGAAGTAGGCATATTATATTTCATGTGTATATAGGATTTATGGGGGAAAAAGTCAGTTGGTTGCGCCTCCCGTTAGCGCCTTAAGAGGGCGCTAATGGGGCGCAAAGCAACTAGCGCCCGGGCGCGGCGATGTTTGTGCCGCTCGCGAAATTAACTAGACATTTTGCGGCGGCGCATAACACTACCGCCATGATCTCCTGCGCTGGCAGATTGTGACGTCAGTCGAGTGCGTAGCGCCCCGGAGCGGATATTGAGTGGCGCCCCCTGCCTTACCGCCTGCCACTAGCAACGACAGGTTGAGGGGAGCGTTTTGCAGTCAGGAAGAGACTAGGGGAGCGCTATTTAAAGGCGAACGCTTCCTGCCTTTGTTGGTGACATTTTTGCACCACGCATTCTGAGAGAGAGAGAGAGAGACTTCTGGAGAGATTCAACGCTGTGTGAAGGAGTTTTGGGTACTGAGCAGCACTTTGCAGGTTCATTTTGATTTGCCCTTCCTTGCATCTATTTAGAAGAGAGTGTGGGGGCTGCACTCTGAGCTCTTTCCCTGGTACTCTCCATTGTTCTTTCCAGCAGATTTGATGTACAGGTCTCTCCAGGCCGAGATTCAAGGCTGCAATGAGCAGGATGTGGATGGAGAGCAAGATCAACCCTCCCCTTTAAGAACTGGCCGGCGCCATTGTGTCTCTGTTTCATTGCTGACTGACATCACATGAGCTTCGCCAGCGCTCTGAGGTAGCACCTCGCTCCTCGGCCTTTGCGCCTTAAGACAGGTGTGAAGCGCCTGATTTAGTGCTCCAATCACCTCCAGGGGCGATAAAAGCCAAGTTTACAGTCGGAGGCGATAATTAGCGGCAGGCGCTAATCTTTGCGCCCGGCCGATAATTGCGCCCCAAATGGGGCGATACTGAATTTTTCCCCCATAATTTCTAAGGAGAATTGCAGGCATGCATCCCCAGAAAAATTCGATTTTTTACGCTTTGGTGCTTTTTTACGCTTTGGTGCTTTTTCCAGCATTTTAATTGACGTGTGGGCGTACAATCAGAGGATTAAGTAGCTGGGGAGAGTACAGGGCAGTGCAAATTCTTCATCATTCATTGGAAAGAACAGATGGTTTCATGCTTTCTCATGCTCTGCACAAAAAAAAACTTATCACCACACTCATTATGTATACTTAATTTATTACTGACACAGTTCCAACTCCTGTGTTAACTTGGTCATCATCTCAACATCATAATTATCATTTATATTTCAAGGATCAGTGATTACTGTAATAGGTGTGTCTACACTAAGACTGATCAAGCTACAAAGTCACACTGAATGAAGATTTGCTAATATCTGCAATCAGTTTGCATCAGATGTGCATAAAAGTGGATTTGAGTCTATTTCTATCATAGCCAAAAGGAAAAATATTTTATAATGATCTTGTAGATATTTACAAAGATGTTACCAGGACTGAGAGGTTATACCTATCAGGAAATATTGAACAGGCTGGGGCTCTCTTTTCTTGAGAAAAGAGGAGGCTGAGGGGTGACCTGTATAGCGGTCTTTAAGATTATGAAAGGATTTGATAGGGTAGATGTACAGCAGATGTTTCCACTTCTGGGGAGACCAAAACTAGGGCCATAAATGTAAGATCGTCACTAATTTGCCGATGACACCAAACTTGGGGGTGTGGCAAACAGTGATGATGCCAATCGACTGCAACAGGACATGGAAAGGCTAGCAGAATGGGCAGACAAGTGGCAGATGGAATTTAATACAGAGAAGTGTGAGGTGATGCATTTTGGTAGAAGGAACAGGGAGGGGCAATATACACTTAATGGCACAGTTTTAAAGAGTGTGCAGGGACAGAGGGACCTGGGAGTTAATGTGCATAGGCCCCTAAAGGTGACGAGACATATTGAGAGAGTGGTTAGCAAAGCATATGGGATCTTGGGCTTCATAAATAGAGGTATGGAGTACAAAAGTAGAGAAGTTATGCTGAACCTTTAAAGCGCTGGTTAGGCCACAACTGGAGTATTGCGTCCAGTTCTGGTCACCACACTTTAGGAAGGTGCAGAGGAGATTTACCAGAATGGTTCCGGGGATGGGGGATGTTAGCTACAAGGACAGTTTGGAGAAGCTGGATTTGTTTTCATTAGAACAAAGGAGTTTGCGAGGTGATTTGATAGAGGTGTACAAGATTATGACGGGTTTGGATAGGCTAGACTGGGAAAGGCTGTTCCCACTAGTTGATGGTACAAGGACTAGGGGACACAGATTTAAGGTTTTGGGCAAGAGATACAGGGGGGACGTGAGGAAAAACTTTTTTATGCAGCGAGTGGTGAGGACCTGGAACTCTCTGCCGACGGAACTGGTGGAAGCGGGGACACAATGTTTTCAAGGGGAGACTGGATAGGCACTTGAGGGAAATAAACTTGCAGGACTACGGGGATAGAGCGGGGGAATGGGGCTGACTGGATTGCTCTACAGAGAGCCGGCACGGACTCGATGGGCCGAATGGCCTCCTTCTGTGCGGTTATGACTATAATAAATCGAATAGGTAATTCAGGATTGGGTCGACTAGGCCTGTATTCACTAGAGTTTAGAAGAATGAGGGGATCTCATTGAAACGTATAAAATTCTGACAGGGCTAGACAGACTGGATGCAGGGAGGATGTTTCCTCTGGCTGGGGGGTCTAGAACGAGAGGTCACAGTCTCAGGATACGGGGTAGGACATTTAGGACTGAGATGAGGAGAAATTTCTTCACTCAGAGGGTGGTGAACCTGTGAAATTCTCTACCACAGAAGGCTGTGGAGGCCAAGTCACTGAATATATTTAAGAAGGAGATAGATAGATTTCTAGACATAAAAGGCATCAAGGGGTATGGGGAGAGAGCCGGAATATGGTATTGAGATAGAGGATCAGCCATGATCATATTGAATGGCAGAGCAGGCTCGAAGGGCCGAATGGCCCACTCCTATTTTTCTATGTTTCTAGGAGAAACTTGTTTACCCAGAGTGGTTAACATGGTGGCATAGTGGTTAGCACTGTTGCCTCACAGCGCCAGGGACCCGGGTTCGAATCCGGCCTCGGGTGACTGTGTGGAGTTTGCACATTCTCCCCGTGTCTGCGTGGGTTTCCTCCGGGTGCTCCGGTTTCCTCCCACAGTCCAAAGATGTGCGGGTTAGGTTGATTTGGCTATGATAAATTGACCCTTAGTGTTAGGGGGATTAAATACGTGGGGTTACGGGGATAGGGTGGGATATGTGTCGGTGCAGGCTCGATGGGCCAAAATGGCCTCTATCTGCACTGTGGAGATTCTGTGAATGTGGAACCCGCTACCCAGGGAGTAGTTGAGACGAATAGTATAGATGCATTTACTGGGAAGCTAGATGTGTACATGAGGGAGAAAAGAATAGAAGGATATGTTGATGGGGTTAGATGAAGAGGGGTGGGAGGAGGCTCGAGTGGAGCATAAATACCGGCCTAGACCAGTTGGGCTGAATGGCCTGTTTCTGTGCTGTAATATGTCAAATATATATTTTCTATTCTGTACACTGCTTCACATAATTGAAAACTATTATGGTGAGTCATGTACATCATGGCAATCTATTAACTAAATAATATACTTGCTGCTTATACCACTATACTTTAAGTCCAGAAATTATTGTT
This sequence comes from Squalus acanthias, assembly GCA_030390025.1. NCBI lineage: Eukaryota > Metazoa > Chordata > Chondrichthyes > Squaliformes > Squalidae > Squalus > Squalus acanthias. Next base: position 38,407,614 of record CM059426.1, on the reverse strand, counting down.
TATGATAATTGCGTGATACTACTCCTGTTTGCTGTCTTAACACAGCCATAAACCCATTCATTTTAAACTGGTAAACACCTCGGTTATGATAGCTGACAGGAATGTGATCCAAATGAGTTAAACATTTGTCTGCTAAAATCACCAATAGTAATTTCCAAGCTTTGGTCTTGAAATGAATTCTATAATACAGAATATAAATAGCTGTTCATTGCACTAATTGCCACAGAGCCATTCCTATGAACATATAAAACTGACTGGTAGGAAAAGACCAGCGAGTCCATCAAGCCTACCCCATGCCACGATGACGGAACTATCAAGGCTAAACATGACTTCCCTCCCCCGCTGCCATGTAATTTCTGCAAAAAAGCAGAAAAAACCCGGGGCCAATCAGGGAAAAAATAACTCTAAAATTTCTCTCTGACCCCTTTAGGTGATCAAAACCAGTCCAGCAGCCCACATGGACCAAGTGTTAGGTGTGATCCCTGCCCCAGTCAGGAACCGATCCAGCTCCCTCTTTAAGGCATGCAGAGAATCAGCACCCACCACACCAGCTGACAATATATTTTCAGAGGCTTGCATTTCTCTGGGAAAAGAAGAACCGCCTAATATCCAGTCTATTCCTACGCTTACATAGTTTAAACTCGTGACCCCTGGTCCTCCCCAATCTGTTAAACTGGAATAATCTATCAATAGGTACACTATCCGGCCCTTTATTTTATAGACCTCTATCAGGTCACCTCTCAGTCTACGCTGCTCTAAAGGTCCTTGAGCCTATCTGACATTACAATAGTGACTGCATTTCAAAAAGTACTTAATTGGCTCTAAAGTGCTTTGGGACGTCCTGAGGATATGAAAAGTACTATATAAATGCAAGTTCTTTCTTGCTAGTTTTACCTTGACCTGTGATGTGTCATCTTGTGCTTTAGGACTCAAAACCCTTAGCCTTTAAAAATAAAACATGGATATACTCCAAAAAGCAGGCATGCTATTGCCTCAAAAAATAAGAAAGTGAGAATACGCTCCACTATATCTCAGCTTGTAGAGCTGATTTTATGTGAACCTAAGCACATTGTTTCGTCTTGTGTAATGCACGTTAATATGGGTGGGCCATGTAGTGCGTCAGTGCATTTAGTAGACTGGAGGAGGAACCATGGATCTGACAGCAAAATCCAAGATACATGAAAATCATGGGTCACCACTGCTGTCTGCTCTTGAGGTCATACCATTTGTATTCGGGTATCTTGTCAATGGGCAGAAGTACCTGCTGTCAATAAGAGAGGTTGTCAACTTGAGTGCTGTCAGTGCTGAATTGCAAACTGTTTTTAGATTGATCAAGCTCATTTCATGCATGATCCTTGCAGTAGTCGGGAGAGGAGACTTTTATCCGATCAATCTCAGCTGAGTTTGACAAATGTTAATACCAGGTAACACAATGTATCATAATGGCCCATGATTGGCTGTCAAAATAACAGTGAGGCTAATGACGCTTGCCGTTATTTATGCGCGAATGATACAGCAACTTCAGGCGAGGGCAGGTGCACGGTTAAATGCGGAAATCCAAAAGTTGCTGTCCGAGTTGCATCGCTCCACCCTTAGCGTCATGAAAACTGCATCTCACTGTCTACCTCACCGTTGAAATGCATTGAATGACTTGAAGTTGCTGTATTTGTGCAGTAGATACAAACTAAGCTCGTCACAGGAAATTAAGTCTTGTCCATTTCAATTCTAAGTACCCTTTTAACAATGTGATAAGTGCTAATTAATGCCAGTCAACCTCTCTGGCACTGAAAATTAACCATTGCAAGTGTGGTGTCTCATTCCTTCAGCTCTTAATTGTTGAAGATTTTAAAAATGTCATTTTAAATTACAATTTTTTTTACTTTTCCTTTCTGTCTCTTTTCTCTCCTTTTAATCCAATCGTTCTTTCTCTCTTTATTTCTCTTTCTGTACCTGATTTGACATTGAATTCACCCACTCCTAATTTCACTTCCTTCTCAGTCCTTGTGCTATTTATTTCACAACCCTTCAATCTGATTGTTTAAGGAGATACACAGTTGCTTGTCCTGTTCACTTGGGTCCCAGATGCCCGGTTTCCCTCGCTGCGACGTTATCAGCTCGCACTTTCAGCAGCTTGCGGCGCGAAAAATGTAAAAACCTAAATGCGCACGGGCAAGTCTAACTAAAGGCAGACGCCATTAGATAACTTGCCATGCAAATTATGGCCAATTCTAGCTGATCTCTGGTGATATTCACATGAACAAAGAAGTATATTTTCCAGTAACTGGTTCTACTCCAGTGAAAGTGCAGTGGAATAATGGGTATACCTACATCTCAAAGTATGACAAATTCAACATTTTACTTTTTTTGTATAGTGGATGACCGTGGCAAAAATTGAGGTGATTTTTCCCCAATTTTATGTGGAGAAATTGCAAGCTATTTTCCGTGTATTGGTGCTCATTTTTATACAGGTATCACATTAGCACTCTTTCCCCCCCATCACCGCACACAGTTCATGTTGCCACTCCCAGCTCCACAACACGATGCTGTTTTGGGGATGGGACTCCATTATGAATGGGAATTTCTCATCTCGCAAAATGATTATGCAAATTCCTGCCCACAGCAGAATTCCAATCCCTGGAACAGCACCAAAATCAGGTGGGAGACGGGAACAACACTAAGGGGCAGAACCAAATGCAGAAAAGTGGACACTGACCTCAAAACATTGCCAAATACCATTTATGGTCCAGTTCCAGGACACTTGGCTTCCCTTGCTAATATATTGCATCAGGATGCAACTCTAAATAAATTACTTACTACAGGGCCAGTGGACTTTAATTCGAGAATGAACTGCTGACTGTAGTGGGCAATCGTTAACAACCTGTGCCTCAAAATAAGGTCTCTTTAGAATGTAACTCAAATAGTGTCCAATGGAGGAAGCATCGCTAATTACTTAATCTTTACTGGGAAGTGAGCTTGTTTATGCCTGAAAGAATATGTTCGACGGAGAAAAAATAAATAAAGTGGCGGAAGCAGGTAGGAAACGGCGAGAAATAGGGGAAGAAACAGAATGTCAGAGGAATGGCATCCGTTGAAAGCCCCATAACTATTGTAAATGGACAGAAGTAGCAAGGCCGAGCAAACAGCACTGATTCATTGAGCGGTGGAGCCCTTTCCCTCCCTCTCTTCACCCGGATGAGTAAGGCCCCTCACTTGCCTTTCCATTCCCCTCCAATTTGCCTCCCCTTCCCTGCTTCTCCACATTGGTTCCATTATGCCCGCCCTCTAATCCTATTTGACCTGTGAAAATCAAATTGGTCTTGACTACCCATGTGCAATGCCTTGGGAGGTAAAATAGTGTATATTTAAAAAAATTGCATAGAAAGGAAAAGCCAGACCCAAATAATACCAGAATGCAGAAGAAGACACACTGCCTTGGTAAAGTGTCCCCAGCTACAGTCTCCTGCCGCTGGTTTTCCCGCCAGCTTGTCAATTTGCCTGGCTGCTGGGCGGGAAACGGAAGAAAACATTTATAATGAGATGAAATGGGCGGGAAACAAGTTGCTGTTATATCTGAAAGCTAGATTTTTCCTACAATTATTGTTTAATTAACAAAGAACTGTTTTTCTTTCACAGCTGAAACAAAATGGCTCTAGCAGGAATCCAGGTAATTGAACTTGCTGGTCTGGCACCTGGCCCCATGTGTGGAATGATTCTGGCCGATTTTGGTGCCAAGGTTGTACGCATCGATCGAACAAGGACAGCTACAACTGCTGACGTGTTGGCACGAGGCAAGCGCTCAGTGGCCTTGAACCTGAAGAAACCAGAGGGAGCACAAGTGTTGAAGCAACTTTGTAATCGATCTGATGTTCTCATTGAACCTTTCCGTAAAGGTAAGATGCAAACAAATCTCACTGGTGCATTCTTGGACACCTATGTATGTGTATTTAAAAAATGTATACTGTGGCTGGCAAACTCTGCAAATTTTAAATGCAATTTAAAGTATATTCTCATAAATTATGTAAAAACAGCAAATGCTGAAAATAACACATAGGCCGGAATTTTCCTTACCTTGGCAAGGCCGGTGTCCGTGGCGGGCCCCAACCCCGCTGTGGGCTCCATCCCGCTGTACAAAATGAACTTACCTTAATGGGGCCTATTAAGCCCGCCCAGCGCGTTACCTGGCCCAATTAGATGGAGAGGGTCTGGTGACATCACTCATGACGCTTTTTAAGCCGGGATCCTTAAAGGGACCCTGGCCACATTAAATTTTAAGTTTAATCTAACATAGTTAGTGGGTGTTGAATCTTTACTGTACAAAAATACAATAAAAGTTATGAGTGACAAAAATATTTAAATAAAATTATCATTAAGTAATATGACTCCATCTACAAATACAATCAAGAACATAATTAAAAAAGTACATTAATTGGGAAGTTATTGGTGCTTTAGTCACAAATCTATAGACTTTTGTATTGGTACAAATAAAATATGTGTGTGTGTCTATAGGTAGTACATTTAAAATCTGCTTAATTTTATTAAATATGAAGGGGTGGATTTACAATCTTATGCAAGTTCAGCGGAAGAGCTGCAGAATCCTTGACAAACAGTATAAGTGGTGCTTACAATGTGTTTCTGCAATTTCTGCAGCTCTTCTGTTGAAGTTAACAATGGACAAGTGAGAGAACCTCTGCAGAAATTCACCCTAAAGTTTCAGACTGAAAAATAAATTAGTCATATTCAGGGATTGAAAGCAAATTGAACCAGTGGAATGAGGGATGAGAATGAAATTGTTATGGTTGATGACTTGATTTAATGTGTAACTGGACAATCACAGTATACTGTGAGAAAAACCTGACCAGAAACAACACCAACATTTATTGAAATAGTATATGTCATTTTTTATAGTGCAGATCAATTCACTGCAATTACTGTTCTGTTGGAAGGCAACAGCCGAGAATGGCCAGTGAAAAATTAACATTTACCAGTAGCTTTTCAAGTAGAACAGAATCTCCATCGATCTGTTAGCTGATGTAATCAACATGTTTTTATTTTGGTTTGTTTTTCATGCTGTTAAGTAATCAGCTGGAGCAATGGCCACAGAACTCCCGCCTCGGGTTGACCGACGTGGTTCCTGAATGTGAGAATCCCGTGGCCATGCAGGGAAATTTAAAAAGTAGAGGGGGTGGAAAGGCTTTTAAGTGTCTGTAAAATACCTCCTACTGACTTCAGTTGGGTCCCCCGCCGCTGCAGGTTGGGTCGGTAAGCTCCACACTGACACATGCGCCTGTGGGAAAGGCGCATGGGAGCGAGTTGACAGCAGGTTCCCGACCCGCTGTCAAAAAAAAAAGTTTCCCACCCGACCCGCCACTGATCGCGCCCGCTTGCACCATGGAAAATTCAGCCCATAGGGCCATTCACCTGCATCTTTGAAAAGACCAACAAATGCTTCAACCTTCAACCTTCATCAAAACTTAGTTGACTGATCTATTTCGTACTTCCAGCATTTTCACTTATGTTTGATTTCCAACATTTGCAGTTCCTTTTCTTCTAATTTATCTCCATAAATGCCTGTCATGAACTAATCAGGCCAATGAGTGAATTAAATAGCTTATCAGTAATAAATTTGTCATGCATCATCATACTGGAAAGTACTGTTTTTAAAAGTTAATTATAAAACCAGTACTGTAGCCAAGTGAAAAGTAAAACACTGCAGTCTGTTCTCTCTACAGCTTTTGACTGACTTGCTGTATTTCCAGCAGTGTCTGTTTTTGAAGAAAAGTCCATATACTCAAAATAAGAACATAAGAATTAGGAGCAGGAGTAGGCCATATGGCTCCTCGAGCCTGCGCCGCCATTCAATAAGATCATGGCTGAACTTCAACCTCAACTCCACTTTCCCGCCCGGTTCTCAAATCCCTTGATTCCCCTAGAGTCCAAAAATCTATCTATCTCAGCCTTGAACATACTCAGTGACTCAGCATCCACAGCCCTTTGGGGTAGAGAATTCCAAAGATCCACAATCCTCTGAGTGAAGAAAGTCCTCCTCATCTCAGTCCTAAAGACCTTATCCTGAGACCACTGTTCCCCCCTAAGTTGCTCTGCTGCGCGCCTGCGCAGTTCCCTCGAGGCTGCCGCACACCAGGTGTTGCAGGCTGTGCAGTCCCGCTGGAGCGGGCTCCAGCGCACAGGCGCTTGTTTTAATCGCATCCCACAGGCTCGTTCTTTAGGCCCGCATGAGCGGGCTTCGGCGCTTCCACGCTGGACCCATTTCGGCGCCTGCGCCCTCGAGCCCGCTACAGGCCTGACCCGAGGTGCTGAATATGAACTCTAATTATCCACACCGCCATTCCTGTGGCCTTCTGTACATGCGTGCAGCATCCCAGAGCCACGCATTGGCATTACCCAACAACCAGGGAAGGAGCTGATTGGTAAGTAGGACCTGGTGAGTATTTCTACAGTCCAGTCATTGAAGTAAAAGTAAGGTCTCTAGTTTAGAGTAAGTAGTGTTTAAAGGGAAGTAAGATCCCTAGTATATTTAATATTCTTTAATTTAAAGGAAGTAAAGGGAGTAAGTTAAGGGTAGGACATGGCAGGGCAGCTCGGCAGTGTGGAGTGCTCCTCCTGTGCTATGTGGGAAGTCAGGGACACTTTAGGTGTCCAGGGTGAACACGTGTGCAGGAAGTGTCTCCAGCTGCAGCTACTCGAAATCTGCGTTTCGGAGCTGGAGCTGCGGCTGGAGTCACTGTGGAGCATCCGTGAAGCTGAGATCTTCGTGGATAGCACGTTTAACGAGGTGGTCACACTGCAGGTAAAGAGTGCACAGGCAGACAGGGAATGGGTGACCGCCAGACAGAGTAAAAGAACTAGGAAGGTAGTGCAGGAGTCCCCTGGGTCCATCTCCCTCTCCGACAGATTTTCCGTTTTGGATACTGCTGGGGGAGATGGTTTCTCAGGGGAATGCAGCAAGAACCAAGTCCGTGGCACTACGAGTGGCTCAGCTGCACAGGAGGGGAGGAAAAAGAGTGGGAGAGCAATAGTGATAGGGGATTCTATCGTAAGGGGAACAGATAGATGTTTCTGTGGCCGCAGACGTGACTCAAGGATGGTATGTTGCCTCCCTGGTGCCAGGGTCAAGGATGTCACTGAACGGCTGCAGGGCATTCTGAAGGGGGAGGGCGAACAGTCAGAGGTTCACATTGGTACCAACGACATAGGTAGAAAGAGGGATGAGGTCCTGTAACAAGAATTTAGGGAGCTAGGTAGCGGATTAAAAAGCAGGACCTCAAAGGTTGTAATCTCTGGATTACTCCCGGTGCCACGTTAGTGAGTATAGGGATAGGAGGATAGAGCAGATGAATGCGTGACTAAAGAGTTGGTGCAGGAGGGAGGGCTTTAGTTTCCTGGGTCACTGGGTCTGCTTCTGGGGAAGGTGGGACCTGTACAAGTCGGACGGGTTGCACCTGAACCGGAACGGGACCAACATCCTTGCGGGGAGGTTTGCTAGTACTGTTGGGGGTGGGGGGGGTGGTTTAAACTAACTTGGCAGGGGGATGGGATACGGAGTGGAGCTATAGTAGGGGGTGATGCACAGCCAAATATAGAGGAAAAAACAAGTCAGCCTGGAAGGCAGAGCAAATATGTAACGGCACAAGGGAGTATGACAAGGCTGAATGGCATTTATTTTAATGCAAGGAGTCTTGCGAGTAAGGCAGATGAATTGAAGGTGTTGATGAACACATGGGAGTATGATATTGTTGCTATCACAGAGACATGGTTGAGGGAGGGGCAGGACCGGCAGCTCAATATTCCGGGGTGTAGAATCTTCAGGCGAGACAGAGGGGTGTGTAAAAGAGGAGGGGGTGTCGCAATATTAATCAAGGAGTCAATTACTGCTGTAAGGAGGGATGATATCTTAGCAGATTCCTCTAATGAGGCCATATGGGTAGAACTTAAAAACAAAAAGGGGGCAAGCATTTTGCCTGGAGTGTACTATAGGCCCCCAAACAGTCAGGGGGAGATAGAGGAACAGATATGTAGGCAAATCTCAGAGAAGTGTAGAAATAATAGGGTAATAATAGTGGGGGATTTCAACTTCCCCAATATTAACTGTGATAGTCAGAGCATGAAAGGCTTAGAGGGTGCGGAATTCTTAAAGTGCATCCAGGAGTGCTTTTTGAGCCAGCATGTAGAAAGTCCTGCAAGAGAGGGGGCGGTACTGGACCTAATTCTAGGGAATGTAGCCGGGCAAGTGGTAGAAGTGTCAGTAGGAGAGCATTTTGGTGACAGTGACCATAATTCGGTGAGATTTTAGGTAGTCATGGAAAAGGACAAAGATGGACTGGAAATAAAGCTTCTAAATTGGGGGAAGGCTGATTTTAATATGATAAGGCAGGATCTGGCCAAAGTGGACTGGGATCAGCTACTTGTAGGAAAATCCACATCAGAGCAGAGGGAGTCTTTCAGAAAGGAAATAGAGAGAGTACAACGCCAACATGTTCCCGTAAAGGTCAAGGGTGGGACCAACAAGCCCAGGGATCCCTGGATGTCAAGGGATATACAAGAACGGATTAGGAAAAAAAAGGAGGCTTTTGGCAGATACAAAGGACTAAAAACAGTGGAAGCCCTAGAGGAGTATAGAAAGTGCAGGGGGGTACTTAAAAAAGAAATTAGGAGAGCAAAGAGGGGGCATGAAAAAACACCGGCGGGCAAAATAAAGGAAAATCCCAAGGTGTTTTATAAGTATATTGAGGGCAAGAGGATAACCAGGGAAAGAGTAGGGCCCATTAGGGACCAAAATGGCAATCTGTGTGTAGAGCCGGAAGATGTGGGTGAGGTTTTAAATGAATATTTTGCATCTGTGTTCACTATGGAGAAGGACGATGTAGGCATAGAAATCAGGCAGGGAGATTGTGATATACTTGAACAAATTAGTATTGAGAGGGAGGAGGTACTAGCGGTTTTAGCGGGCTTAAAAGTGGATAAATCCCCAGGACCAGACGAGATGTATCCCAGGCTGCTGTGTGAGGCAAGGGAGGAGATTGCAGGGGCTCTGACACAAATTTTCAGAACCTCTCTGGCCACAGGGGAGGTGCCAGAGGACAGCTAACATAGTACCATTATTCATGAAAGGTAGTAGGGGTAAACCAGGGAATTACAGGCTAGTGAGCCTAACATCAGTGGTAGGGAAATTATTGAAAAAATTCTGAGGGACAGAATTAGTCTCCACTTGGAGAGGCAAGGATTAATCAAGGATAGTCAGCATAGCTTTGTCAGGGGGAGATCATGTCTAACCAATTTGATTGAATTTTTCGAGGGGGTGACTAGGTGTGTGGATGAGGGTGGGTACAGTTGATGTAGTCTACATGGACTTCAGTAAGGCTTTTGACAAAGTCCCGCATGGGAGACTGGTCAAGAAGGTAAGAGCCCATGGGATCCAGGGCAATTTGGCACATTGGATCCAAAATTGGCTTAGTGGCAGGAGGCAGAGGGTGGTGGCAGGAGGCTGTTTGTGACTGGAAGCCTGTGTCCAGTGGTGTACCGCAGGGATCGGTGCTAGGTCCTTTGCTGTTTGTAGTGTACATTAATGATTTAGATATGAATGTAGGAGGTATGATCAGTAAGTTTGCAGATGACATGAAAATTGGTGGAGTAGTAAATAGCGAGGAGGGAAGCCTCAGGCTACAGGACGATATAGACGGGTTGGTCAGATGGGCAGAACAGTGGCAAATGGAATTTAACCCTGAAAAGTGTGAGGTGATGCATTTTGGGAGGACTAAGAAGGCAAGGGAATACACAATGAATGGTTGGACCCGAGGAAGGACAGAGGATCAGCGGGACCTTGGTGTGCATGCACATAGATCCCTGAAGGCAGCAGGACAGGTAGATAAGGTGGTTAAAAAGGCATATGGAATTCTTGCCTTCATTAGCCGAGGCATAGAATATAAGAGGTTATGATGGAGCTGTACAAAACGCTAGTTAGGCCACAGCTGGAATACTGTGTGCAGTTCTGGTCGCCACACTATAGGAGGGATGTGATTGCATTGGAGAGGGTGCAGAGGAGATTCACCAGGATGTTACCTGGGCTGGAGCGCTTCAGCTATGAAGAGAGACTGGACAGGCTGGGGTTGTTTTCCTTAGAGCAGAGAAGGCTGAGAGGGGACCTGATTGAGGTGTACAAAATTATGAGGGGCATAGATAGGGTAGATAGAAAGGAACTTTTCCCCTTAGTAGGGGGGTCAATAACCGGGGGCATAGTTTCAAGGTAAGGGGCAGGAGGTTTAGAGGGGATTTGAGGAAAAACTTTTTCATCCAGAGGGTGGTTGGAATCTGGAACTCACTGCCTGAAAGGGTAGTAGAGGCAGGAACCCTCACAACATTCAAGAAGCATTTAGATGAGCACTTGAAACGCCATAGCATACAAGGCTACGGACCAAGTGCTGGAAAATGGGATTAGAATAGACAGGGCTTGATGGCCAGCGCGGACACGATGGGCTGAAGATCCTCTTTCTGTGCTGTATGACTCTATGGGGGGAAAATTCAGTTGGTTGCGCCTCCCGTTAGCGCCTTAAGAGGGCGCTAATGGGGCGCAAAGCATCTAGCGCGCAGGCGCGGCGAAGTTTGCGCCGCTCGCGAAATTAACTAGACATTTTGCGGCGGCGTTAAACACTACCGCCACGATCTCCTGCGCCGGCAGATCATGACGTCACTCGAGTGCGTATCGCCCCGGAGCGGATATTGAGTGGCGCCCCCTGCCTTACCGCCTGACGCTAGCAACGACAGGTTGAGGGGCGCGTTCTGCAGTCATGAAGGGAAAGGGGGAGCGCTATTTAAAGGTGAACGCTTCCTGCCTTTTATTGTTGGTGCCATTTTTGAACTACGCATTCTGAGAGAGAGAGGGAGAGACTTCTGGAGAGATTCAACGTTGTGTGAAGGAGTTTTGGGTACTGAGCAGCACTTTGCAGATTCATTTTGATTTGCCATTCCTTGTATCGATTTAGAAGAGACTGTTGGGGCTGCACTCTGAGCTCTTTGCCTGGTACTCTCCATTGTTCTTTCCAGCACATTTGATGTGCAAGTCTCTCCAGGCCGAGATTCAAGGCTGCAATGAGCAGGATGTGGATGGAAAGCAAGATTAACCATCCCCTTTAAGAACTGGCCCGTGCCATTGTGTGTGTGTTCCATTGCTGACTGACATTACATGAGCTTCGCCAGCGCTCTGAGGTAGCGCCTCGCTCCTCGGCCTTTGCGCCTTAAGACAGGTGTGAAGCGCCTGATATAGCGCTGCAATCACCTCCAGGGGCGATAAAAGTCAAGTTTGCAGTCGGTGGCGATAATTAGCGCTAGGCGCTAATCTTTGCGCCCGGCCGATAATTGCGCCCCGAATGGGGCGATACTGAATTTCTCCCCCTATGACTCTAGTTGCGGCTTTGCAGCGTGGTCACATTTCTTCAGCTCCGTGGGAGAACGCATCGGTTAGTGGCAGGGGAAGAAGAGAGGATCGACGGGAGGAGAGAGAGACTGGGGGGAGAGAGAGAGAGTGAGAGAGACTGGGGGGGGGGGGCGGTGAGAGAAAGAGACTGGGGGGAGAGAGAGAGAGAGAGACTGGGGAAGAGAGAGAAAGAGACTGGGGAAGAGAGAGAGAAAGAGACTGGGGGGAGAGAGAGAAAGAGACTGGGGAAGAGAGAGAGAAAGAGATGGGGGGAGAGAGAGAAAGAGACTGGGGGAGAGAGAGAAAGAGACTGGGGAAGAGAGAGAAAGAGACTGGGGGGAGAGAGAGAAAGAGACTGGGGGAAGAGAGAGAAAGAGACTGGGGAAGAGAGAGAGAGAGACTGGGGAAGAGAGAGAGAGACTGGGGAAGAGAGAGAGAGAGAGACTGGGGAAGAGAGAGAGAGAGAGACTGGGGAAGAGAGAGAGAGAGAGACTGGGGAAGAGAGAGAGAGAGAGACTGGGGAAGAGAGAGAGAGAGACTGGGGAAGAGAGAGAGAGAGACTGGGGAAGAGAGAGAGAGAGACTGGGGAAGAGAGAGAGAGAGACTGGGGAAGAGAGAGAGAGACTGGGGAAGAGAGAGAGAGACTGGGGAAGAGAGAGAGACTGGGGAAGAGAGAGAGAGCGAGAGAGAGAGAGACGGGGAAGAGAGAGAGAGAGAGACTGGGGAAGAGAGAGAGAGACTGGGGAAGAGAGAGAGAGAGAGAGAGACTGGGGGAGAGAGCGAGAGAGAGACTGGGGGAGAGAGACTGGGGAAGAGAGAGAGAGAGAGACTGGGGGGGAGAGAGACTGGGGGGGAGAGAGACTGGGGGGGAGAGAGAAAGAGACTGGGGGAGAGAGAGAAAGAGACTGGGGGAGAGAGAGAGAGAGAGAGAGACTGGGGGGGAGAGAGAGAGAGACTGGGGGGGAGAGAGAGAGAGACTGGGGGGGAGAGAGAGAGACTGGGGGGGAGAGAGAGAGAGACTGGGGGGGAGAGAGAGAGAGAGAGAGAGACTGGGGGGGGAGAGAGAGACTGGGGGGGAGAGAGAGAGAGAGAGAGAGACTGGGGGAGAGAGAGAGAGAGAGACTGGGAGAGAGAGAGAGAGAGAGACTGGGGGGGAGAGAGAGAGAGACTGGGGGGGAGAGAGTCTGGGGGGGGAGAGAGAGAGAGAGAGAGACTGGGGGGGGAGAGAGAGACTGGGGGGGAGAGAGAGAGAGAGAGAGAGAGAGAGACTGGGGGAGAGAGAGAGAGAGAGACTGGGGGAGAGAGAGAGAGAGAGACTGGGGGAGAGAGAGAGAGAGAGACTGGGGAGAGAGAGAGAGAGAGAGACTGGGGGGGGAGAGAGAGAGAGAGAGACGGGGGGAGAGAGAGAGAGAGACTGGGGGAGGGAGAGAGAGACTGGGGGAGGGAGAGAGAGACTGGGAGAGGGAGAGAGAGACTGGGAGAGAGAGAGAGAGACTGGGGGGGAGAGAGAGAGAGAGACTGGGGGAGAGAGAGAGAGAGAGACTGGGGAGAGAGAGAGAGAGAGACTGGGGAAGGAGAGAGAGAGAGACTGGGGAAGGAAGAGAGAGAGAGAGACTGGGGAAGGAAGAGAGAGAGAGAGACTGGGGAAGGAAGAGAGAGAGAGAGACTGGGGAAGAGAGAGAGAGAGATGGGGGGGAGAGAGATGGGGGGGAGAGAGATGGGGGGGGAGAGAGAGAGAGAGAGAGAGAGAGACTGGGGGCTGAGAGAGGGAGAGACTGGGGGCTGAGAGAGGGTGAGACTGGGGGCTGAGAGAGGGAGAGACTGGGGGCTGAGAGAGGGAGAGACTGGGAGCTGAGAGAGGGAGAGACTGGGGGCTGAGAGAGGGAGGGAGAGACTGGGGGCTGAGAGAGGGAGGGAGAGACTGGGGGCTGAGAGAGGGAGGGAGAGACTGGGGGCTGAGAGAGGGAGGGAGAGACTGGGGGCTGAGAGAGGGAGGGAGAGACTGGGGGCTGAGAGAGGGAGGGAGAGACTGGGGGCTGAGAGAGGGAGGGAGGGACTGGGGGCTGAGAGAGGGAGGGAGAGACTGGGGGCTGAGAGAGGGAGGGAGAGACTGGGGGCTGAGAGAGGGAGGGAGAGACTGGGGGCTGAGAGAGGGAGGGAGAGACTGGGGGCTGAGAGAGGGAGGGAGAGACTGGGGGCTGAGAGAGGGAGGGAGAGACTGGGGGCTGAGAGAGGGAGGGAGAGACTGGGGGCTGAGAGAGGGAGGGAGAGACTGGGGGCTGAGAGAGGGAGGGAGAGACTGGGGGCTGAGAGAGGGAGGGAGAGACTGGGGGCTGAGAGAGGGAGGGAGAGACTGGGGGCTGAGAGAGGGAGGGAGAGACTGGGGGCTGAGAGAGGGAGGGAGAGACTGGGGGCTGAGAGAGGGAGGGAGAGACTGGGGGCTGAGAGAGGGAGGGAGAGACTGGGGGCTGAGAGAGGGAGGGAGAGACTGGGGGCTGAGAGAGGGAGGGAGAGACTGGGGGCTGAGAGAGGGAGGGAGAGACTGGGGGCTGAGAGAGGGAGGGAGAGACTGGGGGCTGAGAGAGGGAGGGAGAGACTGGGGGCTGAGAGAGGGAGGGAGAGACTGGGGGCTGAGAGAGGGAGGGAGAGACTGGGGGCTGAGAGAGGGAGGGAGAGACTGGGGGCTGAGAGAGGGAGGGAGAGACTGGGGGCTGAGAGAGGGAGGGAGAGACTGGGGGCTGAGAGAGGGAGGGAGAGACTGGGGGCTGAGAGAGGGAGGGAGAGACTGGGGGCTGAGAGAGGGAGGGAGAGACTGGGGGCTGAGAGAGGGAGGGAGAGACTGGGGGCTGAGAGAGGGAGGGAGAGACTGGGGGCTGAGAGAGGGAGGGAGAGACTGGGGGCTGAGAGAGGGAGGGAGAGACTGGGGGCTGAGAGAGGGAGGGAGAGACTGGGGGCTGAGAGAGGGAGGGAGAGACTGGGGGCTGAGAGAGGGAGGGAGAGACTGGGGGCTGAGAGAGGGAGGGAGAGACTGGGGGCTGAGAGAGGGAGGGAGAGACTGGGGGCTGAGAGAGGGAGGGAGAGACTGGGGGCTGAGAGAGGGAGGGAGAGACTGGGGGCTGAGAGAGGGAGGGAGAGACTGGGGGCTGAGAGAGGGAGGGAGAGACTGGGGGCTGAGAGAGGGAGGGAGAGACTGGGGCTGAGAGAGGGAGGGAGAGACTGGGGGCTGAGAGAGGGAGGGAGAGACTGGGGGCTGAGAGAGGGAGGGAGAGACTGGGGGCTGAGAGAGGGAGGGAGAGACTGGGGGCTGAGAGAGGGAGGGAGAGACTGGGGGCTGAGAGAGGGAGGGAGAGACTGGGGGCTGAGAGAGGGAGGGAGAGACTGGGGGCTGAGAGAGGGAGGGAGAGACTGGGGGCTGAGAGAGGGAGGGAGAGACTGGGGGCTGAGAGAGGGAGGGAGAGACTGGGGGCTGAGAGAGGGAGGGAGAGACTGGGCTGAGAGAGGGGGGGGACTGGGGGCTGAGAGAGGGAGGGAGAGACTGGGGCTGAGAGAGGGAGGGAGAGACTGGGGGCTGAGAGAGGGAGGGAGAGACCTGGGGGCTGAGAGAGGGAGGGAGAGACCTGGGGCTGAGGAGAGGGAGGGAGAGACTGGGGGCTGAGAGAAGGGAGGGAGAAGGACTGGGGGCTGAGAGAGGGAGGGAGAGTCTGGGGGCTGAGAGAGGGAGGGAGAGTCTGCGGGGGGGGGGAGAGGGAGGGAGAGTCTGCGGGGGGGGAGAGAGGGAGGGAGAGTCTGCGGGGGGGGAGAGAGGGAGGGAGAGTCTGCGGGGGGGGAGAGAGGGAGGGAGAGACTGTGGGGGGGTGCGAGAGAGAGACTGGGGGTGTGAGAGTGAGTGAGACTGGGGGGCGAGAAAGCAAGACCGGGGGGCGAGAAAGCAAGACCAGGGAGAGGGACAGAGAGAGAGAGAAAGGGAGACAGCGAGAGAGAGAGCGAAAAAGGCTAGGGTCCAGACGGGCGCATGTAGTCTGTTCCCAGAGACTGAGCAGCAGCCGCACTTTGGAAAAACACAGATGGAGGTGCAGCACATGTACAATGGCTGCTGGAAGGAGGCTAACGCAAACAGTGTTTAGGCCTGTGGTGAAATTTTTTTTTTTAATTTAAAAAAAACTGTTTAAAGCCTGAAAAAAATACAGGAAAGTGATGTTGAACGTCCCGCGTTAAGTTCCTGTAAAATTTTGCCAGGTGTTGTCCCATTTTTGAAAGAGTTGATCAGGGTTATTTAAATCATGTTATGAAAGAGGAGAAAAAATTTGTCCCCCCCCCCCCCCGTTTGTACCTCAGAGTCTGAGAGACGGAGGGAACGGGAGCTGAAAAAGAGGAAACAATTTCTCCAAAACTCCTAACTCATCGCCAAGGCTGGGTATAGATAATCTCACTGCTTTCTTAGGAAGTTTAACCACTTTATTCACTTTCTCATTTGAGCTCCGTTTGCAATTAGAGTTTATTTTATTATTTTTTGTTGTATGTATGTTTAACAATAGCGTTGAAGAGGGAAAGAATAACTTGGAGCAACTTCTTCTGTCAAAGCTGCAATAAGACTTGAAAAAATGTAAAGATTTTTAATGAACTTTCCCCCCCCGCCCCACCGGCCCAAAGTTTTGATTTTGGAAGAAAACAAGCAAAAATCAATTTTCCCCTCATCTAAACAAGTTTCAAACGCTCTTAAAGAGGCTTTTAAAAATAGAAATTTCTCAATATTTGATTTTGAACAATCGACGGAAGTGAGTAGCTGTACACAAACATGCAACCATACTGTTGAGGAGAGGGAGGGCAGGGGAGGATTTATAGTAGTTACATATTACTTTTTATTGACTTTAAAAAAAGATATCATTAAGATGTTTAGGAAGAGAACCAAAAAAGGGGAAAAACACAAATTATTTTATTTTGCCTGTCCTTCTATAGTCCAAACAAGTCCCAGGAATAATGTAAATATAGATTTCCTCTTAAACGTTTAGTGGAGTGTTAATAGTAACAAGAGTTATGTAATGATGTATAAAAATTGCAGGAAGCTACCTTAGACGAAACCACTATTTGTTTATTGAAAAAGACACATAATGTACAATTTTGATTTGGTATAAATGTTTGAATTTTGAGAGTACAATGAAGTTTGTTTCCCGCTATTTAATTGCGAAGTACCTAAAATAACTCAACACTTTTCGTGATAAGAGCAGGGATTAATATTGTGGAGAATGTTTGAGAGAAAAACATTCGAAGCGAAATTCGTAAATTAACTCTTTACGTCGCCATTTTAGTAAACATTTCCAGTCAGTCTGATTGGTTCTCCTGTCCTGGAAGAAAGATGAATGTTTATTTCTGTTAAATCATAGCTTTTCCTGCTTTTTGTTTTTAATTCGGTGACGCAAATTGTGTGTGTGTTTCTCTGCACTTGTGTCAGAATGCAGCACTTATTCACATTACCTGGGGGGTGTGCTGGCTCAAGAAGACCACGTTTATTAATGGAAGTGACTGAAGTTGAAAATACGGATACCCGTTCTTGTTCAATTCTTTTTAATACGTGAACTAAAGAACTACAGCATTTTATATTTGGTTGTCTGGTTGCATTGTGATTAATATTCTAATCACTTATGTGGACGTACAGCGCCAAAGGCTGCTCCTGCTGCTTGTGCAGCCATTGCTATAGTGACATGAGGGATGGGCTAATATGTTGAAAACTTGAAAATTAATACTAATTGCACAGATAGATATATGCCTCTTTCAGCTCACCTTGGGTTTTTGGATTGTTTGTCGATGAATAACCGTGTAACAGAGTGACTTTTCTGAAGTGTTAATGCATTATTATGCAGTTCTTTTATATCCCAGTCATTTCTGACAAGTAATTTTTTTTTTAAATAGAGTTTGTACATGACTAACTAAAAGCTTTTAATTAATTCTACCATAAACAAACTTGCAAAATGGGCATGTAAATGACAAATGAATTTCAATACAGATAAGTGTGAGGTGATGCATTTTGGTAGGAGGAATAAAGGAGGCCACCTATCCTTGGAAAATAAGAATCTAAATGGGGTAGAGGTGCAAAGGAATCTAGGGGTATAGATTCACAAATCATTAAAAGTAGCAACACAGGTTAAAAAAGCCATAAAAGTGCAAATAAAGCACTGGGGTTCATTTCTAGAGGAACAGAATTCAAAAGCAGAGAAGTTATGTTAAACCTGCATTGAACCTTGTCTGATTGTCTCATGATTTGAGACGGTGGGGTGGCAATATGGCATTACTGGGTATATGCTTTTAAGTGGTTGCTGTTGTTGTGAAAGTTGTGGTTGTTGTGAAATTTGCCCACGGATGAAAAGGTCACGCTCAAAGGAGTTCATGGCCCGCTCAGTACAAAAACAAATTAGACGGAACATTGCCTGAGACTATGCCCCCTAGTTCTAGACTCTCCAGCCAAGGGAAACAACCTCAGCATCTACCCTGTAAATCCCCCTCAGTATCTTTTGTGTTTCACTGAGATCACCTCTCATTCTTCTACATTCCAGAGAGTACAGGCCCAATCTACTCAATCTCTCCTCATAGGACAACCCTCTCATCGCAGGAATCAATCTAGTGAACCTTCGTTGCACCGCCTCTCAAGCAAGTATGCCCTTCCTCAGATAAGGAGACAAAAACTGTACACAGTACTCTAGGTGTGGTCTCACCAAAGCCCTGTATAATTGTAGCAAGACTTCCTTACTCTTGTACTCCAACCCCCTTGCAATAAAGGCCAACATGCCATTTGCCTTCCTAATTGCTTGCTGTACCTGCATGCTAACTTTGTTTCCTGTACCAGGACACCTAAATCTCTGTCAACACCAACATTTAATAGTATCTCACCATTTAAAAAATATTCTGTTTTTCTATTCTTCCTACCAAAGTGAATAACCTCCTATTTCCTCACCATTATATTCCATCTGCCACCTTACTGCCCACTCACTTAACCTATCTATATCCTTTTGCAGACTCTTTGGCTGGAATTTTGCCGGTCCTCAGAGTGCAGGATTGGAGGCGGGACCGCTGTCAAAATCGCAAAGATTGACCGGGCAGGAAACCCGCTGTCAACTTGCCTCAATCAGTCTTCCCAAGTGTCGGGTCCCCGATTTGCGCATGGACCCGACACCTAGCGGCGGGAAGAGGATTATAGCCACTTACCTGGCTGTTAACAGGTACTTGGTACTTGTTAACAGGCTCTTTTTCAATTTTGCCGCTTCTGCCTCGGGTTCCCCGACGTCCGGACACCACACCAGGTAAGTGTGGCGTGTTGTGAGTCTGCTGTAATGTTTCTGCATTGATGACAGCTGCAGAAGTGGTGTGAAGGATCCAATGGTGCACTGGTGAGTTTCAGAGGTAAGAAAATGTTGGGAAAATCATTTTTAATGTATTTACTCTTTTCTGTAGGTAACAAGTTTTGAATTGGCTGTCTAGTCCCACCTCATTGGGAGAACCTCTCTCACCAGTGACAGATCGCTTCTGTAACCTCACCTGCAGCTGCCATCTGTTCTAGCCTAAGGAGGGAGTCACTGGAGAGCCTGGGTGCAGGAGCTCACCTGTGAACAGTCATTGTCAGTGTTTGCAGCACCTCAATGCTGTCAAACACTGAGAAATGAGCTGTCAAAGAAAAATTGTGTGTGGTCCCTTTAAGAAAACCGGCAGATGACGCGTCATCAAATGACGTCATCTGACCGGCTTCTTCTTAATTGACCGGCAAGCCTGCAGGGCGGGCTTAACCAGACCAATCGACGTAAAATTATGTTCGTTGGCCGATGCAGTTGGGGGCGGGACTGGAACCCGGGAACCAGCTGAGCCACTCCCAAGCCGCATCCATTTTCAAAATTGCGGCCTTTGTGTCCTCCTCAGAGCTTACTTTCCCACCTAGCTATGTATCGTCAGCAAACGTGATACATTGCACTCGGTCCCTTCATCATCAAGTAGTTACTCTGGTGGGATATGAAGTGTTCCAATTCAGTTAAAAAAATAAAGTCAGTTTACAATGCAGCAGAATTTGGTAAATGCACAACTCCGAGCAGAATCAGATACGTGTGGCTGTCACAGAATCAGATACGTGTGGCTGTTACAGAATCGGATACGTGTGGCTGTCATCACCGTGAATCTGAACTGAAAGTTAGGTAGTTGTTCTGATATTTCAAGCCCTGCATTGTAGGCCCGATCTTTGTAGATTTCCTGGATCAAAGCAGTATTACAATATTTTCACATATAGCAGTTGGGTAGAGTTCTGTATTTCTTTCATATTGCCCCCGCCCCCGATTTCTTCTGCTTGTTGCCTCTAGCTGAGGTTACCTGCCTGTGTGGGTGATTCCTGGTCTGCCTGCTAATGATCATGTCCCATTATGGCTCCTCTAGCCTGGACTCCCTAATTAGCTTCAGGTTTTGTGTTATTTAGCACTAAGAGGTAGGGTCTTAGCTTGGCTTTTTTGAAAATATTTGACCAGTTTTGATAGCTCTGTATTTGTGATATTGGGCGATTTCCTATAATTACCTTACATCTGTAGGAGCTGAATAGTTTAAGAGAACTCACCACATTTGTTATATTGCAGGTGTTACTTCACATGTGAAGAAAAACCCATCAAAACTCACTTGAAAGTGATGGAGATTGCTGACCGATGCAGCAGTCCATTTCATGTAATTTTATGGTTGACAGCTTTCTGAAAATGTCAGGAAATTGAAATGCCATTTGCTCAGGTTTTGATGCATAGGGAAGCATTTTTGTCAGCTTCAGAGAAGTTAAAAACATACATCAATACCCAGATGAAAGGCTAGAAATGCCTCGAGTCCTCCCCATCCAATTAAAGTACAGCTTCATACACCGCACCCCCCCCTCAGTGCTCCATCTCCCCCAGCGTTCTGTCTCTTTCCCCCCCCCCCCCCCCCCCCCAGCACTCCATTTCCTGGGTGAGGGAAAAATAATTGTGTCCAATTCAGGAAATACTCTGCAAAAATGAACGTTCAGCACCCTAAGTCAGTCAAGCAAAGTCCAGAGCCTCGATATTGGCGGTATGCAACCATCTCTCCCCGCCCCTCACCCACCCCCCCCACCCCGCCGTGGTGTGCGACCGTCCCCTGCCCCCGCAATATCCAACCCAGCCCTTCTGTTTGCAGGGAACTATCCCCGAGGGTCGCCGGCTGCAGTTTCCTGCCACGGGTTTTTCCTCCCAGTCACCAGCCAGTCTGTCAATTTTGCCGGCTGCCGGGCGGGAAATGGATTTAAAAAGTGCTGATGAGGCCGTGCCGTTAAATTCGGCAGGACCTCTGCGTTCCCGGGTTCTTCAACCATTTTCAGCCACCCCACATCGTCCCCGACCCCACTGTAAATATCCGGGCCCAGGAGCCTGTGGTAGTCCATGATTCCTCATGATCCAATTTAATTATCAACTTCTCACCTATAACTGGAAATACCCTCTTGTCTCAGGAACTTGTTAAAAGGGAACTTGATGAGAACTTTCATGGCTTTTTACCCGAGGCCCCGATGGCCTTTTCCAGAACGTGATGTATATCAGTGAAAAGAAATACTTTCTGACATCTAACCTTATCCTTACCTTCAGATTTTCTAAGCATGGGGCTTAGTAATTCAGACCAAGTTAGTAGGTTGCAGGCCAATTTAAGTGGGCCTGTGTGTGGTTAATGCCACTTAGTGGTGATAAGTACAATGTCATCCATTCAGAGTTGGGAAAGTCCAGACATGTTTATACCATGTAGAGATACCCATTAAAGGCAACACATCAACGACACGAGTTAATTCACTTGTTACAGGTGCCAAGCAGTGTGAGGTGTTTATAAGGAAAGCACATAGAGTTTCAGGTTGTATTGCTAGGACCTCTAAACTTGTTACCTCCAGACTTGACTATTCCAATCCTAACTCGCACCAAGTCCCGTTCACCCATCACCCCTGTCCTTGCTGACCTACATTGGCTCCTGGTCTCGCAACGCTTCAAGTTCAAAATTCTCATCCTTATTTCCAAATCCCTCTATCGCCTCCCCTCTCTCTATCTTTAACCTCTTGGTTGCCAGGTTCTGCACCTTCTCTGGAGCCTCATCATTCTTCGCTATATGAATGGACCAAAATTAAACAACATATTCCAAGCTTGGACATACCAGAGCCTCATGAAGCCTAAGTACAGCACTCTTCATTATTATACTTGTTGGTCCTAGCAATACAATTTCAAACCCCATGTGCTTTCCTTATAGCCATCTCGCCCTTCTTGGCAGCTGTAACGAGTGTTTTAACTACTGTCCCCATGTCCTTGATCTGTTGCCTTTTTAATGGGTACCTCTACATGGTATAAACATATATGGGGTTTCCTAACTCTGTACTTATACCCATTAAGTGCAGCTGACCACACACAGGCCCATGTAAATTGGTCTGCAACCTATTGATTTGGTCTGCAAATTTAAGAATAATTCATTTCAATCCCTCCTCTGAGCATTAATGAAAATGAAAGAACAGCAACAGAACCCTGTAGAATTGCATTTGTAACCAGGCCCCAACAGATCCATGCCCATTCACTTTCTTCATCACCATTATGATCACTTTCTCAAAGATTTCAATCAGGTGTAGGACCCACATTTCTTGAAGCTATGGTGTGTATCCTTATTAGCCTTCCAATTCTCAATATAGTATTTATTACATTACATTCTGTATAATGTTTTCCAACATCTTCCTGATTACTGAGGTCAAACTCACTGTTCTATAACTGCAAGGGCCCAATTTCATAAATAATGGGACCAGAATAAACTGCCCTCCAATCAATGGGAACTAACTCAGACCTGAATGAATTATCTCTGTAATGATTCTTTATATCTCCTTTTTTCTGATCAGTTTGCAGGTCACTTAACTCTGTAATTGGTATATCTGTTCGTTCTCTTCCCCCCCCCCCTGCCCCACACCTCCTCCTGCCCCCTTTTCTCTTTATTTTTCCAACCTTGCTAAAATTCTTTATCTCTCAGCTTTCAGCACACCACAAATGTCATAACCTGCCATTTCTCTTTGCAGCATCTTTTGTTTTTATTTCCTGAATAATCTATGAAATATATACGCCAATGGTTCACATATGACCTCTCCCATTTCACTGAGCATTCTGCGGTAGATGGCATCAGGTCATAAAGCACTCTCAGCCTTAAGCTACAATCATACTGCAATTACTTCGAAAGCAATTTTAGTTGCACACTTGCCCTGTAATACTGAGATTATGGCACTGTCTTCAGAAATGAAAACTGATGCAAACATCTGTTTAGCCCCTGAGCCATATCTTTATGTTCGTGCCAGATAGGTAGTAAAATGAGATAAAGGTACAAAAAAATAATTAAAAAGGCAAATGGAAAGTTGGCCTTTATCACAATGGAGCTGGAATACAAAGGAGTGGAAGTTATGTTACAGTTATATAAAGCTCTGGTTGGACCCCTTTGGATCCCAGGACATCGCTGCAGGAGTTCCTCAGGGCAGTGTCCTAGCCCCAACCATCTTCAGCTGCTTCATCAATGACCTTCCCTCCATCACAAGGTCAGAAGTGGGGATGTTCACTGATGATTGCACAGTGTTCAGTTCCATTCGCAACTGCTCAGCTAATGAAGCAGTCTGTGCCCACATGCAGCAAGACCTAGACAACATCTAGGCTTGGGCTGAAAAGTCGCAAGTAACATTCGTGCCACACATTCATGCCAGGCAATGTCTATCTCCAACAAGAGAAAGTCTAATCAACACCCTTGACATTCAGTGGCATTACCATTGTCGAATTCCCCCACCATCAACATCCTGGGGGGGGTCACCATTGACCAGAAACTCAACTGAACCAGACGCATAAATGCTGTGGTTCCTGGAGCAGCTCAGAGGCTGGGTATTCTGCGGTGAGTGACTCACTTCCTGACTCCTCAAAGCCTTTCCAACACCTACAAGGCATAAGTCAAGAGTGTGATGGAATACTCTCCACTAGCCTGGATGAGTGCAGCTCCAACAACACTTAAGAAGCTTGACACTATCCAGGACAAAGCAACCCGCTTGATTGGCACCCCATCCACCAGCTTTAAACAGTCACTCCCTCCACCACCGGTGCACCGTGGCTGCAGTGTGTACCATCTACAAGATGCACTGCAGCAACTCGCCAAGGCTTCTTCGGCAGCACCTCCCAAACCCGTGATCTCTACCACAAGGGCAGTAGGCACATGGGAACACCATCGCCTCCAAGTTCCCCTCCAAGTCACATACCATCCTGACTTGGAAATATATCGCCATTCCTTCATCGTCGCTGGATCAAAATTCTGGAGCTCTCTACCTAATAGCACTGTGGGAGTACCTTCACAAAATTGAGAGGTCGCACAACACCAGGTTATAGTCCAACAGTTTTATTTGAAATCACAAGCTTTCGGAGCTATCGATTTGCTCCTTCCTCAGGTGAACCTGAGGAAGGAGCAAATCGATAGCTCCGAAAGCTTGTGATTTCAAATAAAACTGTTGGACTATAACCTGGTGTTGTGCGACCTCTCAATTTTGTCCACCCCAGTCCAACACCGGCATCTCCGCATCAGTACCTTCACCACAGGGAATGCAGCAGTTCAAAAAGGAGGCTCACCACCACTTTCTCAAGGGCAAATAGGGATGGGCAATAAATGCTGGCCTTGCCAGTGACGCCCACATCCCGTAAATGAATTTTTTTTAAAGAGTACTGGGTTCAGTTTTGGGGACTGCACCTCAGGAAGGATATGTTGAGTTGGACAGGGTGCAGCACAGATTCACCCAAATGACACCTTGGTTAAAAGGGTTAAATTATGAGGACAGGTTGCATTGTATTCCCTTCAGCATAGAAGATTAAGGGGTAATTGAGGAGTTTAAGGTGAATAAAGGAGTTGATAGGGTAGAGAAAAACTATTTCCTCTGGTGGGAGAGTCCAGAACAAGGGGGCATAACCTTAAAATTAGAGCTAGGCCATTCAGGGGTGATGTCAGGAACCACTTTTTCCAGAGTAGTGGAAATCTGAAACTCCCCCCACCCCCCAAAAAAAGCTGTTGAGGCTAGGTCACTTGAAAATTTCAAAACTGAGATTGATACATTTTTGTTAGGCAGGGGTATTAAGGGTTACGGAACCAAGGCAGGTAGATGGAGTTAAGATGCAGATCAGCCATGATCTAATTGAATGACAGAACTGGCTTGAGAATGGCCTACTCCTGTTCCTATGTTCCTAAATCCCTCATAGGGCCAATGTGGTCCTTGATTGTTTTATGACTTGTAACAAAACTGAAAAAGCCTTGCTATCACTTCCACAGATGTCCATTATCCTTTGTTCCAATGCCATGTCAGCTGTGGCTCAGTTGGTAGCACACTCGCCTCTGAGTCAGAAGGTTGTGGGTTCAAGTCCCACTCCAGGGACTTGAGCATATAAAGCTAGGCTGACACTCCAGTGCAGTGCTGAGGGAGTGCTGCACTGTCGGAGGTGCCGTCTTTCGGATGAGACGTTAAACCGAGGCCCCGTCTGCTCTCTCAGGTGGACGTAAAAGATCCCATGGCACTATTTCGAAGAAGAGTAGGAGAGTTATCCCCGGTGTCCTGGCCGATATTTATCCCTCAACCAACATAACAAAAACAGATTACAGGAAACTTTCGTTTATCCGGCACCCTAATATCCGGAATTCTCGCTTAACCGGCAAAAATCAGATAAGTTTTATTATACAGACAAGACCCCGATTCTGACCTTTCGCCCCCACGAAAGGGGGGTCAACGTTCTTCCGACTCCGACCTGTCGCCGCCACGGAGGAAAAAGCCGGAGTCTCGTTTACCTTCCATCTCCGGGTCCCAATTGTTCAGCCTGTGGCCGTGTACGGGGCTCTCATACCTTGGTAAGTATACCTCTCTGTAATCCGGCACTTTCGATCAACCGGCACCACGCCGGTCCCGTCGGTGCCGGATAAACGAAAGTTTCCTGTATCTGGTCATTATCACATTGCTGTTTGTGGGACCTTGCTGTGCGCAAATTGGCTGCCGCGTTTCCCACATTACAACAGTGACTCCACTTCAAAAATACTTCATTGGTTGTAAAGCGCTTTGAGAAGTCTGGTGGTCGTGAAAGGCGCTGTATAAATGCAAGTCTGTCTTTCTTTCATTCCTAGTACTAGTCTTAGTTACCCATGGCTGTTTCTTTTTCATACTTATTCCATCTTTCCTGACAATTGAACCTTTTAAACATAGTGAAATTCTTTTTCTTTAGGTTAATTTCTTGATGAACATTCCTATTTAGTTATTTTGGCTTCCTTTTGCGAGGCTTCCTTGCCCTTAAGCATAGATTTAAAAATATTTTTTCTTCTTTATCACAGTTATTATTAACCAGCAGCATTATCCGAATGCGCCTTTTCCAAATCTTTCCTCATAATTGAAAATTTGGCCCTCCTGAAATCAAACACTAATTACCAGCAGTATTAATTCATCCCAGCAACTGAAATCTGACGATATACTAATCACCTGCCAAGATGCACCCCCCACAGAGAGATAACAGGAAAGAATTTCCGATAGTACCTTTGCAGGGTCAGGTAATTAGAAAATGCAGAGGCAGGTAGGCTATTTAAATAGAGCCTGCAAGGTCTCGGATACTTTAGGAGATGCAATAAACTTAGTCGCTTTGGACTGTGTCCAATAGTTCAAAGCTGACTCCATATTGGTAACAGTTATGATTTTTATTTAAGCATAAATGCGACTTAATACATGCAGTATTTGAGCAGCAGTTTACAAGAAACAATTGAGAATTACATTACTCTGTTGGTCCTGGAGTGGGGTTGTGACTCCATTACACGTACCTGTCGTCACACCCTCAGCTCGAACCTCTACACTGAGAAGGACCCAAACCCCTACAGTTATACCCCAAAAACTAAATTGCAGGAAAATTCATCCAATCATGTATCTTCCATACCCCCTATTCTACCCATTCATGAGCCCAGCATGTACATGTCCAGGAGGAGTAGCCACGGTGGTTAAATGAAACCATGGTTGTAAATAAATATGTGCACATCAAACCCACTTTGATATGAAGTCCAATGTTCCAAAGTATGGTTCTTCTATGTTTGATTTTGTGTTTTGAGGGGATGTTTGGGGATCAATTTGAAGGGAAGGGAGACACCGTTCCTTCCATGCCTTAATGAGCCATTGCATCCTTAAGCAAACCTCTTCATCAGAGGAGCGGGTGGTTTATACACTCTGGTGGAAGAATAGTTGGTTTTCTCCTTGGTGTAGCATTATCCTACGTGCCTCTGTTATTTCCTCTTCCTCCTGTTCCTATTGTGCCTTCAATGTAAGGACATATATGGGAATGCCCATAGTAAATCACATGGTGAGGTCTCCATGAAAGAAAGGTGGGAAGAAAAAGATTTCCCAGCCTGACGCTGCAGCAAGGCAGCTTGCAGAATCCTTTCATAATTGTTCAAATGAGAACAAATTTTTCCAATCACTTCAGTCAAAGCTGATGTTTCAGACAACATTTGTGGACATTCAAAGCCTCTGAATTCAACCACTTCCTGGTTTGGCAAAGCATGCAGGTGACTTAACCTTCTACAAGATTAACTTATGTTGGGTGTAATTCTGATATAAATGGTGGAATGTCTAGGACAATGGTTTTGGCCCTCATTATTCTGTCATTTGCATACATGCATCACTTTGGGCATGCTTCATAAGGAAACCATCATCACAGGCTGTCTACGTAACCCAGTCTTCTCTGCCTCCTCCCTCTTGGCTGCTGCGCAGCAGACCACTTGATGGGGGGATAGTTGAAGTCCTCCATGATAACATTTACACTTCTGCTCTTCTAATTGTGCACAGATCTCTCTTCTGCTCTAATTGATGCTCTATAAGCCTTGACTTTTTTTACATTTCTGAGCTATTATAAATTTTCACTAACCTCATGAGCAACACTAAAACTACTGTTTCAGGAAGTAGCAGCCGAATGTTTAAGATATTTATTTGATATTTTTGTAATTGGCATGAGGAATATGGCTGCTGGAAAACACACCATTGTTGCCAATAAGTACTCCCAGGAGTGGCCTCCGTTAAACTTTGTGTTCTGCTCTAACAATGAGAAAATTGCTTTAGTCGTTATGTGTAGTAGCTTCATAAATTCATTCAAAAGAGAATGTATTTATGATTTGCTACTTCTAGCGATCAAAGCATTCCCAATGTTTTTTAGTTCCAACTTCAAAAGAGCACTGCTGCTGCACTTGCGCAATGTTTTCCATTTGCCACACCAGTCATCTGTACAGCCTTCCTAAAGGAAATTACAAACTCATTGCCTCTGTGTGCTGAATTACAGGCATAACTGCTGCGGAACTGGGCTCACGATGACTGGCTGGAGACTGTCAAAACTTAATCTACTTGGGACCCTTCTAACTTAATCCACTTAGGACCCTTGTAACTAGCAGAGAGGGGAGATGTTGTTCAATCTTTCTGGGCTAGCCTCAAGTCCATATCCTAGTGGTGAAATCACAGTACTTTAACCTACTGTTAAAACCAGTGCCCCTCAGTAGCTGAAACTATTAAATGGGAATGTCTACTGTAGAATCTTTCTATTTAGTATTGGAGAGGTAAAACCTGTTTACGGGAGTAGAAACCTGTATATTGTGACCATCCCCAGAAAAATTAAGTCATAAACAATGGCTAAAACCATCTGTGTACACAAGTAAAATATTATGGCTAAAATCATAGAATTGTACAGTACAGAAGGAGGCCATTTGGCCCATCATGCCCAAGATGGGTTGACTAGCCTCCTGTGCGTGCTATACGATTGAAAGAGCTATCCAATAAGTCCCACTTCCCTGCTCTTTCACTATAGTCCTGCAAATTTTTCCTTTTCAAGTAGATATCTTGGAATGCAAAATTAAATCTGCATCCACTGTTTCGAGGTGCCATGTATTGGCATTCCCAACAGGCACCAGCTGTCTGCCATGGAATATTTATTTGCATTACTTTTTACTTTCTTGCCTTACTTTTATGCAACATTGCTATTGCGTTCTTCAAAGAGTTAGATGGTCTGCTGGCTGATCTAAGTGCACAAAACCGGTATCTCTTCATAGGTGTCATGGAGAAGCTGGGTCTTGGCCCTGAAGATATACTTAGACAGAATCCAAGGCTTATCTATGCCCGGCTGACTGGATTTGGACAGAGTGGACTATATTCCAGAAATGCTGGGCATGATATCAACTACACCGCTGTGTCAGGTAATTGGAATGGATTTATTATGATAACGTTCAGCAGAAATAACAACGTTACTGTGTCTAGTGGGCTAGTGTAAATTAATCACTTTCGCAATAATTGAGCAGATTTTGAACAGGAGGGGAGATTCAATTAAAATGTTATTCTGATAGATCACCATAAGTTTGCATTTTACTGAACACTTTTTTTTGTTATTAGAATTATTTTCCTTAGAACATTAAATTCTTGCTGTAACTACAATATTTATATGACAAATCGATCCAACTGAATGATGTGCAAGTTGTAAAACTGAGGCCTACTCGCAGCATCAGTTAGCGACATCACACAGTGCAGTCTGAGAATAGTTTTGGAATGTTGGCTTGTGGGTTAAATAGTGTAGCCCATGGTGTAAAATACTCCCGAACCGAAAAGGAGTTGACCGGTTGTTCTCAGGCTACCACTTATTTGCCTCTTCAGTGGACCACTATGTAGGGACAGCATTAATTTGTTTTCCCCTTCAGTATTAGTTGTACTGTTGCTAGCCTACACTAGCTATAAATGTTTTACAGTAGCGCTAAGGCACCTTCTTGCAGAAGTACTTTTTTCTTAAATTGTTCTGATTATACCATTGCCAAAAAATCAAATGCAACTCTGTTTATGCAGAAAATGCAGATTAAGAAATATTGGGGCCAATTTTCAACTCCTCTGCCAGGCACAAACCGGGAGGTAGCACAATTACAATAGCAGCACAGTAGTTACTGCCCCATTTCCGCTGGCATTTTGGTGGGGCATTTAATTGGTGGTTCAGTTGCCCGCCAGAAATGAGCAGGAACCTCATTAACCTATGTAAATTGGAGTCGTATCTTGAAACACCCTGCCTAATGGCAATGTAGGAGTACCTTCACCACAAGGACTGCAGCAGTTCAAGAAGAAGCCCCACCACTCTCTCTTTGCAAGGACAACTAGGGATGGTAATAAATGCCAGCTTTGTCAGCGATGCCCATAATCCAGAGAATTAATAAAAAGAACTTTTAATGTTTAAGATCTGTTTCTCTGTAGGAAAATGTATACAGCTGTGTTTTTGTTAAGCAGTTTACTAACAGCATCTATTTGGAACTCAGGTCTGCTGTCAAAATTTGGCAGGAAAGGTGAGAATCCCTATGCACCACTAAACTTTGTGGCTGACTTTGCTGGAGGTGGCGTTATGTGTGCTATGGGTATAATCCTAGCTCTGTACGAGAGAATACAATCTGGAAAAGGACAGGTCATCGATGCGAGCATGGTGAGCTGATACTTTAACTACAGAAACCTTAAAACTTCTTCCCTGATAGTAACGGGGAGGCGGGAAGGGTGCAGGAGAGCCCGATACCGGGCAATGAACCCTGCAAGGCCAGGGACAGTGAGGCCCTGTCGATCTTAATGCCAAGGCCTCATTTGAATAATTTTGGTCCAGCTCCTGCCCAACAGCCGGCCAGATTGACTGCCTGGCCGGTGGGTGGGAGCGATCCGTACTGGCAGGAGGCTGCAGCCAGAGACTCGAGTGGACGGTACCCTACAGTCAGTAGGGAGGCTGCAAGCTCCAGGCCATCATCATTGGCTGCCATTTCATGTCACGTTCTTTGGTTCTCAGTGGTTGCCAGGCAACAAATCTTAACTTTTAATTTTTATGGATCTGGGGATAACCAAGGTGATCCATATGAAACTTATTCTGCACAGTATTAAAGATATCAGTCGAAAAAGAAATCAAGGGGTGGAACTAACTAGATTCAATACAAGTTAAAGAAAAATGGCGATGAAGAAACTAATGTGATTAAAGATTGAAAAATCTCCAGGACCTGATGGTTTCCACCTCAGGGTATTAAAAGGAGGAGGTGAGGCAATTGTTCATGTGTTAGTCATGATCTTCCAAAACACACTCAATTCAGGAATTGTTCCCTTGGATTGGAAAGTTGCCAATATCACTCCACTGTTTAAGAGTAAGAGAGATAAACTAGGAAATTATAGGCCTATTAGTCTAACGTCAGTTGTAGGGAAATTACTAGAATTTATTAGGGACAGAGTGACTCACAATTTGGACAAATATGAGCTGATCAGAGAGAGCCAGCATGGATTTGTAAAGGCTAAGTCATGTCAAACGAACCGAGTTGAATTTTTTGAGGAAGTAACTAACGTGGTAGATAAGGGAGTGACTGGATGTTATTTATATGGACTTAGAATCATAGAATGGTTACAGCATGGAAGGCGGCCATTTGGCCCGTCGAGCCCGTGCCAGCTCTCTGCAAGAGCACCTCAGCTAGTCCCACTCCCCCGGCCTTTCCCCGTAGCCCTGCGAATTTTTTTCTTTCAGGTACTTATCCAACTCCCTTTTGAAAGCCGTGATTGAGTCTGCTTCCACCACCCTTTCAGGCAGTGCATTCCAGATCCTAACCACTCGCTGCGTAAAAACACCTTTGGTTCTTTTGCCAATCACCTTAAATCTGTGTCCTCTGGTTTTCGCCCCTCTGCCAATGGGAACAGCTTCTCTCTATCTACTCTGCCCAGACCCTTCATGATTTTGAACACCTCTATCAAATCTCCTCTGCTCTAAGGAGAACAACCCCAGCTTCTCCAGTCTATCCACATAACTGAAGCCCCTCATCCCTGGAATCATTCTCCTAAATCTTTTCTGCAACCTCTTTGAGGCTTTCCAGAAGACATTTAACAAGGTTCCCTATTAGAGACTGTTAACAAAATGAGAGCATTTGGAATTGGAGGCAATCTATTGATTTGGATATGGAATTGGTTAGGAGACAGGAGACCGAGAGTAGAGATAATGGGTATGTACTCAAATTGGCAGGATGTGACTAGTGGTGTCCCCCAAAGATCTGTACTGGGGCCACAGCTTTTCACTATATTTATAAATGGCTTGGATGAAGGAATAGAGAGCTGTAGGGCTCGATTTTAATAGCCCTGAGGAGGCGGGTTTGGAGGAGGGTCGGCAGCGAAAATCGGAAAAAATGGCTTCAGTCTGCCAACCCGCCTCCATCCCTCCCCCACGCGATTTTCGTGAACGTCGGGTCAGCCGCTCCCAAACTGACGTGGCGGGAACCGGTGGGACAGGTAGTTAAGGCAGTTAAGAGCCTGTTAACTGCCTTGATAATCCTATTTTTATAGTAGTTTCCCATTTTCGTGCTTCTGGCTCTTGTTTCCTATCTTGTCAGAAACAGGCCAGCTGCAAGGAGACGAGTTTCTCGAGGACATGATTTGTAGTCATTGGTGCAGCACTTTAAAAGTGCTCCTGTAACATGGCTGACATTCAAATGCAACTTTGTTGTTGGAGGTTTGGGATAAGATTTTGCAAATCTACTGACCTTGTGACTGTTCAAGCTGACATCCGTCTGCAGTGTGACCTGATTGGAATAATTTCAGGCCACTTTGTGCACTTGCAAGCTTCTTGCCTCCAAGGGAATGGTACTGTAGTGGTAATGTCACTAGGCTAATAATCCAGAGGCCTGGAGTAATGATCCAGAGACGTGGGTTCAAATCCCACCATGGCAGCTGGGGAATTTAGATTCAGTTAATTAAATAAATCTAGAATAAAAAGCTAGTATCAGGAATGGTAACCATGAAACTATCAGATTGTAAAAACCCGTCTGCTTCACTAATGTCCTTTAGGGAAGGAAATCTGCTGTCCTTACCTGGCCTAGATATGACTCCAGACTCACAGCAATGTGGTTGACTCTTAATTGCCCTCTGAAATGGCCTAGCTAGCTACTCAGTTGTAACAAACCGCTACGAAATAAAATAATAAAAATGAAACAGGACGGCACACCCAGCCCAGTCAACCCTGCAAAGTCCTCCTCACCAACATCTGGGGACTTGTGCCAAAAGTGGGAGAGCTGTCTCACAGACCAGTCAAGCAACAGCCTGACATAGTCATACTCACAGAATACTTCAGCCAAGGTCCCAAACTCCTCCATCACCATCCCTGGGTACCAACACTGGCAGGACAGACCCACCAGGGGTTGCGGCACAGTCGGGAAGGAGTGGCCCTGGGAGTCCTCAACATTGACTCCGGACCCCATGAAGTCTCATGGCTTCAGGTCAAGCATGGGCAAGAAAACCTCCTGCTGATTACCACCTACCGCCCTCCCTCAGCTGATGAATCAGTACTCCGCCATGTTGAACACCACTTGGAAGAAGCACGGAGAGTAGCAAGGGCGCAGAATGTACTCTGGGTGGGGGACTTCAACGTCCATCACCAAGAGTGGCTCGGTAGCACCACTACTGGCCGAATCCTGAAGGACATAGCTGCCAGTCTGGGCCTGCGATAGGTGGTGAGAGAACCAACACGAGGGTAAAAACCTGCTTGATCTCGTCCTCACCAATCTACCTGTCGCAGATGCATCTGTCCATGACAGTATTGGTAGCAGTGACCACCGTACAGTCATTGTGGAGACGAAGTCCTGTCTTCACACTGAGGACACCCTCCATCGTGTTCTGTGGCACTGCCACCGTGTTAAATGGGATAGATTCAGAACAGATGTAGCAGCTCAAAACTGGGCATCCATGAGGCGCTGTGGGGCAGCAGCAGAATTGTATTCCACCACAATCTGTAACCTCATGACCCGGCATATCCCTCAGTCTACCATTACCATCAAGCCAGGGGACCAACCCTAGTTCAATGAGGAGTGTAGAAGAGCATGCCAGGAGCAGCACCAGGCATACCTAAAAATTGAGGTGCCAACCTAGGGAAGCTGCAGCACAGGACTATATAGAAACATAGGAGCAGGAGTAGGCCATTCGGCCCCTTGAGCCTGCTCCGCCATTCGATGTGATCATGGCTGATCATCCAAACTCAGTACCCTGTCCCTGCCTTCTCCCCATTTCCCTTGATACCTTTAGCCTTAAGAAATATATCTAACTCCTTCTTGAATTTATTTACTGACTTGGCCTCAACTGCCTTCTGTGGTAGAGAATTCCACAGGTTCACCACTCTCTGGGTGAAGAAATTCCTCCTCATCTCTGTCCTAAATGGCTTACCCCATATCTTTAGACTGTGACCTCTTGTTCTCGACTCACCCGCCATCGGGAACATCCTTCCTGCATCCAGTCTGTCCAGCCCTGTTAGAATTTTATAAGTTTCAATGAGATCTCCTCTCATTCTTCTGAACTCCAGCGAGTATAAGCCCAATCGACCCAATCTCTCCTCATTCGTCATTCCTGCCATCCCAGGTATCAGTCTGGTGAATCTTCGCTGCACTCCCTCCATTGCAAGAACATCCTTCCTCAGATAAGGCGACCAAAACTGCACACAATACTCAAGGTGTGGTCTCACCAAGGCCCTGTACAGCTGCAGCAAGACATCCTTGTTCCTGTACTCGAACGCTCTCGCTACGAAGGCCAACATACCATTTGCCTTCTTAACCGCCTGCTGTACCTGCATGCTTACCTTCAGCGACTGGTACACAAGGACACCCAGGTCTCGTTGCACTTCCCCTTCTCCCAATCTATTGCCGTTCAGATAATAATCTGCCTTTCTGTTTTTGCCACCAAAGTGGATAACCTCGCATTTATCCACATTATACTGCATCTGCCATGCTTCTGCCCAATCACCCAACCTGTCCAAATCATACTGGAGTTTCTCGGCATCCTCCTCGCAGCACACACGCCCACCCAGCTTTGTGTCATCTGCAAACTTGGAGATATTACATCTAGTTCCCTCATCTAGATCATTAATATATATAGTGAATAGCTGGGGTCCTAGGACCGATCCCTGCGGAACCCCACTAGTCACTGCCTGCCACTCGGAAAAAGACCCGTTTATTCCAACTCTTTGCTTCCTGTCTGCCAACCAGTTCTCTATCCAAGTCAGTACCTTGCCCCCAATCCCCATGTGCCTTAACTTTACACGCTAATCTCTTATGCGGGACCTTATCGAAAGCCTTCTGAAAGTGCAAATACACCACATCCACTGGTTCTCCCTTATCTATTCTATCAGTTACATCCTCAAAAAATTCCAGTAGATTAGTCAAGCACGATTTACCTTTTGTAAATCCATGTTGACTTTGTCCAATCCTGTCACTGTTTTCCAAGTGCTCTGCTATTACATCTTTTTTAATGGACTCTAGCATTTTCCCCACTACCGATGTCAGGCTTACCGGTCTATAATTCCCCGTTTTTTCTTTACCACCTTTTTTGAACAGTGGGGTAACATTAGCTACCCTCCAATCCATGGGAACTGTTCCAGAGTCTATAGAATTTTGGAAGATGACCAGCATGCTAAAAAGTGGAAGCAGCATGCTATAGGCGGGGCTAAGTGATCTCACAATCAACAGATCACATCTAAGCTCTGCAGTCCTGCCACATCTAGTCGTGAATGGTGGTGGACCATTAAACAACTAACGGGAGGAGGAGGCTCCATGAATATCCCCATCCTCAATGATGGTGGAGCCCAGCACGTGCATGCAAAAGACAAAGGCTGAAGCGTTTGCAACCATCTTCAGCCAGAAGTGCCGAGTGGACGATCCATATCGGCCTCCTCCTGTGGTCCCCAGCATCACAGAAGCCAGTCTTCAGCCAATTCGATTCATTCCACGTGATATCAAGAAATGGCTGAGCGCACTGGATACAGCAAAGGCTATGGGCCCTGACAACATCCCGGCTATCGTGCTGCAGACTTGTGCTCCAGAACCTCTAGCCAAGCTGTTCCAGTACAGCTACAACACTGGCATCTATCCGACAATATGGAAAACTGCCCAGGTATGTCCTGTCCACAAAAAGCAGGACAAATCCAATCCGGCCAATTACCACCCCATCAGTCTACTCTCAATCATCAGCAAAGTGATGGAAGGTGTCATCGACAGTGCTAGCAAGCGGCACTTACTCACCAATAACCTGCTCACTGATGCTCAGTTTGGGTTCCGCCAAGACCACTCGGCTGCCGACCTCATTACAGCCTTGGTCCAAACATGGACAAAGGAGCTGAATTCCAGAGGTGAGGTGAGAGTGACTGCCCTTGACATCAAGGCAGCATTTGACCGAGTGTGGCATGAAGGAGCCCTAGTAAAACTGAAGTCAATGGGAATCGGGGGGGAAAACTCTCCACTGGTTGGAGTCATACCTAGCACAAAGGAAGATGGTTGTGGTGATTGAAAGTCAATCATCACAGCTCCAGGACATCGCTGCAGGAGTTCATCAGGGCATTGTCATAGGCCCAACCATCTTCAGCTGCTTCATCAATGACCTTCCCTTCAACATAAGGTCAGAAATGGGGATGTTCGCTGATGACTGCAGTGTTCAGTGCCATTCACAACTCCACAGATAATGAAGCA
Source organism: Squalus acanthias (assembly GCA_030390025.1). Classification (NCBI taxonomy): domain Eukaryota; kingdom Metazoa; phylum Chordata; class Chondrichthyes; order Squaliformes; family Squalidae; genus Squalus; species Squalus acanthias. Next base: position 38,371,655 of record CM059426.1, on the reverse strand, counting down.
GTCCATGCCCGCATGCAACAAGACCTGGACGACGTTCAGGCTTGGGCTGATAAGTGGCAGGTAACATTCGCGCCACAGAAGTGCCAGGCAATGACTATCTCCAACAAGCGAGAGTCTAAGTACCACCCCTTGACATTCAATGGCATTACCATCGCCAAATCTCCCACCATCAACATCCTGAGGGTCACCGTTGACCAGAAAACTTAACTGGATCAGCCACATAAATACTGTGGGCTACAAGAGCAGGTCAGAGGCTAGGTATTCTGTGGCGAGTGTCTCACCTCCTGACTCCCCAAAGCCTTTCTACCATCTACAAGGCACAAGTAAGGAGTGTGATGGAATACTCTCCACTTGCCTGGATGAGTGCAGCTCCAACAACACTCAAGAAGCTCGACACCATCCAGGACAAAGCAGCCCGCTTGATTGGCATCCCCTCTACCACCTTAAACATTCACTCCCTCCACCACCAGCGTACCGTGGCTGCAGTGTGTACCATCTACAAGATGCACTGCAGCAACTCGCCAAGGCTTCTTCGGCAGCACCTCCCAAACCCGCGACCTCTTCCACCTAGAAGGACAAGAGCAGCAGATACGTGGGAACACCACCACCTCCAAGTTCCCCTCCCAAGTCACACATCATCCTGACTTAGAAGTATTTTGCCGATCCTTCATCATCGCTGGGTCAAAATCCTGGCACTCTGTACCTAACAGCACTGTGGGAGTACCTTCACCACATGGACTGCAGCGGTTCAAGAAGGCGGCTCACCACCACCTTCTCGAGGGTAATTAGGGATGGGCAATAAATACTGGCCTTGCCAGTGACGCCCACATCCCATAAAAATGAATTAAAAAAAAAAAACTGAAATCTATAGCAACGGGATGGGAACCATTTACATCCTCTCATCCTGGTCGTCCGATTCGGAGGAAGAGCAGCCGCGGCAGCACCACAACCAACCACAACAGCAGCATCAGGAGCGCCAACGTCCTTCTCACCCACCTGATGCTGCACTGGACACAGGACATCAGCCCCAGACAATATTGCTGCCCGGGAGGCCAGCAATGGCATCACCATGGCTAGATTTTCTTCACTTGATGCTGTAAACCCTGGCTGCCACATGATGCGCCAGGTTGACACCATCCCACACCAGCACTGTGAAGCATCCCTTTAATGTCCAAGCCATTCCACGCACACACATCACTATAGTGGCGGGGGGTGCGGGGGAGAGAGTTATGACTGAACAATCACTGGAACTCAGTAAGACACTTCTCAATGTGCGCTCGGATCTGTCCAATAAGGGGCACTTTTGGAAAAAGATATTACACTGTGTGACAACACATTACCAGAAACTTCACATGGACATTGGCTAAACCTCTCAAGTACCTACCCTTGTGTGTTGTTAGTTGGTATGCTTGCAGTAGGATGAGGGTGAGGGTGAGTGTGAGGGGTGGCTAGTGAGATGGGGAAGTGATAAAGTAGATAGAGAGGGTTGGGTGGAGGTTCAAGGTAAGTTGGTGCCCTGGGGGGGTCTCTTCCGCCCTTGGAAGGGAAGAGAACCTCCCTGCGTGCTGTGACACCTTCCATAAGCATATGGAGGGAGTCATTGGAGAGCCTGGGTGCAAGTGTTCACCTTTGTGCAATGATTGTCGGTGTTTGCAGCACCTCAATGCTGTCAAACACTGACAGATCAACTGTCAAAATAAAATTGTGCATCGTCCCTTTAAGGAAACCGGCAGATGGCGTGTCATCAGACCCGCTTCCTGTTAATTGGCCGGTAAGGGCTTCACAAGGCCAATCAAGGGAAAATCACGTCTGCAGAGTGGAGGCAGCTGGGGGTGGGACTGGAACCCAGAAACCAGCTGACCCGCCTCCAGAATTAAATTCATGGCCGTAGTATCTAAGTTTGCTGATGACACTAAGTTAGGTGGCACAGTAAATAGTGTAGATGGAAACAGAAAGTTGGAAAGGGACATTTGATAGATTAAGTGAGTGGGCAGAACTGTGGCAGGTGGAGTTCAATGTGGGAAAGTGTGAGGTCATCCACTTTGGACCTAAGAAAGATAGATCAGAGTATTTTCTAAATTGAAAGAAGCTAGGAACTGTGGAGGAGCAGAAAGATTTATGGGTCCAAGTACAGAAATCACTAAATACTGGTGAACAACTACAATAATAATTTAAAAGGCTAATGGAATATTGGCCTTTATTTCAAGAGGGCTGGAATACAAAGGGGTGGAAGTTATGTTACAGCTGTACAGAGCTCTGGTTAGATCTCATCTGGAGTGCTGAATTCAGTTCTGGGCAGTGCACCTCAGGAAGGATATAGTGGCCTTGGAGGGGGTGCAGTGCAGATTTACCAGAATGATACCAGGGCGAAAAGGGTTAAATTAGGATAACCTCCCTGCTCTTATATTCTATGCCTCAGCTAATAAAGGCAAGTATCCCGTATGCCTTCTTAACCACCTTATCTACCTGTCCTGCTACCTTCAAGGATCTGTGGACATGCACTCCAAGGTCCCTCTGATCCTCTGCACTTCTCAGTGTCCTACCATTTATAGTGTATTCCCTTGCCTTGTTCGACCTCCCCAAATGCATTACCATGCACTTCTCCAGATTGACTTCCATTTGCCACTGTTCTGCCCACCTGACCAGTCCATTGGTATCTTCCTGCAATCTGCAGCTTTCTTCTTCATTATCAACCACACAGCCAATTTTTGTATCATCTGCAAACTTCTTAATCATACTTCTTACATTCAAGTCCAAATCATTGATATATACTACAAAAAGCAAAGGACCCAGTACTGAGCCCTGTGGAACCCCACTGGAAACAGCCTTCCAGTCACACAAACATCCTTCAACCATTACCCTTTGTTTCCTGCCTCTGAGCCAATTTTGGATCCAACTTGCCACTTTGCCTTGATCCCAGTGACTACACTTCAAAAGTTCTTCATTGGCTGTAAAGTGTTTTGGGACTTCCTGAGGTCATGAAAGGCGCTACATAAATGCAAGTCTTTCTTTTCCTGCTCCTCTTGGCCCACAAGGAATTTTAAAAGGAGCAGATCTTGTACTTGGCAAGTTGTCTCCTCCGGCCTCTGATCTGCCGGGAATCCCACAGCACGGGCCTCTTCCCTTTTTTAAAATTTGTTTATGGGATGTGGGCGTCGCTGGCAATGCCAGCATTTATTGCCCATCCCTAGTTGCCCTTGAGAAGGTGGTGGTGAGCCGCCGCCTTGAACCGCTGCAGTCCGTGTGGTGATGGTACTCCCACAGTGCTGTTAGGGAGGGAGTTCCAGGATTTTGACCCAGCGACGATGAAGGATCGGTGATATACTTCTAAGTCAGGATGGTGTGTGACTTGGAGGGGAACTTGGAGGTGGTGGTGTTCCCATCCCCTTCTGCCCTTGTCCTTCTCGGTGGAAGAGGTCGTGGGTTTGGGAGGTGCTGCCGAAGAAGCCTTGACGAGTTGCTGCAGTGCATCTTGTAGATGGTACACACTGCAGCCACTGTACGCCGGTGGTGGAGGGAGTGAATGTTTGAGGTGGTGGATGGGGTGCCAATCAGGCAGGCTGCTTTGTCCTGGATGGTGTCGAGCTTCTTGAGTGTTGTTGGAGCTGCAATCATCCAGGCAAGTGGAGAGTATTCCATCACACTCCTTACTTGTGCCTTGTAGATGGTGGAAAGGCTTTGGGGAGTCAGGAGGTGAAACACTCACCGCAGAATACCTAGCCTCTGACCTGCTCTTGTTGCCACAGTATTTATGTGGCTGGTCCAGTTATGTTTCTGGTTAATGGTGACCCCCAGGATGTTGATAGTGGGGGATTCGGCGATGGTAATGCCATTGAATGTCAATGGGAGGTGGTTAGACTCTCGCTTGTTGGAGATAGTCATTGCCTGGCACTTCTGTGGCGCGAATGTTACCTGCCACCTATCAGCCCAAGCCTGAATGTCGTCCAGGTCTTGTTGCATGCGGGCATGGACTGCTTCATTATCTGTGGAGTTGTGAATGGCGCTGAACACTGTGCAGTCATCAGCGAACATCCCCATTTCTGACCTTATGTTGGAGGGAAGGTCATTGATGAAGCAGCTGAAGATGGTTGGGCCTAGGACACTGCCCTGAGGATCTCCTGCAGCGATGTCCTGTGGCTGTGGTGATTGACCTTCAACCACCACAACCATCTTCCTTTGTGCTAGGTATGACTCCAGCCAGTGGAGCGTTTTCCCCCTGATTCCCATTGACCTCAGTTTTACTAGGGCTCCTTGATGCCAGACTCGGTCAAATGCTGCCTTGATGTCAAGGGCAGTCACTCTCGCCTCACCTCTGGAATTCAGCTGACGTGCAGTTAAGTTTAAGTCGCGGCGCCGATGATGTCATCGGGCTGCAACTTTTGAATTTCAATTAGGTCCCGCCTGGCTTTTGCGCGAACCTCATCGAGGGCCTGATTTGGGCTTTAAAATATATGAACAGACAGGAATGAGGTCGGGTTACTCAATCCTAATATTTTAACAACCATGGCCATCCGCACCGCACCTCCCCTCACCCTCTCCTGCCCATTGGGGGGCGGGGGTTAAATCGAGGCCTTCATTTCTTAAGCATTAAATAGAACTAATTTAATATTTTGTTTTTCTTTTAAACAAATTGGAATTGCTTCAGCATTCTTTTCTACATTCCTTAATGAAGTAATCAGGTAATTAAAAGGTAGGTACAAAACATGTGAAGAGTATATTGTTCCTGTGGGGAAATCATTTGTGCTGCATAAAAATGTGTGTTTTGTAATTTCCTAGAATTATCAATTGGATATTTATAAATTTTGTGTTGATTTCTGTGATAATTATTCAAAATCCACATGTTTGTATTTTTGTAAAAGCCTATTTGGCGCCACATTACAAACATGAAACTACAGATCTGAGCAGATGATTTGATACAATTTTTTAAAATGTGTAAAATTAGTGGAAAATTCCAATGGAGCTTCTTGTCTCCACGGATCTGAAAGTGAGCCGGTTTCATTGTGTCGAATTTCCTGCATTACCAAATTTCAATTCTTTTACTTTTTTAAAAATCTGTCTGGTGTTTGTCAGGTCGAAGGAGCAGCTTACTGTAGCTCCTGGCTTTGGAAATCACAAAAATTGCATATTTGGAATCGGCAAAGAGGTGAAAACCTACTGGACACTGGAGCGCCATTCTATGAAACCTACAAGACTTCTGATGGAAAGTACATGGCCGTTGGTGCATTGGAACCTCAATTCTATGATCAGCTGATAGAAGGCAAGCGGGTGTTTTTCCATGACTATATTGATAATCAATCACTCTTAATATGAAGAAAAAATATCCTAATATATGTCCTAACCTTACCTCTTACTGGTTTGAACCTTTTGCGCCCTTGTTCTACTCCCACAGTTTAATTTAAAGTAATATTTTGGGTTAACTTTTCTATAGCCTTAACAGTCTTGTACACCTCGAGAAGGTCATCTCTCAGGCACCTCCTTTCCAAACTGAGAAACCTGAGCGTTGCGAGTCTTTCCTCATAACTCGGACCCCTGATGCTTGGAGTCAGCCTTGTGATTCTTCTCTGCAATGCCTCCAGCACTAGAATAGGAATGTAGGGACAGGAGAAGGCCATTCAGCCCCTTGAACCTATTCTGCCATTCATTTAGATCATGGATGATCTGTACCTCAACTCCTTTGTTCCATATTCCTTGATACCCTTACCCAAAAAAATCTATCAATCACAGTCTTGAAAATTTCAATTAACCTGGCATCCACAGCCTTTTGGGGGAGCAAGTTCCATATTTCCACTGCTTTGTGTGGTAATAGTGCTTCCTGATTTCACTCAAATGGCCTCACTCTAATTTTAAGATTATGCCTCTTGTTCTGGACTCCCTCACCAGAGGAAATAGTTTCTCTCTACCCTATCGAATCCTTTAATCATCTTAAACACCTCAATTAGATCACACCTTAATCATCTATACTCAAGGGAATGGAAGCCTAGTCTATGCAACCCATCCTCATAATTTAACCCTTTTAGCCTCGGTATTATTCTGGTGAATCTGCGCTGCAACCCCTCCAAGTCCAATATATCCTTCTTCAGGTGCGTTGCCCAGAACTGAGCGTAAAAAACAGATGGGGATCTAACCAGAGCTTTATATAACTGTAACATAACTTCTACCCCTTTAAGAAGTTTTTTATTTTTATAATCTATATCATCAGTTTATTACATCTATCTGTATATTATTAAAAGTCTTGCATATGTTCTGCATTTCCTGTACCCATTACCCTTACTTCCTGCAATATGATTTTACAGTAATACGTTTACATCAACATTTATATTGTAAACATTTCTACTGGGAATTCCTATACAGTCCCCACTTATCCCAGACAGCTGCCTATATCTGGCAAACGGCTATGACCGTTTGCCATTACCATAGGCGTCAATTACAAAGGCGCCGCTTAAACCGTATTAAGCGAGCCGGCTATTTTGGGCAGTTCAAGCAGCTGGTCATACTTCGCGATTACCTGTCATTAAGTCCTAACCCCCCGTGGCTTCTATAACTCATGCCACTGCTGCAAGCCCTTCTTGCCAGCTTGCTGAGCTGGACACATTGTGACACACTTTGGAAAGAGGTTACTTAGGCCAAATTTTTTTTCTCCAAAAAAAAAAAATGGGGTTAAGTATGATCCTACATAAAAATAATAAAGAATTGAGGTGACACATTCCAGCTCCGTTTAAGATGAGAGCGCACACCTGGCCCATTTAACTTGCCCTCCTATAGACACCCTCTGTTGATGCTGAACAGAATTATCCTGAGTCCTTTATGCCTCCACTACTTCAGACCATCATTTATTTGTTACCCCAGCCACTCAGTACAGCGGGAAAATCGCATTGACACCAACACTACCGTTATACATGATGGGGACTGTATTGGCAATGTGCACACTTATCTGTCACATTGTAAACAACGTTTCCACTTGTGGGGAGTCCAATACTATAGGCCATAAATATAAGATGGTCACTAATAAATCCAGTATGGAATTCAGGAGAAACATCTTTATTAGAGTGCTGAGAATGTGGAACTCGCTACTACATGGAGTAATTGAGACAATTAGCTTAGATGCATTTAAGGGGAAGCTAGATAGGTACACGAGGGAGAAAGGAATAGAAGGATATGTTGATAGGGTGAGATGAAGTAAATAGAGTGAGAGGAGGCTCGTATGGAACATAAACACCAGCCAAATGGCCTGTTTCAGTGCCGTAAATTCTACGTAATTCTATGTAAACGGGCTTCCTGCCACAGGGTACTGTAGATCCTCCCCATCCTGCTGCCCAGCTACTAAGCATCCACCTGAACTTATTCTGTTTCTCTGCCTGTTGCGTCCTCTCTACCTTGAACTGTAAGTGAACATTTTTCTCAAGTAGAATTTTTTTTTTTTAATTTATATGCTCACTGCGAATTTTCAATTTCTTTGCCTCAAGCTCTAGTCCCTCTGAGGCCTGCTGCCCCCTCACATTTTCTGGCCTCTAACACTCTCTGTGCTCCAGTCGGAGCCAGCTCAAATTTCCTTGCCTCAACCTAGCTCCCAGCCCCGTTCATTTGAACCCTCTTGTCCCCAACCCAGCTGTTTTAGATTCCAGAACAGCTGTTTTAGACCCTGGCCTCAATCAGATTTCCCCTACACCCGCTTAAATTTGAATGCCTTCCATCTTCCTGTTTCGAGCAAACATTCTTCCCGAGCCCCAGTCCTTTCTCCATTCACGCAGTTTTTTTAATGAATTAAATAGGCATGATTCTGCTCTTGGTGCCCTGCTCTCTCTGACCTGCTCCTTTAACCAAATTTAAATGGCTCTCTTGCCCTGCTCCCTGCTACTCTTGCTCCTGTTCCCTGATGTCCCTCTGGCCTCTTCTAATGTTTCTCTTGCTCCACTTCACCCAGTCATGGGCCCTGCAAGTGCCATCGCTATCCTGCTCTCTGCCACTTTCCCTCTTGCTCCCCAATGTGCCTCAAGTGACCTCTTCTAACTTGGTTGCTTTCAGTGACACCAGCAGAAATTGTAGAAATAAAGAGAACTTATTTCAAGCAGGCAATTTTAGTAGTGAACAATTTCTTCTCAGTCATAGGATACAGCCAAAGGAAATTTAAACTTGAGAGGAAAGGGGGACATTACAGTTCAGTGAAGGAAGATCAGAGTTTAGGGGAAGAAAATGTTTACATAAAGTATGATTACATTTTACAAGAAGGGAATTATTTCACTCAGTTGCTGAATATAAGAGTGTTCAGTTAGGAACATGTTAATGTTTTTTTCGAATTGTTTATGAATGTGCAGAAATCGTAAGTACAGTACCTCATTAGGAGTTCCTGCTGATTTTGTTAGTTCATTATTCATATGGGTAGAAGAGCTCGATAGTCATGCATCTTTTGCCTTTGACGAAGGAACAACTGGATGTGGGACAAATTTAAATCTGCTTAAACTAGACACGGTGCATCCGAGAGGATGTGTTTGAAGGATGAGCAATCGGCAACAGCTAGAGAAGCTGCAGCTTTTCGGCTACAAAAAGAAACATTGCAGAGCGTATCTTATAGATCTTTATACTTAATGGGATAGCGAAAGCACACTTTAGGATATCCTGACTCACCATGTACAATTTACGGGTGATCTGCTAGTTATGTATGAAAAGTCTTGTATCTATACGCACTTCCTGTTGTGTTGTGTAACATCTACTTCCAGTAACACTTTGTGTCCTTTTTTGTGTTAAGTCACACATGTGCCACGTTATTTAAATAAAATGAAATTTAAATCCAAATGTTTTATTAAACCTCTTAATTTCTGTATTGTGGCCCCCGCCCCTGACTATTTCCAGCCATTGCCGGGACCCCATGAGTTATTCTGCCACTATTGGCCTCCCATTGGCTTGGTCCACTACCTTGGACCTCCCCCCAACCATTTACCACCTTTGGCATTTGGATCTTGGATCTGGCTCGTTTCCGTTTCCCTGTTCCCGTCCTTCTATTTCCATTATCCCCATCATCCTTCATCTTTGCCGACAGTTTGTTTTTGAAAGTGCTTATAGCATTGGGGTCTCTCTATCTCTCGCCCAAAAGGAAAGAATTGAGAGACGGGGACAGAAAGAGAAGGGGGAAAAGAGTGAGAGAAAGGAAAGCAAAAGAGAGAGAAAGAAGACAGAAAACAGCAAAACAAAGACAGAAGACAGTTAAGAGATTTACCATGAGCAATACCACGGGAAGTTTGTTGGTACTTAATATAGTTTTTCGGATGGCTTCTTAAGACCATAGAGAAATGCTAGCATTTCACTCGGATTTGATTTGAAATGAAGTGAACAGACTGCTGTGATCCCAAGTAGTCAAGGCATAATAAATTATGTTTTCATCTTAAGATTTCTTAAAGCTCTTTCAACTTAATTGAAATGACAGCTTTTGTTCAATAATTCAGCACATTAATTTGAATTCCATCACTAAAGCTGTCTTTTCTCTCTGACTACATGTAGAATCCAAGAATGTGTAGGAGATGTAGAAGCTTTACAATTATCTGATCCTTGAAGGAGATGGTTGTGGTAATTCTGTGGGCTACCTTCACTTCTTAAAAGTTCAGCCACTTATTTAATTTAATTAATGAATATCAAAATGTTTTAAAGGTTCCATATAGATTGAACACCTTCAGGAATTAATAATTGAGATTATTTATCCTCTTGCCAAGTTATCCAGCTTCTGCCCTGATTTCTAGTAATCATCTTTGAAAAACCAGTGCTGTCACTGAACTGCTTTCTTCCTAACATTGCCATGGTTCCTATTTTGGAATCGTGACACCAAGTATTAAGTTATTGCATGATGCATTATAGCAATATACATCATTTTAAGAATTTAAAAACATTTTTCTGCAACTTCCAGCAACTTTCTTCTGTTAAAACCACTGTACTTGCATAATTGTTCTGCTTTATAGTTCCTTTAAGTCCTAATTTTGAATTTGGTTGCTGGAATGCAGAGATCCTCTTCTGCAGGTTTCATGCTCGATACCTCTTCCCGGAATGTCAACAAAATCTGTTTAACTTGCGTATGTACATAAGGAATTGAGTTATTTGTCGGGGTAGGTGAAATTGTCTTGTGAACTTGGAAGCACTGATGGGTCAAAGGTTATTAGTGCGTTGGTCCGCTGTCAACTACCAATTGGTACGGTGGCATCGTGGTTATGTTACTGGACTAGTAATCCAGAGGCCTGGACAGATCCAACTGGGGAATTTAAATTCAGTCAATTAAATAAATCTGGAATAAAAAGCTAGTATCAATAATGATGACCATGAAACTACCGGATTAACGTAAAAACCCATCTGGCTCACTAATGTCCTGACCTCCCATCCTTACCTGGTCTGGCCTATATGTGACTCCAGACCCACAGCAATGTGGTTGACTCTTAACTGCCCTCTGCAGTTCAAGAAGGTGGCTCACCGCCACCTTCTTGAGGGCAATTAGGGATGGGCAATAAATGCTGGCCTTGCCAGCGGCACCCATATCTCATGAACGAATAAAATAAAAAATTGTACTAATTTTCTATTAATAAAAAGGGAGGCCTGGGTGACACAATTGGCTAGTACACTATCTTTTGACATCTAGATTCAAGTCCTGCTGACACTATTGAAATTAAAGTCTCTCTTTTCTCTCTATTGGTTGTAATTATAGGCCGGTTAGTCTTTCTTCGGTGGTTGGTAAGATAATGGAAAAGGTCCTGAGGGATAGGATTTATGACCATTTGGAAAGGGGCAACTTAATCAGGGATAGTCAACACGGATTCGTCAAGGGTAAGTCTTGCCTAACAAATTTGATTGAATTCTTTGAGGAGGTAACTAAGTGTGTAGATGAAGGTAGAGCAGTTGATGTCGTATACATGGATTTTAGTAAGGCGTTTGATAAGGTTCCCCATGGTCGTCTCATGAAGAAAGTAAGGAGTTGTGGGATAGAGGGAAATTTGGCCGATTGGATAAGTAACTGGCTATCTCATAGAAGGCAGAGGGTGGTGGTGGATGGAACATTTTCGGACTGGAGACCAGTTACCAGCGGTGTGCCACAGGGGTCGGTGCTGGGTCCTCTGCTGTTTGTGATTTTTATCAATGACTTGGAGGAGGGGACTGAAGGGTGGATCAGTAAATTTGCTGATGACACCAAGATTGGTGGAGTAGTGGATGAGGTGGAGGGCAGTTGTAGGCTGCAAAGAGACATTGATAGGATGCAGAGCTGGGCCGAAAAATGGCAGATGGAATTTAACCCTGATAAGTGCGAGGTGATTCATTTTGGTAGGGCAAATTTGAATAAGGATTACAGGGTCAACGGCAGGGTTCTGAGGAACGTGGAGGAGCAGAGGGATCTGGGGGTTCATATCCACAGATCTCTGAAGGTTGCCACTCAAGTGGATAGAGCAGTAAAGAAGGCCTATGGTGTGTTGGCGTTTATTAACAGAGGGTTTGAGTTTAAGAACCGTGAGGTTATGCTGCAACTGTACAGGACCTTGGTGAGACCACATTTGGAATATTGTGTGCAGTTCTGGTCACCTCACTATAGGAAGGACGTGGAAGCATTGGAAAGAGTGCAAAGGAGATTTACCAGGATGCTGCCTGGTTTGGGGGGGAGGTCTTATGAGGAAAGATTGAGGGAGTTGGGGCTTTTCTCTTTAGAGCGGAGGAGGATGAGAGGCGACTTAATAGAGGTTTATAAGATGATGAGGGGGATAGATAGAGTGGATGTTCAGAGACTATTTCCTCGGGTAGAGGCAGCTGTTACAAGGGGGCATAACTATAAGGTGCATGGGGGGAGATATAGAAGGGATGTCCGAGGTAGATTCTTTACTCAGAGAGTGGTTGGGGTGTGGAATGGACTGCCTGCTGTGATAGTGGAGTCGGACACTTTAGGAACTTTCAAGCGGTTATTGGATAAGCACATGGAGCACACCAGAGTGATAGGGAGTGTGATAGCTTGATCTTGGTCTCGGACAATGCTCGGCACAACATCGAGGGCCGAAGGGCCTGTACTGTGCTGTACTGTTCTATGTAATGCTCCAAAGGATTTGAGCAGTTTCCTGTGGGCTTTGGCCCATAGCAAGAATTTGGCATTCAGCACTAAATTGGCAATCTCATGCAGAAGTTACTTGAATGCCTGGTGCGAGAAGTGGAAAGATTGAAACTGTTGTGGTACAGTTTGCTTGTCAGATATTGGCCCAGAAATTAAACATCGATGGTTGCCGCGGGGGTAAGGAGCGCCCGCGATATCGCACTCCGCGCCTACCTTTATGGTTCGGGCCCACACGAACTTCAGTTCAAGGGCCTCTCCCTGGTGCCGGCGCGCAGTGCTTGCGTGTCCCAGAGGCGCAATTAGTTCGTGCGACCTCTGGGATCACGTGGGCCAGTTAGAGCCAATGGCAGCACACCATCTTTCATTCATAGTTTTGACAGGAAGACCTGTCAAAGCTATGAATACAACAAGCCCCCAAAAGAACAGCTAAACCTCAATTAAATTTTTTTTAAAAGCCATCACATTAATAAAATAACTATAGTTAAATAAATTAACCACTTTAAACAAAAAATTTAATTTTTGAAAAAATTTAAATTCTTTTTAAAAGTTATAAAAATAAACTTACCTTTCTTTAAAGTCTCTAAAAAAGATAAACCTGTTGAAAAAAATTTAAAATAACACTTAATTAACTACTTACCTTGTTAAAAGGGGGCCTTACGCCTGCTTTCTTCATGTGTAAAATATCCAACACTTACCTGCGCGTTCAAACCTGAAAAAAAAACTAAGTGCACTGTGTGCACACAACCTGTAGTGTGCACGCGGGTCACTTAGGAACCGCCCCCTTCGCCATACACGAAGTGCCGGTTTCCCGCGCATGCGCAGTGCATGCAGGAAACCGGCACTTCGGGACCTAATACGCGAGAGTACACAGTGCGTACTCTCCCGCATTAGGTCTAATTTTCGGGCCATTGTTGTTAAGGGGCATTGTTGCATTCGAATCATGGGAGCTTAATCTGCACCTGGTAGTGCTATATATCATGTACATTCAACCTTTTGGAGCAGATAGCCGGATCCAGTTGGCACAGCCTTTGATTGGATCACATGTTAACTCTCGCCTCTGAGTCAGAAGGTTGTGAGTTCAAGTCCCACTCCAGAAACTTGAGCACAAAAATCTAGGCTGACACTCTAGTGCAGTACCAAGGAAGTTCTGCACTGTAGGGGGTGCCATCTTTCGGATGAGACGTTAAACCGAGGCTCCGTCTGCTCTCTCAGGTAGACATAAACGATCCATGGCACTATTTCGAAGAAGAGCAGGGGAGTTATCCCCAGTGTCCTGGCCAATATTTATCCCTCAATCAACATCACTAAAACAGAATATCTGGTCATTATCACATTGTTGTTTGTGGGAGCTTGCTCTGCATAAATTGACTACACTTCAAAAGTACTTCATTGGCTATGGGACGTCCTGAGGTTGTGAAAGCCACTATATTAATGCAAGTCTTTTTTTCTTTTAAAATTCAAAGCTCACCGAAGCTACAAATTCAAGCCATCATACATAAAATCATAGCTCCCCAGACCACTTTTCATTTATCCTTTCTCTGGTACTTTGCCCCCCCACCACCCCAAATCTCTACCCCAATCCTTCACTATTGCTCTGCCTTCCTCCTCTCCTGCTGCCACCCCAGGCTTGAATCTCCTTTAGATAAGCCCACAGCCATCCTCTGCTTCTCTTGGTATTCTCCAATTGGCCTTTCGAGGCACCCACTGTTGCCTAAAATGAGGAGTAACCCCAATTGCCCCATCTTCCTTTCACCGACCTTCCTGCCTGGCATGCCTGCTGGAGGCTAATTTTATCAACCACCTTCTCGTCCCACACAGCCCACCCATCGCTGACCCCTTGGACTGCCAGTGGATCAACAATCACTGCCCCTCTCTGAATTTTCTTCCAGAATGTACATTCACTCGCGAACAGGGCTCTTGCCATCCATGACCTTATTGTTGATAATTGCAATTATGAAAGAAATGTGTGGTGACACCTTGCTGAATCCTCTCTGCCTCACTCTATTTTCCACCACCTGCCCCGCCCAAGCCGTTGCAGTGACAACATGGCCATTATCATCAAATCATCCTGTACTCCTCTGGCACCTCCTCCTTTGAGCTCCTCACCTTGTTCCACCCCTCTTGCCTCTTTTTAAAGTCCTTGTTCTCCACCACACCTCCAAGCCCCACCCCGAGTTTGTCACCAAGATATCTTCACTCCTTTCCTCCCTCAGCCTCTGTACTGAGCGGCTTCTTACTCGCGATGATTTCAATCTCCATGTCAACTCACCTTGCCCGCCCTTCTCTGATTTCACTGCCCTCCTATCTTCCCTGAACCTCTGCATCCGTATAAACCTTCTTACCCATATTCAAGGCCACCCCTTTGACCTTGCCATCTCACATGGCCTCTCTTCTCTCATCCTCTCGATCACAGACAAGACCATATCTGATCAAAATAACAACAGAAAACGCTGGAAAAACTCAGCAGGCCAGGCAGCATCCGTGGAGAGAGAAAGAGAGTTGACGTTTCAGGTCGATGACCTTTCATCAGAACTGGGAAGAGCTGGAAATCAAATAGATTTAAGGCCAGGGTAAAGCTGGGAAAAGGGGGAGGGGATAAAGGAACAAAGGAGGAGATGAAGAGACATTAAGAGACATAAAGAGATATGCAAGGCTAGAGGTGGTGTTAATGTGACAGATTAAGGCTGAATGAAGTGTGAAATCTACTGGCAGAATGAAGGACAGCTGCCAGCTTCTAGGAGGAAAAAAAAGGTGGGGGGGACAAATAAAAGGGTGGATAAAATAAAATATAAATGTGATTGGAGCTGAGGTTATGATCTAAAATTGTTGAACTCGATATTGAGTCCAGAGGGCTGTAGCGTGCCTAAACGAAAGATGAGGTGCTGTTCCTCGAGCTTACGCTGAGCTTCCGTGGAACAGTGTATTAGGCCGAGGACGGTGAGGTCAGAGTGGGAGTGAAGCGGTGAATTAAAGTGACAGGCCACCGGGAGCTCGGGGTCCCCCTTACGGACTGAACGGAGGTGTTCCGCAAAGCGGTCACCCAATCTGCGTTTGGTCTCCCCAATGTAGAGGAGTCCACATCGTGAGCAGCGAATACAGTATACTAAATTGCAGGAAGTACAAGTAAATCGCTGTTTCACCTGGAAGGGGTGTTTGGGGCCCTGGACAGTGGGAAGAGGGGAGGTATAAGGGCATGTGTTGCATCTCCTGCGCGTGCACGGGAAGGTGCCGGGCGAAGGGGAAGGGGTGCTGGGGGTGGTAGAGGAGTGGACTAGGGTGTCGCGGAGGGAGCGGTCCCTGCGGAATGCTGAAAGGGGAGGTGAGGGGAAGATGTGTTTGGTGGTGGGATCACGCTGGAGGTGGCGGAAATGGCGGAGGATGATCCGTTGAATGTGGAGGCTGGTGGGGTGAAAGGTGAGGACAAGGGGAACCCTATCGTGGTTCCGGGAGGGAGGGGCAGGGGTGAGGGCAGATGTGCGGGAGATAGAACGGACACGGTCGAGGGCCGTGTCGACCACGGTAGAGGGGAATCCTCGGTTGAGGAAAAAGGAAGACATGTCGGAAGCACTGGTATGGAAGGTGGCATCATCAGAGCAGATGCGGCGGAGACGGAGAAACTGGGAGAATGGAATAGAGTCCTTACAGGAGACGGGGTGGGAGGAAGTGTAGTCCAGGTAGCTGTGGGAGTCGGTGGGCTTGTAGTGAATGTTAGTCAATAACCTATCCCCAGAGATGGAGATGGAGAAGTCGAGGAAGGGAAGAGAAGAGTCGGAGATGGACCATGTGAAGGTGAGGGAAGGGTGGAAATTGGAAGCATAGTGAATGAAATGTTCTAGTTCAGGGCGAGAGCAGGAGACGGCACCGATACAGTCATCAATGTACCGGAAAAAGAGGTGAGGGAGGGGACCCGAGTAGGACTGGAACAAAGAGTGTTCCACATATCCCACGAAAAGGCAGGCATAGCTAGGACCCATGCGGGTACCCATAGCAACACCTTTAATTTGGAGGAAATGGGTAGAGTCAAAGGAGAAGTTGTTCAATGTGAGAACAAGTTCAGCCAGGCGGAGGAGGGTGGTGGTGGATGGGGACTGGTTGGGCCTCTGTTCAAGGAAGAAGCGGAGCGCCCTCAGGCCATCCTGGTGGGGAATGGAGGTGTAGAGGGATTGTACGTCCATAGTGAAGAGGAGACGGTTGGGGCCGGGAAACTGGAAACTGTTAAAATGGCGGAGGGCATCGGAAGAGTCGCGGATGTAGGTGGGAAGAGACTGGACAAGGGGAGAAAAAATAGAGTCGAGATAGGAAGAGATAAGTTCCGTGGGGCAAGAACAGGCTGAAACGATGGGTCTACCGGGGCAGTCCTGTTTGTGGATCTTGGGAAGGAGGTAGAAGCGGGCTGTGCGGGGTTGGGGAACTATGAGGTTGGCGGCCGTGGGGGGAAGATCTCCAGAGGAGATGAGGTCAGTGACAGTCTTGGACACGGTGGCTTGATGTTCGGTAGTGGGGTCATGGTCCAGGTGGAGGTAGGAGGAGGTGTCAGAGAGTTGGCGTTCAACTTCCGCTAGGTAGAGGTCGGTTCGCCAAACAACAACAGCGCCACCCTTGTCAGCAGGTTTAATGACAATGTCAGGGTTGGATCGGAGAGAATGGAGTGCTGCAAGTTCAGAGGGAGGTAGGTTGGAGTGAGTGAGGGGAGCAGAGAAATTGAGCTGGCCGATGTCACGGCGGTAGTTAGCAATGAAAAGATCAAGAGAGGGTAAGAGGCCAGAGGGAGGGGTCCAGGTGGAACGAGAATTCTGAAAGCGGGAGAAAGGGTCAGCCGTGCGGGGGGAAGACTCCTGGCCAGAGAAGTGGGCACGGAGACGGAGGCGGCGGAAAAAGAGCTCAGCATCGTGCCGAGCTCGAAATTCATTGAGATGGGGGCGTAAGGGGATGAAGCTCCATATCTGATCACTTCCTTGTATCCCACATCACTCACATCCCCCAGCTCCTTCCAACCTCACTTCCTTCTGCATCCACCCCTGTAAGAAACTCTTCCCCAAGTCACTTATATTTGAACTTTCAAACTCCCAGCTGTCTAGTCTTTTGTTCGCCACAATATTTCTGCAGCTGTTGATATGCTCAATCAGTCCCTCACCTCCACCTTTGACAGCCTTCTCCCAGTAAAACC
Organism: Squalus acanthias; assembly: GCA_030390025.1. Taxonomy (NCBI): domain Eukaryota; kingdom Metazoa; phylum Chordata; class Chondrichthyes; order Squaliformes; family Squalidae; genus Squalus; species Squalus acanthias. The sequence continues at coordinate 38,354,427 of CM059426.1, read as the reverse complement.
CTTACTCTCTCCCACCCAGGTTGTTCCCCTAGTGTAGGTCCCATCTTCGCTCCCTCAAGTCCAGAGGGTGCAGACTTGTATGCATCTGGCACACAACTGGTTTAACCATCCATCACCAGATTTGGCTGCACCACATCAAGTGCCATCAACCCTGCTTTCCTCTACCAAAACTGCTACTGCTCCAGGATCATACTGGAATGCAAAGATAACCCCTGGCTTCTTTACTCCATTACCAACCATCTCCTCAAATCTCTCTCACCTGCCCCCTCGCCTCCAACAACAAGGGCGAGGAGCTCATGGACTTCTTTGTCACTAAGATTGAGACCATCCGTTTAGTTGCCTCAGCCGCACCCTCCCCTTGCCAACAAATTTCCAGCAAGGTTCCCCCCTCCCCTAACCCTATACATGCGTCTTTCCCAAGTTTTTCTCCAATTTCCTCTTGTGTCCTCTCTGAGCTCATCTTTTCCATGAGATCCACCTCTTGCCCTCTTGATCCCATTCCCACCAAACTGCTAACTACCCAAATTCCCATCCTGACCCCTATGCTGACTGACATTGTAAATGGTTCCCTCTCCTCGGGTACTGTTGCCCTCCCTTTTAAAACTGCTGTCATCACCCCCCCCGCCCCCAGCGATGCACTGTCCTTGCAAATTACCACTTCATCTCCAACCTCCCTTTCCTCTTCAAATTCTTTGAAAATGTTGTTGCCTCTCAAATCCGTGCCATCTTTCCCACAACTTCATATTTGAATCTCTTCAATCAGATTTCTGCCCTTGCCACAGCACTGAAACGGTCCTAATCATAGTCGCAAATGGCATCCTCTGTAATTGTGATCATGGTGTATTATTATATATCATTCCTCGCCCTTCTTAACCTCTCTGCAGCCTTTGACACAGTCGACAACATCATCTTCCTCCAATGTCTTTTCCTTGGTTGTCCAACTAAGTGGGACTGTTCTTGCTTGGTTCCACTCTTCCCTATCCAGTCATAACCAGAGAATCTCCAGCAATGAGTTCTCTTCCTGCCCCCTAACTCTTACCTCAGGAGTCCCCTAGGATCTGTACTTGGCCCTTTCCTCTTCCTCTTCTACATGCTACCCCTCAGCAACATCATCCAAAGACATGGCATGATGTTCTTCCTCTCCACCATCTCTCTCGACCTTTCCACTGCCTTTGTGTTGTCAGTCTGCTTGTCTGACGCCTGGTCCTGGATGAGAAGCAATTCTCTCCAGTCAAACATTGGGAAAACTGAAGCCATCCTTTTCGGTCCTCACCACAAACACCGTGCCCTCACCACGAACACCGTACCCTCGCCTCCAATTCAATCCCCCTCCCTGGCCACAGTCTGAGATTATTGGTGGCTGTTCATAACGTTGGCGGCCTTTTTGACCCTATATCCTTTCCATCACAAAGACTGTTACTCCCACGACTGTAAGATCGCCCATCTACGAAACCCTCATCCTTTTGACACCTCCAGACTCGACTATTCCAATGCTGTTCCGGCTGATCTCCATTCACCACCCTCATAAACTTCAACTCATCCAGAACTCTGCTGCCCGCATCCTATCCCGCACCAGGTCCCACTGACCCATCTGCCCTGTGCTCGTGGAACTACATTGATCTGCCAGTCCCTCCAATTTAAAATTCTCATCCTCATGTTGAAATCCTTTCATGGCATTGCGCCTCCATATTTCTGTAACCTTCTCCAGCACTACAACCCTCCATTGAGAAATCAAAACTCCACGGGAAAAGTGATCCAACCGTGGCTAACTAAAGAAGTTAAGGATAGCATTAGATTGAAAGAAGAAGTGTATAATGTTGCGAAGAATAGTAGTAAGCCTGAGGATTGGGAGAGTTTCAGAAACCAGCAAAGGATGACCAAAAAATTGATGATAAGGGAAAAAAATAGAATATGAGAGAAAACTAGCAAGAAATATAAAAGCAGATTGTAAGAGCTTCTACAAGTATGTAAAAAGGAAGAGAGTAGCAAAAGTAAACATTGGTCCCTCAGAGGCTGAGACAGGAGAAATTAATCTGTGGAGTAAGGAAATGGGGAGTAAGGAAATGGCAGAAACATTAAACAAATATTTTGTATCTGTCTTCACAGTAGAAGACATAAAAAGCATACCAAAAATGGTGGGGAACCAAGGGTCTAATGAGGGTGAGGAACTTAACGTAATTAATATAAGTAGAGAAAAAGTACTAGAGAAACTAATGAGACTAAAAGCCGACAAATCCCCTGTACCTGACGACCTACATCCTAGGGTTCTAAAAGAGGTGGCAGAAGAGATAGTGGATGCATTGGTTTTGATCTTCCAAAATTCCCTAGATTCTAGAATGGTCCCAGCGGATTGGAAGGTCGCAAATGTAACACTGCTATTCAAGAAAGGAGGGAACTAAGGGCCAGTTATAACAACAGAAAACGCTGGAAAAACTCAGCGGGCCAGACAACATCTGTGGAGAGAGAAAGAGTTAACGTTTCAGGTCGATGACCTTTCATCAGAACTGGGAAGAGCCGGAAATCAAATAGATTTAAGGCCAGGGTAAAGCTGGGAAAAGGGGGAGGGGATAAAGGAACAAAGGGGGAGATGAAGAGACATTAAGAGATATGCAAGGCTAGAGGTGGTGTTAATGTGACAGATTAAGGCTGAAAGAAGTGTGAAATCCACTGGGGCCAGTTAGCCTGACATCAGTCGTCGGGAAAATGCTGGAATCCATTGTTAAGGAAGTGGTATCAGAGCTCGTAGAAAATCATAACATGATTAGGCAGAGTCAAGATGGTTTTATGAAAGGGAAATCGTGTTTGACAAATTTATTAGAGTTTTTTGAGGATGTAACTAGTAGATAAAGGGGAACCAGTGGATGTAGTATATTTGGATTTCCAAAAGGCATTCGATAAAGTGCCACATAAAAGGTTATTATACAAGATTAGGGCTCAGGGGTTGGGGGTAATATAGTAGCATGGATAGAGGATTGGTTAACGGACAGAAAACAGAGTAGGGATAAATGGGTCATTTTCGGGTTGGCAGGCTGTAACTAGTGGGATGCCGCAAGGATCAGTGTTGGGGCCTCCGCTATTTACAATCTATATTAATGACCTAGATGAAGGGACCGAGTGTAATCTATCCAAGTTTGCTGACGATACAAAGCTAGGTGGGACAGTAAGCTGTGAGGAGAACACAAAGTTTGCAAAGGGATATAGTTAGACTAAGTGAGTGGGCAGTAAGGTGGCAGATGGAGTATAATGTAGGGAAATGTGAGGTTATTCACTTTGGTAGGAAGAATAGAAAAACAGAATATTTTTTAAACGGTGAGAAACTTTCAAATGTTGATGTTCAGAGAGATTTGGGTGTTCTCGTGCAAGAAACACAGAAAGCTAGCATGCAGGTACAGCAAGCAATAAGGAAGGCAAATGGCATGTTGGCCTTTATTGCAAGGGGTTGGAGTAAAGAGTAAGGAAGTCTTTCTACAATTGTACAGCGCCTTGGTGAGACCACACCTGGAGTACTGTGCACAGTTTTGGTCTCCTTATCTAAGGAAGGATATACTTGCCTTGGAGGCGGTGCAACGAAGGTTTACTAGATTGATTCCTGGGATGAGAGGGCTGTCCTATGATGAGAGATTGTATAGAATGGGCCTATACACTCTGAAGTTTAGAAGAATGAGAGGTGATCTCATTGAAATATACAAGATTCTGAAGGGGATTGACAGGATAGATGCTGAGAGGTTGTTTCCCCTGGCTGGAGTGTCTAGAACTAGGGGGCAGAGTCTCAGGAGAAGGGGTAGGCCATTTAAGACTGAGATGAGGAGGAATTTCTTCACTCAGGGTTGTGAATCTGTGGAATTCTCTGCCCCAGAGGGCTGTGAATGCTGAGTCTTTGAGTATATTCAAAGCTGAGATAGATAGATTTTTGGACTCTAAGGGAATCAAGGGATATGGAGATCGGGCAGGAAAGTGGAGTTGAGGTCGATGACCAGCCATGATCTTATTGAATGGCGGAACAGCCTCGAGGGGCCGTATGGCCTACTCCTGCTCCTAATTCTTATGTTCTTCTTAGAACTCTGCGTTCCTCTAACTCGGGCCTTTTACACATGCCTCACTCTCTTTGCCCCATCATTGGCAGCTGTGCCTTCAGCTCTCTATGCCCTAAGTTCTGGTATTCCCTCCTTAAACCCCTCCACCTCTCTCTCCTCCTTAAACCCCTCCACCTCTCTCTCCTCCTTAAACCCCTCCACCTCTCTCGCCTCCTTAAACCCCTCCACCTCTCTCGCCTCCTTAAACCCCTCCACCTCTCTCTCCTCCTTAAACCCCTCCACCTCTCTCGCCTCCTTAAACCCCTCCACCTCTCTCGCCTCCTTAAACCCCTCCACCTCTCTCGCCTCCTTAAACCCCTCCACCTCTCTCGCCTCCTTAAACCCCTCCACCTCTCTCGCCTCCTTAAACCCCTCCACCTCTCTCGCCTCCTTCAGCCCCTCCACCTCTCTCGCCTCCCTCAGCCCCTCCACCTCTCTCGCCTCCCTCAGCCCCTCCACCTCTCTCGCCTCCCTCAGCCCCTCCACCTCTCTCGCCTCCCTCAGCCCCTCCACCTCTCTCGCCTCCCTCAGCCCCTCCACCTCTCTCGCCTCCCTCAGCCCCTCCACCTCTCTCGCCTCCCTCAGCCCCTCCACCTCTCTCGCCTCCCTCAGCCCCTCCACCTCTCTCGCCTCCCTCAGCCCCTCCACCTCTCTCGCCTCCCTCAGCCCCTCCCTAAAACGTACCTCTTTGACCGAGAATTTCCTACTATTCCGTCTTTGGCTTGGTTCCAATTTTTGTTTCATTACACTTCTCGGTGATGTGCCTTGAGGCATTTTTCTATAAGATGCTATATAAGTGCAAGTTCTTGTAAAAATTCAAGGTCTCAAATACAAAATCCACCCATACTAAATATTAATGCCTACATGCTAAAAATCCAACCCTTCATATGCAAAAAAAATTCAAGCCTAGTTATGTAGTAAAATTCTAAATCCCCTCTCCTCTTCACCCCCCTCCACCCCACAACATGGAGAACTCTACCTCTTTGCTCGTCCTTATTTAGTTAGCTTCCTTGCATCCTGCTGTACAACCTGGCCTCATCCATCACTGTCTACTCCCTGCTGCTCTTCCTAATGTCCATAGTTCACAAGGTGGAAACTCTTTCAGCTTCTTTAAAATTCCCAGGCTTGAAAGTTGCATCTTGATTGATGTAAAAATACTATTCCTTCATTGGACTAAATGATATCCGGAAGCACTATTTCTAATCCTCCCCACTAGTGGGTTTGAACCACACAGCAAGCACAGGAGGAAATAACTGTGTTGAAGGAGCTTGCAGGCCTCATTTGGCCAATGGGCCATATCTTGGACACCACCACTCTTACATAACCTGGGAGTACTTGATGCTGATACTGTCAGAAAATTGCTCAAAATTGTACTAGGTAAGGTATGGTAACTGCGAGTCTCCCTAGTTGTTTATTAAAAGGTCGTAAGACTTCCATGTTTTTTTTTTACATAAGAACATAAGAAATAGGAGCAGGAGTAGGCCATTCGGCCCCTCGAGCCTGCCTCGCCATTCAATAAGATCATGGCTGATCTGATCTTGGCCTCAACGCCACTTTCCCGCCCGCTCCCCATAACCTTTGACTCCCCTGTAGCTCAAATATATGTCTATCTCCGCCTTGAATATATTCAATGACTCCGCCTCCACAGCTCTCTGGGGTAGAGAATTCCAAGGATTCACGACCCTCTGTGAGAAGAAATTCCTCCTCATCTCTGTTTTAAATGGGTGACCCCTTATCCTGAAACTGTGCCCCTTAGTTCTAGATTCCCCCACGAGGGGAAACATCCTCTCAGCATCCACCCTATCAAGCCCCCACAGAATCTTATATGTTTCAATAAGATCACCTCTCATTCCTCTAAACTTTCTGTAACTCAAATAAAGGAAACAGTTAACAATAATGCCAATGTTCTGAATTTTTCTCATCAAAATGCATGATGCCTTTGATAACTAATCAGTTCTCTTATAATGAAGATTTAGGGACCTCAATAAATTTGACATTAATTTTCAAATGGCAGAGTTCAATATTTCAGATATGTAATCTGAATTACATTATCATATTTCAAAACACAAGTTTCAAGTGTATCCATTAACATATTAATATAATTTCGGAACTTGTGGTTTACAAAAAATCAATCCCCTTTACAATTAGTTGTGTAATTTGAGAGTACTTTAACATAGTCTACAGTAGCAGGCATTGCTGCATCATTATTTCATAAAAGGCTTTGGTGATCATAGAATCAAAGAATGGTTACAGCACAGAAGGAGGCCATTCGGCCCATTGAGCTTGTTCCGGCTCTCTGCAAGAGCACTTCAGCTAGTCCCACTCCCCCATCCTTTCCTCGTAGCCCTGCAAATATTTTCCTCTTCGGTACTTATCCAATTCGCTTTTGAAAGCCACGATTGAGTCTGCCTCCACCACTCTTTCAGGCAGTGCATTCCAGATCCTAACCACTCGCTGAGTACATTTTTTTTTGTCATGTCGCCTTTGTTAAGGGAAGGTCGTGTCTGACAAACTTGATTGAATTTTTTGAGGAGGTAACAAGGAGGGTAGATGAGGGTAGTGCAGTTTGATGTAGTGTATATGGACTTTAGCAAGGCTTTTGATAAGGTTCCACATGGCAGACTGGTCACGAAGTTAAAAGCCCATGGGAAACAGGGCAAAGTGTCAAGTTGGATTCAAAACTGGCTCGAGACAGGAAGCAGAGGGTAATGGTTGATGGGTGTTTTTGTGACTGGAAGGCTGTTTCCAGTGGGGTTCCGCAGGGCTCAGTACTAGGTCCCTTGCTTTTGGTGGTATATATCAACAATCTTGACTTGAATATAGGGGGTATGATTAAGAAGTTTGCAGATGATACTAAAATCGGCTGTGTGGTTAATACTGAAGAAGGAAGCTGTAGACTGCAGGAAGATATCAATAAATTGGTCAGGTGGGTAGAACAGTGGCAAATGGAATTCAATCCGGAGAAGTGTGAGGTAATGCATTTGGGGAGGGCTAACAAGGAAAGGGAATACACATTAAATGGTAGGACACTGAGTAGTGTAGAGGAACAAAGGGACCTTGGAGTGCATGTCCACAGATCCCTGAAGGTAGCAGGCCAAGTAGATAAGGTGGTTAAGAAGGCATACGGAATGCTTGCCTTTATTAGCCGTGGCATAGAATACAAGAGCAGGGGGGTTATGCTTCAACTGTATAAAACACTAGTTAGGCCTCAGCTAGAGTACTGCGTGCAGGTTTGGTCACCACATTACAGGAAAGATGTGATTGCACTAGAGAGGATACAGAGGAGATTTACAAGGATGTTGCTGGGAGAAGAGAATCTTAGCTATGAGGAAAGACTGGATAGGCTGGGTCTGTTTTCCTTGGAACAGAGGAGGCTGAGGGGAGACCTTATTGAGGTGTATAAAATTATGAGGGGCATAGATAAAGTGATAGAAAGGACCTATTTCCCTTAGCAGAGGGGTCAAAAACCAGGGATCGCAGATTTAAAGTAATTGGTGGAAAGTTTAGAGGGGATTTGAGGGGAAATGTCTTCACCCAGAGGGTTGTGGGGGTCTGGAACTCACTGCCTGAAAGGGTGGTAGAGGCAGGAACCCTAACCACATTTAAAAAGTACTTGGATGTGCACTTGGGATGCTCTAACCTGCAGGGCTACGGACCAAGAGCTGGGAAGTGGGATTAGGCTGGATAGCTCTTTGTTGGCCAGCGCGGACACGATGGGCCGAAATGGCCTCCTTCCGTGCTATAACTTTCTATGCTGCTATGATTCTTTGGTTCTTTTGCCATTCACCTTAAATCTGTATCCTCTGGTTCTCGACCCTTCCGCCAATGGGAACAGTTTCTCTCTATCTACTCTGTCCAGACCCCTCATGATTTTGCACACCTCTATCAAATCTCCTCTCAACCTTCTCTGCTCTAAGGAGAACAACCCCAGCTTCTCTAGTCTATCCACGTAACTGAAGTCCCTCACCCCTGAAATCATTCTTGTAAATCTTTTCTGCACACTCTCTAAGGCCTTCACATCCTTCCTAAAGTGCGGTGCCCAGAATTGGACACAATGGGGGGGGATTTTGCCAGCCCTGGGGAGGCGGGACTGCCGGAAAAATGGCAGAAACTGGGAGCGGGTACCGAACCTGCTCCCAACCCGCCTCCGTGCCATCTTCCCGGGAGGCGGGTCCCCGACTCGCACAGGAATCCGTCTCCTTGAGGCGGGAAGGGGATTACAGCCAATGAATTGCCTGTTAATAGGTAGTTAACAGGCAGTTAAGAGACTTATCCCCATTTTACCCCTGCAAGTGCGGGCTTCCCGACGGCTGCAAACCTCGCCAGGGTCGGCGAGGCGAGCTGCGGGGGTGAGAGGGATTGAAAAGTCCGCATTCTCAGATGCAGCAGCCATCTGATTTCTGCTCAGGAAAGAGGTTTGGTGAGCCTTCAGTACAAGGGCTCACCTTGGAACAGAGATTGTCAGTGTTTGACAACTTCTCAAAGCTGTTAAACGCTGACAATTCAGGAGATCTCATTGAAACTTATAAAATTCTAACAGGGCTAGACAGACTGGATGCAGGAAGGATGTTCCCAATGGCGGGCGAGTCCAGAACAAGAGGTCACAGTCTAAAGATAAGGGGTAAGCCATTTAGGACAGAGATGAGGAGGAATTTCTTCACCCAGTGAGTGGTGAACCTGTGGAATTCTCTACCACAGAAGGCAGTTGAGGCCAAGTCAGTAAATATATTCAAGAAGGAGTTAGATATATTTCTTAAGGCTAAAGGTATCAAGGGATATGGGGAGAAGGCAGGGACAGGGTACTGAGTTTGGATGATCAGCCATGATCTCATCGAATGGCGGAGCAGGCTCGAGGGGCCGAATGGCCTACTCCTGCTCCTATCTTCTATGTTTCTAAAAGACAGATGAAACGTCATATGCTGACGTCCTCTGTCACCGGCTTTCCCTTAATTGGCCGGCTAAGCCCGCAGGGTGGGATTAACAAGGTCAATCGAGGGAAAATAGCGTGGGTTGGCCGGACGTCGTTGTGAGCGGAACTGAAACCCGACAACCAGCAGTCCCACTCCCAACGCACCCCTATTGAGAAAATCCAGCCCAATACTCCAGTTGAGGCCGAACCAGTGTTTTATAAAGGTTCATCATAACTTCCTTGCTTTTGTACTCTGTGCCTCTATTTATGAAGCCCAGGATCCCGTATGTATTTTTAACCGCTTTCTCAACCTGCCCTGCCACCTTCCAACGATTTGTGTACATATACCCCCAGGTCTCTCTGTTCATGCACCCACTTTAGGATTGTACCCTTTAGTTTATATTACCTCATTCATGGGAACTGTGAACCATCAATCTGTGCTTAATTATTCATTTAAAATATTAAGGGGGAAAAATTCGATTGCTTTGCGCCTCCCATTAGCGCCCTAACAGGGCGCAAAGCAACTAACGCCTGGGTGCCGCGCCGCCAACACCTCCCGCGAAATGCAGCAGGAGGTTAGCGGCGGCGGTAACCGTTAGCGCCCCGTGGCGCTGCGCCGCCAGCGATGACGTCATCGCCATGCGCAGCGCCCCTCTCGCACCCCGGCCGCAATCTTCAGTAGCACCTGCGGCCGGGGTGGCGCTATTTAAAGGCGAGATGCCGGGCGGCCATTTTTGTTGCTGGCCTCCACTGCCGTCCCTGGCCTCCTGAGCGCCCCCCCCCCGGGCGGGGTGCCGGCTGCGCTCCATGAGCCCGGCACTTCTCTTGAGTGCCGGGCTCTTTTGCCGGCACTCTGATCCCGGTGGCCCAGCTGGGCCCCGGGTCGCGTTGCGCAAGGCCCCTCCCCTTTAAGAAGGGGAGGAAGGCCTGCAATACCGCGGTGAAACGCGCTGCGGCACACAGTACCGCGATATTCCCTCGCAGCGACCCAAGAGGGAGGTGGGGTGCTTCCAGTAGCGCCCCGCTTCCCTCTTGGGGCGCTACCACTCAATTTCGGCCGTGGGGGTGCTAATTTTTTCAGGGTGCTAAAAGTAGCACCCGGCGAAGTTAGCGTCCCAAAGGGGGTGCGACTCAATTTTTCCCCCTAATTATTCAGTTAGGAAAATATCAAGTTGGAAGGCAGGACTGTTTACATGCATTGAATAAATCAACTTTCAGTGCATGTTCACAGTGAAGCATAAATACATTTACTTGGCATACTTTCAGTTACCATCCTGAAGTTGGCTGGTAGAAATGGGCCCACTCAGAAGTGGTAGGTGTGTGTGTGTTATGGCAAAAGTAGTGAATGTGGACTTTAATGGAATAAAAGCTAGGAATGATTGACGACGATAACTTTCACTATTTAACACCCATTGAAATTCTTGTCCACTTGCACCTGTAAATAGTTGATTTCTGTGGTGAGGTAGCCCCAGTGTAAAGCAACAGAAGAACCAAGGCACAAGCCAGCCCAAAGTAGAAAGTGAGAAATAAGATACTCAAAAGAAAAGCAAAGGAACAAGGACAATTTTGAGGAAGAGGAAAAATGCATATGTACATGAGAATGGTATTGTTTTCAAGAGCAGTGTCTCCAAAACTTCAATGGCAGATGCATGGCTTTCAAGAAAGTTTTCATCTGTAAGGTGTTTAACAGCAAGTGGAAGAAATTTGTCCTCTGATCATCTGATCATTGAGCATTTGGTTATTTCTGTGAGATCCGGCTGATATTTGTAGGAGTTTGGACACCTGACTCTAAATCTAAAGCCAGGGTTTATGTGAAGCCATGGGAGAGCCACAGCAGACTTTCACATTCCAGTATCAGTACTTCGAAAAACAGCACCTCCTTGTGCCTATTTTATTGAAGAGTAATCCTACGAGATAGCTGGATGCTGGGATGCTTGTATGGGACCTAAAGCCAGTCTTTTGGAATGGATCTATCACGGTTCTTGAAAGGTTAGTTTTGTCTTTTTAACACCTCCCCAGTTCCAGTAGCAGTTGCAGTCATCAGATGTCTGTCTGATCTTTTTATTTGTTCCAGGATGTGGGCGTCGCTGACAAGGCCAGCATTTATTGCCCATCCCTAATTGCCATTGAGAAGGTGGTGGTGAGCCGCCGCCTTCTTGAACCGCTGTAGTCCGTGTGGTGAAGGTACTCCCACAGTGCTGTTAGGGAGGGAGTTCCAGGATTTTGACCCAGTGACGATGAAGGAACGGCGATGTATTTCCAAGTCAGGATGGTGTGTGACTTGGAGGGGAACTTGCAGGTGATGATGTTCCCATACGCCTGCTGCCCTTGTCCTTCTAAGTGGTAGAGGTCGCAGGTTTGGGAGGTGCTGTCGAAGAAACCTTGGCGAGTTGCTGCAGTGCAGCCACAGTGCGCCGGTGGTGTTGGGAGTGAATGTTTAAGGTGTTGGATGGGGTGCCAATCAAGCGGGCTGCTTTGTCCTGGATGGTGTGAGCTTCTTGAGTATTGTTGGAGCATCACTTATTCAGACAAGTGGAGTGTATTCCATCACACTCCTGACTTGTGCCTTGTAGATGGTGGAAAGGCTTTGGGGAGTCAGGAGGTGAGTCACTCTCGAGTGTCTGTGAGACCTGTGTTAGAAGCAGATTAATCCTTAAAGTAATTATGATCTGCAGACACTATAGCAGTGATTTCATTATCCAGTGCTCCCAAGGAGTGCATCTAGGAAAACTGTGGTCACTGGAAACATGGGGCCGCATGGAGATGAGGAAGAGGAAGATGTCAAAGATGGACCTTTGCTCTTTGGAACTCTCTCCTCAAACCACTGCACCTTGTTGGCCTTCTTCTTTCCTTTGAAAACGCAACAACTTACCTTACTGTGCATTTGGTTCCCTTTCTTGCCTCTCTGTGTCCTATGTTCCTCTTTGTGAGGGATGTTATAAAAACAAATCCTGTTAAAGTTTACTTATTTTTTCCCAACAATTACTCAGTTTTTCTTTTTTTTCTTTCTCTCTCAATTTCTACTTTCTGGGCTGATTGCTACAAGTTGCCAGACTGATTGTCTACAGTTTGTGACGCCAGTCACCACTTCACATGCTTCTTGCACTCTTTCATAAGTCTGAATGGGCAACCTTTTTGAGCCCGAGTGCCGGTACACTACATGGTGTCCATAGTGGCAGCCACGTGTTTGAAGCTGCCTTATGCCATTCATCACCGTCTGATTTTTTTTTTGTACTGCACAGCAAGTGATAATTCATGTACAGTTTTTAAGGGACAGGTTATTACTTGGACTAAAAATCTGGGATTATATCACCATGACCAGGTTTCTCAATTTATGAACCTAGGATGTCCCAGGTAATTAGGGATGCTTGAAAAATATGGCCATGGATAAGGAAAACACTGGCACACAAGCTGTGTGGGAAACCAGGTAAATGTGACCATAATTGGGAATGTTCTTCCTAGTATGACTGAGTTTACCCTGTGCAGAAGTAGCTCATATTGAATCTGTGCCAATATGAAATAATGCAGAAATTGACACTTTTCTACAGCACAGAAGTACCTCCACTAAAACCATTTTATACAATTTATTAACCAACTCATGTCACCATTTCTATAATAGAAGAGGGGCTGAAATAGCTATTACATGCGAAGCACATTTCTACTGGGATGAGAACACGTGTGGGCCCAACCAAGTTTGGTAATTCAAAACTGAACCAAAACCTGAGCTTACTTACTGCAGTCTTTTTGATTTATTAAAGGGGGTTTGCATTCTAAGAAATAGCCCAAGTACTGCATATACTTGCCTCTAAGATAGCCTACATATAAGTCAACCCCCGCCCCCATTTTCTAGCCTTAAACCCTTTAAACAACAGAAGAGCAAAGCAGGAGCTCTATGGTCAAACAACATCGGATTCAAATTTCAATTACAGTTCTGCAGAAGCTCTCATTGCACATAAAAGTTCTAAATTTCTGCTCGACTTTCTGGCTTTTTTCTTCCCAGTCTCTTGCTCCCCTCTCCATTATTCCCACTCCCTTGCTACTCGATTCTGTTGTTTCAAGCAGCAGCATGAAATAGCCAGTGCAAGTTACAATCAAATTTCCTGCTCCTTTTGGAGTTGTGTGACTTACGAACATACGAATTAGGAGCAGGAGTAGGCCACTCGGCCCCTCGAACCTGCTCCGCCATTCAATAAGATCATGGCTGATCTGATTACTCCACATTCCCGCCTACCCCCGATAACTTTTCATCCCCTTGCTTATCAAGAATCTATCTACCTCTGCCTTAAAGATATTCAAAGACTCTGCTTCCACCGCCCTCTGAGGAAGAGAGTTCCAAAGACTCACGACCCTCTGAGAAAAAATTTCTCTTTCATCTCTGTCTTAAATGGGCGACCCCTTATTTTTAAACAGTGACCCCTAGTTCTAGATTCTCCCACAAGAGGAAACATCCTCTCCACATCCACCCTGTCAAGACCCCTCAGGATCTTATATGTTTCAATCAAGTCACCTCTTACTCTTCTAAACTCCAGCAGGTACAAGCCTAGCCTGTCCAACCTTTCCTCATAAGACAATCTGCCCATTCCAGGTATTAGTCCAGTAAACCTTCTCTGAACTGCTTCCAACGCATTTACATCCTTCCTTAAGTAAGGAGACCAATACTGTACACAGTACTCCGGATGTGGTCTCACCAATGCCCTGTATAACTGAAGCATAACCTCCCTACTTTTGTATTCAATTCCCCTCGCAATGAACGATAACATTCTATTAGCTTTCCTAATTACTTGCTGTACCTGCATAACCTTTTGCGATTCATGCACTAGGACACCCAGATCCCTCTGCATCTCAGAGCTCTGCAATCTCTCACCATTTAGATAATAAGAACATAAGAACATAAGAACATAAGAAATAGGAGCAGGAGTAGGCCAATCGGCCCCTCGAGCCTGCTCCGCCATTCAATAAGATCATGGCTGATCTGATCCTAACCGCCAATCTACTATCTATCACAGAACCATCTCCTGCATCTAACAGAATTGCACACACGAAATAGGAGCAGAATCAGGCTACACAGTCCCTGGGCCCGCTCCACTACCCACAGGGCCATGACCGATCCGAACCTAGACTCATGTCCAAATTCCTGCCCGCTCCCCGTAACCCTTAATGCCCTTTACTTCTAGGAAACTGTCTATTTCTGTTTTAAATTTAATTAATGTTGTAGCTTCTACAGCTTTTTGTGGCAGCATATTCCATGGACCTACCACCCTCTGAGTGAAGTAGTTCCTCCTCATCTCAGTTTTGAAAGAGCAGCCCCTTATTCTAAGACTATGTCCCCTAGTTCTCGTCTCACCCGTCATCGGGAACATCCTCCCCGCATCCACCCGATCCAACCCCTTCACAATCTTATATGTTTCAATAAGATCGCCTCTCATTCTTCTGAACTCCAATGAGTAGAGTCCCAATCTACCCAACCTCTCCTCATATGACCACCCCCTCATCCCCGGGATTAACCGAGTGAACCTTTTTTGCACTGCCTCGAGAGCAAGGATGTCTTTCCTTAAGTAAGGACACCAAAACTGTATGCAGTATTCCAGGTGCGGTCTCACCAATACCTTGTACAACTGAAGCAATACCTCCCTATTTTTATATTCTATCCCCCTAGCAATGAAAGCCAACATTCCATTTGCCTTCTTAATCACTTGCTGCACCTGCATACTAACCTTTTGAGTTTCGTGCACCAGGACCCCCAGATCCCTTTGCACTTCAGTACTCTCCAGTTTCTTGCCATTAAGATAATAAATTGCTCTAGGATTTTTCCTGCCAAAGTGCATCACCTCACACTTTCCAGTGTTGTATTCCATCTGCCAAATCTCTGCCCACTTACTTAGCCTGTCTATGTCCCCTTGCAGGTTTTTTATGTCCTCCTCACTCACTACTTTCCCTCCCATCTTTGTATCATCTGCAAATTTTGATATGTTACACTTGGTCCCTTCCTCCAAATCGTTAATATAGATTGTGAAGAGTTGGGGACCCAGCACTGACCCCTGTGGAACACCACTAGTTACTGATTGCCAGTCTGAGAATGAACCATTTATCCCAACTCTTTGCTTTCTGTTAGATAGCCAATCCTCTATCCATGCCAGAATATTACCCCCAATCCCGTGATTTTTTACCTTAAGCAATAATATGCTTTTATTCTCCCTGCCAAAATGGACAATTTCACATTTTCCCACATTATACTCCATTTGCCAGATCTTTGCCCACTCACTTAACCTATCTATATCCCTTTGTAGCCTCCTTATGTCCTCTTCACAATTTACTTTCCTACCTATCCTTGCGTCATCAGCAAATTTAGCAACCATACCTTCAGTCCCTTCATCCAAGTCATTTATATAAATTGTAAAAAGTTGAAGCCCCAGCACTGATCCCTGTGGCACACCACTTGTTACATCTTGCCAACCAGAAAATGACCCATTTATGCCTACTCTCTGTTTCCTGTTAGCTAGCCAATCTTCTATCCATGCCAATATGTTACCCCCTACACCATGAGCTTTTATTTTCCGCAATAACTTTTGATGTGGCACCTTATCAAATGCCTTCTGGAAATCTAAGTACAGTACATCCACCGGTTCCCCTTTATCCACAGAACATGTTACTTCCTCAAAGAACTCCAATAAATTGGTTAAACATGATTTCCCTTTCACAAAACCATGTTGACTCTGCCTGATTACCTTGAACTTTTCCAAGTGCCCTGCTATAACGTCTTTAATAATAGCTTGTAACATCTTCCCTATGACAGATGTTAAGCTAACTGGCCTGTAGTTTCCTGCTTTCTGTCTCCCTCCCTTTTTGAATAAAGGAGTTAATATTCGCTATTTTCCAATCTAATGGAACCTTCCCCGAATCTAGGGAATTTTGTAAAATTAAAACCAACGCATCAACTATCTCACTAGCCACTTCTTTTAGGACCCTAGGATGAAGTCCATCAGGACCCGGGGACTTGTCAGCCTGCAGCTCCAACAATTTGCTCAGTACCACTTCCCTGGTGATTATAATTTTCTTGAGTTCCTCCCTCCCTTCCATTTCCTGATTTACAGCTATTTCTGGGATGTTACTTGTATCCTCTATAGTGAAGACCAATGCAAAATACCTGTTCAATTCAACTGCCATCTCCTTATTTTCCATTATTAATTCCCCAGACTCACTTTTTATAGAAAAAAATGAGAAGTCGCACAACACCAGGTTATAGTCCAACAGATTTATTTAAAATTACAAGCTTTCGGAGCTGTCGCTCCTTCTTCAGGTAGGGTAGCTGTGAGAGAATCTCCCAGAATTCACAATATAAACACAGAAAAAATGTATTCAAATCTTTCCCTACATCAAAGACACACTAAGAGCACAGCCAAGACAATGAGATGTGTCCCAGGGGGTCCAACGTGTCAAAACACCTGCTGGCTGCATATCCTCAGCAGTTGAGTTTGGTTCTTGTGTTAGTTTTTTTTTCCAAAAAAAGCTGGAAAGACCGGCCATGATGTCAAGTCACGTTCTGTATCGTGACATGAACCCGATATCGCGATTGAGGCCATCCTCATGAGTGCGGAACTTGGCTATCAGTTTCTGCTCTATGATTTTGCGCTGTCGTGTATCCCGAAGGCCGCCTTGGAGAACGCTTACCTGCAGATCCGAGGCTGAATGCCCCTGACTGCTGAAGTGTTCCCCGACTGGGAGGCAACCCTCCTGCCTGGCGATTGTTGCGCGGTGTCCGTTCATACGTTGTCTCAGTGTCTGCATGGTCTCGCCGATGTACCATGCTCTGGGGCATCCTTTACTGCAACGTATCAGGTAGACAACGTTGGCCGAGTCACATGAGTATGTACCATGTACCTGGTGGGTAGTGTCCTCACGTGTGATGATGGTATCTGTGTCCATGATCTGGCATGTCTTGCAGAGGTTGCCGTGGCAGGGTTGTGTGGTGTCGTGGTTGCTGTTCTCCTGAAAGATGGGTAATCTGCTGCGAACGATGGTACTTTTGAGGTTAGGCGGCTGCTTGAAGGCGAGTAGTGGAGGCGTGGGGATGGCCTTTTTATTGGACTAACGCTCACTTTGTTAACTCTTTTCTTTTTTAAATATCTATAGAAACTCTTACTATCTGTTATATTTCTAGCCAGCTTTCTAATTTTTCTCTCCTTATTAATCTTTTAGTCATTCTTTGCTGTTTTTTATATTCTATCCAGTCTTCTGACCTGCCACCCATCTTTGCGCAATTATATGCTTTTTCTTTAAGTTTGATATTATCTTTAACTTTTTTAGTTAACCACGGATGGTGGGTCCTCCCCTTGGAATTTTTCTTTCTTGTTGGAATGTATATATTCTGTGTATTCTGAAATATCCCCTTAAATGTCTGCCACTGCAACTCTATTGACCTATCCCTTAACCTAATTTGCCAGTTCACTTCAGCTAGCTCTGCTTTCATGCCCACATAATTGCCCTTATTTAAGTTTAAAATACTAGTCTTGGACCCACTCTTCTCTCCCTCAAACTGAATGTAAAATTCAATCATATTATGATCGCTGCTACCTAGGGGCGCCTTCACTATGAGGTCATTACTTAATCCTATCTCGTTGCACAATACCAGGTCTAGTATAGCCTGCAGAACGTGCTGTTATAGAGTCTCTAAGCAGAGTTACCGGCTGGCTGCTCGGAGACAAGGGATATGCAGTTAAAGCGTGGCTGATGACAGCCATAAGGGACCCAACCAATGAGGCCCAGGAGAGATACAGTGAAAGCCACATGAAAACTAGATGTGTCATTGAGCTAGCCATCGGAATGCTGAAGATACGCTTCAGGTGCCTGGACAGATCTGGAGGCGCCCTTCAGTATGCACCATCCAGGGTCTCTAGAATGGTCCTGGTGTGCTGCACTCTGCACAACATTGCACTGCAGCGAGGTTTGGACCTGCAGGAGGAATAAAGCGCAGAGCACAGAGCCTCTTTGGACGATTCAGAGGAGATGGAGAAGGAGGATGCAGAATGTGATGCGGCCAATGCACCAGCAGCCAAGCTCATTGCTGCTTGGAATGCCATCATTATTGCAAGGTTCACAGGTTCCACTAGTCCACCCATCTGACAACCACATGCAAGAGCCACTCCCCTCCCGCCCCCCACATGACACTTAACAAATACCAGTCTTGCAAACAACCAAGCATCCCTTTCACCGACCCCATTGCTCGGTGTCAATTCATGTCTTACCATTCATCACAAGTGAAAAGGCCGCTTGTCAGGGGAGATCTTGTCTAACCAATTTGATTTAATTTTTCGAGAGGGTGACTAGGTGCGTGGATGAGGGTAGTGCAGTTGATGTAGTCTACATGGACTTCAGTAAGACTTTTGACAAAGTCCCACATGGGAGACTGGTCAAGAAGGTAAAAGCCCATGGGATCCAGGGCAATTTGGCACATTGGATCCAAAATTGGCTTAGTGGCAGGAGGCAGAGGGTGATGGTCGCAGGTTGTTTTTGTGACCGGAAGCCTGTATCCAGTGGTGTACCGCAGGGATCGGTGCTGAGTCCTTTGCTGTTTGTAGTGTACATTAATGATTTAGATATGAATGTAGGAGGTATGATCAGTAAGCTCGCAGATGACACGAAAATTGGTGGAGTGGTAAATAGCGAGGAGGGAAGCCTCAGGCTACAGGACGATATAGACGGGTTGGTCAGATGGGCAGAACAGTGCCAAATGGAATTTAACCCTGAAAAGTGTGAGGTGATGCATTTTGGGAGGACTAACAAGGCAAGGGAATACACAATGAATGGTAGGACCCTAGGAAGGACAGAGGATTAGAGGGACCTTGGTGTGCATGTATATAGATCCCTGAAGGCAGCAGGACAGGTAGATAAGGTGGTTAAAAAGGCATATGGGATACTTGCCTTCATTAGCCGAGGCATAGAATATAAGAGCAAGGAGGTTATGATGGAGCTGTACAAAACGCTAGTTAGGCCATAGCTGGAATACTGTGTGCAGTTCTGGTCGCCACACTATAGGAAGGATGTGATTGCATTGGAGAGGGTGCAGAGGAGATTCACCAGGATGTTACCTGGGCTGGAGCGTTTCAGCTATGAAGAGAGACTGGACAGGCTGGGGTTGTTTTCCTTAGAGCAGAGAAGGCTGAGAGGGGACCTGATTGAGGTAGAATAGACAGGGCTTGACGGCCGGCGTGGACACGATGGGCCGAAGGGCCTCTTTCTGTGCTGTATAACTCTATGGGGTAAAAATTCACTTGGTTGCGCCTCCCGTTAGCGCCTTAAGAGGGCGCTAATGGGGCGTTAAGCCGCTAACGCCCGGGCGCAGCGCTGTTTGCGCCGCTCGAGAACTTAACTTGAGATTGTGCGGCGGCGCTAAAACTTACCGCTGCGACCACCTGCGCGCGCAGATTGTGACGTCATTCCATGGTGCAACGCCCTTGGGGCGCCCCGGAGCGGAAATTGAGTGGCGCCCCCTGCCTTACCGCCTGGCGCTTCCAACGACCGGAAGACTGGAACGTTATCAATCGGTGTGGGGCTGGGGGGGGCGCTATTTAAAGGGGGCCTCTTCCTGTCTTTTTCTGTGGTCGACATTTATGCACCACTCGTTCTGAGAGAGAGAGAGAGACTTCTACATTGACTCAACGCTTTGTGAGGTAGTTTTGCCTAGTTCATCCTAACTTTGTTGCTACTCTAGTTGCTGTACCTCATTACTTTTCTGGCAAAGAGAATATGGGGGCTGCAATGATTGGGGGCGTCGTCCTGCTCCAGCTGAATCGGAGGATAGTGAGACGCAGACAGAGAGTGGCAATGATGGCCAGACGGAGGAGGGCCATCAGGCGCATGTACAGGAGAGCTTACCCTCCCAGGGTATATCGTGAACAGCTCTCCTACATCCATATGTCCGAGGAGCTGTGTTTGCGAAGGCTGCGATTCAGCAAGGAGGTGGTCACTGAGCTCTGCCACCTGCTGCAGCCAGATCTGCAGCCTCAGCTGAGGTCCAGGACGTCTCTGTCGGTGGCAGTGAAGGTCACAGTGGCTTTGAACTTCTACGCCACTGGCTCATTCCAAGCTGCTGTTGGGGACCTTGCCAATATCTCCCAGTTTGCGGTGCATCGCTGCATCCGGCAGGTCACCAATGCCCTCTTCAGAAGGAGACGAGACTTCATCTCTTTCCCTATGACCCCAGACAAGCAGCGTGACCGTGCTCTGGGCTTTGCGAGGGTAGCGGGCTTCCCCATGGGACCTCAGTGGCTGCAGCAAGGCTGGTGGAAGGCTGCTGCTCGTCAGACCCTGACACTGCAGATGCCCCTGAAGGACGGCCTCGACCACTTCTGGGCCTGGAGGGCCCGGCTGCAGACTGCACCAACTCTGCATGGGCGGCAGCAGTCTGTCCTACCGGCGGTGGCAAGTGCAGTGGAGAAGTGACAGTGTTGGCAGCAGGAATGCTGTCATCGTGAGAGAGGACAGCAACTCCCTGCTCGCCCGACACACTGGCACTCCCACGGGGCAGCACTTCAGCATCCGGAGCAATCTGCCGGAGAACAGATTGCTGGCCTGCTGCGGCGCGGTGACAGCCCCGGGGACATGTGCACGAACCATCGAGGATGGCAGCAGTCAGTGCTCGCGTGGCCTCAATCTGAGTCTGCATGAGAGCAGTCTCAGATGGGTTCCTGGCAGCCAGTGACTGAATTGCAGCACTAAGCTTTAGTGTGGCATCCGCCTGTGCTACAGCGAAGTGCTCCACACTCCTTGCCAGTGAGTCAATGCATTCGGGCACCCTTCCCACTGCACCCATGAGCTCAGTGTGCATGCCCACCGCCTGGCTGTTCATTTCTGCAATCAGCCGCTCCTCCTCTGCGTCCATTGCAGTAGGAGTGTCTGGCATACTCTCCCTCTGGGGAGAAGGCCCCCGTTCTTCCCTACCCCCCCCCATGGCGTTGCTGCAGCCCGCTGGGTCCTGGAGCTTCACCATCATCAGCCCCTTCCCCCCTGCTCCCCTCCGGGGAAGGCGTGTTCCCAGTGTGGGCATGGGCTTCCTCGGGAGAGGGTGGCACTGATGCTCCGGCTTCCTCTTCCTCCTCAGCTGCAGCATCACTCCCAGTGGCAGCTTCAGGGCCCGTCTCCTCAGCTGGTGAATCACCATCTGAAAGCAGGGAGGTACAAGAGTGGCTTTAGCGTGAGGACAGGGTGGCAGTAAGGGAGGAATAAGTGCAGCGAGTTAGCAAGTTGGATTGAAAGTGTCAAAGGCTGGTATTGTGAGGGACAAGTGGAAGGACAGAGGACAAAAAGGTGATGACCTTACCATTGCTGTCCACAACGGGGTCGGCGTCTCCAGTGGCGACTGGACCGATCACCCGGCTTGCCACAATCCTGTGAACGCGCTCCTCCAGATCGCTGAGGGGTTGCAGCTGAAGCCGCCCTCCACCCGTCCGTTGCTGCTGTCTCCGATTATGAGCCAGCTTAGCCTGCAAGAAAAAGGACAGCATCTGAGTAAATATACAGCCATGGTCTTGCCTGATGTGCCTCCCATAGGTGAATAGCCCTTACAATATACAGCCATGGTCTTGCCTGATGTGCCTCCCATAGGTGAATAGCCCTTACTGTATGCAAAGTGTGGAATGTGTGTGTGTGTTTGATGAAAGGGCCATAGGTGTTGCATGAGTGTTGTGCATTGGGGTTTTAAGACCCTCTGGCCATAGAGTGAGGTTGAGATGGAGGGATGGAGAGGTATTGAGAAAAAGCCACTCACCTGACGACCCGAGTGAGGTCGTTGAACTTTTTGCGGCATTGAACATGGGTCCTGGGCACCATGCTCCTGGAGGAGACGCTCTGAGCCACCTCCCTCCACACTCTTCTGAACTCGCGTGGCAAAGGCCTCCTGCCACTCTCCGGGAACAGCATGCATCGTCTGCGCTCCACTGCGCCAACCAGAGCATCCAAGGCCCGCTCGGTGAAGCGATGAGCGCGTTCTCTCACCCTCTCCATGCTTGGCAGCAAAATGGATTACAGGTCTCTCCAGGCTGAGATTCAAGGCTGCAATGAGCAGGGTGTGGCTGGGGAGCAAGTGGCCCCCCCCCGCTTTAAGAAGTGTCCGGCGCCATTGTGTCTGTGTTCCCTCGCTAACTGGCAGCAGCTGCGCTGCGCTCGTGCGCTGAGTTAGCGCCTCACTCCTTGGCCTTTGCGCCTTAAGAGAGGTGTGCAGCGCCTAATTTAGCACTCCACTCACCTCCCGGGGCGGTAAAAGTGAAGTTTCCTGTCAGTGCCGATAATTAGCGCCAGGCGCTAATATTTGCGTCCGGACGATATTTGCGCCCCAAATGGGGCGCGACCTAATTTCTACCCCTATGACTCTAACCAAAAATAAGCAAGATGGGAAAGTGGTGGAAAGACATAATATTTATGTGGCTCAAAAATAAAACCAAAACTTACCACTCTAACATTGTTTAACACACACGTGCATATCTTTGTACGACTACAAATCTTGACTCTTCCTCTTTCTAGCACTTCCACGTGGTGCAACCCCTGTGGCTTCAGCAGAGGTAGAGGCAGGCTGCTCAGATCCCTGCTCTGACTGCTGAGGTGCTCTTGGCCAATGTCCTCTGGGATTTGGAGCCCATGAGGACCCCGCCAAAGACTGCTCGACTGCACCTGCGGAGGGGCAGACTCGGCCATCAGGACACGAGGCAGCATATGGGGTACTGACTGGGGTGGGGGTCAACGGCTAAGAAGTTGGAACGCTTTGAGCTGAGTCCCCACTTTCTTCATCATCCCTCTCATGGCCCACCCACATTTGCCTGCTAGCAATGAGCTGGAGAAAACTTTCCTGCAGATCAGTGGGGCAATGAACAGCCAAGGCTAGGGTATCATTCACCCTATTTAAGGTGGCATTCATAGTGTTCAAGCCATTGGTGAAGGCCTCCATGTACTTGTTTGATTGGCGTATTTGATGCTCCATGCAGGTGGCCACTCTTTCCTTGGACAAAGACATCATCGTAAAAGCCTGCGACATCATGCCACTCATGCTTGAGACAGACTGACTCCAATCTCTGTGTCAGTGTGCACAGTCTAGCTGGAACGCCTGCCAGTACATCGCATATTCTTTGCTGCTGCTGCATAAGTATCCTGTTCGTCGACAACCCCCAGGGTCTGGCTGAGCAGATCTTGGAGCGTCCTGCGGCCTCCGACGTAGATTCTCCACTGCTGTCCATCTCCACTATCTGCTCTTGCTCACCTGTGATGTGGGAGTCACCAGGTGAAAACCCAACTATCTGCCTTACTGGTCCCACCGAAGTGTGAGTATCTGAGCTGGTGCGTGGAGTTGGCACGAGTCCTGTGACGGTGCACCCTCAGACAGTGAGCTCCTCTGAGGAGTTGTCGTAGTCGTGGGCGACCTGGACCAAATACTGCTGGACGCGTGAAGATCCTGTGGGAGATAAAAGACATGAATGAGTGAGTGCTTGAAGTTATCATTATGCACATGATCGTATTTCAGTGGCTGCTGACATCAAGTCAGCATGATTAAGTGTTGTATGCCATGTGGCTGCCGGATATTTAATTGTGTCACCAGGTAGCTGGCAGGCCCCCATCTCTGACGGCCAGGCACACCGAGACTCCACTGATGTTCAGCCCCTCCTCCTCTGCAGCTATCAGTTGCAAGATGGCTGGAATGCTTTCGGCATTGAATCCTCCGGTTCTCTGTCACTCCCTTGTGTTCTGTGCTCTCTTCTTCCGCAAGGCGGGAATGAAGAGACCTATGAATGAGAGTGATGGGATGTGTTCACCCGATGGATGGAGAGCATTTGTTGAAGGTGACTGTGAGGGAGGGACGTGACATTGCATAAGGATGAGGGTGAGTGTCAGTGGTGGATGGACAGATGGGGGTGTAAGGAAGTGCATAGACAGAGAAGGATGGGTGCACCTGCAAGGTAAGTTGGTGTGAGGAGTGATGTGGTGGAGTAGGCTTGAGCAGGAAGAGTGAGGGGGTTGGGGTGATGCGCACAGCATGATGTAAGTGAATGTGCCACTCTACTCACCTTTCCTGCCCTGCTTAGATCATTAAACCACTTTCGTCATTGAATCCACGAGCGTGGCACCAGGTTCCTGCTGCTGACCTCATTGTTAGCCTCCAGCCACGCCGCCTTTGTTTCACCTGCAGGCTTGTTTCACCTGCAGGCTTCTTCCTCCCGTCAGTAGGGAAGAATATCTCCCTGCGGGCCCTTACAGCCCGCAGCAGCACATCCAGGGAGTCGCCACTAAAATGAGGCACAGCCTTTGAATGTCTGGACTCCATTCTGCCAATTCCTTCGGTGGTGCACCAAACTCCATGAAATTGCATATTTGGAGTGTCCCTTTAAAAACTAGAGTTGAAATTCCCTCATGCGGGTCGTCATCACGGCCTCTCCCACTAATTGGTTGGGAAACCCGGAAATTTAATGATAATGAGGTGGCTGGGTTAAAAAGCCACTGACAGACAAGCTGCACTTAATTTCGGATTTCCCGCGCGATACCGGACCCCCGCTCCCAGTGTGTCGCGAAGTTAAAATCCAGCCCTTTGTTTTTGATCTTGATCCTGAGAAAATACTCAGTAACTAAATCATTAACTACAGCAGATGCATTGCAGAGTTAATACTACTAACCTACACTTATTACTTAAAGCTTGATAGATTTTGGATTTTATAGAACCATTTTACTCTTCAGAATTTCTGTTATTTACTGTCGGACCAAGCTGGTTTTGCATGAATTTGGAAGAAAACGTTATTAACAGTGCAGTTGCTTTTGTTATTTTCATGAAATTCGCCCTGCAGTAATGTGCTTGGCTGAATACTATCTCAGCAGATAACCACATGATCTCGCAACTGACACTAGTTCCTGGAGCACTGGCAATATTCTCAAACAGTCCTGTGTATTTTGTAGAAATGGAATGTGTCTGACTTAATTTGCAGGGAAGATCTCAATACTTAGTTGGGATTAGTTAGATGGTGAAGTCTTCCACTGTTGAACATTAATTCCAGGTTTGAATCTGTAGTGACAAATCTAATCCATGTTGGACTATTAGGCTGCAGTTATATTAAAGTCAGTGTGAAGCCAAAGCAGTGCAAGACTACTGGAGGTGTTTTTTTTAATTCATTCACGGGGTGTGGGCTTCGCTGGCAAGGCCAGCATTTATTGCCCATCCCTAATTGTCCTGAATAAGGTTGAGCATCTTGAGGTGTTGTTGGAGCTGTACCCATCCAGGCAAGTGGAGATTATTCCATCACACTCCTGACCTGTGACTTGCAGGTGGTGGAAAGGCGGTGTCAGGAGGTGAGTCACTCGCCACAGAATACCTAGCCTCTGACCTGCTCTTGTAGCCACAGTATTTATGCCCAGTTAAGTTTCTGGTTAATGTTAGCCCCCCAGGATGTTGATGGTGGGGAATTCAACGATGGTAATGCCATTGAATGTCAAGGGGAGGTGGTTAGACTCTCGCTTGTTGGAGATAGTCATCGCCTGGCATTTGTGTGACGCGAATGTTACTTGCCACATATTAGCCCAAGTCTGGATTTAGTCCAGGTCTTGCTGCATGTGGGCACGGACTGCTTCATTATGTGAGGAGTTGCGAATGGAACTGAACTTCTTAGGTAGTCCCTCGGAACCGAGGATGACTTGCTTCCACATTAAAAATGAGTTCACAGGTGACTGATGAGTCTAATGTGGGACTTACAGCCTCTGTCACAGGTGGGGCAGACTGTGATTGAAGGGGCGGGTGGGTGGAGTGCTTGGGTTGACGTGTGCTGCTTGCGCTTGGCTTCCGCTTGCTCCCGGCGAAGAGACTCGGTGTTCAGTGCCTTCCCGGATGCTTCTCCTCCACTTTGTGCGGTCTTGGGCCAGGGATTCCCAGGTGTCGGTGGGGATGTTGCACTTTTTCAAGGCGGCTTTGAGGGTGTCCTTGAAGCATTTCCTCTGCCCACCTGGGGTTCTCTTGCCGTGTCGGAGCTCCGAGTAGAGCACTTGTTCTGGGAGTCTCGTATCGGGCATGCGGACGATGTGACCCGTCCTTCGGAGCTGATCGAGCGTGGTCAAAGCTTCAATGCTGGGGATGTTGGCCTGAGCGAGAACACTGACGTTGGTGCGCCTATCCTGCCAATGGATTTGCAGGATCTTGCGGAGGCAGCGTTGGTGGTACCTCTCCAGTGCTTTGAGGTGCCTGCTGTACATGGTCCATGTTTCTGAAGCATACAGGAGGGCGGGTATCACTACTGTTCTGTAGACCATGAGCTTGGTGCCAGGTTTGAGGTCCTGGTCTTCAAATACTCTCTTCCTCAGGCGACCGAAGGCTGCACTGGCACACTGAAGGCGGTGTTGGACTTCGTCATCGACGTCTGCCCTTGTTGACAGTAGGCTCCCGAGGTATGGAAAGTGGTCCACGTTGTCCAAGGCCTTGTCGTGGATTTTGATAATCGGGGGGCAGTACTGTGTGGCGGGGGCAGTTTGGTAGAGGACCTTTGTCTTACGAATGTTTAGTGTAAGGCCCATGCTCTCGTACGCTTCGGTGAAGGTGTTGACGATGGTTTGGAGTTTGACCTCCGAGTGTGCGCAGACGCAAGCATCGTCTGCATACTGTAATTTGACGACAGAGGAAGGGACGACCTTGGGTCTGGACTGGAGGCGACAGAGGTTGAACAGTTTCCCGTTTGTTCTGTAAATTAGCTCCACTCCAGCGGGGAGCTTACTGAGGGTGAGATGGAGCATTGCAGCAAGGAAGATCGAGAAGAGCGTTGGTGCGATGACACAGCCTTGCTTGACCCCGGTCCATACGTGAATTGGGTCTGTGGTGGAACCGTTGGTCAGGAGCACGGCTTGCATGTTGTCGTGAAGCAGGCAAACTTTGGTGACAAACTTTTGAGGGCAGCCGAATTTGAGGAGGACACTGCATGTGGGCACGGACTGCTTCGTTATCTGAGGAGTTGCGAATGGAACTGAACACTGTGCAATCATCAGCGAACATCCCCACCTCTGACCTTATGATGGAGGGAAAGTCATTGATGAAGCAGCTGAAGATGGTTGGGCCTAGGACACTGCCCTGAGGAACTCCTGCAGCGATGTCCTGGGCTGAAATGATCATCCTTTGTGCTAGGTATGACTCCAGCCAGTGGAGAGTTTCCACCCCCCCGATTCCCATTGACTTCAGTTTTACTGGGGCTCCTTGATGCCACACTCTGGCAAATGCTGCCTTGATGCCAAGGGCAGTCACTCTCACCTCACCTCTGGAATTCAGCTCTTTTGTCCATGTTTGTACCAAGGCTTTAATGAGGTCTGGAGCTGATCAGCCACAACACAAAATAATCTTCCTTCTCAGCTAAACTTTATTTTTGGAATAGGCCAGGATAGCACTCACTGGTGCCCTCCAGAGCTGGGCCTGCTAGAGTTGGTGGAGCCAGCAGCAGGGCATCTAACTTGCATAGGCCGATGGGTATATGGTGCCCCCCTGCTGCTTGAGCCACAAACTCCGATGACTTGCTGTCTTCTTGGGGGAGGTTGCCAAGGTTCCCACCCCACTCCAATTCGCACTTACTCATCAGCCCCGTGTAAGATTTTTAAAGAAGAATTCTGGCCTTTCTTTGCTGGTCTAGGCTGCCTTCCATGACCTGGATCTTCCTGGGGAAGCTAATCTGAAGGCCTGAAGAAGCAGGAACACCTGACAAAAGGAGTCATTGCCTCGTCCCTCCCTCTGGGGCTGCTCCCTTGTTGTCATTTGCCTTGTATGGGGCAGGTGGAAATTTTTCCCCTTACAAGGTTGGCCAGAAAATCCTGGAAATAGCAGAGATCTGGAGCATAGGAATTACAACAAGACTCCAGCAGAACTCCAACAGATTTTTGGGGCTAGATTTCCTAAATTCAGGTTTTAAAACTTTTATTTGTATAATCCGTATTTTCTTTTAAGAATAGACTTTATGGTCTTTTGAGCCAAACTCCTTCCAAATGTTAATATTGGATTAATTAGAAATGTATATAGATGGTTATCTTCCTGATTGCAGCAAGGTTGTAAGATATGCCTGTAAGTTGTAGTCATCTTTAAAAAAATGTTTCTTGATTTATTTCTTGGGATGAGGGTTAATAACAACAACTTGCATTTATTTAGCACCATTAAGACAGGAAAACAGCCAAAGACACTCTACAGGAGTATAATCGAACAAAAACTGACACCAAGCGAAAGAACGAGATATTGGGAGGGGTTAGTCAAGGAGATTGGTTTTAAGGAGGGTCTTAAAGGATGAAAGATAGGTGGAAAGGGCGATGATTTAGGGAGGGAATTCCCTAAAAACACAGATGAAAATTTAGGCCTATATCTTCTAAAACGATTTCTAAGCTGAGAACCACGCACCTTTTTATAATTATTTTTTGGTCAATAGGATAGCTGACATATGGGAAATCTGCCACCATGCTTAAGAATATCCAAACCAAATTACTAAGAAATCCACGTAAGCAGAGTTTCAATCTACACAACTTGGAGTGTGTAGTTTCTTCCTGTAGGAACTCATCTTATTTACTGAAGCTCAGACAAATCTTAGTTACAGATAGGTAAGAGCCAAGGCTTAGGGACCCCAAGTGTGTATATGTGCTACTTACCAGCACAATACACTGAGCTTCCCACTGCTTGTCCAACAAGGTTCACCCTTCTCATCTTGGCTTACTGGGTAGCGCTCTCACCTCTGAGACAGAATGTTGTGGATTCAAGCCTCACATAATCTTGGCTGACACTTCAGTGCACTACTGAGGGAGTCTCAACAATGCAGCACTCCCTCGGTACTGCACTGAAGTGTCAGCCAAGGTTTTTTGAAAATTAAACTGAGACTCCTAAATGCCTACTCAGATCCCATGGCATTATTCAAAGAAGAGCAGTGAATTCTCTCAGTATTAATCACTGTTCTTTTTAAAAAGAACCCTTCAAAGTCAGTATTCTGAATTCAATGATAGGATTGTTTTTATTTTCTAATCTAAATTTGACGGTTTCTCCTTGTGCAATTGATCCTGTGACTAGCTGTTGTTTTCTGTACGTCACTGCAGGTCTCGGCTTGGATTCCACCAAACTGCCCCCTCAGATGAGCCAGTCTGACTGGCCAGAGTTGAAAAGAATTTTTACAGAAGCATTTGCAACAAAGAGACAAGAACAGTGGACTAAGATCTTTGATGGGACAGATGCTTGTGTCACTCCTGTTTTGTCTTTCCAAGAAGCTTTCAATCATCCACACAATCAAGAAAGAGGATCTTTTATTACTGATGTGGAAGGACAGGTCAGTCCTAGGCCAGCTCCTCTTCTGTCCCGGACCCCAGCCACTATCAGCCTGGAAAGAGACCCAGAAATAGGAGAACACACACAACTTGTGTTAACTGAAAATGGTTTCACCAAAGAGCAGATAAATAAGCTGCTGTCTGCTGGGATTATTGAATGTAATGGACCAAAATCTCATTTGTAACAGAAATTTATATCTTTCTTCAATATATTATGGTAATAAAATTTAATGCCTTAGTACAGTGAAATGATTTGCCACTGTTTTTCAATTTTATTCATTACTAAGTTAAACAATTGAGCCAAATGTTATCTAACATAAGCATCTACACAAAACAAATTAACCCTATCGTATGCTTTCAAAAAATACCACATTGGGAAAGGTGAAATTAAATGAATAAGATATTTAGACTTCCAAAAGGCATTTGACAAGGTGCCACACAAAAGATTATTGCTTAAGGTAAAAAATCACGGGATTGGGGGTAATATTCTGGCATGGATAGAGGATTGGCTATCTAACAGAAAGCAAAGAGTTGGGATAAATGGTTCATTCTCAGACTGGCAATCAGTAACTAGTGGTGTTCCACAGGGGTCAGTGCTGGGTCCCCAACTCTTCACAATCTATATTAACGATTTGGAGGAAGGGACCAAGTGTAACATATCAAAATTTGCAGATGATACAAAGATGGGAGGGAAAGTAGTGAGTGAGGAGGACATAAAAAACCTGCAAGGGGACATAGACAGGCTAAGTAAGTGGGCAGAGATTTGGCAGATGGAATACAACACTGGAAAGTGTGAGGTGATGCACTTTGGCAGGAAAAATCCTAGAGCAATTTATTATCTTAATGGCAAGAAACTGGAGAGTACTGAAGTGCAAAGGGATCTGGGGGTCCTGGTGCACGAAACTCAAAAGGTTAGTATGCAGGTGCAGCAAGTGATTAAGAAGGCAAATGGAATGTTGGCTTTCATTGCTAGGGGGATAGAATATAAAAATAGGGAGGTATTGCTTCAGTTGTACAAGGTATTGGTGAGACCGCACCTGGAATACTGCATACAGTTTTGGTGTCCTTACTTAAGGAAAGACATCCTTGCTCTCGAGGCAGTGCAAAAAAGGTTCACTCGGTTAATCCCGGGGATGAGGGGGTGGTCATATGAGGAGAGGTTGGGTAGATTGGGACTCTACTCATTGGAGTTCAGAAGAATGAGAGGCGATCTTATTGAAACATATAAGATTGTGAAGGGGTTGGATCGGGTGGATGCGGGGAGGATGTTCCCGATGACGGGTGAGACGAGAACTAGGGGACATAGTCTTAGAATAAGGGGCTGCTCTTTCAAAACTGAGATGAGGAGGAACTACTTCACTCAGAGGGTGGTAGGTCCATGGAATATGCTGCCACAAAAAGCTGTAGAAGCTACAACATTAATTAAATTTAAAACAGAAATAGACAGTTTCCTAGAAGTAAAGGGCATTAAGGGTTACGGGGAGCGGGCAGGAATTTGGACATGAGTCTAGGTTCGGATCGGTCATGGCCCTGTGGGTAGTGGAGCGGGCCCAGGGACCGTGTAGCCTGATTCTGCTCCTATTTCGTGTGTGCAATTCTGTTAGATGCAGGAGATGGTTCTGTGATAGATAGTAGATTGGCGTTAGGATCAGATCAGCCATGATCTTATTGAATGGCGGAGCAGGCTCGAGGGGCCGATTGGCCTACTCCTGCTCCTATTTCTTATGTTCTTATGTTCTTATATTCATATTAGGTTTTGCATATCGCAGAATCACAGAATCCCCACAGTGCAGATAGAGGCCATTTCGGCCCATCGAGCCTGCACCGACACATATCCCCGTAACCCCACGTATTTAATCCCCCTAACACTAAGGGTCAATTTATCATAGCCAAATCAACCTAACCCGCACATCTTTGGACTGTGGGAGGAAACCGGAGCACCCGGAGAAACCCACGCAGACACGGGGAGAATGTGCAAACTCCACACAGACAGTCACCCAAGGCTGGATTCGAACCCGGGTCCCTGGCGCTGTGAGGTAACAGTGCTAACCACTATGCCACCGTGTTGCCCATGTTGGCCTAGAATATTTGTCCGTTTAGCCACCGTTTTCAGGCGCTAAACAGCCTCCTATGCCTCCAATATTGCGGGCAGGAAGCATATGCTCATTATGAGCCAGTAGTGTGCAGCCCCCTTTATTTGCAAATAAGGGGCCTAAGAACTGTTTGAAGCCCCCACTGCCAGCGCAGATGTACTCAGGAAAGCCAGGTCTACATGCAGCCCGGGACCGCCTGTAAGGCTGCAACCAACAGGTAAGATTTTTTATTTAAACTGACCTGGATGTAGACTGCCGCTCCCTCCAGACCCGGTCGCCCCCCCTTCCTGACTCGGTGGAAATAAGATTCAAGGCCCAATATTGGTTGCGCTTCAAGCATCACCATTCAGGTACAGGAATTGATCCCTGTGACCCTGCGCACCAAAGGCCCCAATCTTTAGGTTTATGTTAGGTAATGTTTGCCGCAATGATCTATAGCGTTCAAGGCTTCAAAATCTCCAATATATTGCCCACATTTAGCTGCAAAATAATACTTTTTGAAGTAATCTAAGACTTATGCAATAACCAACTGCTAAAATTGTACTTTGCTTAACATAACTGTAAAACCTAATAACAGGATTAGTCTATATAAATCCATCTGTGTGCATCTGGTAGGAATTTGTGGAAAGATATCATGTTGAACTGGCTTCCCAGATATAACTTACTACTAATTCCATACTTCATCAGAACTATACGTCCCATTGTGTCTGTGCTGCTTCTTGCAAGAGCAATCCAAAATCAATCCCACTACCCTGTTTGCTCTCTCTTTATCTGTTTCGGATGTTTTTTTAAATAAATTTTTGAGATATGGGCGTCACTGGCAAGGCCGGAATTTTTTGCCCATCCTTAGTTACCCTGTAAAGCTAGTGATGGGCCTTCTTGTGACACTGCATTCTGTGTGGTGAAGATGCTCCCACAGTGCTGTTAAGTAGGGAATTTCAGAATTTTGGCTCAGTGATGACAAAGGAATGGCGATTATGTACCCAGGCATGTCTCCTGCCACTGGAGCTTCTCCCCTGATCCCTATTGTTTTCAGTTCAGGCTCCTTGGTGCGACACTCGGTAAAATGCTACCTTGATGTCAAGAGCAGTCCCTCTCAACTCACCTCTGGAATTCAACTCTTATACCCATGTTTGGACCAAAGGCTGTAATGAGGTCTGAAGCCAGGTGGTCCTGGGGAACTGAGTATTGGTGAGAAAGTTATTGGTAAGTGCTGCTTGATAGCATTGTCAGTAATTCCTTCCCTCACTGCTGGTGAATTGGAGTAGGCTATAGGGCAGTAATTCTTTAGCCACCTAACAATTCTGCATAAAGGCAGTTCTCCAAATCTCTCCTCGCTCTTTGTGAACTGCCGAACCCCTGTCATGTATACCCGTGAGCTTTAGTTTTGAGTCATGGGAAAATTGGGACTCCACATACCCATGGTACACGTACGTCCAGAGAAAACGCAAGTGGGTCTGGCCTGGCTGGATTTACCGACACACACTCCTCTGTCTTATTAGAATAGTCTCATGGAAAGTGTGTACAGGGAATGTAGCCTCAGTCTGTTTGGCGGCTTGCAGAAAAATTGAGCAGCCAGCAGCTATTACAGGACAGCAGCTGGGCCTTAACAGGGAGACACTTCTTGGCTGCAGTTTAGAGCTGCGTGGGAAACACTCCGAATTCATCTCTGATGCATTAGAGGTACTGATAAGGGATGTGTGCCAAAGGAGGATATTCCCCTAAAAACAGACACTCAATCTTCCTGTAAAAGATCACCTGGTCAGGCAGACCTGGGAACAAATAAGTGAAAAAGTTCTATGGCATCAGAAGTGCCAAAGTAAGAGTATTCACTTTAGCATGCATGCATAGTCATCCCGACATAAGTCACTCCCAAAATGTAACTAACCTTTTCCTGTACTGTCTAAGAAAGGTGCCTTATTAACACTTGATAAGCCAACAGGCATTTGACAGGCCTGCATTTCCATGTTTTTTACATGGAAAATGCCAACCGGGAAATTGGGATATGGAATTAGAGGCCTGGTGTTCCAACCTGTGCTCACAATTAGCACCCCATCTGCTGCTTCAGAAATATTTGACTCTTGGGGCTGAATTTTAATCTGCAGGAGCATGTGGGTTTGGGTGTGGGGGGGTGGTTAAAACCGGCGCAATTGACAGTGGGTCGGGAAGCCGGGTCCAACCCGCTGATTCCGCATTTCACTCGAGAGCAGGAGGAAGGTCAGGAAAGCAATAGTGATCGAGGATTCAATAGTTAGGGGAACAGACCGGTGTTTCTGCGGCCGCAGACGTGACTCCAGATTGATATGTTGTCTCACTGGTGCCAGGGTCAAGGATGTCACTGAGCAGCTGTAGGACATTTTTTTAATTATTCATTTATGGGTTGTGGGCGTCGCTGGCAAGCCAGCATTTATTGCCCATCCTTAATTGCCCTCGAGAAGGTGGCGGTGAGCCGCTTTCTTGAACCGCTGCAGTCCGTGTGGTGAAGGTACTCCCACAGTGCTGTCAGGTAGGGAGTTCCAGGATTTTGACCCAGCGATGATGAAGGATCGGCGATATACTTCTAAGTCAGGATGGTGTGTGACTTGGAGGGGAACTTGGAGGTGGTGGTGTTCCCATGCGCTTGCTGCCTAAGTCCTTCCAGGTGGAAGAGGTCGCGGGTTTGGGTTTAAGGTGGTGGATGGGGTGCCAATCAAGCGGGCTGCTTGGTCCTGGATGGTGTCGAGCTTCTTGAGTGTTGTTGGAGCTGCACTCATCCAGGCAACTGGAGAGTATTCCATCACACTCTTTGTGCCTTGCAGAAGGTGGAAAGGCTTTGGGGAGTCATGAGGTGAGACACTCGCCGCAGAATACCTAGCCTCTGACCTGCTCTTGTTGCCACAGTATTTATGTGGCTGGTCCAATTAAGTTTCTGGTGAATGGTGACCCCCCAGGATGTTGATGGGGGATTCGGCGATGGTAATGCCATTGAATGTCAAGGGGCGGTGGTTAGACTCTCGCTTGTTGGAGATAGTCATTGCCTGGCACTTGTATGGCATGAATGCTACCTGCCACTTATCAGCCCAAGCCTGAACGTCGTCCAGGTCTTGTTGCATGCGGGCATGGACTGCTTCATTATCTGAGGAGTTGTGAATGGCACTGAACACTGTGCAGTCATCAGCGAACATCCCCATTTCTGACCTTATGTTGGAGGGAAGGTCATTGATGAAGCAGCTGAAGATGGTTGGGCCTAGGACACTGCCCTGAGGAACTCCTGCAGCGATGTCCTGGGGCTGTGATGATTGACCTTCAACCACCACAACCATCTTCCTTTGTGCTAGGTATGACTTCAGTTTTACTAGGGCTCCTTGATGCCACACTCGGTCAAATGCTGCCTTGATGTCTAGGGCAGTGACTCTCACCTCACCTCTGGAATTCAGCTGCTTTGTCCATGTTTGGACCAAGGCTGTAATGAGGTCGGGAGCCAAGTGGTCTTGGCGGAACCCAAACTGGGCATCAGTGAGCAGGTTATTGGTGATTAAGTGCCGCTTGATAGCACTGTCGATGACACGTTCCATCACTTTGCTGATGATTGAGAGTCGTCTGATAGGGCGGTAATTGGCCGGATTGGATTTGTCCAGCTATTTGTGGACAGGACATACCTGGGCAGTTTTCCACATTGTCGGATAGATGCCAGTATTGTAGCTGTACTGGAACAGCTTGACTAGAGGCGCGGCTAGTTCTGGAGTGCAAGTCTTCAGCACGATAGCCAGGATGTTGTCGGGGCCCACAGCCTTTGCTGTATCTAGTGCGCTCAGCCGTTTCTTGATATCACGTGGAGTGATTCAAATTGGCTGAAGACTGGCTTCTGTGATGGTGGGGATCTCAGGAGTAGTCCGATATGGATCATCCACTTGGCACTTCTGGCTGAAGATGGTTGCAAACGCTTTAGCTTTGTCTTTTGCACTCACTTGCTGGGCTCCACCATCATTGAGGATGGGGATATTCATGGAGCCTCCTCCTCCCGTTAGTTGTTTAATGGTCCACCACCATTCACGACTGGATATGGCAGGACTGCAATGCTTTGATCTGATCTGTTGATTGTGGGATCACTTAGCCCTGTCTATAGCATGCTGCTTCTGCTTTTTAGCATGCGTGTTGCAGCTTCCCCAGGTTGGCACCTCATTTTTAGGTACGCCTGGTGCTGCTCCTGTCATGCTCTTCTACACTCCTTATTGAACCAGGGTTGGTCCCCTGGCTTGATGGTAATGGTTGACTGAGGGATATGCTGGGCCATGAAGTTACAGATTGTGGTGGAATACAATTCTGCTGCTGCTGATGGCCCACAGCGCCACATTCTGAGGGGGAAGGGTGAACACCCAGAGGTTGTGGTCCATATCGGTACCAATGACACCAGTAAAAAGAGGGATGAGGTCCTGCTGGCAGATTTTAGTGAGCTAGGAAAGAGATTAATAAGCAGGACCTCAAAAGTAGTGATCTCCGGATTACTCCCGGTATCACATGCTAGTGAGTACATAATAGGAGTTTAGTGCAGATGAATGCATGGATGGTGCAGGAGGGAGGGCTTTAGTTTCCTGAGGCATTGGGACTGGTTCTGGAGTCAGTGGGACCCGCACAAGCCGGATGGGTTGCACCTCAACAGGGCCAGGACCAATATCCTCGCCGGGGGGTTTGCTAGTGCTGTTGGGGAGGGTTTAAACTAGCTTGGCAGGGGGGTGAGAACCTGAGCATAGATTCAGAAAGGAGAAAAGCAAAGCTGGAAATGGAAGGCAGAAAATTAGTAAGCGGGTTTGGAAGGCAGAAGAAACAAAGGCTAGGAAATAGACAACAAGTGTGTTTGGCAGTGCTTAATGGTATATATTTCAGTGCAAGGAGTCTAGTGAATAAGGCAGATAAGCTGAGGGCACAGATAGACAGGTGGAAGTATGATAGCATACTGAAACATGGCAGCTCAACATTCCTAGTTACAGGGTTTGCAGACGAGATAGAGAGATATAAAAGGGGGTGGGCGCAATATTGGTTAAAGAAACAATTACAGCTATGAGGAGGGATCATATGTTCGAAGGATCATCAAATGAGGCCATATGCATTGAACTGAAAGAACAAAAAAGGGGCAATCGCACTGCTGGGAGTGTACTTTAGACCCCCAAATAGTCAGAGGGAGATAGAAGAGCAAATTTCTGAGAAGTGCAAAAACAATAGGGCAGTAGTAGTAGGGGATTTCAACTAGAATAGAATCAGTGTAAAAGGTATAGAGGGTGCAGAATTCTTAAAATGCATTCAGGAGAACATTTTGTTAGCTAGTGCATATCAAGTCCAACAAGAGAGAGGGCAGTTCTGGACATAGTTTGAGGGAATGAAGCTGGACAGGTGGAAGGTGTATCAATGGGAGAGCATTTGGGTGGTAGTGATCATAATTCGGTTAGATTTAGCATAGTTATGGAAAAGGACAAAGATAGAACAGGGGTAAAAGTTCTCAATTGGGGAAAGGCCGATTTTACTAAGCTGAGATGTGATTTAGCAAAAGTGGACTGGAAACAGCTACTTGAAGGTAAATCAGTGTCAGAGCAGTGGGAGGTATTCAAGGAGGAGATAGTGAGGTTTCAGAGCAAATATATTCCCATAAAGAAAAAGGGTGAGACTCCCAAATCCCCCTGGATGTCAAAGAGCATACATGGTACGATAAAGCAAAATAGGGAAGCTTTTCTCAGATACCAAGAGCTCAAGACTGCAGAAAACATAGAGGAGTATATAGAAAGTCCAGGGGTGAAATTAAAAAGGAAATTATAAAAGCAGAGAGGGCAGGAAAAAAATATTGGCAAGGAAAACCCAAGATGTTCTATAAATACATAAAAAGCTAGAGGATAACTAGAGTAGGGTCTATTAGAGACCAAAAAGGTAACCTATGTATTGAGGCAGAAGACGTGGGTATGGTTCTTAATAAGTACTTTGCATCTGTCCTCACAAAAGAGAGGGACGATGCAGACGTTGTAGTTGAGGAGGAGTGTGAAATATTAGATGAGATAAACATAGTGAGTGAAGAAATATTAAGGGGTTCAGCATCTTTGAAAAATAAATCGTCAGGCCCGGATGAAATGTATCCCAGGCTGTTAAGAGAAGCAAGGGAGGAAATAGCAGTGGCTCTGAACATCATTTTCCAATCCTCTCTGCCTATTGGTGTGGTGCCAGAGGACTGGAGAACTGCTATCATTGTACTGTTGTATAAAAAGCAGGTAAGGGATAGACCGAGTAATTACAGACCAGTCAGCCTAACCTCGGTGGTGGGCAAATTATTGGAAAAAATTCTGAGGGGCAGTATTAATCATAATTTAGAAAGGCATGGATTAATCAAGGACAGTCAGCATGGATAGCCTGGGTATGGTAGCATGGTGGTTATGATACTGGTCTAGTAATCCAGACCTGGACTAATGATCCGGAGACATGACTTCAAATCTCACCACGACAGCTGGAATTTAATTAAATAAATCTGAAATAAAAAGCTAGTATAAATAATGGTGTAACTACTATTGTCGCAAAAACCCGTCCTTACCTGGTCTGGCCTACATGTGACTCCAGACCCACAGCAATGTGGTTGACTCTTAACTGCCCTCTGAAATGGCCGAGCAAGCCACTCAGTTGTACCAAACCGCTGCAATGAAGTACAAGAATAATAAAACCTGGTGGACCACCTGGACACCGGATACGACAAAGGGACACCCAAAATTGGGAAAGCTATCCCACAGACTAGTCAAGCAAACAGCCTGACATAGTCATACTCACAGAATCATAACTTTCAGCCAATATCCCAGACTCCTCCATCACCATCACTGGGAATGCTATGTCACATCGGCAGGACAGAGCCACCAGAGGTGGCGGCACAGTGGTATACAGTTGGGAGGAGTGGCCTTGGGAATCCTCAACAGCACCTCCCAAACCCGTGACCTCTACCGCTGAGAAAGACAAGTTCACAGGATGTCAAACACCATCCTGACTTGGAAATATATTGCCGTTCCTTCATTGTCACTGGAACTCCCTACCTGACAGCACTATGGGAGTACCTTCACCACACGGACTGCAGCGGTTCAAGAAGGCGGCTCACCACCACCTTCTCAAGGCAATTAGGGATGCGCAATAAATGCTGGCCTTGCCAGCGAGGCCCACATCCTATGAACAATTTTTTTTTAATTTAAGGGAAGGTCGTGTCTGACTAACTCGATTGAATATTTTGAGGAGTTAACAAAGGGGGTTGATGAGAGTAGCACGTTTGATGTAGTCTACATAGATTTTAGCAAGGCTTTTGACAAGATACAACATGGCAGACTGGTCAGAAAAGTAAAAGCCCATGGGATCCAAGGGAAAGTGGCAAGTTGAATCCAAAATTGGCTCAGTGGCAGGAAGCAAAGGGTAAAGGTCAACGGGTGTTTTTATGACTGGACGGGTGTTTCCAGTGTAGTTCCGCAGGACTCAGTGCTAGGCCCCTTGCTTTTTGTGGTATATATCAATGATTTAGACTTTAATCTAGGGAGCATGATTAAGAAGTTTACAGATAGTACAAAAATTGGCCGTGTGGTTGATAGTGAGGAAGAAAGCTGTAGACTGCAGGAAGATATCAATGGACTGGTCATGTGGGCAGAAGAGTGACGTGGAATTCAATACGGAGAAGTGTGAGGTAATACATTTGGGGAGGGCTAACAAGGCAAGGGAATACACAATAAATGATAGGATACAAATCCCTGCATTGATTGACAGTTGAGTTGCTCTTGGCCGACGTCCTCTGGGTTTTGGAGCCCGTGAAGGGCCCTGCCAAAGACTGCTCCACCTGCACCTGTGTAGGGGCAGACTCGGCCATCGGGACACGAGGCAGCATGTCGGGTATTGACTGGGGGTGGGGGGGTGCAGGGGAAACGGCTGAGAAGTGGAAGCGCTTTGAGCTGAGTCCCCACTTCCATATCCCCTTTCACCATCATCCCTCTCATGGCCCAGTTGCACTTCCCTCCTAGAAATGTGCTGGAGAGCACTTTGCTGCAGATCAGTGGGGCCATGAAAGGCCACGGCTAGGTTATCATCTATCCTATTTAAGGTGGCATTCAGAGTGGGCAAGCCATTGGTGAAGGCCTGCATGCACTCGTGTGAATGCCACGTTTGATGCTCCGTGCATTTGGCCACTCTTTCCATGGAAGAAAACATCATCGCAAAGACCTGCGACATCATGCCACTCATGCTTGAGATGGGCTCCTCTAATCTCTCTGCAAGCATGCAAAGTGCGCCTGGAATGCCTGACAGTTCATCGCACATTCTCTGCTGCTGCTCAAGAGGTATCCTCTTCATCGATGGCCCCCGGGGAACAGCATCTGCGTCCAGCTGAGCAGAGCTTGGAGAGTCCTGTGCCGTCCAACGCAGACTCTCCACTATTGTCCCCGAGTCCACCATCTGCTCTTGCTCACTTGTGAAGTGCGAGTCACCATGTGAAAATCCAACTATCTTGCTAACTAGTCCCACCAAAGTGTGCGTGTCTGAGCTGGTGCCTGGTCTGCATGAGTCCTGTGTGATTCATCCTCAGAGGGAGTGAGCTCCTCTGAAGCATTATCATAGTCGTGAGCAACCTGGACCACCACCTGCTAGACACGTGAAGGTCCTGTGGGAGATAAAATACATGAATGAGTACTGTGAAGGTAAGAATGCTTGAAGTTATCATTGTGCACATGATCATATTTCAGTGACTGTTGACATCAAGTCGACATGATTAAGTGTTGTATGCCACGTGGCTGCCTGATATTTAATTGTGTCACCAGGTAGCTGGCAGGCCCCCATCTCCGACGGCCAGGTACGCCAAGACTCCACTGATGTTCAGCGCCTCCTCCTCTGCAGCTATCAGCCATGTGGCTGCCTGATATTTCATTCTGTCAACAGGTAGCTGGCAGAGTCTGAGCAGGAAAAAGTGTTACTGATGGCACAACAGGGGAGAGAGCGTATTCCAAAGTTCTCGGATGAGGCACTGGAAGCCTTGGTTCAAGAGGTGGACAGGAGGAGAGGTCCTGTTTCCACAGGGTGCCAAGAGGTGGACAGGAGGAGAGGTCCTGTTTCCACAGGGGGCCAAGAGGTGGACAGGAGGAGAGGTCCTGTTTCCACAGGGGGCCAAGAGGCACTCTAGACACATGTTGAGAAGGGAATGGGAGCAGATAGCCGTCGTAGTCAATGCAAGCAGTGTTGCCCCGAGGACCTGGATGCAGTGCAGGAAGAAGTTTAATGACCTCACACGAGTGGTCAAGGTCAGTGAATTCATCTTCAAATGCCACATCCCACCATCTGCACCACTAGCATCACACACTGCTCAATGCACCTCACCCTCAGACACTTACCACTGCTGCAAGCCTCACACCCACATCTCACAGCTTGCACAAACTATCAACTATTCAACCATGATAGACACACCACCGGAACACATTGCACCACACTCATGATGCACTTCCCTTTCTGTTGCAGGACAAGGTGGCTCACAACCGGAGGCAGAAAGACAGAACCGGTGTGGATAGGTGCGCCTGCATAACATTACCCGATGGAGGAGATGGTGCTGACCATTAATGGGAGGGCCATCGCTGAGTCCACGGCCAGCGGCAGGGCTGAAATACCAGATGACAGTATCCTCATACCTAATCCTCTTTCTCACATCCCACTTCCCACTCATCCCACAATCTCTCCTGATTTACAAGCTGCACATGGTGTAAGCACGCATCTCTTGCTTCCCCCCACCTCTCACCACAACCTTACCCTTGTGCCTTTCTCCTTTCAGATGGCCAAGAACTGCCACCTGGCCAGGCACTGGTGGAGGATCAACAAATGGAAGAGGAAGGCGGTAGTGATGCAGAAGACACAGAACCATCACCCGATTTCATGTTCCCAGCTCAGATGCTTACACTCTGCGTACTTTAGAGGATAGTTTGGACGCGGGATCTGCATGTGGTGAGACACCGGGCACAAGTGGCCTGCAGCCAGGGCAGAGGGAAAGGGTCGCGCAGGTGCCAGCTGCCGTGAGGGCAAGGTCGCACATGAATTCTGCTGCAGAGGACTCAGATCAGGACTTTGATGGGGCGGCATACAGAAGAAGGCTGATGGGTATGCACAATGAAATGCTTGGTGCATTGTCAGGCCTGCCAGAAAGCCTGAGTGCAATGTCAAGGAGCATGGCATCGTCCGGCACCAACCTTGCACAGGGCTTTGCGCAGAGCCTGGAGCCCATGATTTCCAGCATGGAAGTGATGGGCAACTCGATTAGCACACCTGTGGACCCAACCATGACGAAGTGTCTGATGGCCGATGTCTCAGCTTCCATTGCAGCACAAGCACAAGCCACCCAATGTCTGAGTGTTGCAGTGGAAGCACAGACTTCTCTCATGCAGGCTCAGCTTGCTGCCATGGAAGCTCAGACTGCTGCCATCATGGCTGTGTTTAACAGTGTGGAAAGGGGCTTGCAGGGTGTCACAGCAGTCCAGCAATCTGTCCTCCAACAGATTTCTAGGATTGCTGAGGCACCACCCTAGGGGAGTGGCAGTGGCTCCATGGAGCACGAAACTGCTGTCCTCTCAAGATGACAACATTTGTCCTCCCACCACTGCCACTCTGCCTGAGCACTTACTGTTGCCTGTCAGCCAGCCAGCCCAGACGGCTGGCGCCTATGCCAAGGTGGTGCAGTCTAAAGCCGGGCCTTCTAGGCTCAGAGCTGCTCGAGGTCGCCCTGGAAGGCTATCTGCAGTCTCCCCCACTGAAAGTCAACAGCCTTCCAATAGCTATGCTGCAGCTATTGGGGTAGCACTTCGTAGGAGCACTAGGACAGGCAAAGGCACACGGAAGACAGGCACTAAGGGAATGCACGAGGGTGATTAGTTGACTTTGTTATGTAATATTGGATGGATTAATGTATAAAGTTGGTTTGGAATGTTTCTTATGTGGTGGCTTTTATTTCAGCATTGTGGCCAAGAGGACGCTGGGATGGTCTGGAACAGAGTGATGGTAAGGTGTATGACTGTTGCACAATGGGGATTTGGGGTTTGTGTACTGTGGAATTGTAGTCGAATGAGGCCGGAGATGGGATGTGCTGGTTGCCTCCTGCCTTCCTCCTGCTCCTCCTCCCACTCTTCCTCCTCCTTGAGAGTGGTTGATGATCTCTTTAAATAGAGCTGGTGGGGGGTCCTTGCTGCTGCTGAACACATGTTCAGCTGTGCGAGGTTGAGACAGGGTGTTAGCTCCAGCGTCGAGGATGAAAATGGCAACGCTGGTGTCAAATTGCTTTCACGCTCGGCCTCCTCTACATACTTCCGGTGCATGCTCCTAATGCATGCTCTGCCATCCTCATCAAAATGGCGTCCGGCGCGGCCCACACCAGAAGTGTGCGCGCACTGCAGGAATGCCATTTTCGACAAAAGGGCACCCGTAGCACCCGATTTTTCAGATGAATTTCTAGCCCGTTAACTCCTCTGTTGTAGATTATTGTTTGCTCAAAATAATAGCACTGCATGCTTCAACTCACTTCAGAGGATTGCATGTGTAAATGGAGTTGAATTTCAATGTAATGGAGGGGTTTTTTTTTGTTTTGGAAAAATTGGCAAAGCCCTAAATCTGATTTTTATTCCTGAAAAAATAAGCCTACGTTTCTTTTAATTCACCTATTAAAAACAGAAATGCTGTTCTGCTTCACCTCCAGTTTTTACTTTTTTTGCACTTGGTTAGATTCATCCAGTTGTAAATTTTGGAATTTATTCTAATAACATCAGATAATAAATGGATCACAGCAATAACTAATTGATGCATTTTAATTAAAAATGTAACCCAGACCACCATGGTTACTTCTTAATTACTGTATTTCAGAGACTTGCTTATTATTTTGTGTTCCTGCTAGTACAACCTTCAGATTAATATCAAATACACTGTGTACAAGACTGATGCTTTTCATTGTTTTATACATATATGGTATACTATGGCTATTGCGAGTTTAAAATTAATTATGCATAATTGCCAATTTGATTACATACTGTGACAAATATTCAAAAATCTAACTACAACCTACAGTCGCTGTAATGATGTCTGCTCTAAATGTTTTGTTGAAAATGTTAAAATATCTAATCAATTTAAAATCGATGGCCTGCAGTGCAGCAAATTGGACACTGTCATACAATGTCAGAGAGTTAGGAGATCTGCTCTGGGCACCTATCATCTTCATACCACTGGTTTTCTAATCATGATTGCGTTGTTTTGAAGAAGGGCCAAGCAGAGGCCAGTTGCTTCCCCACAAGCTGATGGGAGGGGGGGGGGGAACAAAAGTCACCAGATTCTTGTACACGTCCCAATCGCAATTTCAAAGCAGTGTTATTAGAAACCCAGGACCAGATCTTCTGTCTGTCCTCTTG
The DNA here is from genome assembly GCA_030390025.1 of Squalus acanthias. Classification (NCBI taxonomy): domain Eukaryota; kingdom Metazoa; phylum Chordata; class Chondrichthyes; order Squaliformes; family Squalidae; genus Squalus; species Squalus acanthias. The sequence continues at coordinate 38,310,668 of CM059426.1, read as the reverse complement.
AGCACAGTTGGTGTATTGTCTGCAGAGACCAAGAAAAACACATGGAGCAGGGGAAAGACGATTGCTGACCTGACTTCCTGTATGGGAGAAGCACATAGATGAAGAAAATCGAGATTTGATAAAAGTATCTTGAAAACCTTTATTAGATTCCCCCTTAATCTTCTTGGCTCTAGTGAAAAAAGCCCCAACTTGTTAAGTTTGTCTTCATAAATGTAACTCAGAGAATTTATTTTGCGCCTCTGCCATTGCTTTTATAGCCTTCCGATAATGGAGTGCCAAAACTGTACACCATACTCCAACTGCAGCCTAATCAAGTTCAAAATTATCTCTTCATTATTCTGTGGATACAAAACTAAGGATTCTCTTTGCCTTTTTCATGGCTTTATCTACTTGCGCTGCCACCATCAATGACTTTAATAAGATTGAGAACATTTGTTCAGCTGCTTTAACTGCCTCTGCCCCCGCAACACCACTCCACTCCTGCTCCTCAAGGAAACCGAATATAAAATGTAAAACTTAACTGCCTGGGCCTCTTCTGGCCCACGATCCACCTCCCGGCAATTCTGGCCTGACGGGGAAGCCGTCACTATTACCCCTCTCAGGCCCCAAACTAAAATTGTAGATCGGGTCCTGATGGCGCCAGTTTGGGGTGGATGGCTTGCTTTCCTGTTTAAAAGAGCAGGTTAATATTTGGACCCATTGGAAGGCAGCGGAAGGGGGTAAGTCATTCCCCTCGTTTTAATTACCCCCCCACACCCAGTTTCTGCCAGGCAGGGGGAGTTAAAATCAGGGCCACGATGTCAAGTCTTGTTCAGCTTTTTCATAGAATCATAGAACCATAGAAAGTTACAGCACGGAAGGAGGCCATTTTGGCCCATCGTGTCCGCACTGGCCAACAAAGAGCTATCCAGCCTAATCCCACTTCCCAGCTCTTGGTCCGTAGCCCTGCAGGGTAGAGCATCCCAAGTGCACATCCAAGTACTTTTTAAATGTGGTTAGGGTTCTGCCTCTACCACCCTTTCAGGCAGTGAGTCCCAGACCCCCACAACCCTCTGGGTGAAGAAATTTCCCCTCAAATCCCCTCTAAACTTTCCCCAATTATTTTAAATCTGTGACCCCTGGTTTTTGACCCCTCTGCTAAGGGAAATAGGTCCTTTCTATCCACTTTATCTATGCCCCTCATAACTTTATACACCTCAATAAGGTCTCCCCTCAGCCTCCTCTGTTCCAAGGAAAACAGACCCAGCCTATCCAGTCTTTCCTCATAGCTAAGATTCTCTACTCCCGGCAACATCCTTGTAAATCTCCTTTGTACCCTCTCCAGTGCAATCACATCCTTCTTGTAATGTGGTGACCAGAACTGCACACAGTACTCTAGCTGAGGCCTAACTAGTGTTTTATACAGTCGAAGCATAACCCCCCTGCTCTTGTATTCTATGCCACGGCTAATAAAGGCAAGCATTCCGTATGCCTTCTTAACCACCTTATCTACTTGGCCTGCTACCTTCAGGGATCTGTGGACATGCACTCCAAGGTCCCTTTGTTCCTCTACGCTACTCAGTGTCCTACCATTTAATGTGTATTCCCTTTCCTTGTTAGCCCTCCCCAAATGCATTACCTCACACTTCTCCAGATTGAATTCCATTTGCCACTGTTCTGCCCACCTGACCAATTTATTGATATCTTCCTGCAGTCTACAGCTTCCTTCTTCAGTATCAACCACACAGCCGATTTTAGTATCATCTGCAAACTTCTTAATCATACCCCTTATATTCAAGTCAAGATCGTTGATATATACCACAAAAAGCAAGGGACCTAGTACTGAGCCCTGCGGAACCCCACTGGAAACAGCCTTCCAGTCACAAAAACACCCATCAACCATTACCCTCTGCTTCCTGTCTCCGAGCCAGTTTTGAATCCAACTTGACACTTTGCCCTGGATCTCATGGGCTTTTAACTTCGTGACCAGTCTGCCATGTGGAACCTTATCTAAAGCCTTGCTAAAGTTCATATACACTACATCAAATGCACTATCCTCATCTAACCTCCTTGTTACCTCCTCAAAAAATTCAATCAAGTTTGTCAGACACGACCTTCCCTTAACAAATCCGTGCTGACTATCCTTGATTAATCCATGTCTTTCTAAATGAAGATTTATCTTGTCCTTCAGAATTCTTCCAATAATTTTCCCCACCACTGAGGTTAGGCTGACTGGCCTGTAATTACTCGGTCTATCCTTTTCTCCCTTTTTAAGCAAGGGTACCACATTAGCAGTCCTCCAGTCCTCCGGCACCACACCTGAAACCAGAGAGGATTGAAAAATGATGGTCAGGGCCTCTGCTATTTCCTCTTTTGCTTCGCTTAACAGCCTGGGATACATTTCATCCGGGCCTTGGGATTTATCCACTTTTAAAGCTGCTAACCCCCTTAATACTTCCTCTCTCACTATGTTTATTTCATCTAATATTTCACATTTCTCCCCCGATAGCAATGTCTGCTTTGCCCCTCTCCTTTGTGAAAACAGATGCAAAGTATTCATTAAGAACCCTACCGATGTCTCCCGCCTCCACACACAGATTACGCTCATGATCTCTAATAGGCCCTACCCTTTCTTTAGTTATCCTCTTACTCTTAATATATTTATAAAACATCTTTGGGTTTTCCTTGATTTTACTTGCCAAGAATTTTTTGTGCTCTCTCTTTGCTTTCCTAATATAATTTTTAATTGCACCCCTGTACTTTCTGTACTCCTCTAAAGATTCTGGAGTATTTAGCCCTTGGTATCTGTCATATGCCTCCCTTTTTTTCTTTATCCTACCCTGTATGTCTCTAGACATCCAGGGGGCTCTAGATTTGTTAGTTCCACCTTTTTTCTTTAAGGGCACATATTTGGTCTGAACCCTCCGGATCTCCTCCTTGAATGCCTCCACTGCTCTGACACTGATTTACCTTCAAGTAGCTGTTTCCAGTCCACTATGGCTAAATCCCCTCTGAGCTTAGCAAAATTTGCTTTTCCCCAATTTAGAATTTTTATTCCTGGTCTATCCTTGTCCTTTTCCATAACTACCTTAAATACACGACAACGCAAAATCATCGAGCAGAAACTGATAGCCAAGTTCCGCACCCATGAGGACGGCCTCAACTGGGATCTTGGGTTCATGTCACGCTACATGTAACCCCACCTGACGTAGAGTCATCCAGACTCGAGTCGTCGTTGGCTTGTTCACAGATGTGATTTCCAGTAAAAAAAGTAAAAAGTTTACAATCAGGACCAATACTTCATCTTTCTCTTCATAAACCAGATATAATACAATGGTCCAGATTTTGCTGGAGTGGGGCATCTCATGGCATACCCCATTAGTTAGACTTATTCCTGCACATGTAAATTGTACATTTTTTGCCAACAAAGTTGCTGTAAGTGTGAGCTGATAATGGTTCAGTGAGGGCAACAGGCCATCTGGGACCTTGGTGAACAACGGGACAAACAGTGTATCTCCTTAACTAATGAGTTATATTTGACTAGACAATCTGTAAGAGATGAATGGGTGTAATTGAAACTCCAGGATGGTACAGGAAACTTTCGTTTATCCGGCATCGACGGGACCGGCGTGGTGCCGGTTTATCGAAAGTACCGGATAACGGAGAGTTATATCTACAGAGGCTATTTTTAACCTAAAAAAATCAAGAAATGTGCAGTATACAGTATTTGGGTACTCACCTACAGAATGTTGTGTTAAATGGATGGTGGAAGATGCTTGATTAAGTACAGTACTGCCAGTTGAGGGTAATCCATAACTCTTTAATTACTTAACAGTAAAACAAAACTTATAAACGACTGTCTACAGTACTGTAGTTGACTGTACACTTATTCCGAGTCATCTGGTTCATCAGAAATAGCCGTGCCAGCTGGGTCATCAGGATCACGCAGTTCCACCGATTCTTCAGGCACTTCCGCTGCTGCGACTCTTTTGGAAGCTTTCTTAAACATGTTGCGGATGTCGGTTTGCTTAGTGGACTCTTGCCTTTTCTGTAGAAAGGAGGAATGCAGAATATGGAGTTGCATAACTTCTTGTGCAGTGTAGCAATTCTGCCTTTCAGCAAATTTGAGGATTGTAGAAAATCCTTCTGCAGCTTTAGCCCAAGAAATCTTCTCTTCTTCAGAAATCTCATCCTCTTCACTTTCCATCTCGCTTTCCTTTTCTTTCTTTGGATTCAAAACATTCTGAATTATTTCATCATCACTTAGCATATGCACAACACCAACTTCTCTATCTGCATCAACCCACTGCTCGATATCACTTTCACTGAGGTGACGTAGAGGGTTTGCTGGGCCTGCATTTTTCACCATTCCAGCCATTTCCATTATTGTACTCTTCTTGGGACGAACACTGAACCCATGAAATTCCTCCTCTGAAGAAGAACCTTCAGCAAACATTACAGAAGGCCACAATTTGCGCCAGGCTTGCCTCAGAGTGTGACCTTTCACCAATTTCCAGGAACATGCAACATTATAGATGGCATCTTTAATATTGTATTCCTTCTGCAAATCTTGAATATTCTCATCTTGGCTTAGCAGTTTACGTAGGAAGTCTTTCTTGTAATGACACTTCAGATTTTGGATAACGCCCTGGTCCATGGGTTGGATGAGAGAAGTTACATTTGGTGGCAAATAAATGGTGAAAATATTTCCCGAAACCAACTGGGATTCATGCGGATGGGCTCTGCAATTATCAAGCAATAAAATGCATTTGCTATCTTCAGGTTTCCCTATTCTGCGGAAATGTTCCTTCACAGATGGAACAAAAATATGATGGAACCAATCGGAGAAGATTTCCTTATCCATCCAAGCATTTTTTTGAGCTTTGTACTCAACAGGTAAGTGCCTCACATTTTTAAATGCACGGGGATTTTTATACTTCCCGATAACAAGAAGTTTAACCCGGTGTGATCCAGCAGCGTTCGCACATGTTAGCACGGTTACACGATCTTTATTTTTCTTGTAACCTGAAGCATTAGCCTCACTAGCCCCAGCAAGCGTTGATTCTGGCAAAAACCTCCAAAACAAGCCAGTTTCATCGGCATTGTAGATCTGTGCTGGCGACAAATCATGTTGCTGCACAATCCGATTGAAATAATTGCAGTATTCTTCTGCGGCTTCGTGATCAGCTGATTTCTTCTCCCCGGAAATATCGAGTCGTCGTATCCCGTGCCGTAACTTGAAGCACGTTAGCCATCCATCGGAGAAAGCACACTTGTCAGTGAGCTCCATCCTATCGTAGAATTCCTTCGCTTTCTCGATGAGCATGGGTCCGGAAATTGGAACACCCTCTGAACGCTTAAGAGAAAACCATTCATAAAGCACGGTATCCAGCTCTTCAAGCTTAGGCTTACGAAGCGTACGCCGTTTCTCTACACTCTTGCATGTCTCCGAGCTTGAATAAAACTTGAGCAGCTTATCCTTCTGCGATTTGATGTCGTAGATTGTTGACGAACCGATTTTGAATTCATTCATAATGTTGATACGCTTCTCTCCCCTTTCTAGTCGTTGGCATATCTCGATTTTCTGTTTTAAAGTTAAGACCACTCTCTTCCTTTTGCTTGGACCAGCTTTTGGGAATTCCATAATGCAAGATGGAGGAGATAATTGCCGATGAAGATGGAAAGACACACAGAACAATGGTGGCTAGGAAGAGACTACCAGCAGCGTGGCAGACACACAGCAAAATGGTGGATCAGAAGAGACTACAGTACCAGCAGCGTGGGAGACACACAGCAAAATGGTGGATCAGAAGAGACTACAGTACCAGCATCGTGGGAGACACCCAGCAAAATGGCCTATCCGAAGAGACTCCAGGCAGCGCGGGAGAATCTACTCATGCTACTGCAATGTTTCGGACTTGCGACAGCGCCAGGAGGCCGAGTAGTGGCACTTTTGAAAAGTACCCCTACTGACTAAATCGGCGTTCGCGGACTCGGACTCGGACTCGGGATCGGCAACATTGCCGGTTATTTGAGAGGAGTTTTCGGAGCACTCGGCGTTCGCGGAGACTCAACTGCGACTCGGCAACATTGCCGGTTATTTGAGAGGAGTTTTCGGAGGATGATTTTTGCCGGTTAAGCGAGAATTCCGGTTATTTGGGTGCCGGATAAACGAAAGTTTCCTGTATGTTGCCTCCCTGGTTCCAGGGTCAAGGATGTCACTCAACGACTGCAGGGCATTCTGAGGGGGGATTTTAACTGTGGGCTAGTGGGTGATGAGGTAAGTTGCAAAATCATCCACTGCTTTAGGTTATTTTAACTTCCGGGCTTCGGCAACATGCAGCTGGTCAGCTGGCAGTGGTGGAAAATCTTGCAGCCTGGAGGTTACCTGCCAACACAAGGTAGGTGGCGGTATCGGGTTCCGGGGCATCTCGCAAAAGTTTTGCATTTGAGAAGTGGGAGTGGGGAGTCCAGGGCAGGACTTCTCCTGGCCCCACAAATGAATAATATATTTAATGACTTGGCCTCAACTACCTTCTGTGGTAGAGAATTCCACAGGTTCACCACTCTCTGGGTGAAGAAATTCTTCCTCATTTCTGTCCTAAATGGCTTACCCCTTATCCTTAGATTATGACACCTGGTTCTGGACTCTCCGACCATCGGGAACATTCTTCCTGCATCTAGTTTGTCCAGACCTGTCAGAATTTTATATGTTTCTATGAGATCCCCTCTCATTCTTCTATACTCCAGCGAGTATAAGCCCAATCGACCCAATCTCTCCTCATATGTCATTCCTGCCATTAATTTCTTAAAGCTAAAGGTATCAAGGGATATGGGGAGAAGGCAGGGACAGGGTACTGAGTTTGGATGATCAGCCATGATCTCATCAAATGGCGGAGCAGGCTCGAGGGGCCGAATGGCCTACTCCTGCTCCTATCTTCTATGTTTCTATGAAAGAAAAACACAACTTTTTCAGCCTCTTCTGGGGCTGATTTTCTTCTGTTCCGGGACAGCCTGTCAGAAAGCCCCAACCCAATTTAAAATTGCACTTGGATCCCGATGACGTCATCGGGACCTGACATGCACATGTAAAGGAGCACCTCGGCATCTTTGGGTAGGTGTTCTTGCTGCTTGCTTAGGAGAGCAGGTTAAGATTCCAGACGGTGTGATCCTGATGGTTCCAGGGCAGATAAGGAACTCGGGGTATTTTAACTGCCTACCCGCCCAGTTTTATGCCAGATGGGTAGGGTTAAAAATCACCCCCAATTCTTTGTCTAAAAGCACCCAGAAATAAGCAGGATTGTGATCTCGATCAGCAGCACCACTCGTAGACATGGTTCCTATTATGGGAATAGCAATTTATCTCCCCCAGCTATCACAGCATATGTTATTTCTATGCGTCTGTTTATAAACATGTGACACTTACTTGCCTAAGGTGATGTGACTGTGACAAAAGATAATCAGCTCTTCAGCAACTTAAAATCACTCTCCCCAAATCCTCTTCATGGCATGACATGCAAGAAATTGTAAATTTAAAGTATTTGCAATAGAAAAGATGATACTTTTGATCCCTGATTGTTGACTAATTATCTGTTACAGTCTGAGTTATGGTTTTTGTACAGTTTCATGTCCTGGTTATACTGCACCAAGCTTTTTTCCAGAAGCACCTCATTGCCATTGTGTAGAAAGCCATGGCCCAACAGCCAAGAGAAAGGGCGAGGAGATTTTCAGATGCAGCACTGGAGGCCTTGGTCCTGGGGGTTCAAAGATGCCATCAGGTCCTTTACCTTAGCTACAAGGACAGGTTGGAGAAGCTGGATTTGTTTTCACTAGAGCAAAGCAGGTTGAGGGGTGATTTGATCGAGGTGTACAAGATTATGACGGGTTTGGATAGGCTAGACGGGGAAAGGCTGTTCCCACTAGTTGATGGTACAAGGACTAGGGGACACAGATTTAAGGTTTTGGGCAAGAGATATAGGGGGGATGTGAGGAAAAACCTTTTTACGCAGCAACTGGTGAGGACATGGAACTCGCTGCCAACAGAAGTGGTGGAAGCGGAGACACTCAATGTTTTCAAGGGGAGACTGGATAGGCACTTGAGGGAAATAAACTTGCAGGGCTACGGGGATAGAGCAGGGGAATGGGACTGACTGGATTGCTCTCCAGAGAGCCAGCATGGACTCGATGGGCTGAATGGCCTCCTTCTGTGCCATTATGACTGTATGCAGGGGGGCAGGAGGCCTTCAAGGCAGTATAGCAGAAGCCTGAGAGGAGATCGCTGAAGCCGTCCGTGCGACGAGTGCTGTCACCAGGACCTAGATCCAGTGCTGCAAAAAGTTTAATGATCTCACATGAGTTCTCAAGGTGAGTGAATGCATCATCAAATGCCATATCCAACCATCTGCACCACAAGCCTCTCACACTGCTCAATGCACCACACCTCCAGCACTCACCTACCAACAATCACCACTTATACCTCACAATCATAGCTTCACTTCACCCTCACACACTTACCACTGCTGCAAGACTCACATCCACTTCTCACAGCTTACACACACTGCCAGCTATTAAACCATGGCAGGCACATCACCCAAACACTTCGCACCACACTCACTGACACACTTCCCTTTCTCTTGCAGGCAAAGGTCGCTCATAACCGCTGGGAGCAGCAGCAGACGGCTGGAGGGGACGCCTGATGGAGCTGGAGATCATTGGAAGGGCAGTTACAGAGTTCGTGGCGAGCGGGGAAGTTGATGATGACGGTATGCTCATACCTAATCGCTCTTCTCAAACCCCACTTCCCCCTGATCCCACAATCTCCTCTTACTTACACGCTGCTGATGGTGTATGCATGGATAGCTTGCTTCCCCCCCCCCCTCCCCTCACCACAACCCGACCCTTGTGCCTTTCTCCTTTCAGATACCGAAGAACTCCAACCTGGCAAGCCAGTCCCCCGAGTGATGGAGGAGTAGAGTGAAAGCCTTCAGACGAAGGGTGATGGGCATGCACACAGCAGCCCAGACTGCTGTCGCCTATGCCGAGGCGGTGCAGTCTACAGCTGGGCCTTCTAGGCCCAGAGCTGCTCAGAGGTCGCCCTGCAAGGCCACCTGCAGTCTCCCCCCACTGAAAGTCAGCACCCTTCCACCAGCAATGCTGTAGCCACTGGGGGAGCACTTCATAGGTGCACGAGAGTAGGAAAAGGAACACGAAAGACAGACACTAAGGGAATGCACAAGGGTGATTAGGTGACATTGTTTCGATTTGGATTTGATAAATTTATAAATTATGTTTGAAATGTTTGTTTTGTGGTGGCTCTCATTTCAGCTTTGTGCCCAGGAGGACCCCTATGATGTTCTGCGACAGAATGATGGTAAGATGGGGGAAGTGGTGAGCAACGGTGATCTGGGGTTTTATTCATTGGAACCAGAGTCTGATGAGGTGCTCAGAGACAGCCCGTCCGGAACAGTGATCTGCTGCCTGCCTCCTCTTCCTCCTCCTGATGTGGTCCTGGAACCCGTGGTGGAAAGGGCTGTGCCTTCATGATGGCCAAGTTGTGGAGCATGCAGTAGACCACCACGAAATGGGACACCCATTCTGGCGAGTACTGGAGGGCTCCTCCCGAGCGGTCAAGGCAGCGGAGACATTGCTTGAGCACCCCGATGATCTGCTCAATGAGGTTCCTCGTGGCACATGGCTCTCATTATACGAGTGCTGGCCACAAGTGGTGGAGTTGTGGAGGAGAATCATCAGCCAAGTGCAGAGCGGATAGTCCGTGTCGCCTAGCTGCTACCCTCTGGTTTGACGTGGTGTCTGGAAGATTGCTGGCACGCCAGACTGGCGCAGGATGAAGGCATCATGACTGCTGCCAGGATACCGGGCATTCACCATCATGATGCGCTGGGCGTGGTCGCACAACAACTGCACATTAAGTGAGTGGTAGCCTTTTCAGTTACGGAACATCTCAGGATTGGTATGCGGCACCCGCAAAGCCACGTGCGTGCAGTCGATGGTGCCCTGCACCATGGGGAAGCCCGATATCCTGGCAAAGCCACATGCGCACTCCTCCTGCTTCTCTCTGTTCAGAGAGAAAACATTGAAGTCCCTTTTCCTGGAGTAGAGTCTCTGTAACCTCCCGGATGTCGCGATAGACAACGAACTGCGAGATGTTTGCTATGCCTTTTGCTCCAGCCTGGAAGGATCCGGTAGTGAAAAAATTGAGAGCCACGGTGACCATGAGGGCCACTGGGAGAGCTGTTGTCGCCCTGCTCTGAGGCTGAAGATCTGGTTGCAGGAGGTGGCAGAGTTCTGTGATCACCTCCTTAGTGAAGTGGAGCCACCTGATACACTGCTCCTGGCTTAAGTGCAGGTAGGAGAAGTGCTCTCGGATGACCCTAGGTGGGTACGGCCTCCAGCTGAGAGACCTTCTGCCCCATCTCCTCCCTCTGCGAGCATCTTGTCCTCTTCTTCGCTGCCTCTGCTCATTCTCCCTGTCATACTCGAGCATGAGGGGGCTGCAAGTAGAGCTCCCATGACTGAGAGCAAGTGGTGTGAGCAGAACCCTTTTAATGAGAAGCAAGATGTACTCCACTCCCTGCAACACTCCCTGCCACCTCAGCAATATTAAATAACTTGAGCGCTCCAGACAGTTGCACAAACTTACATAGAGCCAATAGAAATCAAAAGGCAAGTCCGCTGCAAGTTGTTGCTGATCCTTTTAAAATAGCGTTGGTGGGGGTTCCTTCCTGCTGTTGAACGCATGTTCAGCTGGTCGTGATTTGGAGGGCGTTAAAAGGAGCAGCGACGTCCAAAATGGCAGGTCATGCGTCAAATCAACGTTGCACACTCATTGACGTCACGATCTGCCTCCTTTCCATTTCTGCAGCGAGCGCAGGCAACAGCAGCGCTACCGACTTGCCCAAAATGGTGGCCACCGCGGGACCCGCCAGAAGCGGGTGGAAGCGAGGCAGCCGCCATTTTTTCTTCCAAACAGGCCTGAATGGCTGGTGCAAACGTGTCCAATTTCCTGGCCAAAGTATTTGCAATAGAAAAGATGATACTTGTGAACGCTTACCGTTGACTCCTCATCTGTTACAGTCCGAGTTATAGTTTTTGTACAATTTAATGTCCAGTTATACTGCACCAAGCAGTGCAATGTCAATTGTGTTATTAACAGTCACGTAACCAGGCAACTGCAACTACACTGCCTGATCACTTTCCTATTAAGTTGCATGGAAGTCAGACTCCTGCTCCTCTGGGCCCCACAAGGAAAGTTTTTTTTAAATTAACTTTTTGGGCATCTTCTGGCCCCGATCCACTTCCCCGCGAGGTTTGCCTGGTGGAAAACTCACTGCCACTTCCTGTTCATGGTGCAGAGTTAAAATTGCAATCGAGTCCCAATGACGTCATCGGGACCCAACATGCATACGTAGGAAAATACCCCAGCGGCTTTGGGCAGGTGTCCTTGCCACCTGCTCAGTTCAGGTAATTGTCACAACTGGGCAGCTCTGGGGTGAGTAAATAACCTGGGTGCTTTTAACAGCTCACTTGACCGGTTTGTGCTGGGTGGGTGGGTTAAAATCACCCTCTGATTTTGCTATCGTCACTAATGCCAAGAGGAAAAGTTGACATGAATAAGTGGTGTAATGTCAGTAAATAGTCGCAATGGACACTGAGCTCGGAAATCCTCGGCTCCAAAAATGAACTCACAAAAGTAGTAAAATAATCAATTTGTTAAGATCTTTTTAAGCTCCCCATTTCTATGCCCCCTAATTCTGTGCTATTCTAGTTTCATTAATTCCATTTTCATTTATCTGTCCAGTCTTACAGAATCAGGCTCGCACAGTCTCAGCACTGAACTCCTGTTTTGGCCAAATTCGCTTGCTTCCCTCCACTCAGCAGGAACTAACTTTGTCAACCTTTCACTCAGTTGGTTGCTCACAGTTCAAGAAACCTGATTTGCGTCGATTTTGTCTGAAGGCGGACCACTGGCTCGGATGTCAAGAGAAATTACTACTTTTCTGTGAATAGCATCATGGGATCTTTAATAGTCATTTGTACCACTGTAACAGGCAGATTGAACATCGCATTCAAAGGAAACTGGGCGGTACATTCAACTTTGGCGGGTGTATAATGGGTGATATCGGATTGGCTGCCCATCATACACCACCCCCTCCCTCCCTCCCCCCCCCCCCCCCCCCCCCGCTCTAAATTTTTTAAGAGAAATCAGACAGGGTATATAACAGGCAGCTGATCCACTATCACCTCCTGCCAAAGTTAAAAGTTCCAGCGAATAGCTCTTGACAATGCAGCATTCTTTTAGTACTACACTGGTGTGTTAGCCTAGATTATGAATGTGTAATTGAAGTTTCCACTGCCTATGTCACTAGTGTTGTCACATGCTGAACAGCAGATTGCTGTGCAGAAAGCATTTGGTTTAACCTAACCACATCACTTTCTAATCATAAAATCAATGGAGGCAATTGACGGCTCGACACACATCTCATGTTCTAACAGTCTCCATTGAAAAGCGGATCCATTGAGGATTGTATCAGAATATAACTCAGGAGCTGCTGTTGGCATATTGGACCCCAGTTCTATACCTCATCAACCCTTACCACTGCTATCCCCATATCACTTGTGCTGGGTGCCTCACCCTGTGTTCCTGAACATCACTATAATCTTCTACCATAGTGTGTGTATCTGTGCTGGTGCCTAATAAGTGGGGGAAGTGACAATTGGTAATTAGGTGAATGATTCTCTTCTGATGCATACTGGTATAAGTTCATTAACACATTTATCCATGAGTACTGTGCTATCAATATGCGCAATATTATGCACATAAGGATAGCACTGTACTCAGATGGATAAGTGTGCCAAACTCTGCAGTCCTGCCACGTCCAGTCATGAATGGTGGTGGACATTTAAACCACTAATGGGATGAGGCGGCTCCATGATCATCCCCATCCTCAATGATGGTGGAGCCCAGCACGTGAGTGCAAAAGCATTTGCAACCATCTTTAGCCAGAAGTGCCGAGTGGATGATCCATCTCGGCCTCCTCCTGAGGTTCCCACCATCACAGAAGCCAGTCTTCAGCCAATTCGATTCACTCCACGTGATATCAAGAAACGGCTGAGTGCACTGGATACAGCAAAGGCTATGGGCCCTGACAACATCCAGGTGTAGTGCTGAAGACTTGTTCTCCAGAACTAGCCGCGCCTCTAGCCAAGCTGTTCCAGTAAAGCTATAACACTGGCATCTACCTGAGAAAGTGGAAAATTGGCCAGGTATGTCCTGTCCACAAAAGGCAGGACAAACACAATCCAGTCAATTAGCGCCCCATCAGTCTACTCTCAATCATCAGCAAAGTGATGGAAGGTGTCGTCGACAGTGTTATGAAGCGACACTTACTCACCAATAACCTACTCACCAATGCGCAGTTTGGATTATGCCAGGACCACTCTAAAATTGTGCCAGTGGATTCAGGGTGGCACACCTGATAACCCTCTTCAAAAAAAGGAAACATGGAAAAGAGAGTTAATTTTAGGGGAGGGGGGTTGGGAGGTGGGGATCGGAGGGAGAGAGGGAAAGGGGAAATGGGGGGAGAGAGAGGGGTGAGGGAGAGAGAGAGGGGGTGAGGGGGAAGAGAGGGGGTGAGGGGGAAAGAGAGGGGGGAAGAGAAAGGGAGAGGGGGAATCGGAGGGAGAAGTGGAATCGGAGGGAGAGGGAGGTCAGGCACTCAGTGGGAAGGGTGGTAAAGAGTACGGAGAGCAGAGTGGGGATGGCGGAAGAACGTGATCCAGGTCTCAAGGGGGGGGCTTGAGAGCGAGAACTTGATCCAGATGGTAAGACTGAACAAAATCCAGAAGTCACGACACGGTCACTATTCACTTCATACCCAATAAAACTGGTAACAATCCGTGACCCACACACAATGCCCCATCTATGGCGGGGGTGGGGGAGAAGGTCAGGAACTTGTTGGGGGGGGCGGGGGAGAAGGTCATGAATCTGTGGGGGAGGAACTTAGGCAGGGGGAGGTGGTCAGGAACCTGGAGGGGTGGTGGGGGAAGAAGGTCAGGAACTTGGGCAGGGGGAGGAGGACAGGAACTCAGGTGTGGGGGGGGGGTGGGGGTGGAAGGAGGTCAGTGACTTAGGCGGGAGGAGGTCAGGCACTTGGGCGGGCGGAGAATGCCAGGAACTTGGGCGGTGGGGGGGGTGGGGGAGGATGGAGGTCAGTCACCTATTTAAGTGGCGTGGGGGGCGGGGAGAAGGTCTTAACCCACGAGGGTGAGCTCTGTCTGTTCTAAGTGAGCTCTGTTCTGTCTGGAGTAGGCAGTCAGAATGGCTCAAATTATACTTTGCAAAGTAACTGATTACGTAGGCAGGGAGGATCGAATTGCACATTCCAGAGAAACTGCTGGGTGTGTGTCTTGTCCTCCAAGGGGACCAATCAGCAATCAAGACTGGTCATCCAAGGGGACCAATCAGAGCTTTAGGTGTTGCAAATGAACACATCCAATTCACTGGTAGGTATAAGGTAAATTAGGTAAGTAATCATCAGATTGGAATTTGGCTTTGTCTTGTACTCTTTTGATGCACACTAAACCAAATAAACAGTAACTAATAAAACATTAAATGAAACTTAACAAATTAAATTGAAATTTGGTTGGCCGGGGTGATGATGCACTCCAGTCTCTGCAGTGCCCACCGGTCATGGAATTGGCTTTGTCTTGTAACATAAAATAAACTGCATGGTAAGTGGCATTTACCAGCTATCAGCTGTAAGTGGTTGCTTGAGTAGGTGGTAAAAGCTGTGAGCTAGAAGTTGATTAAGCAGTTGTAGATTGTTTCACTCAGAAAAGATATATATTAGGTACTAGTTTGTAAAAAGCATGGAGCTGGGAGAACGCAAATGGAGTGGAGGAATTTGGTGAGTGCAGAAATCGGTGGTGAGGAGGAAGGCTGTTGAGACGTCTAACTGAAAAGGAGGAGTGGAGCCACAGAACCCAAGGTCGCTAAGTTCATAGACATGAGAGTGGACCTGTGGGAGAGCGAGAGGAGCAGCCACAGATAAAGGTAGGCCCGGAGCGCGAGTGTCAGGGAGCGAGGTAAGTGACGTCAACCCAAGGGAAGTTGTTGATTGGTGAGTAGCTGGTGATTTTTTTTTTAAGTCTTAAGTTTCTTTCTGTTAAGTTACTAAACAGTCTATTAAGTAAAGGCATGGCAGGGCACCTCGGTCCTGTGCAAACTCCAGGACGCTTCCCGTGTCCTGGACAACCACATGTGCATGAAGTGTCGTCCATGCGAGGAGCTCAAGCTCTAGGTTTTTGAGCGTGAGCAGCAGCTGGCGTCACTGCGGTGCATCCGTGGATAGGACGTTTCAGGAGGTGGTCACCCTGCAGCGTGAGAGGGAATGGGTGACTATCAGACAGACAAGGAGGACCAGGCAGATAGTGCAGGAGTCCCCTGAGTGCATCTCACTTTCCAACCAGTGTTGGTGAGGGCGATGGTTCCTCTGGGGAGTACAGCCAGTGCCAAGTCCACGGCGCCACGGGTGGCTCAGCTGTACAGGGGGAGGAGGAAGTTCGGGAAAGCAATAGTGAGAGGAGATTCGATAATTAGGGGAACAGACAAGCGTTTCTGCGGCCGAAGACGTGATTCCAGGATGGCATGTTGCCTCCCTGGTGCCAGGGTCAAGGATCTCACCGAGTGGCTGCAGAACATTCTGAGGGGCGGGGGAGAGGGTGAACAGCCAGAGGTTGTGGTCCATGTCGGTATCAATGACATAGGTAGAAGGAGGGATGAGGTCCTGCAGGCAGATTTTAGGGAGCAAGCAAGAAATTAAAAAGCAGGACCTCAAAGGTAGTAATCTCCGGATTACTCCCAGTGCCATGAGCTAGTGAGTATAGAAATAGGAGGATAGAGCAGATGAATGTGTGGCTGGAGAGATGGTGCTGGAGGGAGGGTTTCAGATTCCTGGGACATTGGGATCAGTTCTGGGGAAGGTTGAACCTGTACAGGCCGGATAGGTTGCACCTCAACAGAGCTGGGACCAATGTCTTCATGGGGCGGGGGGTTTAAACTAATTTGGCAAGGGGATGGGCACCAGGATGTATCATTAGAAAGGAGAAACAAGGTGCCCAATGGATTGGGAGCGATAGATGGCACTGGAGTAAGAAATAGTACGGTATTAGGTGGGGTCAGACTAAAAGAATACAAGAAGGTCTAAGATAGGTTTACAGTGCATATGTGAATGCACAAAGTGTGGTAAATAAGGTTGGTGAGCTGCAGGCACAAATAGACGCATGGGAATATTATGTCGTGGCAATAACGGTGACCTGGCTCAAAAAAGGGCAGGATTGGGTACGAAATATTCCTGTATATAAGGTGTATGTATATGTAAGGAAAGATAGGAGGTGGGGTGGCAGTATTGATTAAGGAGAATCTTACAGTGCTGGAGAGGGAGGATGTCCTGGAGGGGTCAAGGACAGAATCTATTTGGTTAGAGTTGAGAAACAAGAGAGGTGCCATTACACTACTAGGTGTATTCTATAGGCCACCAACTAGTGGGAAGGATATAGAGGAACAAATTTGCAAGGAAATTAGAGAGGTGCAAGAACTATAGAGTAGTAATGGGGAACTTCAACCATCCTAATATAGACTGCGATAGTAATAGTGTAAAGGGCAGAGAGGGGGAAGAATTTCTGAAGTATGTTCAGGAGAAAGTATGTTTCTGGCCCAACAAGGAAGGAGGCATTGCTGTCTCTGGGTCTGGGTAATGAGGTGGGTCAAGTAGAGCAAGTGTCAGTAGGGAAACATTTAGGGAACAGTGATCACAGTATCATAAGGTTTAGACTAGCTATGGAAAAGGACAGGGAGCAATCTAGAGTAAAAATACCTAATTGGAGGAAGGCCAATTTCAGTGGGTTGAGAATGGATCTGGCTCAGGTAAATTGGAATCAAAGATTGGCAGGTAAAACTGTAATTGAACAATGGGCTGCCTTTAAAGAGGAGATGGTTCGGTATAGTCGAAGTACATTCCCACGAAGGGGAATGGTAAGGCAACCAAAGCCAGAGCTCCCTGGATGGCAAAAGAGATAGAGAGGAAGATGAAGCAGAAAAAGGGGGTGGCTGACATATGCCAGGTTGAGAATACAAGTGAGAACCAGGCTGAATATAAAAAGTTCAGAGGGGAAGTGGAAAAGGAAATAAGAGGGGCTAAGAGAGTATGAGAATAGATTGGCAGCTAACATAAAGGGGAATCCAAAAGTCTTTTATAGGCATATAAATAGTAAATGGGTAGTAAGAGGAGGGGTGGGGTCAATTAGGGACCAAAAAGGAGACCTACGCATGGAGGCAGAGGGCATAGCTGAGGTACTAAATGAGTACTTCACATCAGTCTTCACCAAGGAAGAAAATGCTGCCAAAGTCATAGTGAAACAGGAGATAGTTGAGATACTGGATGGGATAAAAATTAATAGAGGTACTAGAAAGGCTGGCTGTACTTAAAGTAGATAAGTCACCAGGACCAGATGGGATGCATCCTGGGATGCTGAGGGAAGTAAAGGTGGAAATTGTGGAGGTACTGGCCATAATCTTCCAATCTCCTTGGATACAGGGCTGGTGCCAGAGGACAGGAGAATTGCAAATGTTACACCCGTGTTCCAAAAAAGGGTATAGGGATAAACCCAGCAACTACAGGCCAGTCAGTTTAACCTTGGTAGTGGGGAAGCTTTTAGAAATGATAATCTGGGACAAAATTAACAGTCACTTGGACAAGTGTGGATTAATTAAGGAAAGCCAGCACGGATTTGTTAAAGGCAAATTGTGTTTAAACAACTTGAGAGAGTTTTTTGAAGAGGGCAATGTGGTTGATGTAGTGTACATAGACTTCAAAAAGGTGTTTGATAAAGTGCCACATAATAGACTTGCCAGCAATGTTGAATCCCATGGAATAAAAGGGAGTGGCAGCATAGATACGAAATTGGCTAAGTGACAGGAAACAGAGTGGTGGTGACCGGTTGTTTTTTGGACTGCAGGAAGGTATACAGTGGTGTTCCCCCAGGGATCAGTACTAGGACCACTGCTTTTCTTGATGTATATTAATGACTTGGCCTTGGGTGTACAGGGCACAATTTCAAAATTTGCAGAGGAGACAAAACTTGGAAGTATAGCAAACAGTGAGAAGGATAGTGATAGACTTCAAGAAGACATAGACAGGCTGGGGAAATGGGCGGACACGTGGCAGATGAAATTTAATGCAGAAAAGTGCAAAGTGACACATTTTGGTAGAAGGAATGAGGAGAGGCAATATCAACTAAAGGGTACAATTCTAAAGGGGGTGCATGAACAGAGAGTCCTGGGGGTATATGTGCACAAATCGTTGCAGGTGGCAGGGCAGGTTGAGAAAGCGGTTAAAAAAGCTTACAGGATCCTGGGCTTCATAAATAGAGGTATAGAGTACAAAAGCAAGGAAGTTCTGATGAACCTTTATAAAACACTGGTTTGGCCTCAATTGGAGTATTGTGTCCAATTCTGGGCAGTGCACTTTAGGAAGGATGTGAAGGCCTTAGAGAGGGTGCAGAAAAGATTTAAGAGAATGATTCCAGGGATGAGGGACTTCAGTTACATGCATAGACTGGAGAAGCTGGGGTTGTTCTCCTCAGAGCAGAGACGGTTGAGAGGAGATTTGATAGAGGTGTGCAAAATCATGAGGGGTCTGGACAGAGTAGATAGAGAAAAACTGTTCCCATTGGCGGAAGGGTTGAGAACCAGAGGACACAGATTTAAGGTGATTGGCAGAAGAAGCAAAGGCGACATAAGGAAAAACTTTTTTGCGCAGCGAGTGGTTAGGATCTGGAATGCACTGCCTGAAAGAGTGGTGGAGGCAGATTCAATCATGGCTTTCAAAAGGGAATTGGCTTTCAAAAGGGAATTGGATAAGCAGCTTTCTTTCCTTCTTTCTAACTATGTTCCTTCTTTCTACCATGTTTAAAACCATGGTATCTGTCAACCCTGGGGTGTGAACAGGCTTGGAGAAGCCATCTTAAAGATTTCTTATCAAATCTATGCACAGTAATTTTTTGGATGCAGAGCTTCGGTGTGTTACTATTTTTTTTATTTGTTCATGTGATGTGGGCGTCACTGGCAAGGCCAGCATTTATTGACCATTCCTAATTGGACTGCAGAAGGTGGTGGTGAGCCGCCACCTTGAACTTCTGCAGTCTGTTTGGTGAAGGTTCTCCCACAGTGCTGTTAGGTAGGGAGTTCCAGGATTTTGACCCAGCGACTATGAAGGAACAGCGATAGGCGATATACTTCCAAGTCAGGATGGTGTGTGACTTGGCTGGTAACTTGGAGGTGATGGTGTTCCCATGCGTCTGCTGCCCTTGTCCTTTCTAGGAGGTAGAGGTCGCAGGTTTGTCAGGTGCTGTCGAAGTCACACACCATCCTGACTTGTCAAAAAGACATTGTGCACTGACATAATGGCCAGAATGACTGCTACATCAGCTGTTTACTCAGCCTGTGCTCAGGACACAGCAGACCAGCTACGAGACACCGCCAAACAGACGAGGCAACGGAACTACGCTGCCTACATGCGCATCAAGAACAGGAAGCTTGAGAAACTCAGCATCACCACCAGCAGCAACCAAGCCTCCCCCGGTACCACAGTTGCAACCACAAGGAAGTCCATCGTCAACTTGTCCGACCAATACCCTTCAACCAGACGAAATCGAAGTTCTCAACCGAGGGCTCATTTTCTGCCCCACAACCAAAATGGACCCCATCGGTCTCACGGCAGACACAGAGGAATTCATCAGGAGAATGAGGATCCGGGAATTCTTCCATGAATCCCAAGATGTCAGCAGCGAACCCAATGAGACAATCAATGATCCGGAACAGCAGACAGAGGCACTCGCAGTGCAGCAACCGAAAAAGAAAGAGTCAAATTGGACCCCTCCGGAGGGTCGCTGCCCTAAGCTTGACATGTATGCTCAAGCTGTCAGGAGATGCATCAACGCCAGATTCATCAGCCGCACTCTCAAGACAGTCCAGAATGTCACCCGAGCACAACGCAATGCCATCCACGCTCTCAAGACCAACCGCAACATCGTCATCAAACCAGCGGACAAAGGAGGAGCCATCGTCATACAGAACAGAATGGACAATTGCAAAGAAGCATACCGACAATTGGACAACCTGGAACACTACAGACAGTTACCCGCAGATCCGACCAGAGAACACACCCGCCAACTCAATAGACTGATCAAGACCTTCGATCCAGACCTTCAAAGCATCCGACGCGCTCTCATCCCACGTACTCCCCGTGTGGGAGACTTCTACTGCCTCCCAAAGATACACAAAGCCAACACACCCGGACGCCCTATCGTATCCGGCAACGGAACCCTGTGTGAGAACCGCTCTGGGTACGTCGACGGCATCCTGAAACCCATCGTACAGGGAACCCCCAGCTTCTGTCGCGACACCACAGACTTCTTACAGAAACTCAGCACACATGGACCAGTTGAACCAGGAACACTCCTCGCCACGATGGACGTATCGGCACTCTACACCAGTATCCCCAATGATGACGGCATCGCTGTGACAGCCTCAGAACTCAACACCATCAACAGCCAATCTCCAGATGCCATCCTACAACTCATCCGTTTCATCCTTGACCACAATGTCTTCACCTTCGACAACCAGTTTTTTACCCAAACACACGGAACAGCCATGGGGACCAAATTCGCACCCCAATACGCCAACATCTTCATGCACAAGTTCGAGCAAGACTTCTTCGCTGCACAGGACCTCCAACCAACGCTGTACACCAAATACATCGACGACATCTTCTTCCTTTGGACCCACGGCGAAGGATCACTGAAAAGACTACACGATAACATCAACAAGATCAAACTCACCATGGACTACTCCTCACAATCGGTTTCATTCCTGGACACACGAATCTCCATCAAAGACGGACACCTCAGCACTTCACTCTACCGCAAGCCCACGGACAACCTCACAATGCTCCACTTCTCCAGCTTCTACCCTAACCACGTTAAAGAAGCCATCCCCTATGGACAAGCCCTGCGAATACACAGGATCTGCTCAGACGAGGAGGAACGCGATGGACACCTATGGACGCTGAAAGATGCCCTCGTAAGAACGGGATATGACGCTCAACTCATCGATCGACAGTTCCGACGTGCCACAGCGAAAAATCACATAGACCTCCTCAGAAGGCAAACACGGGACACAACCAATAGGGTACCCTACGTCGTCCAGTACTTCCCCGGAGCGGAGAAACTACACCATGTTCTTCGCAGCCTTCAACATGTCATCGATGACAATGAACACCTCGCTAAGGCCATCCCCACGCCTCCACTACTCTCCTTCAAGCAGCCGCCTAACCTCAAAAGTACCATCGTTCGCAGCAAATTACCCAGCTTTCAGGAGAACAGCGACCACGACACCACACAACCCTGCCACAGCAACCTCTGCAAGATATGCCAGATCATCAACACAGATACCATCATCACATGTGAGGACACTACCCACCAGGTACATACTCATGTGACTCGGCTAACGTTGTCTACCTCATACGTTGCAGGAAAGGATGCACCGGAGCATGGTACATCGGCGAGACCATGCAGACACTGAGACAACGTATGAACGGACACCGCACAACAATCGCCAGGCAGGATTGTTACCTCCCAGTCAGGGAACACTTCAGCAGTCAAGGACATTCAGCCTCGGATCTGCAGGTTAGCGGTCTTCGAGACACACAACGCAAAATCATCGAGCAGAAACTGATAGCCAAGTTCCGCACCCATGAGGACGGCCTCAACCGGGATCTTGGGTTCATGTCACACTACATGACGTAGAGTCATCCAGACTCGAGTCGTCGTTGGCTTGTTCACAGATGTGATTTCCAGTTTAAAAAAAAGTAAAAATTTTAAAGTTTATGGTTTTCCATACAGACTGCATCTGACACATTAGACCCCCTGTGACCCCACCTCATTGTCTTAGCTGTATCTTGCTATGTCTTTGATATAATGCCTTCCTGACCTGATTGTTTCTCTGCCGACGTGTGATAAAAGGCAGTCAGAAAGATTAACTGTAGTCGTCTGACATTGTACGCTACACAGGCATTGTTCTCTGTCTATATATGCTTTGCCGATTCGTATTCCTTCACTTCACCTGACGAAGGGGCAGCAGCTCCGAAAGCTTGTGATTTCAAATAAAACTGTTGGACTATAACCTGGTGTTGTGCGACTTCTCACTTTCGTATTTGAAAAGGGGAGAGGAATAGTGAGAAACAAAAAGAAAAATTACAAAGTTATCTTTTTAGGAGAAATTATCGTAAGTACCACACAGTGATTGCTTACATAAGAGTTTGGATAAGGCGAGTTAAGTGGAACTTCTACAAGTTACTATTGAATGCAAGTTGTGTGCTACATATGTAAGCACTCATACAATCTCAGCAGTCATAGGTTTGTGAAACTTGTAATATTTTTTCTGGGAAGACCTGCGTCATAAGAGAGCAGGAGATCATAAATATTTCTGCTGCTGTCCCCGACGAGTTAAACGTGTGCAGGACGCAGTGAAAGGGAAAAAAAAAGAGCCATGGCCCGTTTAACAGCGGTGCCCAAGGATGACTCCACCAAACTACCTCAATCTCAGGTGTGGACCGGCAGCAAGTCGGGTGGTGAGATACTCGACCTGCTGGAGCCTCCCAGGAGGTCCTCGGTTAGGCTGATCATGCACAGTATGGTGATGTTTGGCAGGGAGTTCTGCTACGCCGCTGAAGGTGCTTTCGTGACCCCGGTGCTGCTAAGTGTCGGGCTCCCTAGCAGCCTCTACAGTGTGGTGTGGCTCATCAGCCCCATTCTGGGCTTCGTCCTCCAACCCATCGTCGGCTCCGCCAGCGACTACTGCCGGTCCAAATGGGGCAGGAGGAGACCCTACATCTTGGCCATCGGAGTCCTGATGGTGCTGGGAATGACCCTGTTTCTGAACGGAGACGCCTTGGTAACAGGCAAGTAGCATTCTTCAAAACTTTTTAATACGAATCCGAGTTATGCAACTGCAGCCTTGTCTCAAACCACTCTCTCAGAACTTAAACGTTAATATTTCACATTCTTACAAGCTCAAAAGTCTCGATTTTAGTAGTCTAAAAAAACTTTTCTTAATGAACTAACGATATTTGCCTGTAAACCTGTCTCGGTTGAATAGTAAATAGTTTTAAAAATACGAAAGTGATAACCGTAAGTATTGCAGTTACACTCGTTAATCTTCCTTCAAAGAGATCAGGAATACATGAGAATGTACACTGCAAATCTACACAAAATAACTTCAAACTCAAATGTTGACGAACCCCCTTAAGATTAATGATCTGATTGAAAATTTATTTTAGCTACCACAAACGACAGGAATAAAAGGCAAATTTGGGGTATCCTTATTACTGTTTTCGGCGTGGTCGTCTTTGACTTCTCAGCTGACTTCATCGAGAGCCCCATCAAGGCGTATTTGTTTGATGTCTGCTCCCATCAAGACAAAGAGAGGGGCTTACACTTCCATGCACTGTTAACTGGTGAGTGATTCCTTTTAATCCTGTCAGTTGGCCGTGTGTAATTATCACGAGTTTCTCCTTGACTTCAGCAGAACTCAACTCGTGATCTTGTCAACCAGAGGCAGAAAAACAGGCACAAAAAACGAGCAGTTAGTTAACTTTCAGGTGCAAAAGAATCCCTTCGATTTATTATTTCTGAAATCACTTTCAAAACAATTGACTAAATGTAATCTACAGGTGGAGTGGGGTTAAGGGACAGTTGGGCCCACAGAGATAATTTAGTTCCATTCTATCCTTATGATAAATTTCAATGTCCATATGTGTAATGAAAACTTCTGGAGCTGTAATGCCGGTGGTGAGGCAGCTCCTTCACTTGGTGGGGGGGGGTGTGTAGGATTGCCAACTCTAGTTAAATGTATTCCTGGAGCTTTCACATGACTTTGAGCCTCCCACACTCCCGCCATTGGACAACTAACACGTCCATCCTCTCGGTGCACCGCCTTCCCACACCAATTGGAAAGCGAAAACACTCTTCATTACCCAATTGAATGATTCTTGACTGTCAGTCAAACAGCCATTTCCCCCCCTCTCCAATATTTTTATAATTAATGAACAGAAGTGTTTGAAGAAAATGAAAAAAACACTTTTTTTAAACATTTGATTTTTAAAAAATCAAATAATTTTTCTCCCTAGTTGCTCGCAGCAGTGTCCTGGAAATTAATCTGCAATTCCTGGCGACTTCTACCCTAACTGGGGGAAGGGTGTAATTACAGCATGAAAATATATACTTAGGCAATTTTCATTATAAATTTTTGCATAGGAATTTATAACCGGAGAAAATGACAAAGTACAAGCAGCGGTAAGATCTTTAATATATTGCTAGCTGATCTGTGACATTGCACACGGTGGGGGGGGAGGGGGCAGGAATTTCCATGGGAGTTCTCCCCATCATCCACCTTAACTTTGGAAGAAGAGCCATGGAAACGTGGACAGAGGAACTGATTATGGGGCAATGTTGAAAACCGGAAGTAAGGTTTTGTAGACAGGAAATTAGGACAGACATAAGATTTTCAATAAATTATTGTGTATATATTAGTCAGTTGGCAAATTGGGGAATATAGCCTTTCTCTTGCCTCTATCTAACATCTTCATGTTGCTGTTTCTCTCTGTTGCTTCTTTTCTTCTGTCATCCCCTCTTTCTCTTTTTTTCTCTTTCCTTAACTTTTCTTCAGGTGGTGGATGGTGTGGGGTGATGGGGAAAGGAACCACAAATGGTTGCTGGCAGCATTTTGGTGGGGGTTGCAGGGAAAATATGATTCTCAGTGGCTCCTTTCCCATTCCCTCCTCAACCACTCATGCTTCCCCCACCTCCTCGCTCTCATAACATCCCCTTCAAATTCCCATTACTGATTCTCCTTCTGGCAGTCCCAACACCCTGTATCCTTGCCCTCCTTCCTGCTGTGATGTCACTCACCATCCTTAACCCTCTTCACTCCTGCACTCTCATTCACTCTCCCCAAGGAAGGGTGGCGAGAGGCCAAAGGCTCCCTCAACCTCAACCAGTTTCCATCCTCCCCCTCCTCCTTCTATCCTCCCCTCCTGTATGTTTCCTTGAAAGTAGCTTTGCTTTCAAAATTCAACTTAAAAAACAAACAGTCAAATTAGAATCAGTAAAGAAACTGCCTTTGCCTCCATTTGTGCCTTTCCCTCATTCTCCCTTTCTTCCTCCCTTTGTTTCATAGAGATTCTAATTTCTAATGTCTATCTCTCAGCTATAAGCAATTATCATTTAAAAAAAATTTGTTTATGGTATGTGGGCGTCGCTGGCAAAGCCACCATTTATTGCCCATCCCTAATTGCCCTTGAGAAGGTGGTGGTGAGCCGTCGCCTTGAACCGCTGCAGTCCATGTGGTGATGGTACTGCCACAGTGCTGTTAGGGAGGGAGTTCCAGGATTTTGACCCAGCGACGATGAAGGATCGGCGATATACTTCTAAGTCAGGATGGTGTGTGACTTGGAGGGGAACTTGCAGGTGATGGTGTTTCCATGCGCCTGCTGCCCTTGTCCTTCTCGGTGGATGATGTTGTGGGACTGGGAGGTGCTGCCGAAGAAGCCTTGGTGAGGTGCTGCAGTGCATCTTGTAGATGGTACACACTGCAGCCACGGTACACTGGTGGTGGAGGGAGTGAATGTTTAAGGTAGAGGATGGGGTGCCAATCAAGTGGGCTGGTTTGTCCTGGATGGTGTCGAGCTTCTTGAGTGTTGTTGGAGCTACATTCATCCAGGCAAGTGGAGAGTATTCCATCACACTCCTTACTTGTGCCTTGTAGATGGTGGAAAGGCTTTGGGGAGTCAGGAGGTGAGACACTTGCCGCAGAATACCTAGCTTCTGACCTGGTCTTGTTGCCTTAGTATTTATGTGGCTGGTCCAGTTAAGTTTCTGGTCAATGGTGACCCCCAGGATATTGATGATGGGGGATTCGGCGATGGTAATGCCATTGAATGTCAAGGGGAGGTGGTTAGACTCTCGCTTGTTGGAGATAGTCATTGCCTGGCACTTCTGTGGCGCGAATGTTACCTGCCACTTATCAGCCCAAGCCTGAACGTCATCATTGAACTGTTCTAACTGTTAACAAAACACAGATGAGATCACTTTTCTGGCTTCCAAATTCAAATGCTACTATTTTTGAAAACTAAAGTAACATTAAATAAAGAGAAATAAAAACAGAAAATGCTGGAGATGGTCAGGCAGCATCTGTGAAGAGAGCAACAGAGTTAACGTTTCAGGTCGATGACCTTTCTTCAGAACTCTGACGAAAGGTCATCGACCTGAAATGTTAACTCTGTTTCTCTCTTCACAGATGCTGCCTGATCTGCTGAGTATCTCCAGCATTTTCTGTTTTTATTTCAGATTTCCAGCATCTGCAGTACTGTATTTTCTTTTTGTATTAAATAAAGAGAGATTGTCTCTCTCTGCTGTATCTCACTTACTTTCACCCCAGTCTCTGTCTCTCCCGTCGCTTAATACACTTGATGAAGTTAATAAAACACAATACTAAAGCTAAAACAGGTGTGCAATTAGTAAACTGTCACTTTTTCCTCACTGTCACACACACAGATATATATACCCATACAGTCCTTAAAAAATATATTGAATTTTTTTTTTTAACTCAAGGCTTTTGAAATGTGTCTATTTTTCAAAATTACTTGTAGAAAAGCTACTGAGCAGAAAATGCTGGAAGCTAAGAAAACTATTCCGTCAGTACGGTCGCATAGTGGTTTTGTTACTGGACTAGTAATCCAGAGGCCTGGACTAATAATCCGGAGTCATGAGTTCAGATCCCACCATGGCAGCTGGGGGATTTAAACTCCGTTAATTAACTAAATCTGCAATTTAAAAAAAAAGCTGTTATCAATAATGGTGACCATGAAACTACCGGATTGTCGTAAAAACCCAACTGGTTCACTAATGTCCTTTTTAGGGAAGGAAATCTGCCAACCTCACCTGGTCTGGCCTATGTGACTCCAGACCCACAGCAATGTGGTTGACTCTTAATTGCCCTCTGAAATGGCCTAGCAAGCCATTCAGTTGTATCAAACCACTACAACAAAGTCACGGAGTACCTTCACCACAAGGACTGCAGCAGTTCAAGAAGGCGGCTCACCACCACCTTCTCGAGGGCAATTAGGGATGGGCAATAAATGCCGGCCTTGCCAGCGATGCCGACATCCCATGTACTAATTTAAAAAAGTACAGCTGACTGAATGGTACTGATGTATCCTGGGAAATTAGTTACACATGTTCAGACTACGCTATCTAAATTTAGCTCACAAAGTTGCAGCTGTGGGCAAAAATATCACGTCCAAGCCTAGGCTTTTGGAAGAGACTGGACTGGAGCCATTAGTTGAAAACTTTAATGAAGATACGAAAGACAACTCCATGGAAAATTTTACCATATTGTTATGAGATATTTCAACCATTAATTTGGACATTCATCATTTCAGTTACTGAGAAATAAAATATTAAATGAAAAAAATTAAGAAAATATTTTGAACGATTGTGAGATCATGGTGACCAGCGACCATTTACAAACCCTTTACAAATGTGGACGTATGACTGTAATGGACTGTTCCCTGGTTGCGCTGATGGCTATACAAAGCTTTTTTAAACCCAGCACTAGGAGATCTGTACAAAGGGACTGTGGTGACTCAGTGAGACTTTTATCCCTCTCTCCTTCCCTGGAGAGAAGCACTTACCCTCCGTGTAGCATCTTCACCTGACTTCATCACCAAGATTGGAAACTCACCTTTGTATGGATTAAGAAGCACAATTGCATATCCTGACACTGTGGACCACAGAATGTTTGAGCATCAGCTTGCCACACCACTACATTATTAATGTAATGTCGGTTAACAATAATTGGACAACATCATGTGACTGGAACAGAGCAAGATTTCTTTTTAATTTAATTTTATTCACATTCCATTTTGTTTATATAGAAGGTAGACCTCAGGGAATAAAAGACAAGCCAATGAGTCGTACACACAGTGGTGGCTGCAATAGGAATTGGTTATTTTAATGAACCAACTGCTTCTCAGTATGTGTCCTGCTTTGTTTATTTCTCACACAGTACATGTTTTATATCAGATGGAAACTATTAAATGATGTACATAGCGTCCGGCGGTAAGTCAGGGGGCGCTACAGAAAATCGCGGCTAGGGCGCGAGTGTGGCGCTGCGCACGGTGATGACGTCTTCACCAGCGGCGCAGCACCGCGGGGCGCTAACGGTTACCGCTGCCACTAACCTCCCGCTGAATTTCGAGGGAGGCATTGGTGGCGCTGTGCCCGGGCGCTAGTTGCTTTGCTCCCTCTTAGGGCACTAACGGGAGGCGCAAAGCAACCGAATTTATCCCCCCTAGAGTCTATAATTAAGGATAGGGTGACTGAACACCTCAAATTTTCAGTTGATCAGAGAGAGCCAGCATGGTAGGTCATGCTTGACAAATCTGATTGAATTTTTTGAAGAGGTGACTAAAGTAGTGGACGGGGGAATGTCTATGGATGTTATTTTTCCAGAAGGCATTTGATAAAGTCCCACATAAGAGACAGTTATCTAAGGTAGAAGCCCACAGAGTTGAGGGCAAATTATTGACCTGGTTAGGACATTGGCTGAGTGGCAGGAGACAGGCAGTAGGGATAATGGATAGGTACTCAAATTGGCAGGATGTGACTTATGATGTTCCGCAGGGATCTGTGTTGGGGCCTCAACTATTCACAATATTTATTAACGACTTGGATGATGGCATAGAAAGTCATGTATCCAAATTTGCCAATGACACAAAGATAGGTTGCATTGTAGTCAGTGTAGATGAAAGCATAAAATTACAAGGAATATGGATAGATTAAGTGAATGGGCAAAACTGTGGCAAATGGATTTCAATGTAAGCAAATGCGAAGTCATCCACTTTGGACCTAAAAAGGATAGAGCTGGGTACTTTCTAAATGGTAAAAAGCTACAAACAGTGGATGTCCAAAGAGACTTGGGGGTCCAGGTACATAAATAATTAAAACATCATGAACAGGTACAGAAGATGATCAAAAAGGCTAATGGAATGCTGGTCTTTATATCTAGAGTACAAGGGGGCAGAAGTTATGCTGCAGCTATACAATACACTGGTTAGACCACACCTGGAGTACTGTGAGCAGTTCTGGGCAACACACCTTATATTGGCCTTGGAGGGAGTGCAGCGTAGGTTTACCAGAATGATACCCGGACTTCAAGGCTTAAGTTACGTGGAGAGATTACACAAATTAGGCTTGTATTTCCTAGAATTTAGAAGGTTAAGGGGTGATCTGATCGAAGTTTTCAGGATATTAAGGGGAACAGATAGGGTAGATAGAGAGAAACTATTTCCGCTGGTTAAGGATTCTAGGACTAGGAGGCATAGTCTAAAAATTAGAGCCAGACCTTTCAGGAGTGAAATTAGGAAACCCTTCTACACACAAAGGGTGGTAGAAGTTTGGAACTCTCTTCTGCAAACGGCAATTGATGCTAGATCAATTGTTAATTTTAAATCTGAGATTGATAGCTTTCTGTTAACCAAAGGTATTAAGGGATATGGGCCAAAGGCAGGGATATTGAGTTAGATCGCAGATCAGCCATGATCTCATTGAATAGCAGAACAGGTTCGAGGGGCTGAATGGCCTTCTCCTGTTCCTATGTATTAAAAAAGCTAATGCTAATTGAAGAGGGTTCATATAAAAGCCACAAAATGCAAAGTTATAGATATAGTCTGAAAGACTTTAAATTGTCTAAGTGGAACAGTGGGTTATCTCTGTACTTTTGCCTCCTGGGACTTGGGTTTGAACCCATCTCTGAAACAAAATGCTGTGAGGGTCCTACATGAAATAAAGTTAATTAGCTACAATCCAGTTCCTAGTGGATGTTAGTTCACATTATAAAACTACCCTCAAATTGGCAATCTCACTCGCGTCTTCAAGAATGACCAGTGTGGGAAGTGGAAAAATTCCCACTGGTATAATCAAATTCCTACTGGTATAATCAGGATACAATCATAATATGGGGTTAAGTTTTGTTAAAATCAACAGGGAAAGTGAGGAAAAAAGATATTTAAAAATCTGACACTCCAGTGCAGTACTGAGGTACTACTGCACTGTCGGAGATGCCGTCTTTTGGATGAGACGTTAAACCAAGGCCCTGTCTGCCCTCTCAGGTGGACGTAAATGATCCCATGGCATTATTTCAAAGAACAGGTAAATATAAGTTGGTCACTAATAAATCCAATGGGGAATTCAGGAGAAACTTCTTTACCCAGAGAGTAGAATAGGGAACTCGCTACCACAAGGAGTAGTTGAGGCGATTAGCATAGATGCATTTAAGGGGAAGCTAGATAAACACTTGAGGGAGAAAGGAATAGAAGGACATGTTGATGAGGTTGGATGAAAAAGGATGGGAGGAGGCTCGTGTGGAGCATAAACACCGGCATGGAACTGTTGGGCTGAATGGCCTGTTTCTGTGCTATAAACACTATGTAAAAAATCTATTGGAATAAAAGGGATTGCAGGTGTAGATAATCGAAGGCTGTATCTAACACTCGGGATGATGTGACCATCTATATACCAAAGCCTGTCCGGCTTAGTGAACTATTGGGAGGGATTTTTGACTTCTGCTAAAAATGGTGTGAAATTGGTGGAGTGGCCATGCCACCCACCTACAGCTGGCATCGGGAAACCTGAATCATTTTCAGATTCGTGCCCCATTTGAATGCAGCCAACGATCTGCAGGCACCAAACAAATGCTCCATGACAGCTCGCTAGTTGTGGGAGGGCGGGAGATCCGGTGGGTCCGATACTGACCCGGCCAGCAGGACTGGTCTGGGATCTCCGAGGGGTCAAGCACGGACCGGCACTGGGACGAAGTATTTTAGTAAAGCCAGGAGGACCACTACTGCTCTTCTTGACCTCACCGAAAGTAAAAGATAAAAAGGTTTGGTGCCCTTTTGTGGCATAGGCACTAGCGGTCCCTTTAAGGACTACTGGTCAAACCATTTACCACTTAGTAAATAAGCAGAGTGTGCGCTGCACATGCTCTGCCCATTTGTATCCAAAATCATAATCGGTGTCCAACAACAGCATAGGACCTCGATTTGCATATTCAATTTTAAAGGGGGTGAGAGAGCTGGGGGTGTTTGTGCACAAATCGTTGAAGGTAGCAGGACAGATTAACAAAGCACTTAATGAAGCATATGGGATCCTGGGCTTTATAAACAGAGGCATAGGGCTGGATTTTATCAATGGGGGCATGTTGGGGGCGGGACTGCTGGTTGTCGGGTTTCAGTCCCGCCCCCAACGACGTCCGGCCAACCCACGCTATTTTCCCTTGATTGACCTTGTTAAGCCCGCCCTGCGTTCTTAGCAGGCCAATTAAGAGAAAGCCGGTGATTTTTGTCAGATGAATTGTCATTGTTTGACAGCTTTGAGAAGCTGTCAAACACTGACAATCTCTGTTCTTTGGTGAGTCCTTGTACTCAAGACTCACCAAACCTCTTTCCTGAGCAGAAATCAGATGGCTGTTGCATCGGAGAATGCAGCAGCCATTCTGTCATCTCTGCCGTGGAGATGAGGAGCCTTCGGATCCCCAAGTGTTGAAGCCTGCAGGAAGAAACAAAGGTAAGGAAACTTTTTCTAACACTTTTCACTCACCTCCCATACTTACCTCTCCACACTTGCACCCATCACTCACCTCCACAGCGCACTTTTCGACCCCTCTCACCCCTGCAGACCCACTGCTCGCCTCGCTGACCCTGGTGGGGTCTCCCGACGTCAAGAAGCCCGCACTTGTGTTGGTAAAATGGGGGTGAGCCTCTTCACTGCCTGTTAACTAACTGTTAACAGGCAGTTAAGTGGCTGTAATCCCCTTCCCGCCTTGAGGAGACGGATCCCTGCGCGAGTCGGGGACCTGCCTCCTGGGAAGATGGCAAAGAGGTGGGTTGGGAGCGAGTTTGGTACCCGCTCTCAGTTTTTGGCCATTTTCCCGGCAGTCCCGCCTCCCCAGGGCTGGCAACACCCCCCCCCCCCCCCAGAGAGTAGAAAAGCCAGGAAGCTATGCTAAACCTATTTTTTTTAAAAATCTAGTTCGGCCCCAGCTGGAGTATTGTGTCCAATTCTGGGCACCTCACTTTAGGAAGGGCGTGAAGACTTTGGAGAGGGTACAAGAGAGATTTATTGGAATGATTCCAGAGATGAGGGATTACAGTTACGTGGACAGACTGGAGAAACTGGGGATGTTTTCCTTGGAGCAGAGAAGGCTAAGAGGAGATTTGATGGAGGTGTTTAAAATCATGAAGGATTTAGATAGAGTAAATAAAGAGAAACTGTTTCCAATGGCTGAAGGGTCAATAACCAGAGGGCACAGATTTAAGGTGATTGGCAAAAGAACCAGAGAGGCGACATGAGGAAAAACTTTTTTATGCAACAAGTGGTTAGGTTAAGGAAAGCACTGCCTGATAGGGTGGTGGATACAGATTCAATAGTAGCCTTCAAAAGGGAACTGGATAAATACTTGAATATGAAAAATTGCAGGAATACAGGGAAAGAGCGGGGGAGTGGGAATAATTGGATTGCTCTCTGAAAGAGCCGGCGCAAACTCGATGGGCTGAATGGCCTCCTTCTGTGCTGTACTATTCTGGAATTCTATGAATTAAATAGACCTTACAGCACTGAAACAGGCTATTCGGCCATTGTTTAATCTCAATACGAGCCTCCTCCCACTCTTATTTACTTCATCTCATTCTATCGACATTGAGACCCATCAGAAACAGGTGGGCATGCTGTGTCGCCTATTTTCAGACTTGCCTGAAAATTGCATCAGATGGGCCTCGGGTGTTCAAGGAACAGATTGTTTTTCCACTGCTGGTCATCTGGTGTTTTTTTTTGGCGAGAAACAGTCAGACAGCAGTTGAAAATCGCCCATGTTATGTTAGATTCAGATCCTGGAGCGAATGTTCAATTATTTTTAGGGGACAGGGGGCAATTTCTGAGTTCTTTCTTATTTTGGAAACTTTTCCTGTGGTTATTCACCTTTATTGAGATATTGAGTAAGTTGGGTGGAGTGCATTTCAGTTCAAATGCATGGGGTTGAATAGAATCTGTCAGCTGAATGAGGCTCTGTGTTTTCAAAATCAAACTTATAATTAACATTTTACTATTTTTTTATTCTTTTTATTGAAACAACAATGTTGGTTACATTGGGGCTTTGGGGAGTTGCTGAGTTAATACATATAGCTCAAATTCCATGTATCCTTGTTATCTGATAATTCAGGTCCCTTAGGCTGTCAGACTTCGCAATCTTCCCAATCTAGTTTACTAATGTATCCCCAACATCTACTCATTTAAAAAAAAAATGAGGGAAAGAAACTTTCACCGTTCCCTAAACTATTTGGAACCGGATACTGACGGTGACACTGATGGGCTAAACAGTAGTAAGTTACTTTGATACAAATTGCTCCATTTCTATAAATGTTCATGACTTTTTCTTTGTGTAGGCCTTGGAGGTGCTCTAGGCTACCTAGCTGGTGCCATAGACTGGAAGAACACTTTTCTGGGACGT
The DNA here is from genome assembly GCA_030390025.1 of Squalus acanthias. Taxonomy (NCBI): domain Eukaryota; kingdom Metazoa; phylum Chordata; class Chondrichthyes; order Squaliformes; family Squalidae; genus Squalus; species Squalus acanthias. Next base: position 38,276,986 of record CM059426.1, on the reverse strand, counting down.
ATTTTAGGATCTGAGTATCAGGTTATTTACGTTTTTGCAACAACTATTTTCACCATATTTCTAATAATACACCTGTTCAGCATTCCGGAAATTCCATTTGGTCAAGATGTAAATCTTCAGCAATCACATTTGTTGGAAAATAATAATCCTGGCTATGGAGCCATTGAGAGTCCAGCAGATGGTCACCATGATCCAGATTTTAAAAAGCCAAGATCTTTGTCAGTGGTGGGAGAATCGGAAGACAGTTTGCAAATCACCTGCATTAAACCACCAGAGGAAAAGGTAATTATGCTTTAGTGTGAGTTTTATTTTACAATTCAGGGAAGACTTTTTTAGTGTAGTTTACTCAAGGATGATTGTCTTCTAAATCAATTTAAAGGTTTCTTCATATTGGCTTGTTTTCCATGACCGGACCAGTTCATGTATCTATAGACAAGGCATGTCATTTTCAACAATATATCATATACTGCATTTTCTTTAAAAAATCAACTTTTTCATGTATTTAGGGAGTTAGCAGGGATACAAATAATTCTATTTTTAAATATCATGGAAAATGTCAAAAACTCTCTGAAAATGTATTTGTAATTCCAGATAAATTTTTATTTGACCTCGTACAATCATATCAGCCCATTGAGACTATAAACTCAAGAAATAATTACTTAAACCATGGAACAGGTAATCCCATATGAAGATATTTTTTAATTTATATCACACATATGGCTTCCAGCTCCATAAAATATTTTTGTATTTCAGTAGAACCGCTCCACGACTTGTGGAGTAGCATTTTGTAGAGGATTTCTGAATGTTTACACAGACTGCATTGGTTATTGGTGCAAGTGAATTTAGCTGCACTAATATATTTTTATATTTGTTTTCAGGTACTGCGACGTATAACCCTAAAGTCCCTGGTTAAAGCTCTGTCCAATATGCCTTCTCATTACCGTTTTTTGTGTATTAGTCACCTCATAGGATGGACAGCATTTCTCTCAACTATGCTATTCTTCACTGACTTCACAGGACAGGTAAAAATAAAATGTGCCATTGCCTAATCTTGATTTTAAAATTACATCTGATGGTTTTTTGACACCGATTATGAACAAATTTTGTTAACCAGAAAACCAATTAATTCAGCCAAATTGTACTTTTCATTCCCACAAATGCCTCATAACATACATATAGGTGTGCAGTATCTTTTTTCTGACACTTCGTTCTGCCTACATGCATTTATTTTGGTGCCTTATCACAGCATCAGGACCTCCCCAAAGTACTTTACAACCAATGAATTACCAGCACCCTATTTGTGCACGACAAGGTCTCACAAGCAGTTATTGAATGAATGATCAGATAATCTAGTTCTGCTGATGTTGATTGAGGGTGGAATATTGACCAGACTGAAGAACTCACTGCTCTTCTTCAAATAGTACCATGGGATCTTTGCATCAAGCTGAGTTAGACAGATATGGCTGTGGTTTAATATTTCATCCGAAATACAGCATTTCCAACAAAGCAGCACTCTGTGAGCACTCCCTGAGTACTGAACTGAAGTGGCTGCCCAGATTATGTGCTCAAGGCCTTTAGTGAGGCTTAAATGCATGATCCTCAATTCAGAGGAGAGTGTTACCAACTCATCTAAGTTGACAGATAGGTGAATGTTATCTGTGTGTAGCAAAATGGTAATCTGGAATATAGTAAACATGTTTATGATTTTGCTACAAATAACGAAGAGCGGAAACTTTCCCTTAGGTTGATAAAAGTTTTTATCATTTTAAAAGATAAACTTTTAATAATTTCCACCATTTACTTCTTCCAAAATGCTGCCCTGTACGTGTTGTGATCTGGTTGACAATGACCTCTCCAGATCGTCACCCAAGACCTGCAGTCGTTCGTTCAATGCCTCCACATGGAATTGACAGACTTGCCTGCATTTCTCATGAAGTCGGGAAAGGTTTGCAGATGTTCCTGCAGCTGCTATTTTCTCCAGCCACAATGAGTTGTGCCCCTCTCGGATGTTTGCTCTACCGCACTTACACTGCCATATTGGGGACCCAGAAATTTCCAGGTCATGAGGTTTATGTCGCTGTGGTTGTGTTCTTCTCGCCACTCATTCCTTTGCATTTTTTTAAACATTTCCGATATTCTTGAATTGAAATTTCTTTGTCAAACTGTTGTGAATGTACTTGGTGACCTTTTTAAATGTTATCTTAATATAATTTCTTAATTGAATGCCAAATCAATGGATTTGACTCTTTTTACATCTTTCTGAAAAAGGTTTTAGAACAATAGGGCAGTTTTAATAGTGCACTTCAATTCCCCTAATATAGACCGGGGGGGGAAACAGTATAAAGGGCAAGGGGTTGGGGGGGGGGGTTGGCGGTTGGGAGGTGGTGCGGTGGATGTAATTCTTGAAATGTGTACAGAAGAACTTCCTTGATTAGTATATTTCCAGCCCAATGAGGAAGGAAGCAGTGCTGGATGTAGTTCTGGGGAATGAAGTGGGGCAAGTGGAGCACGTTTTAGTAGGAGAGCATTTGGGAAACAGTGATCACTGTATCATTAGGTTTACAGTAGTCATGGAAAGGGACATGGAAAAATCAAAGACAAAGATACTCAACTGGAAGAGGGCTAATTTCAGTGTGCTGAAAAGGGATCTGGCCCAGGTGGATTGGAGACACAGATTAGCAGGTCAAACAGTAAATGAGCAATGGGAGGCATTCAAAGAGGAGATAGTTCGGGTACAGACTAGACACGTTCCCACGAGGGGGAAAGGAAGGGCATCCAAAGCTAAAGCTCCTTGAATGACTAAAGATATAGAGATTACATTTAAACAGAAAAAGGAGGTTTATGACAAATGTCAGATTCATAATAGAGTAGAGAATCAAGCAGAATATAGAAAGTGCAGAGGAAAACTGAAAAGGAAATAAGAGGGGCAAAGAGAGTGTATGAGTAAAGATTAGTGAATAACACAAAAGGAAACATTTAAGTCTTTTCTAAACATAAAAAAAGTAAAAGGGTAGTCAAAGGAAGGGTGGGACTGATTAGGGACCAAAAAGAAGATCGTTTTGTGGAGGCAGAGGCATGGCTGAGATACAAAATGAGCACTTTGGCAGCATCCTCTTCTTTAGTGAAGACAGTTGCAATGTCACAGTAAAGGAAGGGGTAGTAGAGAAATTGGATAGGATAAAAATAGATATGGGAGTTTTGCTAGAGGGCTGGAAGATTGCAAACGTTACATCCCTGTTCAAAAAAGAGGAGAGGGATAAACCCAGTAACTACAGGCCAGTCAGCCTAACATAGGTGGTGGGGAATCTTTGAGACAATTATCTGGGACAAAATTAATTGTCATTTGGGAAAAACATGGGTTAATAAATGACAGCCAGCACAGATTTGTTAAAGGCAAATCATGTCTGACAAACTTGATTGAGTTCATTGATGAAGTAACGGAGAGGGTTGATGAGGGTAGTGTGGTTATATATATATATATATGAGCTTTCAAAAGGTGTTTGATAAAGTACAACAAAATAGACGTTAACAAAATTGAAGCCCATGAGGTTAAAGGGGCAGTGGCAATGTGGATATAAAATTGGCTAAGGGGCGGTGAGTGGTTGTTTTTCAGACTGGAGGACTACTGCTATTTTTGGCATATATTAATAACCTGGACTTGCGTAAACAATTTCAAAGTTTTCAGATGAGGCGAAACTTGGAAATGTTGTAAACAGTGAGGAAAATAGCAGCAGACTTCAGGAGGACATAGACTGGTGAAATAGGCAGACACATGGCAGATGAAATTTAACGCAGAGTAGTGTGAAGTGATGCTTTTTGGAAGGACGAATGAGGAGAGGCAATATAAACTAAATGGTACAATTTTAAATGGGGTGTAAGACCAGAGACACCTTGGGGTTTACATACACAAATCTATGAAGGTGGCAGGACAAGTTGATAAGGCTGTTAAAAAAGCATACGGGATACTTGGCTTTACAATAGAGTACAAAAGCAAGTAAGTTATGCTAAACCTTTGTAAATCACTGGTTAGGCCTCAGCTGGAAGTATTGGCCCAGATTTTGCGGTTAGCGGTGAAGTAATAGTGCTCGCCACTGACCTCGAAGAAAGCTGGCCACAAAGATCTAGCAATCTCTGTGGTATGGATTTCCCCTTTCCTGATGTTAATTTGAATCTGGCGCCAAGTCTAGGGGATCTCCAACGTCCAGCAACAGTGATGTTATCAAGCTGGCTAAACAGCCAATAACATTGAAGAATTCTCACAGACAGCAAACCAGGAAGTAAAATGCACTGATTATCCTTCACTTTTTAAATCATTTTACAGAGACCGAAATAAAGTTTGGGACATACATATGGGATTAAGGTAGAAGCTGAAATATCATAAACAAACTTGGAAAAAAAATAATTATGTTAAAAACCATGGAATTTTTATCATAATGGAAAAATTTGACATTCCACAAATATAAAATTACTTTTTCAGTGCCAGGACGGTTGTTCAGCAGTAGTTATGACTCAGCTAGGCGTTAAAAACCCAGTTACCTCTCATTGAACAAGGCTTAACTTTTTCGGGGGTTTTTAACAGCGATATTAGAGCGTAAAGGCTGAAGTTCTCGTCAGTTCAGTGATTTCAATTGCTTGCCCGCTGCGGGGAGTTCAACAGCGTGCCCTGTGGAGGAGCAGGGAATGACTGACAGCAGCTTCTGGATTTCCGTGTTTAACTGCGCATGTGCGGACGCCAGAGGTTGCTGTCAGTTTCACAATGACGGCGAACGCTGACTGTTTCACCATCATTACCATCTCTAATTCTGGGTCATTGAGTTCAGTTCTGGGTACCATACTTTAAGAAGGATGTCAAGGCCTTGGAGAGGGTGCAGAGGAGGTTTACAAGAATGGTACCAGAGATGAGTGGCTTCAGTTATGTGGAGAGACTAGAGAAGCTGGGATTGTTCTCCTTAGAGCAGAAAAGGTTTAGGGGGGATTTAATAAAGGTGTACAAAATTGTGTGGGGTTTTGATAGAGTAAATAGGGAGAAACTGATGCCACTGGCCAGAGGACGCAGATTTAAGATCATTGGATACAGAGCCAGAGGGGAGATGAAAAGAATTTTTTTAAGCAGCGAGTTGTTATGATCTGGAATGCACTGCCTGAAAGGGAAGTGGAAGCAGATTCAATAATAACTTTCAAAGGGGAATTGGATATATACTTGAAGGTGACAACATTTCTGGGCTATGTAGAAAGAGCAGGGGAGTGGAACTAATTGGATAGTTCTTTCAAATAGCTGACACAGGCACGATGAGCCGAAGGGCTACCTTCTGTGATGTGATTCTATAATTCTGATCAGCCAGGGTTCATGTTCATGCTCCTGATCGCTATCCAGTGATGCATGCATGTGATGAATGTTGAGTGAGAGCAGGATTGGGCTTGACTGTGATCCCATCCACGATCGAATGGCCTGGCACCACCCCCTCTTTGCTCACAAATCAGATGTAGTCACTTGGTAAGGTGCTGGAGAGCTTCCAGCCCTTGTGAAACTGTAGCTCAGTAAGAGCACGTTTCCTTCAGGAGAGGAGGGAAGAAAAAAATTGTGAATAATTTACATAAAATTTCAACACGGAAGCAGGCCTTTTGGATCAATCGGCCTGTATTAGTATTTATTCTCCCCATGAACAGTAGTCCTAATCCCATGTGCCCACCCTGTTCCCATATGCCTTTGAGAAATTAGGGGTAAAATTCCCATTGGCGGGGACGCAAGATGGATGGTAGTAGAATGGCTGCCCGTTCTACACCCCGCCTGATTTTCCTTCCCATTGAAGTTGATGCAAAGGAAAATCGGGCAGGGTGTATAATCGGCAGCCTATCCACTACCGTCTGTCCCTTCCCTGCCACAGTTGAATTTTACCCCCACCCCCCCGGCCTCATGTATAGAAATATTTATAGGGTGGATTGTATTTCAGAACAGGAAAACAGTAATGGGTTCAACTAAATCAGCTGTGTAGCTGTGTTTACATTTTTTAATATATATAATATAATATATACGCGCACACACACACAGACATAGTTTGTGAGGGATGGTTTGATTTCACTTATTTTTCCTCGGCCAGCAGCAGGTGTTATGAGAAACAGAAATGAATTCCAGGCTTCCATGAACAAAACACGTAATCTGACCAGCAATGGTATTATTCTGTATTTCAAGGGGATAATTGATAGATAAATAGCTTAGTGAGTAAAACCAAATAGAACAGAGATTCCTAGGTTGGCTTACTGCTCAGTGCTGGGTCAGCTGATCTCCGCCAGAGCAACAGGTTTGGTGCCATATTGGCCTCTGCACTTTGGGAATAGGAAAAATTATCCAGGGCTTTGAAGCCTGATCTCTGCCCAATGATTCCCATTGGAAACTGCATTTGTGTAGACCAGGATGAGGAGAGGTTTGGCTTTGATGGTCTCCGTGGTAAATAGCTTGTCGACATTCACTGCTTAGGCTCAGACAAGGAAAAATGATTACTTGGGGGAGGTACCATAAGCCTGCCGACATCTGTGGAACCATACACAACATAGTCACAATCTTCAGGAGAGAACAGGTGAAAATATCATGGACTTGGACTTGGACTTGGACTTGTACTCAAAATGTAATTTCCAATAAAAAAAGTCTTGGTTTAATTGCAGCAAGTTTGTACTTTAAATAACACCTATTTTATTACATCTGTCATACTTCATTACTCCATGAAGTAGAATTTCTGTTTGGTTTCTCCCGATTGTCCATCATAACTTCAGAGGTTACGGTGGACAATCTGGGGAACCCACGTGGAAATTCAAGGCACGTGTGTTAGGCTGTGCACAAAAAGCACCTCTCTTCTTGACATGTTTGTTGTGAGTGAACCATACCCTATTCATAGAATCATAAAGTCATTACGGCACAGAAGGAGGCCATTCGGCCCATCGAGTCCATGCCGGCTCTCTGTAGAGCAATCCAGTCAGTCCCATTCCCCCTCTCTATCCCCGTAGCCCTGCAAGTTTATTTCCCTCAAGTGCCTATCCAATTTCCTTTTGAAATCATTGAGTGTCTCCGTTTCCACCACCCTCATCGGCAGCGAGTTCCAGGTCATTACCACTCGCTGCGTAAAAAAGTTCTTCCTCACGTCCCCCCTGTATCTCTTGCCCAAAACCTTAAATCTGTGTCCCCTAGTCCTTGTACCATCAACTAATGGGAACAGCCTTTCTCTGTCTGTCTACCTTATCCAAACCCATCATAATCTTGTACTCCTCTGTCAAATCTCCCCTCAACCTCCTTTGCTCCAAGGAGAACAATCCCAGCTTCTCCAACTGAACCTTGTAGCTAAAATCCCTCATCCCTGGAACCATTCTGGTAAATCTCCTCTGCACCCTCTCAAGGACCTTCAGATCCTTCCTAAAGTGTGGTGACCAGAACTGGACGCAATACTCTAGTTGTGGCCTAACCAGAGCTTTACAAAGGTTCCACATAACTTCCCTGCTTTTGTACTCAATACCTCCTATGAAGTCTAAGATCCCATATGCTTTGCTAACTACACTCTCAATATGTCCTGCCACCTTCAAAGATCTATGCACATAAACCCCCAGGTCCCTCTGTCCCTGCACACTCTTTAAATCTGTGCCATTAAGTCTATATTGCCTCTCCCAATCCCTTCTGCCAAAATGCATCACCTCACACTTCTCTGTATTAAATTCCATCTGCCACTTGTCCGCCCATTCTGCTAGCCTATCTATGTCCTGTTGCAGTCATTTGGTATCCTCCTCATTGTTTGCCAAACCTCCAAGTTTGGTGTCATTGGCAAATTTTGAAATTTTACTCTTTATTCCAATATCCAAGTCATTTATTTATTTTTATATATATATATATATCATCATCATAAAAAAGCAGTGGTCCGAGCACTGACCCTAGTATATAAATAGCTGAACATCTATAGCATAAAAACATAAGAAAAATACAAAGAGGGTAAGACTATTCGGGCCATTATGCCCACTCCATTGAAAGCAAATGTATGACTGACCTATTATAGACTTCCCTCCCTAATGAAGGAATCAACAGGTGCTACCAACTAAAACTAAGAATTGTACTGTTAAATATCTCCATAACACCCAACCCCGCTGCTGAACAAATATTATTTCAACTTCTCTTTGAAGGTACCATTTGGCCTTGAATCAATAGCTTTCCCATATGTTCATCGTCATGTGAGGGGAAAAAAGTAAACCTCTAGCCTTGCTTGAGGCTTTTGAATTTTATATTTGTCCAACGGCCCTATGTTTATCATGCAAGTAAGTAGCTTGTTTACCTCAACCTCATCTATACATAGAATTATAGAATCATACGGCATGGAAGTAGGCCATTCGGCCCATCGTGCATGTGCTGGCTCTCTTTTTAAAAAAAAAAGCTTTCCAATTAGTTCCACTCCCCTGCTCTTTCCCCATAGCCCTGCAGTTTTTTTTTTTATTTTCAAGTATATATCCAATTCCCTTTTGAAAGTTACTATTGAATCTGCTTCCACCACCCTTTCAGGCAGAGCATTCCAGGTCATAACAACTCACTGAGTAAAAAAGATTTTTCTCATCTCCGCCCGGGCATTTTTGTCAATTGGCTTAAATCGGTGTCCTCTGGTTACTGACCCTCCTGGCACTGGAAACAGTTTATCTTTATTTACTCTATCAAAACCCCATAAAATGTTCTCTTAAATCTCCAACATAAACTTCTTTTCTCCAAGGAGAACAATCCAGCTTCCCTAGTTTCTCCACATAACTGTAGTCCCTCATCCCTGATACCATTCTGATAAATCTCTTCTGCGCCCTCTCCAAGGCCTTGACATCCTTTCTCAAGTGTGTTGTCCAGAAATAGACACAATACTCTAGCTGAGGTCTAACCAGTGACTTAAAGGTTTACCATAACTTCCTTGCTTTTGTACTCTATGCCTCTTATTTATAAAAATGAGAAGTCGCACAACACCAGGTTATAGTCCAACAGATTTATTTAATTTTACAAGCTTTCGGAGCTGTCGCTCCTTCGTCAGGTAAGTTAGCAATGAGAGAATCTCCCAGAATTCACAATTTAAACCCAGACAAAATCTATTCACATTATTCGCTACAACAAAGAGCACAGCCAAGACAATGAGATGTGTCCCAGGGGGTCCAACGTGTCAAACCACCTGCTGGCTGCATATCCTGTCAATTTGTGTTCTTGTGTTAGCCTTTTTAAAAAAAAAAACCAAAAAAAAAACCCCAAAAAAAAACACCTGGGAAGACCGGCCATGATGTCAAGTCACGTTCTGTATCGTGACATGAACCCGATATCGCGATTGAGGCCATCATCATGAGTGCGTAACTTGGCTATCAGTTTCTGCTCTATGATTTTGCGCTGTCGTGTATCTCGAAGGCCGCCTTGGAGAACGCTTACCCGCAGATCCGAGGCTGAATGCCCCTGGCTGCTGAAGTGTTCCCCGACTGGGAGGCAACCCTCCTGCCTGGCGATTGTTGCGCGGTGTCCGTTCATACGTTGTCATGGACTCTTATTTATAAAGCCAAGTATCCCGTATGCTTTTTTAACAGCTTTATCAAAGATTTGTGTATGTGAACCCCCAGGTCTCTCCCAGCTCCTGCAACCCCTTTTAAAATTGTACCATTTAGTTTATACTGCCTCTCCTCATTTTTCCTTCCAATAGGCATCACTTCACACTTTTCTGCATTAGATTTCATCTGTCCTGTGTATGCCCATTTCACTAGCCTGTCTGTATGCTACTGAAGTTTGTTACTGTTTACTAGTCTCCTCACTAGTCTAGTCTCCTCACTGTTTACTACAATTCCAAGCTTTACTACCTTTTATTTACTATTTATTTAGAAAGCTTGCATCATGTCTCCACTCAGTCTTTCCTTCAGTGAAAATAAGTTTAGTCACTTGAGCCTTTCTTCATAATTTATTCTCCTTAGACTTTCAGCTATCCTGGTCACTCGTCTCTGAATCCTACCTAATGTATCTTTATCATTTCTGAGGCAATGTGACTAAAACGGAACATAATACTCCAAACCTAAGAGATGTTGCAAGTGTGTAATCAAACCAAGTAGGAAATTTCAAATCGGCAAACTTGAGAGTTATGAAAGCTGGACTTGGCAACTTAGATGAAGGGGTGGTGGTTTGGGGGGGAGGGGGGGACTTTGCTGATGGATAAATCTTTAAGGATTAATTGATATCCCTCAAAATCATTGGCCCAAAAATTCGGCCCTTCCCGGGTGAGTACGCGCTCTGTACTCACCCGTATTGCTTCCCGAAGTGCCGGTTTCCTGCATGCACTGCGCATGCGCGGGAAACCGGAACTTCCGGTATGGTGAAGGGGGTGGTTCCTAGGTGAACCGCGTGCACGCTAGAGGCTGCGCGCACGCAGCAAACTTAGATTTTTTTCAGGTTTCTACGCGAGGGTAAGTATTGAAGATACTACGCTAATAAAAAGGAGGCGTAAGACCCGTTTTGAACAAGGTAAGTGGTTAATTAAGTATATTTTTAAATTTTTTTCAACAGGTTTATCTTTTTTAGATACTTTAAAGAAAGGTAAGTTTATTTTTATAACTTTTAAAAAGTATTTTAATTTTTTCAAAAATTTTAATTTTTGTTTAAAGTGGTTAATTTATTTTATAAATGTGATGGGTTTTTAAAAAAACTTATTTTAAGTTTAGCTGTTCTTTTGGGGCCGATTTCAATTCACAGATTTGACAGGTCTCCTGTCAAATCTATCAATGAAAGATGGTCTGCTGCCATTGGCTCTCCATGGCCCACGTGATCCCAGGGGACGCATCGCACTAACTGCGCCCCTGGAACATGCAAGCACTGCGTGCCGGCAGTTGGGAGAGGCCCAGGACCCGAAGTTCCCGTGGGCCCAAAACACAATGGCAGGCGCGGTAGGTAAGAGCGCGCGCGATCCTTACCCCCGCGGCAAGCCGGAGAGGCGAATTTCTGGGCCAGTATGTAAGGTATATAGAATATGTATATACCTAAGTCCACCAGGGACAAAGTAAATAAAAATGTTCCAAAAGTGGATCAGCAGTGAAATTAAAGATTAAAAAAGATTTACAAAGCTTGTATGAAGAAAGGAGAGGGTGATTACAAGAAGCAGGTTAAAAAGAGATGAGTGATAACAAGTGAGAACTTGAAATGCAAAACATAATGCTAAAACATTCTTCCAATATAATAGCGAGCGGGTACTCGAGGAAAAAGTCAAAACCCAAAGGATTCATGAGGATAAATGAACAGGAGATTGTGAAAATAGCAAATAACTATTAAATCAAGATGTACCACAGCACTTCACGAGCAATAAATTACTTACTGAAGTACAGACACTGTTGTAATGTAGGCAAACAAAACAGTCAATTTGCACACAGCTAGGATCCACAAAAAGCAATGAGATAAGCAACCAATTAATCTGGTTTTAGCTAAGGGATAGATTTTGGCCAGGCAACCAGAAGTGCTCCCCTGCTGTTCTTTAAACAGTGCCATTGGACCTCAACAAGCAGACGAGGCTTAAGGTCTCATCCAATAGACTGCACCTCTGTCAATGGAGTACTCAGTCTTGCACTGAAATGTCAGCCTAGAGGATGTACGCAAGCCTCGCAAGAGTGGGGCTTGAACTGACCACCTTCTGACAAAGGTGAGAGTGCTACCACTGAGCCAGGCTGACAGTTGAGACAAGCATACGAGAGATTCTTTCGCAAAAATCAATGGATATAGGGATAAAACATGGATGTGCGTTGGATTTGGCTAAAGGGATAGAAGCAGAAGGGCGTCCATTTTTATCTGATCATGCCTCTATAGAGAGCCTTGGGATGTTTTCCTATGTTAAAGGTTTATATAAATGCAAGTTGTTGTTGTTGTTTTAATAGTCATGAGTGGAGTTGGGTTGAAATGAGGAAGGTATTCATTGGGGTGCCCCAGTGGTCTGTGCTCAGAATTCTGCTGTTCCTGGTACATAAGAATTAGCTGGATTTGCAGTCAAAGTCTGCAATTAACACTAAGCTTGCCAAGGGAGCGTGACTTGATTTATATCTGCTCTGATCAGTACGGTTGCCAACTGTCCATAATTTTTTTTTTATTCGTTCATGGGATGTGGGCGTCGCTGGCAAGGCCAGTATTTATTGCCCATTTCTAATTGCACTTGAGAAGGTGGTAGTGAGCTGCCTTCTTGAACCGCTGCAGTCCGTGTGGTGAAGGTACTCCCACAGTGCTGTTAGGGAGGGAGTTCCAGGATTTTGACCCAGCGACGATGAAGGAACGGCGATATTCTTCCAAATCAGGATGGTGTGTGACTTGGAGAGGAACTTGGAGGTGGTGGCGTTCCCATGCGCCTGCTGTCCTTGTCCTTCTAGGTGGTAGAGGTCGCGGGTTTGGAGGTTCTGTCGAAGAAGCCTTGGCGAGTTGTTGCAGTGCATCTTGTAGATGGTACACACTACAGCCATGGTAGGCCGGTGGTGGAGGGATTGAATGTTTAAGGTGATGGATGGGGTGCCAATCAAGCGGGCTGCTTTGTCTTTGATGCTGTCAAGCTTCTTGACTGTTGTTGGAGCTGAACTCATCCAGGCAAGTGGAGAGTATTCCATCACACTCCTGACTTGTGCCTTGTAGATGGTGATAAGGCTTTGGGGAGTCAGGAGGTGAGACACTCGCCACATAATACCCAGCCGCTGACTTGCTCTTGATGCCACAGTATTTATGTGGCTGGTTCAGTTAAGTTTCTGGCCAATGGTGACCCCGAGGATATTGATGGTGGGGGATTCGGCGATGGTAATGCAGTTGAATGTCGAGGGGTGGTGGTTAGATGCTCGCTTGTTGGAGATAGTCATTGCCTGGCACTTGTGTGGCACGAATGTTATCTGCCACTTATCAGCCCAAGCCTGAATGTCGTCCAGGTCTTGCTGCATACGGGCATGGACTGCTTCATTATCTGAGGAGTTGCGAATGGCACTGAACACTGTGCAGTCATCAGCGAATATCCCACTTCTGACCTTATGATGGAGAGAAGGTAATTGATGAAGCAGCTGAAGATGGTTGGGCCTAGGACACTGCCCTGAGGAACTCCTGCAGCAATGTCCTGGGGCTGTGATGATTGACCTCCAACCACCACAACCATCTTCCTTTGTGCTAGGTATGACTCCAGCCAGTGGAGAGTTTTCCCCCCCAATTCCCATTGACTTCAGTTTTAGTAGGGCTCCTTGATGCCACATTTGGTCAAATGCTGCCTTGATGTCAAGGGCAGTCACTCTCACCTCACCTCTGGAATTCAGCTCCTTTGTCCATGTTTGGACCAAGGCTGTAATGAGGTCTGGAGCCGAGTGGTCTTGGCGGAACCCAAACTGGGCATCAGTGAGCAGGTTATTGGTGAGTAAGTGCTGCTTGATAGCACTGTTGATGACACCTTCCATCACTTTGCTGATGATTGAGAGTAGACTGATGGGGCGGTAATTGGCCGGATTGGATTTGTCCTGCTTTTTGTGGACAGGATGTACCTGGGCAGTTTTCCACATTGTCGGATAGATGCCAGTGTTGGCTAGAGGCACGGCTAGTTCTGGAGCACAAGTCTTCAGCATGACAGCCGGGATGTTGTCGGGGCCCATAGCCTTTGCAGTATCCAGTGCGCTCAACCGTTTCTTGATATCATGTGGAGTGAATCAAATTGGCTGAATACTGGTTTCTGTGGTGGTGGGGACCTCAGGAGGAGGCCGATATGGATCATCTACTCGGCACTTCTGGCTGAAGATGGTTGCAAAGGCTTCAGCTTTGTCTTTTGCACTCACGGCTAGGCTCCACCATCATTGAGGATGGGGATATTCATGGAGCCTCCTCCTCCCGTTAGTTATTTAATGGTCCACTACCATTCACGACTGGATGTGGCAGGACTGCAGAGCTTTGATCTGATCCGTTGATTGCGGGATTGCTTAGCTCTGTCTATAGCATGCTGCTTCCACTTTTTAGCATGCATGTAGTCCTGTGTTGCAGCTTCCCCAGGTTGGCACTGCATTTTTAGGTACGCCTGGTGCTGCTCCTGGCATGCTCTTCTACACTCCTCATTGAACTATGGTTGGTCCCCTGGCTTGATGGTAATGGTAGAGTGAGGGATATGCCGGGCCATGAGGTTACAGATTGTGGTGGAATACAATTCTGCTGCTGCTGATGGCCCACAGCGCCTCATGGATGCCCAGTTTTGAGCTGCTAGATCTGTTCTGAATCTATCCCATTTAGGATGGTGGTAGTGCCACACAACACGATGGAGGGTGTCCTCAGTGTGAAGCCAGGACTTTGTCTCCACAATGACTGCGGTGGTCACTGCTACCAATACTGTCATGGACAGATGCATCTGCGACAGGTAGATTGCTGAGGATGAGGAATTTCCAGGAATTCAAGGTTACTCTATTGGACACTGCTGTGAGCAACCCAGAAGAAAAATCATAGATCAATTTTTTGTCATTTTCTTTGAACACTTTTATTAGTTAGAAAAATATTGGAGAAAGGTGGCGGGGGGAAAAAGGCTTTTTGACTTGGCGGGGCGGTTGGAGGCAGGAAGTCCTGCGATGAAGCTTCCAGAAATATATCCAACCAAAGTTGGCAACCCTAATGGCAGTGTGGGGTGGTGGGGGCGGCAACCGGGAATGGTTTTTATGAGGAATGGAGTGACTGGGAAGCGGGTGAGCAGCTTGGGAATGGGGTCAAACGGGTCAGGAGAAGTAGTGGTGGCCGGAGAGACAGTGGCAGCGACTCGATGGGTGGAGTAACGGCAGCGATTCGGGGAGAGGTCGAGCGGTGGCTGGCAGCAGCCAGTGTTCTTTAAATGTGCGTTCGGGAGGAACACTCCTGCTCCTGCCGATTCCTCATTCAGGTAAGTATATTTTAAAATCTTGTCGGTTACGGCAGGTCACATGTCGACTTGGCTTTCCTGAGTGCAATCCAGCAGATGGGCCTATCGCCTGTTTCTGTCGTGGACACTGAATGCTGATTGTTTTGGCCTTCACCAATATTGAGGGTGACGCACTCCCTGCTTGTAATGAGTGTGTGCTTCCTGCCCGCCATATTGGAGGCTTAGGAGACTGGTTAGAGCCTGAAAAATGGACACTAAACGGACAAATTTCTAGACCATATACTCATTAGCCCAGTTTTAAGTCCCCAGCATTAATGATGAAGCTATGATTGGATGGCACCTGAGGAACTACACACAATTCTGACCACCGTAAATAGATGGACCATCCAGGCTCTGGAGGTGGTGCAGAGGAGATCAAGGAGGCTTATCCCCAGTGTCAGATGGATGAGCTGTGAGAAATGTTTGTATGATGGGCTATTCAGCCTTAAAAAGAGACATTTCAGAGGGAACTTTATCAATTTATTTGTGATACTTAATGGGATATTGATGTAAATCCTGGATAAATTTAGATACCAGGTAACAGAACAGGAGATTACAGGCTCCGAGTTGTGAACAGCAAGTTTAGAACAGATGTTAACTATTTATTTGCACAATAGGTGATCCAATAGCTGGAATAGGCTGCCAAGAATGGTGGTTAAGACCAGGACACTGATTGATTAATTTGTGAAACCGTTAGACTGTAATGGGAATTTTTTAGAGTGCGCATTCTAGAAGATGATATGAACTGGGCCAAAGGGCCTTCATCTAAACTGATCCTGTAATCATCTGTTGTGGACGTTGTAGAACATTTTCCTTGCTTATGAATTGTTTGAACTGTTGAAAAAACATTTTTTCTTTTGTGTTCTGAATGTAACAGTCAGGATAAGCTTTGAAACTCTGTCTATTTGGTTTTGATACCACTTGACTGGAGGTGCATCAACTGCCAGCAATAACCATGCAGCAGACCCATACATTTCTGATCTGACTGGCTACTTAACAAATAAATGTTGATTGATGGCAGAAAGGAACAAAGACACAGTGAGGATTGTTATCTGTACATTCAAGGGAATGGTAGCATAGTGGTAATGTCACTGGACTAGTAATCCAGACGCCTGGACTAATGATCCCATCACAGCAGCTGGGGAATTTAAATTCAGTTAATTAAATAAATCTGGAATAAAAAGCTAGTATCAGTAATGGTAACCTTGAAACTATCGAATTGTCGTAAAAACCCATCTTTTTAGGGAAGGAAATCTGCCGTCCTTACCCGGCCTGGCCTATATGTGACTCCAGACCCACAGCAATGTGGTTGACCCTTAACTGCCCTCTGAAATGACCTAGCAAGCCACTCAGTTGTAACAAACCGCTACGAAAAACAATAAGAATGAAACCGGAGGGACCACCCAGCATCGACATCGGCACCGGCTACAGACACGACAACGGCACACCCAGCCCAGTTGACCCAAGTCCCACTCATCAACATCTTTGTGCCAAAATTGGGAGAGCTATCCCACAGACTAGTCAAGCAACAGCCTTACTCATACTCACAGAATCATACCTTTCAGCCAATGTCCCAAATGCCTCCATTACCATCCCTGGGTATGTCCTGTCCCACCGGCAGGACAGACCCACTAGGGGTGGTGGCACAGTGGTATACAGTCGGGAAGGAGTGGCCCTGGGAGTCCTCAACATTGACTCCGGACCCCATGAAGTCCCATGGCTTCAGGTCAAGCATGAGCAAGGAAACCTCCTGCTGATTACCACCTACCGCCCTCCCTCAGCTGATGAATCAGTATTCCTCCATGTTACTGACAGTATGCAGATGACGCTTGCGTCTGCGCACACTCGGAGGTCGAACTACTGACCAACGGTTCCACCACAGACCCAATTAATGTACGGACTGGGGTCAAGCAAGGATGTGTCATCGCACCAACGCTCTTCTCGATCTTCCTTGCAGCAATGTTCCATCTCACCCTCAATAGCTGGAGTGGAGCTAATTTACAGAACAAACAGGAAACTGTTCAACCTCTGTCACCTCCAGTCCAGATCCAAGGTCGTCCCTTCCTCTGTCATCGAATTACAGTATGCAGACGATGCTTGCGTTTGCGCAAACTCGGAGGTCGAACTCCAAACCATCGTCAACACCTTCACCGAAGCATACGAGAGCATAGACCTTACACTAAATATCCGTAAGACAAAGGTCCTCTACCAACCTGCCCCCGCCACACAGTACTGCCCCCCCCATTATCAAAATCCATGACAAGGCCTTGGACAACGTGGACCACTTTCCATACCTCGGGAGCCTACTGTCAACAATGGCTGACGTCGATGATGAAATTCAACACCGCCTTCAGTGTGCCAGTGCAACCTTCGGTCACCTGAGGAAGAGAGTGTTTGAAGACCAGGACCTCAAACCCGGCACCAAGCTCATGGTCTACAGAGCAGTAGTGATTCCTGCCCTCCTGTATGTTTCAGTGACATGGACCATGTACAACAGGCACCTCAAAGCACTGGAGAGGTACCACCAATGCTGCCTCCGCAAGATCCTGCAAATCCATTGGCAGGATAGGCGCACCAACGTCCGTGTTCTCGCACAGGCCAACATCCCCAGCATCGAAGCATTGACCACGCTCGATCAGCTCTGATGGACGGGTCACATCGTCCGCATGCCTGATAAGAGACTCCCAAAACAAGCGCTCTACTCGGAGCTCCGACACGGCAGGAGAGCCCCAGGTGGGCAGAGGAAACGCTTCAAGGACACCCTCAAAGCCTCCTTGAAAAAGTGTAACATCCCCACCGACACCTGGGAATCCCTGGCCCAAGACCGCTCAAAGTGGAGGAGAAGCACCCGGGAAGGCGCCGAACACCTCGAGTCTCTTCGCCGGGAGCAAGCAGAAGCCAAGCGCAAACAGCGGAAGGAGTGCACATCCACCCGCCCCTTCAACCACCGTCTGCCCCACCTGTGATAGGGACTTTAGGTCCCGCATTGAATTCATCAGTCACCTGAGAACTCATTTTTAGTGTGGAAGCAAGTCATCCTCGGTTCTGAGGGACTGCCTAAGAAGAAGAGCAGCTCAAAACTGGGCATCCATGAGAAAATAAGAAATAAGAGCAGGAGTAGGCCATACGGCCCCTCGAGCCTGCTCCGCCATTCAATAAGATCATTGCTGATCATTGACCTCAACTCCACTTTCCTGCCCGATCTCTATATCCCTTGATTCCCCTAGAGTCCAAAAATCTATCTATCTCAGCCTTGAATATACTCAAAGACTCCGCATTCACAGCCCTCTGGGGCAGAGAATTCCAAAGATTCACAACCCTCTGAGTGAAGAAATTCCTCCTCATCTCAGTCTTAAATGGCCTACCCCTTATCCTGAGACTATACCCCCTAGTTCTAGACACTCCAGCCAGGGGAGACAACCTCTCAGCATCTACCCTGTCAATCAGCAGCATACAATTCTGCTGCTGTGGGCCATCAGCAGCAGCAGAATTGTATTCCACAATGAGGCGCCAACCTGGGGAATTTGCAACACAGGACTACATGCATGCTAAAAAGCAGAAGCAGAATGCTATAGACAGGGCTAAGTGATCTCGCAATTAACAGATCAGATCAAAGCTCTGCAGTCCTGTCACATCCAGTCGTGAATGGTGGTGGACCATTAAACAACTAACGGGAGAGGAGGCTCCACGAATATCCCCATCCTCAATGATTGTGGAGCCCAGCACGTGAATGCAAAAGACAAGGCTGAAGCGTTTGCAACCATCTTCAGCCAGAAGTGCTGAGTGGATGATCCATATCCGCCTACTGCTGAGGTCCCCACCATCACAGAAGCCAGTCTTCAGCCAATTCGATTCACCCCACGTAATATCAAACAGCTGAGCGCACTGGATACAGCAAAGACTATGGGCCCCGACAGCTTCCTGGCTATCGTGCTGAAGACTTGTGCTCCAGAACTAGCCGCGCCTCTAGCCAAGCTGTTCCAGTACAGCTACAGCACTGGCATCTATCCAACAATGTGGAAAACTGCCCAGGTATGTCCTGTCCACAAAAAGCTGGACAAATCCAATCCGGCCAATTACCGCCCCATCAGTCTACTCTCAATCATCAGCAAAGTGATGGAAGGTGTTATCAACAGTGCTATCGAGCGGCACTTACTCACCAATAACCTGCTCACTGATGCCCAGCTTGGGTTCCGTCAAGACCACTCGGCTCCTGACCTCATTACAGCCTTGGTCCGAACATGGACAAAGGAGCTGAATTCCAGAGGTGAGGTGAGAGTGACTGCCCTAGACACCCAGGCAGCATTTGACCGAGTGTGGCATCAAGGAGCCCTAGTAAAACTGAAGTCAATGGGAATAGGGGGGCAAAACTCTCCACTGGCTGGAGTCACACCTAGCACAAAGGAAGATCGTTGTGGTGGTTGAAGGTCAATCATCACAGCCCCAGGACATTGCTGCAGGAGTTCCTCAGGGCAATGACCAACCATCTTCAGCTGCTTCATCAATGACCTTCCCTTCAACATAAGGTCAGAAATGGGGATGTTCCTGATGACTGCACAGTGTTCAGTGCCATTCACAACTCCTCAGATAATGAAGCAGTCCATGCCCCCATGCAACAAGACCTGGACAACGTTCAGGCTTGGGCTGATAAGTGGCAGGTAACATTCGCGCCACAGAAGTGCCAGGCAATGACTATCTCCAACAAGCGAGAGTCTAACCACCACCCCTTGAAATTCAACGGTATTACCATCACTGAATCCCCCACCATCAACACCCTGGGAGTCACCATTGGCCAGAAACTTAACTGGACCAGCCACATAAATACGTGGCAACAAGAGCAGGTCAGAGGCTAGGTATTCTGCAGAGTGTCTCACCTCCTGACTCCCCAAAGCCTTTCCACCATCTACAAGGCACAAGTAAGGAGTGTGATGGAATACTCTCCACTTGCCTGGATGAGTGCAGCTCCAACAACATTCAAGAAGCTCGACATCATCCAGGACAAAGCAGCCCGCTTGATTGCCACCCCATCCACCACCTTAAACATTCCCTCCCTCCACCACCAGCGTACTGTGGCTGCAGTGTGTACCATCTACAAGATGCACTGCAGCAACTCACCAAGTCTTCTTCGGCAGCACCTCCCAAACCCGCGACCTCTTCCACCTAGAAGGATATGGGCAGCAGGCGCATGGGAACACCACCACCTCCAAGTTCCCCTCCAAGTCACACACCATCCTGACTTAGAAGTATATTGCCGATCCTTCATCGTCGCTGGGTCAATATCCTGGGACTCTCTACCTAACAACAGCACTGTGGGAGTACCTTCATCGCATGGACTGCAGTGGTTCAAGAAGGCAGCTCACCACCACCTTCTCAAGGGCAATTAGGGATGGGCAATAAATGCTGGCATTGCCAGCGACGCCCACATCCCATAAACGAATAAAAAAAATATTCAGTGCTGTATAAGATACTTTACTGTGTTCAGCAATGTGGTGGTCTTAACAGATGTATTGCAACTTGGAAAATCCAAATTAAAATTACAGAATTGGATTGAAAACCAACAGGGGAATAAATCAGGAGAAAATCACGCTGCACTAGATTTTCTAAATGGCAATTATCCCACTTGTCCCTTTTGGCATTTTTTGTATCATGAGATTTTCTAGCATTAATCCCGATGCGACCTAATAATCATGACTTTTAAGTGTTTAATTTTTAAAAAATGCCCTCCACTTGATTTTCCATTTCGCAGATGAAGAGGCTAACATTTTTTTTCCAACAGCTCTGTATGTTCATATTTTTATTTTTCACTTAATCTCTTTATTTAAACCTTTCAGGTAGTGTATAATGGTGATCCATATACAGAACACAACTCTACCTCATACATTACTTACGAGCAAGGTGTTGAACTAGGATGCTGGGGTTTGTGCATTAATGCCATTTTTTCAGCAATCTATTCATGTAAGTCCTAGAGATCTAATCCTTCACTGTTTTCTGCATGCTAAGTGCCTCTTTGCTTTAATATTGAGAATAGACTATTGAGAGTCTTTCTTGCTAAATGCAAACTCTTATTTAAAAACGATGATATATAAGTTACTAGCAAGAACAGATAATCAAAGCATTGTTGTGATTTAAAAAATGTGATCAGCAATTTTATAAACATTTCTGTTTTCTGTCCTTTTGACTTGAGATGTTTGCACTCTCCTTTATCTACATTAATTTTGATCAATAATTGGTGATTTGCATTTTCAGTCGCTTGACTGGATTCCAACCCAATACCCTTCAGTATTAATTTTCTGCCACTTATTAATATAAAATTAAAGCGAATCTAATTGAAATTTCTTTTATGTTTAAGTGCTATTAATTGTTTCATCTGGTGGAATTTGCAGCGATGGTGTCCTATTACATTGCATTACTTACATCACATTTTCTCTGCTTCCACAATTTCATGCCTAGGACACAGATTTTTTTCATGGATGCTATCCATGCCACCCCTAATAGGACCCCTCTGGCAGGACAAATGCTCAAAGAGACAATGTATACCGTTGAGTTCTTTTGCTCCATTTTTTGCTGACATTTTTTGTAAACAGACAACAATTTACATTTTTATAGCACTCATTACATTCAAAGAGATATCTCTGAGTGATGAATAGGAAAGGGCCACCAGGGGATCGGGGGATGGAAGAGTGTCACCTGGAGCAAAAACACTGTCAACAAAGTGGAAAGCCTTGAAGTTTTGAAGGCCAGTAGGGATGTGGAATGCTGAAGGAGGGATTCCCAGAAGACGAGGGTAAGGTTGTTGGAGGTGAAGCAGAGGGAATGGTAAATGATCAGTAGGCCATTACTGACGGACTGCAGGGATGTGTGGTTGGAGTAAATCACAAAGATGGGGAGTGATTAGACTGTGGAGGGATTTGACGGTGAGGACAAGAATCTTCTGGGGCATTTATTAGAAATGCACCAAGGAAATATTATGGAAGGTGGGCTAAGTAGACCAAAGGTCTTCTCTTGTCTGAAACTGTCACTATCTCCGTATGGAAAGCCAGTTGAGCTTGGTGAGGACAGGGTGCTGGTATTTTGTCAAATTTTGCATGACTTGTACTTTATGACTGGCAGAAATGGGAAAAGCTTTGGAAAAATGCAGCCACGAGAAGAGATTGTAGTTTTTTTTAACTTTCTGCCTCTGTGAGGTGTATGGACGAACAATTATTCCAATTGTGGTAAGCAACATACTGGAATTTACAGATCATTCTCATTACATCTTCAGTCTTTCTGGCTGAGGTAATGCTGTACATAAATCAGACTTTCATCAGGCTAAAACAGCCACTTAAATTCAGTTACGAAATTGGGTAGAGCTATAAATTACAGTGAATTGGGCCAGTGCTAGATTACCATTGATATTTATAACACACTGTTGATCCGAGCTCTCCCAAGCCTCTCCAGCATTTAGAACGGTTTCTTGGAATTAAAACAAAGTTGTCAGTACTGCCACAATGATTAACAGTTTTGTCTTCTCATAGTCCTTGGTAACAAAAATGTTGTCTCAAACTGTATCACCCTGTTAGAATATTTCATGTACAATATGTGAGCCACACATTCAAAGAGCTCTTTGCACAAGATCACAAGATAATTATGGAAGAGGACAGCCATTCAGCCCATTCATATACCTGGAGTGATCTTGAACCCCGCCCATTTCACCATCCAATTGTTTCTTTAAAGATTTCTGAGTTGTTGTCTCTTCCTGAAAGTCTGTTTCGTAAGTTAATCACTCTTTGTATGTAGAATTTCCTGACATCAGTCCTAAATTGCTAGGTTGTACCTATGTCCCCTTGTCCTCCTCTTGTAATGTAATTTACAGTAATATTCTAGATTTACCGTTTCTATTCCCATAACCATATTATAAACCTCTATAGAATAATCTCTCAAACATCTCCTTTTCAGGCTGAGAAGTCCATGGCCTAGAAATTGGATAAGGTCTGAAAACAGGCGCGGGTATCGCAATGTGCGACTACTCCGTGCTCGTGCCTTCCAAGGCAGGCAGCAGGCAAACTTTGTGCTGCCTGCAAATTTAAATGACAGCAGCGTGCAGCCCAACGCTAAACGTGCTGTTGAGTGGCTGCACACCTGAGCAGGGGGACCAAGTTCGTGCAAGGCTAGCCCCAAATAAAGCTAACCTGCACTTCTTAAAGCCAGCCTGCACCACTTAAACGGGAGGTAAATTCTGGCTGGGGAGGAGAGTCTTGCAAGGAAGAGGACGTAGTAATAAGAACATAAGAAATAGGAGCAGGAGTCGGCCATACGGCCTCTCGAGCCTGCTCCGCCATTCAATAAGATCATGGCTAATCATCAACCTCAACTCCACTTTCCTGCCCAATCTCTATATCCCTTGATTCCCCTAGAGTCCAAAAATCTATCTATCTCAGCCTTGAATATACTCAAAGACTCCGCATTCACAGCCCTCTAGGGCAGAGAATTCCAAAGATTCACAACCCTCTGAGTGAAGAAATTCCTCCTCATCTCGGTCTTAAAAGGCCGACCCCTTATCCTGAGACTATGCCCCTTGGTTCCAGACACTCCAGCCAGAGGAAACAAGCTGCCAGCATCTACCCTGTCAATCCCCTTCAGAATCTTATATGTTTCAATGAGATCACTTCTCATTCTTCTAAACTCCAGAGAGTATAGGCCCATTCTACACAATCTCTCATCATAGGACAGCCCTCTCATCCCAGGAATCAACCGCGTGAACCTTCGTTGTACCGCCTCCAAGGCAAGTATATCCTAAAGAACAGATGGTGGGTGGAGAAAGCGCAGGAGATCCAGCAGCTAGCCGACAACCACGACGTGCGTGGAATCTTTAGCGCAGTCAAGGCCATCTACGGCCCAAGCACCCAAGGTCCTACCCCACTGCGGGCCAAGAACGGAGAGGTACTCATCAAGGACAGAGAGGCAGTCAGTGCCTGCTGGAAGCAGCAGTTCGAAGATCTCCTTAACCGAGACTCTGTCTTCGACGCGAGTGTCCTCCACTCCATCCCGCAGCATGCAACCCGCCACCATCTCGGCACAACCCCAGCCCGGCATGAGGTTGAAAAGGCCATCCGACAACTGAAAAACAACAAGGCCTCAGGAGCAGATGGAGTCTCTGCCGAGGCACTAAAGCATGGCGGAGAAGCACTACTGGCGCGAATTCATGAACTCATTTCTCTTCTCTTATCTGGAAGGAGGAGAGCATGCCAGGGGATCTCAGAGACGCCGTAATTGTGACCATCTTCAAGAAAGGTGACAAGTCCGATTGCAGTAAGTACAGAGGAGGTTCCCTGCTGTCTGCCACAGGGAAAGTCATCGTAAGAATCCTCCTCAATCGTCTTCTCCCAGTGGCTGAAGAGCTCCTCCCAGAGTTGTAATGTGGATTCTGCCCACTAAGGGGCAGAATGGATATGATCTTCACCGCGCGTCAATTACAAGAGAAATGCAGGGAACAGCACCAACCGCTGTACATGGCCGCCTTTGATCTCACAAAGGCCTTCAATACTGTCAACCGTGAGGGGATTATGGAGTGTCCTCCTCAAATTTGGCTGCCTGCAAAAGTTTGTCACCATCCTCCGCCTGCTTCACGATGACATGCAAGCCGTGATCCTGACCAACGGTTCCACCACAGACTCAATTCATGTACGGACCGGGTTCAAACAAGGCTGTGTCATCGCACCAACGCTCTTCTTGATCTTCCTTGCTGCAATGCTCCATCTCACCCTCAGCAAGCTCCCCGCTGGAGTGGAGCTAATTTACAGAACAAACGGGAAACTGTTCAACCTCTGTCGCCTCCAGTCCAGATCCAAAGTCGTCCCAACCTCTATCATCGAATTACAATACGCTTGCGTCTGCGCTCACTCGGAGGTCGAACTCCAAACCATCGTCAGCACTTTCACCGAAGCGTACGAGAGCATAGGCCTTACACTAAACATCCGTAAGACAAAGGTCCTCTACCAACCTGCCCCTGCCACACAGTACTGCCCCCCCCGATTATCAATATCCACGACAAGGTCTTGGATAACGTGGACCACTTTCCATACCTCGGGAGCCTACTGTCAACAAGGGCAGACGTCGATGACTAAGTCCAACACCGCCTTCAGTGTGCCAATGCAGCCTTCGGTCACCTGAGGAAGAGAGTGTTTGAAGACCAGGACCTCAGACCCGGCACTAAGCTCATGGTCTACAGAGCAACAGTGATACCCGCCCTGCTGTATGCCTCAGAGACATGAGCCATGTACAGCAGGCACCTCAAAGCAGTGGAGAGGTACCACCAACGCTGTCTCTGCAAATCCATTGGCAGGATAGGTGCACCAATGTCCGTGTTCTCGCTCAGGCCAACATCCCCAGCATCGAAGCTTTGACCACGCTCAATCAGCTCCGATGGACGGGTCACATCGTCCGCATGCCCGATATGAGACTCCCAAAACAAGCACTCTACTCGGAGCTCTGACACAGCAAGAGAGCCCCAGGTGGGCAGAGGAAACGCTTCAAGGACATCCTCAAAGCCTCCTTGGAAAAAATGCAACATCCCCACTGACACCTGGGAATCCCTGGCCCAAGACCGCACGAAGTGGAGGAGAAGCATCCGGGAAGGCACCGAACACCTCGAGCCTCTTCGCCGGGAGCAAGTGGAAGCCCAGCGCAAGGAGCGCACCCACCCGCCCCTTCAACCACCGTCTGCCCCACCTCTGACAGAGACTGTAGGTCCCACATTGAACTCATCAGTCACCTGAGAACTCATTTTTAATGTGGAAGCAAGTCATCCTCGGTTCCAAGGGACTGCCTAAGAAGAAGATCCTTCCGTAGATAAGGAGACCAAAACTGTGCACAGTACTCCAGGTGTGGTCTCACCAAGGCCCTGTACAATTGTAGCAAGACTTCCTTACTCTTGTACTCCAACCCCCTTGCAATAAAGGCCAACATGCCAGTTGCCTCCCTAATTGCTTGCTGTACCTGCATGCTAGCTTTCTGTGTTTCCTGTACGAGGATACCTAAATCTCTCTGAACACCAACATTTGAAAGTTTCTCACCATTTTAAAAAATATTCTGTTTTTCTATTCTTCCTACCAAAGTGAATAACCTCACATTTCCCTACATTATACACCATCTGCCACCTTACTACCCACTCACTTAGTCTATCTGTATCCCTTTGCAGCCTCTTTGTGTTCTCACAGCTTACTGTCCCACCTAGCTTTGTATCATCAGCAAACTTGGATACATTACACTCGGTGTCTTCATCTAGGTCATTAATATAGATTGTAAATAATGGCGCAACATGGCAGAGAGCGTGCGCCAAGATTTTCTGATGCAGCACTGGAGGCCTTGATGTAGGAGGTGGACAGGAGGAGAGGAGTCCTCGGTCCACAGGGGGCCAGGAGGCACTCTAGACACATACTGAGAAGGGAATGGGAGCAGATAGCCATCGCTGTCAATGCAAGCAGTGTAGCCCCGAGGACGTGGATGCAGTGCAGGAAGAAGTTTAATGACCTCACACGAGTAGTCAAGGTCAGTGACTTCATCTTCAACTACGTTATACCACCATCTACACCACTAGCCTCACAGACTGCTGAATGCACCACATCCCCATCACTCACCTGCCAACAATCAAACACGACTCATATCTCATATTCATAGCTTCAACTCGCCCTCACACACCTCACACCAACATCTCACAGTTTGCACACATTGTCAGCTATTCAACCATGACAGGCACATCACCCAATCACATTGCACCACACTGACAGACTTCCCTTTCTCTTGCAGGACAAGGTGGCTCATAACCAGAGGTAGCAAGACCTAACCGGCGGGGTACAGGCACGCCTACATGACCTAACCCCAATGGAGGTGGCCAGCAGCGGGGCTGAAACAATCCAAGATGACTGTATCCTCATACCTAATCCTCTTTCTCACATCCCACAGTCTCTTCTGATTTACAAGCTGAAGATGGTGTAAATATGCACCATTTGCTTTAGTGGTTATGTTACTGGAGTGGTAATCCAGAGGCCTGGATGAATGATCCAGAGATATGAGTTCAAATCCCACCACGGCAGCTGGGGGAATTTAAATTTGGTTAATTATGGTGACCATGAAACTACCGGATTATTGTAAAAACCCAACTAGTTCACTAATGTCCTTCAGGGAAGCAAATCTGCCATTCTTACCTGGTCTGGCCTATATGTGACTCCAGATCCACACTGTGGTTGACTCTTAACTGCTCTCTGAAATGGCCTAGCAAGCCATTCGGTTGTACACTGTGGGAGCACCTTCAACACAAGGACTGCAGCGGTTCAAGAAGGTGGCTCACCACTACCTTCTCGAGGGCAATTAAGGATGGGCAATAAATGCCGGCCTTGCCAGCGATGCCCACAACCCATGAGTGAATAATTTTTTTTTAAAAACCCTCCCCTCACCACAACCCTACCCTTGTGCCTTTCTCCTATCAGATAGTGAAGAACTGCAAACTGGCCAGGCAGTGGTGGAGGAGCAGGAACTGTAAGAGGAAGAAGGATGTGATGCAGAAGATGCACCATCACTCGATTTCACACTCGCAGCCACCAGCACAAATACTGACACTGGCGTACTTTAGAGGATAAGTTAGATGTGGGATCTGTGCATGGTGAGACACCGGGCACGAGTGGCCTGCAGCCAGGGCAGGGGGAAAAGGATAGCGCTGTTGACAGCTCCCCGGAGGGCGAAGTCGCACATAAGTTCTGCTGCACAGGAATCAGATGAGAGCTTCGATGGGGCGGCCTACTGATGGGTATGCATAATGAAATGTTTGGTGCATTGGCAGGCCTGCCAGAAAGCCTGAGTGCAATGTCAAGATGCATGGTGGAGTCCGGCACCAACCTTACACAGGGCTTTGTGCAGAGCTTGGAGCCCATCCTTTCCAGCATGGAAGTGATGGGCAACTCTATTAGCGCACTTGTGGACCCAACCATGACGAAGTGTCTGATGGCTGATGTCTCAGCTTCCATTGGCGCACAAGCAGAAGCCACCCTATGTCTGAGTGCTGCAGCCGAAGCTCAGACTGAAGTCATGCAAGCTCAGCTGTTGTCACGCACGCTCAGACTGCTGCCATCATGGCTGTGGATACCAGTGTGGAAAGGGGTTTGCAGGGTGTCACAGCAGTCCAGCTGTCTGTCCTTCAACAGATTACTAGGATTGCTGAGGTGCCGCCCCAGGGGAGTGGCAGTGGCTCCGTGGAGCATGAACCTGCTGTCCTCTCTCAGGATGACAGCATTCACCCTCCCACCACTGCCACTCCGCCATTGCCCTTGTCGCTGCCTGTCAGCCAGCCAGCCCAGACTGCTGCCGTCCATGCCGAGGTGGTGCAGTCTAAAGCCGGGCCTTCTAGGCCCAGAGCTGCTCAAGGTCATCCTGCAAGGCCATCTGCAGTCAACCCCCACTGAAAGTCAGCAGCCTTCCACCAGCCATGCTGCAGCCACTCGGGTAGCACTGCGTAGGAGCACTAGGATAGGCAAAGGCACACAGAAGACAGGCACTAAGGGAGTGCACAAGTGTGATTAATTGACTTTGTTATGTAATATTGGATGGTTTGATGTATAAAGGTGGTTTGGAATGTTTGTTTTGTGGTGGCTTTTATTTTAGCATTGTGGCTAAAAGGACGCTGTGATGGTCAGTAACAGAGGGAAGGTAAGGTGTGGGACTGTTCACTGGTACCGCAGTCGGACCAGTTGATCATGGGCAGCCCGGCCAGAAAGGGGCTGTGTAGGTTCCCTCCACCTCCCTCCTCCTCCACCACCATCATCATCATACTACCTGGTGGCAAGGTTGTGCAGCATGCAGCAGACCACGACGAATCTTAAGATGCAGTCTGGCTAGTACTGCAGGGCTCCTCCACAGCAGTCCAGGCAGTGGAAGCACTGGAGTCATGAGCCAAGTGGTCTGCGGATTGCCCTTGTCGCCCAGTAGCCACCCTCCGGTTTGTCATGGTGGTTGAAAAGCAGCTAGTACAGCAGACTGCCGCTGAATGAAGGTGTCATGGCTGCTGCCAGAATACCAAGCATTGACTTGTTTGATGCGCTGAGTTTGGTCACACACCAGCTGGATATTGCGAGTGGAATCCCTTCCGGTTGCGGTACATCTCCGAGTTCACGTGCGCCGCCCGCAAAGTGACGTGTGCATTCAATGGCACCCTGCACCATGAGGAAGCCCGTAATCCTGGTGAAACCACGTGCTCACTCCACCTGCTCGCTCCACCTGCTTCTCTCTGGCAAGAGAGAAATTTATTCACCTCTTTGCATACAGAGCCTCAGTGACCTCCCTTATGCAGTGGTGAATGACAAACTGAGATGTTGCAAATATTGCCTGCTGCAGCCAAGAAGGAGCCCAAGGCATAGAAATTCATGGCCACGGCCATCTTCACAGCCACTGGCAATGCCGTCCTCGCCCTGCTCTGAGGCTGCAGGTCTGCATGCAACAGGTGGCAGATTTGAGTGAGCACCTCCTTAGTGAAGCGGAGACTTTGCATGCACGGTTCCTTGCTAAGGTTGAGGTAGGAGAAGTGCTCCCTGAAGACCCTGGGTGGATATGACCTCCTGCTGAGAGCTCTTCGAGCAACTTGTCCTCCTTTGTGTCAGCTCTGCTCATTCTCCCTAACATGCTGCAGATCAAGGGGGATACAAACTACAGCACCTATGTCTGGGAGCAACGGGTCTGAGCAGAAGCCTTGATGTAACCTGCCACATTACTCCCTTGAGACTTCAGCAACTTCAAATAAGATATCAAACCTCTACAAACTCACCAAAAGCCAGTCAGCAACTAACCTGAAAGCAGGTGATGATCCCTTTAAATAGCGCTAGTGGGGTGTCCTTTCTGCTGCTGATGCGTGTTTTATCCAATTTATTCTGTAATTTTCGACCTGCCTCTTCCAATTCCATTGCCATTCCTAGTTTGGTTTGTGTGCAAATTTGACACACTGCTTTGCCTTTCAAGTGGAACTTTGTCAAAAATCTTTTGGAAGTCCAGCTACACTATATTGTAGGGCTAACAACGATCCTCTTGGCTTGTCACTTGGAATAGAACGTGCATTTATAAACTACTTTCAAGTTTTCAAGATGTCCCAAAGCACTTCACAGACAATGAAGTACTCATGAAGTGTAGTCACTGTTATAATGTATGCACACGCAGCCGGCAATTTGTGTACAGCAAAACCACATGGACAGCAATGAGGTAAATGACCAGATAACCTGTTTCAGCTGTGGTGGTTGAAGGAGAATTGTTGACCAGAACACTAAGAGAACTCCCCTGCTCTTCTACAAATAGTGTCAATGCATCTTTTACATCCATCTGAGCAAGCAAACGGGGCCTTGGTTTAACGTCTCAGCTGAAAGACGGCACATCTGACAATGTAGTACTCCTGCAGTACTGCACTGAAGTGTCAGCTTGGATTATTTGCTCAAGTCTCAGAATGGGAAGCATGACCTCTGAATCTGAAGTGAGAGTGCTATCACTGAGCCAAGACTGACTTTTTTTTATTCGCTTATGGGATGTGGGCATCGCTGGCAAGTCCAGCATTTATTACCCATCCCTAATTGCCCTCGACGGTGGTGGTGAGCCGCTTTCTTGAACCGCTGCAGTCTGTGTGGTGAAGGTACTCCCACTGTGCTGTTAGGTAGGGAGTTCCAGGATTTTGACCCAGCGACGATGAAGGATCGCCGATATATTTCCAAGTCGGGATGGTGTATGACTTGGAGGGGAACTTGAAGGTGATGATGTTCCCTGCGCCTGCTGGCCTTGTCCTTCTAGATGGAAGAGGTCGCGGGTTTGGGAGGTGCTGCCGAAGAAGCCTTGTCGAGTTGCTGCAGTGCATCTTGTAGATGGTACACACTGCAGCCACGGTACGCTGGTGGTGGAGGGAGTGAATGTTTAAGGTGGTGGATGGGGTGCCAATCAAGTGGGCTACTTTGTCCTGGATGGTGTCGAGCTTCTTCTCAAAGGAATCTGGTCAGGAATGATGTTCCCCTTCTGAATCCATGTTGACTGCTTTTTACTATGTGGGGTGGTGCCAGAGGACTGGAGAATTGCAAATGTTACACCATTGTTCAAAAAAGGCTGTAAGGATAAACCCAGCAACTACAGGTCAGTCAATTTGACCTCGGTAGTGGGGAATCTTTTAGAAACAGTAATCAGGGACAAAATTAACAGCCACTTGGATAGGTGTGGATTAATTAAGGAAAGCCAGCACGGATTTGATAAAGGCAAATCGTGTTTAACTAACTTGATTAAGTTCTTTGAGGTAACATAGAGGGTTGATGACGGTAACACGGTTCAAGTAGTGTACATGGATTTCCAGAAGGCGTTCGACAAAGTGCCACATAATAGGCTTGTCAGCGAAGTTGAAGCCCAAGGAATAAAAGGGACAGTGGCAGCATGGATACGGAATTGGCTAAGTGACAGGAAACAGAGAGTAGTGGTGAACGGTTGTTTTTCAGACTGGAGGAAGGCATACTGTGATGTTCCCCAGGGGTCGGTTCTAGGACCACTGCTTTTCTTGATCTATATTAATGACTTGGACATGGGTGTACAGGACACAATTTCAAAATTTGCAGATGACATAAAACTTGGAAGTACATTGAACAGTGAGGAGGAGAGTGATAGACTTCAGGAAGACATAGACAGGCTGGTGAAATGGGCGGACACGTTGCAGATGAAATTTAACGCAGAAAAGTGTGAAATGATACATTTTGGTAGAAAGAATGAGGAAAGTACATATAAATTAAATGGTACAATCCTGAAGTGGGTGCATGAACAGAGAGACCTGGGGTATGTATGCACAAATCGTTGAAGGTGGCAGGGCAGGTCGAGAAAGCAGTTAAAAAGGCTTACGGGATCCTGGGCTTCATAAATAGAGGTATAGAGTACAAAAGTGTGGAAATTATGATGAATCTGTATAGAACACTGGTTCGGCCCCAACTGGAGTATTGTGTCCAATTCTGGGCACCACACTTTAGGAAGGATGTGAAAGCCTTAGAGAAGGTGCAGAAAAGATTTACGAGAATGATTCCAGGAATGAGGGACTTCAGTTATGTTGACAGACTAGAGAAGTTGGGATTGTTCTCCTTGGAGCAGAGAAGATTGAGAGGAGATTTGATAGCGGTGTTCAAAATCATGAGTGGACTGGACAGAGTAGATAAAGGGAAACCGTTCCCATTGGCAGAAGGGTTGAGAACCAGAGGACACAGATTTAAGGTGATTGGCAAAAGAACCAAAGCGACATAAGAAAAAACTTTTTTACGCAGCGAGTGGTTAAGATCTGGAATGCACTGCCTGAAAGGGTGGTGGAGGCAGACTCAATCATGGCTTTCAAAAGGGAGTTAGATAAGTATCTGAAGGAAATAAATTTGCAGGGCTACGGGAAAGGGCGGGGGAGTGGGACTAGCTGAAGTGCTCTTGCAGAGAGCCGGCACGGGCTCGACGGGCCGAATGGCCGCCTTCCGTGCTGTAACCATTCCATGATTCTATGATTATTTTGCAGATAAACTTAAAATTTATTTGTGATCATTGATTCCATTATTTTACATGGAGTGCAAGTAAGATTAATGAGTCTGTAGTTGTATGTGTCGGTTTTGTCTCTCTTTTTGGGGAGGAGGAATGTCAGAAAAACAATAATGATAGGAGATTCAATAGTTAGGAGAACAGACAGGCATTTCTTCGGCTGCAGACATGACTCCAGGATGGTATGTTGCCTCCCTGGTGCCAGGGTCAAGGATGTCACTGAACAGCTGCAGAGGGGAAGGTGAACAGCCAGAGGTCGTGGTCCATATCGGTACCAATGACACAGGTAGAAAGAGGGATGAGGCCCTACAGGCAGATTTCAGGGAACTAGTAAAGAGATTAATAAGCAGTATCGCAAAGGTAGTAATCTTCGGATTACTCCCAGTTCCACGTGCTAGTGAGTAAAAAATAGGAGGATAGAGCAGATGAATGTGTGGCTGGAGAGGTGGTGCAGGAGGGAGGGCTTTAGATTCCTGAGGCATTGGGACTGGTTCTGGGGGAGGTAGGACCGGACGGGTTGCACCTCAACAGGGCCGGGACCAATATCCTCATAGGGAGGTTTGCTAATGCTGTTGGGGAGGGTTTAAACCAACTTGGCAGAGGGATGAGTACCTGAGTGTAGATTCAGAAGGGAGAGAAGCAAAGCTGGAATTGGAAGGCAGTAAATTAGTAAGTGAGTTTGAAAGGCAGAGGAAACAGGCTAGAAACTAAATAACAAAGGGGTTTGGCAGTGCTTAATGGTATATACTTCAATGCAACAAGTCTGGTGAATAAGGCAGAGGAGCTGAGGGCACAGATAGATATGTGGAAGTATGATATCATAGCTGTTACTGAAACATGGCTGAAAGAAGGGCAGGAATGGCAGCTCAACATTCCTGGGTACAGGATTTTCAGATGAGATAGAGAGGGGGATAAAAAAGGATGTTGGTTGCAGTATTGGTTTAAGAAGCAATTACAGCTGTGAGAGGGATGATAAGTTAGAAAGGTCATCAAATGAGGCCATGTGGGTTGAACTGAAGAACAAAAAAGGGGCAATTACACTGCTGGGAGTGTACTTTAGACCCCCAAATAGTCAGAGGGAGATAGAAGAGCAAATATGTAGGCAAATTTCTGAGAAGTGCAAAAACAATAGGGCAGTAATAGTAGGGGATTTCAACTACCCCAATATTAACTGGGATAGAATCAGTGTAAAAGGTATAGAGGGCACAGAATTCTTAAAATGCATTGAGTTGAACTTTTTTAGTACGTAGCAAGCCCAATAAGAGGGTTGGGGTGGGTGGGTGGCGGTCCTGGACTTAGTTTTAGGGAATTAAGCTGGGCAGGTGAAAGAGTTATCAGTAGGAGAACATTTTGGTGGTCGTGATCATAATTCAGTTAGATTTAGCGTAGTTATGGAAAAGGACAGAGATAGATCAGGAGTAAAAGTTTTTAATTGGGGAAAAGACAATTTTACTAAGTTCAGATGTGATTTAGCAAAAGTGGACTGGAAACTGCTACTTGAAGGTAAATCAGTGTCAGAACAGTGGGACGCATTCAAGGAGGAGAAGTTTGGGTTCAGAGCAAACATGTTCCCACAAAGAAAAAGGGTGGGACTCTCAAATCTATAGCCCCCTGGATGTCAAGGGGCATACAGGGTAGGATAAGGCAAAAAAGGAAAGCTTATGTTAGATACCGAGAGCTAAATACTGCAGAAAGCCTAGAGGAGTATAGAAAGTGCAGGGATGAAATTAAAAAGGAAATTAGGAAAGCAAAGAGAGGCATGAAAAAATATTGGCAAATAAAATCAAGGAAAACCCAAAGATGTTTTATAAATGCATAAAAAGCAAGAGGATAACTAAAGAAAGAGTAGAGCCTATTAGAGGTGGAAGATGTGGGTATGGCTCTTAATGAATACTTTGCGTCTGTCATTACAAAAGAGAGGAACGATGCAGACATTGTAGTTAAGGAGGAGGATTGTGAGATATTAGATGAGATAAACATAGTGAGAAAGGAAGTATTAAGGGGTTTAGCATCTTTGAAAATAAATAAATCGCCAGGCCAGGATGAAATGAAATGTTGGAAAAAGTTCTGAGGAACAGTATTAATCATCATTTAGAAAAGCACAGTTTAATCAAGGACAATCAGCATGGATTTGTTAAGGGAAGATCATGTCTGACTAACTTGATTGAAGTTTTTGAGGAGGCAACAAGGAGGGTTGATGAGGGTAGTGTATTTGATGGAGTCTACATGGATTTTAGCAAGGCTTTTGACTAGGTCCCACATGGCAGATTGGTCAGAAAAGTAAAACCCCATGGGATCCAAGGGAAAGTGGCAAGTTGGATCCAAAATTGGCTCAGTGGCAGGAAGCAAAGGGTAATGGTCGACGGATGTTTTTGTGACTGGAAAGCTGTTTCCAGTGGGGTTCCGCAGGACTATCTCCCTTGCTTTTTGTGGTATACATCAATGATTTAGACTTCAATATAGGGTGAATGATTAAGAAGTTTGTAGATGATACAAAAATTGGCCGTGTGGTTGATAGTGAGGAAGAAAGCTGTAGACTGCAGGAAGATGTTTTATGTGGCACCTTATTCAATGCCTTTTGGAAATCCAAATATACTACATCCACTGGTTCCCCTTTATCTACCCTGCTAGTTACATCCTCAAAAAACTCTAATAAATTTGTCAAACATGATTTCCCTTTCATAAAACCATGTTGACTCTGCCTAATCATATTATGATTTTCTAAGTGCCCTGATACCACTTCCTTAACAATGGATTCCAGCATTTTCCCGATGACTGACTGATGTCAGGCTATCTGGCCTGTTTTTTTCTCTCTCTGCTTTCTTGAATAGCAGTGTTACATTTGCGACCTTCCAATCCGCTAGGACCATTCTAGAATCTAGGGAAACCAATGCATCCACTTTCTCTTCAGCCACCTCTTTTAGAACCCTAGGATGTAGGCTGTCAGGTCCAGGGGATTTGTCGGCTTTTAGTCCCATCAGTTTCTCTAGTACTTTTTCTCTACTTATATTAATTATGTTAAGTTCCTCACCCTCATTGGACACTTGGTTCCCCACCATTTTTGGTATGCTTTTTGTATCTTCTACTGTGAAGACGGATACAAAATATTTGTTTAACGTTTCTGCCATTTCCTTATTCCCCATAATAATTTCTCCTGTCTCAGCCTCTGAGGGACCAACGTTTACTTTTGCTACTCTCTTCCTTTTTGCATACTTGTAGAAGCTCTTACAATCTGCTTTTATATTTCTTGCTAATTTTCTCTCTCCATTTTTTCCCTTTTTATCAATTTTTTGGTCAACCTTTGCTGGTTTCTGAAACTCTCCCAATTTTCAGGCTTACTATTATTCTTTGCAACATTATAAGCTTCTTCTTTCAATCTAATGCTATCCTTAACTTCTTTAGTTAGCCATGGTTGGATCACTTTTCCGGTGGAATTTTTCTTTCTCAATGGAAAGTATTTTTGTTGAGAATTATGAAATATTTCTTTAAATGCTAGCCACTGCTTATCTACTGCCATACCTTTTAATCTATTCTTCCAATCTTCCTTAGCCAACTCGCCCCTCATACCTATTGGCTTTATTTAAGTTTAAGACTCTAGTTTCGGACTTGGGCAAGTCACTCTCAAAATTAAGGTGAAATTCTATCATATTATGATCACTTTGCCCCAGAGGATCCTTTACTATGAGATTGCTAATTAACCCTGTCTCATTACACAATACAAGATCTAAAATAGCCTGTTCCCTGGTTGGTTCCATGACATATTGTTCTAGGAAACTGTCCCAGATGAATTCCATGAACTCGTCCTCCAGACTACCTTTGCCAATTTGATTTGTCCAGTCTATATGAAGATTAAAGTCCCCCAAGATTATTGCATTACTTTTGTTGCAAGCTCCTACTATTTCTTGATTGATTATTCTGTCCAACGGTATAGCTACTGTTAGGGGGGCCTATATACTACTCCTGCCAGTGTTTTCTGCCCCTTTTTATTCCTTATCTCCACCCATACTGATTCTACTTCCCGATCTTCCGAGCCGAGATCCTTTCTCATTACTGTCCTTATGTCATCCTCTATTATCAGGGCTACTCCCCTTCCTTTTCCATTCTGCCTGTCTTTTCGAAATGTCAAGTACCCTGGAACATTTAGTTCCCAACCTTGGCCACCTTGCAACCACGTCTCTGTAATGGCTGTTAGATCAAACTCATTTATCTCTATTTGTGCCACTAGTTCATCTATCTTGTTATGAATGCTTCGTGCATTCAGATAAAGAGCCTTTAATTTAATTTTGTTTTACCATTATTCCCTGCCTTGACCTTGCTGCACTGCTACCATTAAACTTTCTGTCCCTTCCTGTCAAACTCTGCTTATTTTTACCCTAAAATTCCCCTCACCCCCCCCCCCTTTTTAGTTTAAAGCCCTATCTACAGCCCTAGTTATTCGATTCGCCAGGACGCTGAACTGTATAAAACACTAGTTAGGCCACAGCTAGAGTACTGTATACAGTACTGGTCACCACATTACAGGAAAGATGTGATTGCACTAGAGAGTGTACAGAGAAGATTTACGAGGATGTTGCCAGGACTGGAGAATTTTAGCTATGAGGAAGGGTTGGATAGGCTGTGGTTGTTTTCTTTGGAACAGAGGAGGCTGAGGGGAGACTTGATTGAGGTGTTTAAAATTATGAGGGGCCTAGATAGAATGGATAGGAAAGACCTATTTCCCGTAGCAGAGAGGTTAATAACCAGAGGGCATAGATTTAAAGTAATTGGTAGGAAGTTGAGGTGACTTTTTTTCACCAAAAGGTGGTGGGGGTCTGGAACTCACTGCCTGAAAGGGTGGTAGAGGCAGAAACCCTCATCACATTTAAAAAGTACTTGGATATGCACTTGAAGTGCCGTAACCTGCAAGGCTACGGACCAAGAGCTGGAAAGTGGGATTAGGCTGGATAGCTTTTTCAGCCGGCACAGACACGATGGGTCAAATGACCTCCTTCTTTACCATAAATTTCTATGATTCTATGAATAAGGGCATCACGTTATCCTGATTACAGAATTAACTCAATTATTGTCTCTATTCTCTCTCAGCATTCTGAGATAAAGATAAATACTGTCTATCCCTCATGGTTTATATGTTTTATGCGCATTTCGCCTACCCTGGTCTTGCATCTCATTTACATTAAAGAACTTGTTACTTGAAAACAACCTTCAGAATCCAGCCAACTGACAAGGAAGCCATGCATGGGCACAAATCTACAGTTCCACAGTGGAAAATCTGGACCAACCAGTTTTAACATACAACCATGACAAAACCATATTTGAGTATTGTGTTACGCAGTAGTGACATTCATCTCAGCAATTCCTGACATTGCATTCAATGTCTGGAACTAAGTGGCTAGAGTCAATTTCTAACAAAGCTTGAAAAACATAACATAGGTTATTGTATTTACACTTGGCCCTTTATCCTAAGTAACTAACTAATTCACAGGAACAAAGGCAACCAATCTTCTTTAAAGTAGTCACTTTTCCAGCTCTTGCTTGGGAAGAATGCTGCTGGTGATTTTTTTAGACAGAAACCACACACATTTCATTGTCACGGAGGGCTTGGGCAGAAACAGGAGACTCTACGGTCGCGATTTCACCTACCTGGGCGGGTTCATGGCGGGAGATGTCGGTGGCGGGCCGCGAGCCCATTGATGTCTTCATCCTGCTGGAAAAAAAAATATTGCCGTAATGGGCCTTGTCAAGCCCGCCGTGCGCGTTACCCGGCCCAATTAAAAGGTGCGGGTCTGGTGACGTCATGGCTGATGCATTTGGTGCCGGTATATTTAAAGGGGCCATGGCCCCATTTGATCTCACTTCTGATTTTGACAGGCTACAGTGCTGACATTGTTTGCTGGTGGTGAAAATGACTTCCCAGTGGCAGAGGTCTGCTCCTCGCTTCAGCAATGACTCCCTCCATGTTCTTGTGGAGGGAGTCAGAGCACGCAGGGAGGTTCTCTTCCCTGCCAGTGGACGGAAGAGTCTTCCCCAGGAGACCAAGGCCTGGTTGCAGATAGCAGAGGAGGTTATGAGCAGGTCAGTGGTGATGCGGACCTGAGTGAAGTACCGCAAGCGCTTTAATGATCTTCTAAAATCAGGAAAAGTGAGTATAAAGCCACACTTACCTTCATGCTGCTGTGCCTGTCATCACATCCCCATCACTCTGCATTCCCAACTCTACTCCTGCACATCCTTACACAAACTAACATCCCTTGAACCTTCACCCAGCCCTCTCTATCTGTCTACATTATCACATCCCCATATTACTAAGCACCCCTCACACTGACCCTCATCCTAATGCAATGACACCAACTAACAACACTAAAGGATGCAACTTGGTATTGCTGCCCCACTCCATCATAGTGTCCCTCTAAAGATCTAACCCATCCATTCCTTACACTCATTCCATCACTCTCACTCAACCTTCTCTTATTTCCCTCCTTGCAGGAAAAGAGAGCCCACAATAAGAGGGAGAGGGGGAGAACGGGAAGAGGCCCTCAATCCATGGCAATTCTCAGAAGTGCAGAGGAGGCAGCCCTGGACATTAGTGGAGTGGTGGACCAGCCGGAAGTGGGGGACAGAGAGAGGGGCTCATCAGAACAACCTGGTGACAGAATCAGTTTCCATAGACCTACATGGCATTCATCAGTCACTCATATGGGGGCTGATGTCAAGAGAAATTGAATGCTCATCATGTGCATAATAGTATCTGTTTGCAATCGACATATATATGTAACTGATGTCTTTACTCTCCCACAGGTCCATCAAGAGCACCACCCCCCCCCCCGCACTGTCCAGGAGGAAGAGCAAGAGGACTCCTCAGAGGAGCCTCCAGCCCCTGAGGGCGCAGCGTCACCTCGGACAAGGACACACCTCGGTGGGTCCGTCGCGAGGTAGACTAGTGTTGTCACCTGGTGTCTCACACAGCACAGGTGAGCAAGAGCAGATGGTGGTGACAGGTTCAGCAGTGGAGACTCCTCATTGGAGGGCACAGGAGTCTCCTAGCTCTGCTCAGCTGCATGCAGACGCTGAGCCTCCAGGGCCATCAAAGAAGAGGGCGATCCTGGAGCTGCAGGAACAATTGCAGGAGGCACTGACCGGTTTTGCGACTGCGAGTGTGCAGAGAATGGAGGAGTCCATCTCAAACATGACCACCGCTGTGGCGCACGCACTCGCGACTGTAGGTTCCTCCATGGATAGGATGGCCACCTGCATGGAAGACACAATACACCAGTCGCATGAGCACATGGTTTCAATTCAAAATAGATGGGCATCTATGGAGGAGAAATGGGCATCGATGGAAGAGAGAAACCAAAGGCTAATAGACGTCCTTTCTACGAGGAATGTCAGTATAGACATGGGTCCTCATGGCCCCACTGATGTGCAGCAAGGTGCTCTCCAGCTACTTGCTAGCAGGGAAGTGTGAGTGGCCCATGAGAGGGATGGTGGGAGGGGACATGAAAGTGGGGGCTCCTCTCCAAGCACTCACACTTCTACCCCCTTGCCAACCCCTCGGTCAGAGCACCAGATGCCTCCCCGGACAGCGATGGCCGAGTCTGCCCCTGCACAGTCGCAGGAGGAGCAAACTTTTGCGGGGCCCTCACAGGCTCCAAAACCCAGAGGACAACCGCCAAAGGCATCTAAGCAGGCACAGCAGGTAATTGAAGAGGCTGCCTCTCCCTCTGCTGAAGCTGTAGGGGTAGCACCACGTAGAAGCAGTCGGAAAAGAAAGACACCACACAAATAGAGTCACAAGGGTAGTCATTTGGGTGTTTTCTTCAATGTTATTGTCAAATTTATGTTAAATTAATTTTGTGTATTAAATAATTTATTTCTGAAACTTTGTGGTCCTTGCCAAATGTGTGTGCACAATTGGAAGTGGCAGAGTGAATGGTCAGGGCTAATTTAATCTCCACCAATGGTGGTGACAGTGAAAAGAAAGGATTGGTCATTGTAGGGATGCTTTATGGTGCTGCTGTGGGCTGGTGCCAATCTGCCTATGCATGTGTCAGCCACATGTCTGTGCTGCGTAAAGTTAACTAAATCTGGCCATGATGAGGCCATCCCTGGCCTCACGGGCAGCAATGTGCTCGCGTACTGATGGCATTTGGACTGCCGGCTCCTCCAGGTCTTCCTCATCCTCGTCTTCAATCTCATGCTCCTCTTCCACCTCCTCCTCTGAAGAGGCTGTGCGCTCTGTGCCTTGTTCCTCATGCAGTGCTAATCCTCGCTGCTGCACTATGTTGTGCAGGGCGCAACAGACCACGACGATTCTGGAGACCCTGGCTGGTGCGTACTGAAGGGCTCCTCCAGATCTGTCCAGGCATCTGAAGCGCATTTTGAGCAACCCTATTGTCTGCTCTATGACACTTCTGGTGGAGATGTGCCTTTGATTGTAATGTTCCTCAGCCTCGTTTGTTGGCCTCTTCAAAGGTGTCTCCAAGCAGCCAGCCAGAAAGACTGTTTGGAGGTGCGAAGAGCTGAGGGAGGGTGGACTGGCGCAGGATGTAAGAGTCATGGCAGCTGCCAGGGAACTTGGCGCACACATGCATGATGATTGCAGACCAGCTTTACATTAAAGGAGTGGAAGCCCTTGCGGTTGACAAAGACTGCTGGATTCTGATGGGGTGCCCTGATGGCCACATGTGTGCAGTCAATGATGCCCTGCACCTGTGGGAAGCTAGCCAGAGCCGCAAAGCCTCTGACAGTGGTTCCCGATCCGTTGTCAGAAAAAAACATTTTCCCACCTGACCCGCCACCAAATGCAGCTCCTGACCACTCCCCCGCTGAAATATTTCCCCCTACAAGTCTGTACAAGACCGGCATAGAGAGATCACTATTCCGTGGAACAGATGTGCTGAAGGGGATTCCTCTGCATGCACCAGCCCAGTGTACCCATTCTGTACCTGATATCTGCAATGGATCTTTACAGAGGAGCCTACAGATGATTTTTCTTTTTAAGTACAACTTGAAAAGTTAAGCAAGGCCAAAGAGGAATTGAGCAAATGGCTGATAGTGATGAGAAGCATTGGAGGCATTGGTTTGGACAAGAGTTGATCGTGCTGTACTGTGTTGGAAAAGTGCTGGTATAACTGAGGCTGTGAGGATTGTGCCAAATAGGCTGTAGTTTAACGATAAAATTAACTAGATTGTGTTGTGTGTGTGCAATTTGATTTAAAAGGGTGGTTAAGAGAATTCCTGTGTCATTGAGTAGATTCTTGTTATATTCTTGATATATGTTAATGTTGTGCTAGTGAGAGGCTTCCTGAGTTGTGAAAAGCTGAGTAACTGAAATTGGGGAGTCATTGAGGAGTCTTTAATACACCATTGGTGCGTACTTGATGAATGTTTGGTGTGCTACTTCAAACTGAACTTTTTCATGTTGCCATGAAATGCATATTGTGCATGAAAGCATTTAGCCATAAGACCACTAGATGGAGCC
Source organism: Squalus acanthias (assembly GCA_030390025.1). Classification (NCBI taxonomy): domain Eukaryota; kingdom Metazoa; phylum Chordata; class Chondrichthyes; order Squaliformes; family Squalidae; genus Squalus; species Squalus acanthias. The sequence continues at coordinate 38,235,073 of CM059426.1, read as the reverse complement.
TGTGCTAAATTCCTTTACTTTGAAGGATTATTGGCATTTTGTGGAGGGAAGGTGAATGTAATAGCTCTGGAAAATATGTCATGCAGTAGGCCCATATAAACAAATATTAATAGGGCTATGGTCATACCACTTTCTGCTTGAAATTGGTGTGTCCCAACTCTTAAGTAGGCCCACTGTATACTTTAGGAAAATACATTGGCCCGAATTTTGCGGTCAGTGGCGAAGGGACAGTGCTCACTGCTGACCTTGAAGAAAGCTGCTCACAAAGATTTAGCGTGCTCTGTGGCGTCGATTTCCCCTATTCCAACGTGACTCTCAATCTGGCGCCATCTATAGGGGATCTATGGCGTCCAGGAACAGTGAAGTCATCAAGCAGACTGAGCAGCCAATCAGATGGAAAAATTCTCACAGACAGCAAATCAGGAAGTAAAAAGCACTGATTATCATTCATTTTTTAATCATTTAACAGAAAACTAAATAAAGATTGGGACATACACATGGGATTAAGGTAGAAGCTGAAATATTACAAACAAACTTTAAAAATAATAATTTTTATTATTTTAAAAATCTATGCAATTATTACCATGGAATGGAGGAAATGACATGACACACTTATAAAATTAGTTTTTCAGGGCCAATGAGGTTGTTCAACAGTAATTATGACTTAGTACTCTGTTAAAAACTCAGTTACACCTCATTCAACAAGGCATAACTTTTTCAATTATATTTACAGTGAGAATAGTGTGTAAAAAGTTGAAGTTCACGTCAAATCACTGATTCTGTATTGATTGCATCTGCGAAGACTGTGGAGGAGCTGGGTATCACTGACAGCAACTTCCGGATTTCCGTGTTTAACCGCGCATGTGCGGATGCCAGAAGTTGCTGTCAGTTTTACACAGTAATGACGGCGAGTGCTGAAAGTTTTGGCGTCAATACAACCACACATTTTGGGCCATTATGTGCATACAATAGAGTAATTCTCTAGACTTGCAAAGTAGCCACAAGATTAGATAGCAAACAAAATTGAAAATTATAAAGCAGAGTCGGACAAAAATAGAAAAATGTCATGGCCGAAAAAATGAGGAAGATGCCAACAGATGGGCAACACGGTGGCATAGTGGTTAGCACTGGTGCCTCACAGCGCCAGAGACCCGGGTTCGAATCTGACCTCGGGTGACTGTCTGTGTGGAGTTTGCACATTCTCCCCGTGTCTGCGTGGGTTTCCTCCGGGTGCTCCGGTTTCCTCCCACAGTCCAAAAATGTGTGGGTTAGGTTGATTTGGCTATGATAAATTGACCCTTAGTGTTAGGGGGGATTAAATATGTGGGGTGATGGGATATGTTAGGGGGAATTAAATACGTGGGGTTACGGGGGTAGGGTGGGATATGTGTACTGTGGGGATTAAAGCAGGGACAGGGTACTGGATTTGGATGATCAGCCATGATCGTATTGAATGGCGGAGCAGGCTCGACGGGCCGAATGGCCTACTCCTGCTCCTAGATTCTATGTTTCTATGTAACTAAGTTTAAAGTATTTTCAGAAAGATGCTAATTTGAAACAAAATTTTAAAATTGACACAATTGACAATTGGATGTGGCAATACTAGCAGGGCTGCATTTTACTTTCCATCCTTAGTTGCTTGAGCGGGTGATGGGTCTTCTTCGTGATTGTTTTACTAGTGTCTGACTTTCTGGACCACTTCAGAGGTCATAGTGGGCTATCAATTCATTATAGCCAAGGAATGGGTGGTGTCAGTAAAAAAGTTGGAGAATTAGCACAGGCACAAATGCTTTAGATTGTATGAAAAAATTGTGCTCACTGCTCAATAAACTGATTAGAGTCCTAAATCAAGTCGTAAAACCCAAGCTCATTGGCGTTACACTATTGGGTTCAGTCTAATCGCAACCCATCATTGCCACAGACTTTTTCCACTACTTAAAGGGGAGATTCATTGATGCTGCAGCACCTCATTCTCAGCATTGCTGGCTGTGCAGTTGCCTCAGGAAGCAGAAGCAGAATAAGAAGAAGGAGCTGGAGGACTGAACCAGGTGTGCTCATGGCAGGTCCACGCCCCAGGGAGAGAGCCCACAGATTCTCTGATGGAGCATTGGAGGCATTGGTTTTCGCTGTGGAGAGCCGGAGGGCGGTGCTCTACCCGGCAAGTGGCAGGAGGCCCTCGCCACAAGTCTTCCACACCATGTGGAGGGAGGTAGCACAACACGTCTTGGGCAGAACTGTGGTCCCCAGGACACCCACACAGTGCAGAAAGAAATTTTACGTCCTCATTCGGGTGGTCAGTGCGAATGAATGCTTCAACAAATGCTACATCCCACCATCTGTACCACAATATTCACACACTGCCCAAAGCACCACACCCCAGCACCCTACCAACAATCTCTACCTAACAACACTCACACCCACATCTCACACCTTGCACACAATGACAGCTATTCAACTATGGCAGGCACAATGGTCATTAGTTATTAGAATTTATGTGATATGTGTGATATATTTATAGATGAATTTATAAATGGTGTTTGGAATATTTTGTGGTCTCTCTCATTTCACCTTTGCACCCAGGAGGACGCTGTGATATACCATGAGACAGGGATTGTACGATGGGGATGAGGTGAGCTCTGGGGATCTAGGGTTTTCATTCATGTAAATCGGAGTCTAATAAGCCGGTCATGGACAGCCCATCCAAAAGGCCGATTGTCTCGCTGCCTCCTCCCTCACTCCTGTTCCTCCTCCTCCTCATCCTCTTTGTCCTCCTGCTCATCCTTACCCTCCTCTGCCTCGTCCTCCTCCTGAGGTGGTCCCACAATCCCTGCAGGCAAGGGCTATGCCCTCATGATGGCCAAGTGGTGGAGCATGCAGCAGACCACCACAAAATGGAACACCCGCTCTGGCGAATACTGGAGGGCTTCTCCTGTGCGGTCAAGGCAGCGGAACCATTGCTTCAATAATGTTCCTGGTGGCAGCATAGCTCTCATTATATGAGTGCTGGGCACGAGTGTTGGGGTTGCGGAGGGGAGTCGTGAGCCAGGTGGAGAGCGGATAGCCCTTGTCTTCGAGCAACCACCCTCGAGCTTGGCGTGGGTGCTGGAAGAGTGCTGGCACACCGGTCTGGTGCAGGATGAAGGCATCGTGGCTGCTGCCAGGATAGCGGCCATTGACATTAAGGATTCGCTGTGTGTGGTCGCACACCATCTGCACATTAAGTGAGTGGTTTGCGGCTATGGAAGATCTCAGGATTGTTATGCAGTGCCCGCAAAGCCACATGGGTGCAGTCGATGATGCGCTGCAACATGGGGAAGCCCGCTATCCTGGCAAAGGCACATGCACACTCGTCCTGCTTCTCTCTGGTGATCAGGAAGCCAATGTAGTCCCTTCTCCTGCTGTAGAGAGCCTTTGTGACCTCCCGGATGCAGCGATGGATGGCAAACTGAGAGATTTTAGCTATGTCTCCTGTTGCAGACTGGAGGGATCTGCTGGAGAAGAAATTGAGGGTGACGGTGACCTTTACTGCCACTAGGAGAGCCGTGGTCGCCCTGGTCTGGGGCTGGAGGTCTGGTTGCAGGAGATGGCAGAGTTCTGTGACCACCTCCTTGGTGAAGCGAAGCCTTCTAATACACTGCTCCTCGCTTAATTGAAGGTAGGAGAAGTGCTCTCTGAGTACCCTCCAAAGGTAAGGCCTCCTGGTGTAAGCCTGATGGTCCTCCTCCTCCCTCTTTGTACATGTATTTCTTGCTGCCTACACTCCCTCCGCTGTAGATCCTGGAGGGTGAGATGGCATGCCGAATGGCCTTCCTGGTTTGTAACTACCTTGTGATCAGAGGAAAGAAACTTCAACGAGACGGTCATTGATATGCTGTGCTAACTTTGAAATGCTTCATATGTGCCATTTTTGCAATTCAATGTTTTTTAGTAAAAATTATGCCTTGCCATTGTGCTGTCACATTTTTAAGAGAACACTTTGCCACCTAAGCTTTAGTGACAATAGACAACTTTTTAAATTGAATTCACATCTAGTTAAAAGTATATGGTTTCAGTTGATTTGTATGGAAAATGTGCAGTTTAAGATGGACAGCTTGTGACACTTGAGGGTTATTGCATCCAGTCTCAATTGCTGGTGTATTTTCCATTTAGCATCACTACCAAGTATGTATTATCTTTACAACAATTCTATTCAAGTTTACAAACAGAAAGTGTGTAAATGCAAAGCATGTCAATCATTGTCTGAAAGAGAAAATGGGTTACCATTTTAGGTATGATACATAATCCGATCTCAAATTTCTGATGAATTTTGATGCTGGATCATACCTAAAATATGAACCCATATTTCTTTTTTCTAATGCTGACGGAGACTGCCAGCTGTATATTTGTAACACTTTCTGTTTTTATTTCCGTTATCTAGCATTTGTAGTTTTAAGTATTGGTTCCTGTGCTGTTCAGGAAATAATTTAAATAGTTTTTGTTGCCACTTATTCTCTTTCAGATTTACAGAAGGTCCTTTTGCCCGTAATAGGATTGAAAGGATTGTACTTTGTTGGGTATTTCCTGTTTGGCCTTGGAACAGGATTGATCGGCCTCTTTCCTAATGTCCTTTCCACGCTGGTCCTCTGTTCAGCTTTTGGAGTGATGTCCAGTACTCTTTACACTGTGCCCTACAACTTGATAGCCGAGTATCACAGGAAAGAAAAGGTAAGTCTAAAAAACTGAAATGTGAGAGGGAGTGGAAGCTATACTGGATTAGAACCATCCCCTTCTGGGAACTAAATTTAAATCTAGTTAGGACCCATGGGAGTAAAGTCTATTCTCTCTGACTGTCAAAGGTCCTAGGAATTTAGTTCAGATGATCTTAATCAAGCTTCAAGTGTGCAAGCGGTCATAAAGACAAATATCTCATAATTTGCTGCTAATTAATCTTAACTTGCCGCTAATTAACCTTAACTTGCCAGAACACTTGACTGAAGTGGAAATGGAAATGTTGCTTTGGAGCATATATTCTTCTGAACCTGAGGCCAAGTCAGAGTTGAAGGCCCCTTGTTCTACATCTAAAAGTACATCTGACTTGGTGATACGGGGTGCTTAAAATGTAGAAGTGTTCTACTTTCTGCTGTTAACTAACATTTTCTAATGTGATTAATTCACCAAAAATGTTGAAAAATATATTTTTTTTAAATTGCTATTCAATGGGGCAATGATTTTGTTCAATTCTTCAGAGACACAGGGCTGAATTATCTTCTGAATTTTGGGGTGGATTTGAGGCAGTAACCAGAGTAAAATTTTGACAGTAACGTCTACTGCCTCAGGTCTACCACTAAAAAACTGCACCTGAATTTTTCTGCCAAAATATCACCAGACCCCTTTAAAGCCCTTCAGGAACGTGTTGTTCCACAATTAAATGGGGTCAAAATGGGCGTGGCTAACCTCTCCAACCCACTTTCCAACTTACGCCCCAAGTTATTACTGCCACTATATAAATATCGGTATGTGCGTCACTAAGGTATCCTTGAGGGGCCAATTGCTTGGAGGAGACCATTTTGTTTGCTGCAACTGAAGATTGATGTTACTTTGCCTGCATATTGAACTGTTTAGTACTTTGGAGATATTGTCAGGACTTTGCTATCATTTTTAGTCATCTCTGTAAACTGCATCGTTTTGGACTAGGGACATGGATTTTCCAATTGGGATCCCTCTATTCCTGTGTTATGAAGAGGATGAGGATGAGGAAATGAAAGAGGCTAGATTGGTGGCACTTAGAGTGAGGCATTGACAATTGCAGAATCCCTACTGTTGTCCCAGCATCCTCAGGAGGCCTGTGGGAGCACCCCTGCTCCTCCTGGCCCACAATGCGTGCTAAAAGGAGCTGATCTTCAGCACTTACCTTAGCCAGTCGGCACCTCCTGCCTCAGATCTGCTGCCGGGAATCCCACAGCATGGGCCTTCCCCTGACGTACTGTTAAATTTAAGTTGCGGCACCGATGATGTCATTGCGCCGGGACTTCTGAATGTTAATTAGGCCCCCGCCTGCCTTTTTCAGGAGCCTCGTCGATGGCCTGATTAGTGTTTGTAAAAAATTTTAATGGGAGGGAGTGGGGTCAGGTTGCTCGATCCTGATATTTTAATACCTCCCTGACCCTCTCTTACCCATTGTTTGGGGTGGGGAGGGGGATTTTTAATAAAGGCCATTGTTTCAAAAAATTCAAGCTTTCCCTTGGAGGTGTTTGGGGAGATGTAGCAACTGTTGGCTGAAGATTTGACAACCGCTTCCACCAGGAGAACAGCATTGTCTGTACCAGTTAAGGTCATACTGCTATGAATCTCTCTGGATCCTCCAGGCAGCATCTAGAGATCTTTGCCACATTAGTCAGACATCAGTTCACCACTATATTGAGGGTCACTGATGCTCTCTTCAGGCACGGTGCCAGACAAACAGAGTTAGAGAGAGAGCTATCCACTTCTACAGACTGGCAGGGTTTCAAGGAGCAGCTGATAGAATGCATGTGACAACCCCCTCCGTTTCATGAATAGGAAAGTCTTTTATTCCATTAATGTGCAGCTAATGGGCGATCCCAATCACCTTATCCTACACGTGAATCTGCCACCCAGGAAGCTGCCACAGCTTCTCCTGCCTGCCTGCCTATGATGTCTAATACTTCCTGTTCATGCAGATGCGGGCGGCTGGAATTTCTGCGGGGCTTCTCCCGATCATCCGCCATAACTTCAGCGGAAGATTAGTGGAAACACTGGAGAAACGGCGTAAATGGCCTTCTACTTCGTTTCTGCTGGGTTTCTGACAAAGTTACAGTGGCAGATCGGGAAAACCCAGCAGAAATTCTACCCCAGGGTTTTTTGTGACGGTGCTCCTCCCCTGGTTGAATTTCTTTGGCATTGGCTATGCGCTTCTGCTTCTCATTACAACTGTGTATTATCTCTTTAAATGAAGTGTCCATGAAAACTAGCAGAAGTTTTTGTGCCAGACAAAGTGAATTGACAGAGTGGTTTTGAGTAATGATGGTGCTTGCAGAGATTGCCCTTTGAATAAATGATTTTCCCCAACACTCAGGTTCTGACAAAGAGTATGATGGGTAAGGAAGTGAGTGAAGGCTGTATCAGTGGTATAGGATGTGGATTGGCGGCAGTACCTTGACTTACCCTGGCCATCCTTGAGATATCATTGAATCTCATCCCGCACTGTGTGATAGTTAACTGCTTCTGGCATCTCTCGCCAGACAGCCGGCACCACCCTCAGTGGGGCATTCTTCCCTCCATGCCCAACTGTCTTTCTCTTCTGGCCCTGACTTCTGCCAAAGGGACATCCATGGATGTATCCAAAAATCTGGGGGCTGTTCCAGTTGCTGACAGCCCCGTGGCTGCTGCTCTCTGTGACGTATTGGCCACTCCTGTTTCTTTCTCACCTAAAACAAGTGTGACCCTTTACTTGGCTGCAGTATTTCAAATGTTGCAACATTGAATTGAATTTCCTTTCCTCCTTGCGGTGGTAAGCCTACGAAGAGCAATATTACTGCTCCAAACCCGCTCTGCATAACTAACGAGTCTCCTGGAAGAAAACGTGCCGGGTTAGCGCTAAGTCGTGTTCTACTGCTAACCTGCCAATCAGATGAAAATCCAGCCCACAGCTTCTCTCTGTTTCTAGCAAGTATAACTGTCAGCTATCGGGCCACATTCTTAGTCCTTTTTCATTTTATTGACATTCTTGGTCTCCCTGTCTCCTCTGCCCTCAATTACTAAAGCTACTTCCAGGACACTTGTGGATAGAATTTCCACAGGGATTCTCCCAATCTCCCACCATAACTTTGGCAGAAGGTCAACAGAAGCCTTGGAGAAACGGCAATGACGTGGTTTCTCTGAGGCTTCTGCCGAAGTTATGGCGGGAGATAGGGATAACCCTCTTAACTCGGTTTCTTTCCCAGGACTTCAAAGCTGTGGGACTTCTTTCCTTCCTTAGTCTCTTATTTTTCCTATAAATTAGGTTTTTAAAACCAGATCAATTCCTGATTTATCGAATTACTTCAATGTTTACCTTATCTTCTTTCCTCTTCATTTTAATCTTAGTTGTGTGCTGCACTGTGAGCATTAGCTCTTCAGCTTAACTTCTATTTTTCTGTTACAGCCTTAGATTATTCTGGCAACCTGATATTGAGGGTATTATCTGTTTGTTTATCCCTTTCTTGGAGGTGGTGGATCATACTGGGTGACCGTTTCATGGCAGAGGTAGCTCTCTGTTGCCGTGCCCAAGTGCCTATTGAACCGGGAAAGTGTGAGTGGGTTGTTGTGTGTGTGTGTGGTGGGGTGATTAACCCCAATCCTGTCCACCTTTGTGCAATTCTAGTAGGAGTCATGGAATACAGATCAGAAGCAGGAACCTGATTACTTTTACACCCCCCCCCATTTCAAGCTTGGAGAAACTGAGGCCAACTGTAGCATCCTGGCTACACATAGTTAAATGTGGCATCCTTGAGCTCGTTTTACAATTTGCTTTTCCATTAACGCCAATGGGAAAGAAAATTAGGCGTAGTGTAAAACGAGCCCAAGGAGCTGAGTATTTGCTATCAGCCATTTTCGCTATCGCCCAAGACAAATTTCACTCCCATAGTTTTCAAACTACGGGGCTGAGTATTTGAATCCAGCCTAAGAATAGCATTCAAATTTACTGCTGCCCAGTGGCGGCCTTTCTTCGGTTCTCAGCCTAGGTGCTTGATAAAAAGCTAACCTGTCATGGACGACTGTTTTTAGAGGGAATAGGGCCACGAAGAATATAACTGGACCAGTCCTTATTCCTGTCCCTACATTTCTCAGAACATAACTGAGAACGCAAGTGAATGTAATGGCCCTAGATTGTACCAGCATCCTGATTAAAGTTAGATGAAGCTATAACCAACTGTGAGGTGGACAAAAATGAAAGGTATTGTTTTCTTACAACATTTTCTTAAAGGAGCACCATTTTCATGATAAAGTGTCTGGTAAGGGCCAAAAAAAAAGCAAAACAAAGCACTGGGTTTCATTTCCAGAGGGATAGAATTAAAAGCAGTGAAGTTATGTTAAACTTGTATAGAACCTTGGTTAGACCACACTTGGAGTACTGTGAGCAGTTCTGGTCTCTATATTATAAAAAGGATATAGAGGCACTGGAGAAGGTGTAAAAATGATTTGCTGGAATGATACTAGAACGATCAGGAAAGATTGACCAGGCTGGGGCTCTTTCCTCTAGAAAAGAGAAGACTGAAGGGTGACCTGATAGAAAAAGAAAAGAAAGACTTGCATTTATGTAGCACCTTTCATGACCTCAGGATGCCCCAAAGCGCTTTACAGCCAATTAAGTACTTCTTGAAGTGTAGTCACTGGTGTAATGTAGGAAATGCGGCAGCCAATATGCGCACAGCAAGCTCCCACAAACAGCCATGTGATAATGACCAGATAATCTGGTTTTTTTCGTGATGTTGATTGAAGGATAAATATTGTCCAGGACACCGGGGATAACTCACCTGCTCATCTTTGAAATAGTGCCATGGGATCTTTTACATCCACCTGAGAGAGCAGACGGGACCTCGGTTTAACGTCTCATCCGAAAGACGGCACTTCTGACAGTACGGCACTCCCTCAGTACTGCACAGGAGTGCCAGCCCAGATTTTTGTGCTTTTTGTGTCTCTGGAGTGGGACTTGAACCCACAACCTTCTGACTCAAAAGGCAAGAGGTCTTTAAGATTATGAAAGGGTAGACGTAGAGAAGATGTTTCCACTTGCAGGGAGACCAGAACTAGGGGCCATAAATATAAGATGGTCACTAATAAATCCAATAGGGACTTCAGGAGAAACTTCTTTACCCAGAGATTGATTAGAATGTGGAACTCGCTATCACAAGCAGTAGTTGAGGCGAATAGCATTGATACATTTAAGAGGAAGCTAGATAAACATATGCGGCAGAAAGGAATAGAGGGATATGTAGATAGGGTTAGATGAAGAAGGATGGGAGGAGGCTCGTGTGGAGCATAAACACTGGCATGGACCTGTTGGGCTGACTGGCCTGTTTCCGTGCTGTAAATGCTATGTAATACGATGTAAACCTTTATTCATTTACTTACAAATATGAGATACAACGATGCAAATCACCACAGTGTGCAACTTTGTTTCACTTGTCGTCGTTATCATGAAAAGAATTATCCGTAACTCTTAGTTCTTTGCTCTCCTTGAATAAAAATTGGTTTGTCAATTCAAATATTTTTCTTGAAGATCATACCCCTTTAAAATGAAATAAATGATGATGATAATTAGTATTACGGTGCTCATAAAGTTCCTGTGAAATTGAGCCCTCAAATTTGCCCATGGTTATGGTCTTTTTTCTGTTTACAGATTCAAAAAACAAATGATGGAAAAGCTTCGGATGAAACCAGGGGTAAAGGTATCGACTGTGCCGCCCTTGCTGCTATGGTGCAGCTGGCACAAATCCTGGTCGGAGCAGGAGTTGGGACTTTGGTGAACTTGGCTGGCACTGTGAAGGTTGTTGTGATCACTTCATCTGCCATCTCTTTGTTTGGCTGTTGCTTTGTTGCATTGTTTGTCCGATATGTTCAGTGAGATCATCACAAGAAAGTGCAAGATAGTGATCCATTTTTTTTCTAACTTCCTTAAATGTTCTGAATTGTTAACTGTGCCGTACATTCAGCTCCCCCAATGACTCCAACAGAACCACAACTCTGATATAGGATGTAGGGGCAGAATTCCTGAGTAGCGAGTGTGAAACTGAGCTGCACAGACCAGGAATTACACTGTCTAGTGTGAAACTGAGTGGTGCAGATGGAATTACACTGTCTAGTGTGAAACTGAGCTGGACAGATCAGAAAGGCACCAGGTTTAATTCCCAATCTGTGTTGAGTTGGCTTACCTCAGGTGGGACAACAGTAGGGATGCTGCAATTATCAATGCTTTACTGCTTGGAGAGGGAAAAAATTGCCTGGATTCATGTTCCTGATAGCTATCTAGGGACTTCTGCTGAAAAATGTTTGGTCAAGTAGCCTGCAGCACTCATGAGGGTTGATTCCCTGATCGGGTGCTCTGGGCGCGAGCAAAGAATACTGGTCAGGAAATGGTGGGCTTGGGGACCTTTATAATCTATGTATTTAAATTAATAGGCATAAAATGAGAATCTCCGAGCCTGTGACTTCCTGACCTGCTCCAGACAAGGAATACCCGATTGGGGAATTAACTCTACTGTTTAGTTCACTCAGATAAGGTACCACAGAGTGCCTGGTATAGCCCAACACCAATCGGCACTTTAGGGGGATTGGAGTTGGGATGGGGAAGAGTAAAAGACATTGTCATATGGATATCTATAAATGAAACTTCATTTTGGCCAAGTACAATTGTGAATTTGACTTTCTTTTTAAACAGCTTCCTTTTACTCCTATGTAACCTACAATCAAGGCATACAATTGTTTTTAACATGTAAGAATTTGTGAAGGACCTTGTCTCACACCACAACTCTCATAATGTTTTATTTTCTTTTTGAAAGAGTTTATTACCTGGGAGTGAGATTGGGGAGGATTCCCTTCCTCGAACGGTGAAACCTTTTTTAAAACACCATGGGGTAGATCCTGACTTTGTGCGATAGTGTAAAACAGGTGATAGCGAGTCAGCAGCCCGTTTTACTTCTCTCCCAATTATTACTTCCGTTGACTTCAATGGAAATAAGATTTGGGAGAGATGTAAAATGGGCTGCTGACTCGCTGTCACCCGCTTTACACTATCGCACAAAGTCAGGATCTACTCCCCGCTTTTTAAAGTTGAACTTAAAAAAAAAAAAAATGTCAGTGTCGTTGTGCCAGTGCATATTTTTCTGTTTATAAAACCTGGTAAACACTTTACAGGGTTACAGTGACTATCGCAATATCCTGAATCTGACAACTAGACTTAAGCTCAAATTCCCAATCAGTCGCCTAAAGTGGAAGTTCGATCTGAACATGTTACATTTTACTGTTTACATTAAAAACTAAGGTTAGGTCTCATCACCATGAACTTATGACCAGCAAAACTACTTTTTGTGATCAGGGATTGATTTTTTTTTCAGTTTGTGCAACCTTTCCAACTTTAAGAGAGCTTCATTCAGGACCAGAGTTCGAGACAAAGCGATTTGTAATAACTCTTTACTGTAGTTTAGAAATAGATTTTACTGCAGTAGAAATATTTTTTTAAAGGGAACCATTATCATCAAAATGTTTGACAAGCTTGTTTTCTATTGTTATTTATAAACATACAACATGATGTAAGTGTATGCATAAAATGACATACAGTTCTTTTCTTTTCCTCTCCTCCTCCCCCCCCCCCCGCTCGCACCCCCCCCCAAAATAAAAACAAGTTTATTAAGCTCTGTTTTAAGAACAAAGTATCACTCTCGCATTCAGGCTTTACCTAAGCCTCTTGGCAAATAATGACCTCAGCCCTACTAATGAGCAATGCTGATAATGTGCACAATTGTATATGACCCTCAATATATGTATCTACAAGTACTATATAACTTTTATTGGACCTTGCACTCTATTGTATCATGATCTGAGAATGGGTTAAAATGTTAAGCAACTTAATAAAAGAAAGGACCTTTAAATGAAGAGGCTTTTGTTAAATATATATTCAGTAGGCAAGTATCTCATGAAGCAGGTATTATTTCTCACTAATTTTTCTTGGGCCATTTTCTACCCTCTCCTGAAGGCTGATTCCTTGCTGTTGTATGGACCCATGATGTTGGTATCTGCCTGGACCTTGCCAAAGTGGTCATTTTTCAAGTATGAATGTTGACAGCGAGTGTCAGTAGAGTGTGCTACCATATGGGATGTCACAGCTCAGTCCTATCCTGTTTTCACCCATCCTCCGCACATGAATACTTTTAACTAGAAGTTGCTAGATAGAAATCAGGAGCATAGGCTTGAGTTGATCTTTCCTTCTCTAACCCAGGAGACTCAGGTCAATTACAATATCCCTACTGCACACTTGCCTGAGATCAGCTAACTATGAGATCAAGGATCAAATCTGGTCTATATGGTTCAGTTACACGCCAGCTAAACTCATTGGGCACAGTTAAAAGATTGGTTTAAGAAGTCATCTGGAAAGTTTTCTACCTGCCATCATTTAATTTATGATACACAGAAGTTACAAGATGCAAACAGACCACTCAGTCCAATCAATCTGTGTTTACCCTCCACGCAAGCAAATAGTCCAAATCAGATTTACCCACCCTGTTCCCATAACCCTTTACTCCATTTTCTTTTATCTACCCATCCAGTCTAATCTTGAATAGAGACATAGGCCCGGAATCAGCAGCAAAGTGATCCCTGTGTCGAGAAATTTGGGTTTTCCAACCTTCAATTCCAATCAACGGAGGTTAGTGGGGATCCCCTTGTGCGAACTGCTGTGATGTCAACAGGATGTCTAAGCAACCAATCAAAACGCAGAATTCTCACAGACAGCGAACAAGGAAGTGAGTAAGCTCTTAAAATTCTAACTTTTTAAAAATGTTAGAGAGAGCTAAAGTTTGAGGCTCTCACATGGGCAAAAGGCAAACCTGAAATAAAGATGGACAAACTTAAAAAAAAAAGTTAAAACATTTTTTGAAATGTTTCTTAAAAATGTTAAATTTTATTAAAATAGATATATTTCACAGTGCACAAAATTAAAAAGAGTTTTCCAGGCCCCTAACATTTGTTTAGCAGTAATAGCACTGTCAAAACCCCAGTTACACCTAATCCCTTTGGGTTTAACTTTTAGTGGGGAATTTAACAGTGTACTTACTGCGGAAGAGATGAAGGCCGCGATTTTCCCTACTTCGGCTGGTCTGTGGTGGGCGCGGTCGGTGGCGGGTCCCTGCCTCGCTGCTGGCTCCATCCTGGCCTCTGACATGACTTTGCCCTGATTGGGCTTGTTAAGCCCGCCCAGCGCATTTCCCGGTACAATTGAAGGAAGCGGGTCTGATGATGTCATTTGATGATGCGTCATCAGCCGGTTTCCTTAAAGGGACCATGCGCAAATTGATTTTTGACAGTTGCGCTGGCAGTGTTCTACAGCATTGAGGTGCTGCAAACACTGACAACCACTGCACAGAGGTGCACGGCTGCACCCAGGCTCTCCCATGACTCCCTCCATATGCTTATGGAGAGAGTCATGGCACACAGGGAGGTCCTCTTCCCTTCCAATGGGCGGAAGAGACATCCCCAGGAGACCAACGCAGCCTGATTGCACATTGCACAGGAGGGCACAAGCAGGGATGTCGTCAGGAGGACCAGGCTGCAGTGGCGCAAACCTTTCAATGATCTCAATAGATCATGAAATGTTACTGCAAAACTATACTCAACCTCATCCTGCTGTGCCACTCATCACATACCCAGCACTCTGCCTTCCCTACCCTACTCCTGCACATCCTTACTCATACCAACTTACCTTGCACCTCCATCCATCCCTCTCTATCTACATTATCACTTCCCCATCTCACTCACCACCCCTCACACACACCTTCATCCTAGTCCAATCATACCAACTAACAACACACAAGGGTAGGCACTTGTGTGTTTTAGCCAATGTTCATGTGAAGTTTCTGTAAATGTGCTGTCAAACATTGAAATCTTTATTTTCAACACTTTGCATTCTTGGACAGATTTTAGTGCACCTTTGGAAGTGGCTTAGTGAGTTGCAGTGAATGGTGAGACATAACGGCACCCCCCCCCCCCCCCCCCCCCCGTAATGGTGATGAGTGTGAAAGGAATGGCTTGGGCATTGTAGGGATGCTTTATGTTGTTAGTGTGGGGTAGTGCCAACCTGGAGCATCATGTGGCAGCCAGGATGTGCAGAGTCAAGTGAAGTAAATCTGGCCATGGTGAGGCCATCCCTGACGTCCCGGGCAGCAATGTGGTCGGGTGTTAATGCCTTGTGTCCTGTGCAGCATCAGGTGATTGTGGAGAAGTTTGGTGTGGTTGTTGGTGCTGCTGGTGTGCCTGGTGATGCTGGTGTTGCAGCTGATTGTGGTCAGATTCTGAGGACCAAGGTGAGAGAGTATAAACCGTACCCGTGCTGATGGAATAGATGGCAGGTGAACTTGAGATGACAGAAGCAATCTGTCAGTGGTGAGAGAGGTTGTTCCAATGAGGTGACACTGGATAGAGAGTTTGTTCCAAACACTTGCAACCTGCATAAAGCTCAATCTGTCTTCCAAATGCAGTAAGCAACAGCTTCTGAGCTTGGAAATTAAACAGCTGTGAGATGGGAGCTTTTATAGTACATGTCAAGTAATGAGATGATTCCATGGCCATTCAACTCCCGCCCAGCCTAACAGACATGATCCCTGAGCAGCGTGGACCCCGTTGGCGAGCTGGTAAATTCTAAAGGTGAGCTCAAAATTGTTGTTAATCCTCTGTTAACAAGGTCATAATGACCTGAATTGCCTCCCCCGTCACTGCATATCGGGTCTGCTTAGCGCAGACAGACCTGACATTTGATAAAGGCACGTGGCGGCGGGTTGACCCCGCTGTCAAAAAAATAAACACTTTCCCACACAACCCGCCACCGATCGTGTCTGCTGACCCCCTGGAAAATTCCCCCCAAAGTTTTTGTCCATTTCAATGATTTGGCTGATTACACAGATTGCCGGCTCTGTGGGAGGAGGGGTGAGGGCGGGGGGTGGGGGGGGCTCACAGTGCCATCTGTTTCGGCGCTGTCATTGACAGACCGCAACTTCAGGATTTCCACATGCGCCAAATCCTGAAGTTACGGTCAGTTTCAAAGGCGAAATGACAGCGAACGCTGCCAGTTCGTCGTCATCCCGACCGCAAATTCCGGGCCATAGTTTCTACCTCAACCACTCACCCTGGAAGTGAATTCCACAATTCTCTGTGTTAAGTGTCTGTTGTCCTCTGTTCTAAATCTCCTACATTTAATCTTTAATCTTTGGCCCCTCATTCTGGACTCCTCCAATACATGAAACAATCTGCTTCTA
Source organism: Squalus acanthias (assembly GCA_030390025.1). Lineage (NCBI taxonomy): Eukaryota > Metazoa > Chordata > Chondrichthyes > Squaliformes > Squalidae > Squalus > Squalus acanthias. Next base: position 38,219,072 of record CM059426.1, on the reverse strand, counting down.
TCTACCCAGTCCCATCCTTTCATAATTTTAAACACTCCTCTCAGATGTGTAGCCTCTTTGCATTGAATGTCAAAGAATATTTTGTAAAATAAGCAGTTTTATGCTTATTTTGTTTTGCACATACCTCTTTTGACCAGGAGCATTACTGGCCCCAGTTATTATAAAGCTCATGCTTTAGTTTGAATTGCTGAATGTACAGTTGTTCAAATAAAGTAAACTTAATTTCCTCTGGTGGAAATCAATAGGTCAGGAAAAGTGCCTGAAATGGAGTTTTCTAAACTGAGATGTCTGATTTAAAAATGCATCTGTAGATGTAACAGTAGAAAGAGTCAGATTAGCATTGAATCCTGCAAGCATATCATAGGTCCCTGAAGGTGGCAGGACATATTGAGAGAGTGGAAGGATGTGGACACAGATTTGTAGGGGTGTGGGTTGTTGTAAGAGTCAGCCTTTCCCCTGACTCAGTGAGCGGTTCGAATCGCTCCCACGCCCCAGTTTCAAAACTTGGACTTATTTAGGGGTTGTGAATAAAGATGCAGTAGCCCACAGGTTCCAATGAAAGAACTATAACTTTTATTAAAGTTGAAAGGTAACAAACTTAAACACACTTCACACTTAAACAGGTTTGGGGAGCACACGGTTACAGGCGAGGAAAATGACAGTATACAAGAAAAATAAAAACCTTTATCCCTCCCAAAAATCCCACTTCTAGCTAGGTTTCGGTTTCAGGAGATCAGGGATGATGCTCACCAAACAGGGGTATTAACAGTACGAAATCCAGCCAGGTAAGTCGATGGTGATTCTGGTCATCGAACGTCTTCCTTTACCATGTGGCTTCTGGGCAGTGCGGCGAGAGACCCTTGTTTCCCGCGTAGTCGGTCGAGTCGAAAAGAGAAAGAAATCTTGGGTCCTGTGGTAATTATAGTCCTTTTCACCCCCCCCCCAACCACAAACTCCTCATGAAAAAAACTGGTTTTGCAATGCAGTGAGTTTTCAGGTGAGGCCTGTTCATTGTCTTGTTAAAATCTTGATGGGCTCTGTGTTTTGGGTGGGGCAACTTTTCCCCAGAGCCTATTGTCCAAATGGTAATGTTTTGCTGGTCTTTGAATTCCCAGACCAGGCACATGTTCAGGCATGTTTCCTTTAAATTTCCAAAGTCCTTATTTTTTTCCTTTCGATATGTTTTGGGGATCTGCAAATTTTGAAAATCTTACAGATTTAAGGTTTTGGGCAAGAGATACAGAAGGGATGTGAGGAAAAACTTTTTTACGCAGCGAGTGGTGAGAACCTAGAATTCGCTGCCGACGGAAGTGGTGGAAGCGGAGACACTCAATGTTTTCAAGGGGAGACTGGATAGGCACTTGAGGGAAATAAACTTGCAGGGCTACGGGGATAGAGCGGGGGAATGGGACTGACTGGATTTCTCTACAGAGAGCCGGCGTGGACTCGATGGGCTGAATGGCCTCCTTCTGTGCCGTTATCACTATATGTCTCTATAGGGGGGAAATTTGGTAGATTTGTGCCTCCCGTTAGCGCCCTGAGAGGGGGCTAACGGGGCGCAAAGCAACTAGCACCCGGGCGCGGCGCTGCTAACACCTCCCGCGAAATTCAGTGGGAGGTCAGCGGCGGCGGTAACCGTTAGTGAGGCGCTGTGCCTCCGGCGATGATGTCATCGCCATGCACAGCGCCCCAGCCGCGATCTTCAGTAGGGCCCCCTGACTTACCGCCAGACGCTATGTCCGACAGGGTCAGGGGGGCATTTGTGCGGCCAGGGCAGTGCAAATTAAAGGGGGGGCACCGGGCGGCCATTTTTGTTTCTGGCCACCTGCCAGCACCTGCCCCTGTTGCTGTCCCCGGCCTCCTGTGCAGCCCCCCCCCACAAGGTGCTGGCTACGCTCTGTGAGCCTGGCACTCCTCTTGAGTGCCGGGCTCTTTTGCCGGAACTCTGATCTCTGGTGGCCCAGCTGGGCCCTGGGTCACGTTGCACTCGGCCCCTCCCCTTTAGTGGCGGCGCTCACCGTTAGCGCCCCGCGGTGCTACGCCACCAGCAATGACGTCATCGCCATGCGCAGCGCCCTGCTTGCGCCCAGCCGTGATCTTCGGTAGCTCCCCCTGACTTACCGCCAGACGCTATGTCCGACGGGGTCAGGGGGGCCTACCTGCGGCCGGGGCGGTGCTATTTAAAGGCGAGGTGCCGGGCGGCCATTTTTGTTGCTGGCCGCCTGCCAGCACCTGCCTCCGCTCCCGTCCCTGGCCTCCTTACCTGCCCTCCCGCGGAGTGCCAGCTGCGCTCCATGAGCCCAGCACTTCTCTTGAGTGCCGGGCTCAGTTGCCGGCACTCCCGATCCCCTGGGGCCCAGCTGGGCCCTGGGTTGTGCTGCGCAAGGCCCCTCCCTTTTAAGCAGGGGGGGAAGGCCTGCAATACCGTGGCGCGATGTTCCCTTGCAGCGCCCCAAGAGGGAGGCGGGGTGCTTCTAGTAGCGTCCCACTTCCCTCTTGGGGTGCTACCACTCAATTTCGGTCATGGGGGTGCTATTTTTTCCGGGGCACTAAAAGTAGCGCCCCGGCGAAGTTAGCGCCCCAAAGGTGGCGCGACTCAATTTTTTGCCCATAGAATGTTATAGCACTGAGATACACCACTGAGCCCAACAAGTCAGCGCTGCTGTTTTTCTCCACATGAGCCAGATAGACTGATTTCCACTCTCCTGCTCACTCATGGTGGTCATTTTGACTTAGTGCAGTAGTGTAGGCTCCCGACTCGCTACCTCCATTTTACACTATTGCACAAAGTCAAAATGACCCCCATCATACCAGCTAATATTCCTCATTTTCAAGTATTACATAATTCTCATTTAAAATAATTTATGGACTCCGCCTCAACAATTGTTTGTGTCAGAGAATTCCACATTCTTAACACATTGGTGGGGAAATTGGACTCTGTAGCGCCCACTTTTTGGGTGCTACAAAGCCTCTTAAACTACCAAAATGGTGTCCGCGACGCACACGCACACTTCCGATGGGAAGTGCGCTGGACGCCATATTTGTAAAGGCGTTTGCGCCTGCACACCTAAAGACCGCCGGCAGCATGCAGAGCCAGCAGATCATGACGTCAATCAACGTGTAACACTGAGTTGATGCCAGTGCTGCCATTTTGGAGCTGCAGCCTATGTCCTCTCTTAATTTCGCACGGCTGGACTTCCATTTAACGGCATGAAGGACACACCACCAGCGCTATTTAAAGGGATCATCAACTACTTGCAGGTTAGTTCCTAAATTATTTCTTCTGACTGTTGCTGCAAATCTACGCATTTTGGGTGCTTTTCATACTTGTCTAAAGTTTCAGTAGTCTGCAGGGAGTGGTCTGGCTGGTGCTGAAGTACTTTTTTGGTGACTTAAAGGCTTGTGTTGCTTCCAGACACGGGTGGCCTAGTATGGCTTCCTCTTGGCATTGAGCATGACTGGGAGAATGAGCAGAGGCCACACAAAGCAGGACAAGCTGCTGAAGAGGGAGAAGGAGGAGGGGGAGAAGAGGTCCGCAATGACTCTTCCCACAATGGTCTGCACTGTCTCCTCAATGGGGGGATAAAACATGCAGGCATGCCACATCCCCACCCGTTAATTCCTGCTGCCTCCTGTTGTGCGCCGCCTTCTCCTGTAAGAAAGAGAAGTGTGTCTGTGAACATCGTGCAATATGTTTGGGTGCAGTGGCTGTCATGGTAGAATAGCTGCCAGTGTGTTCAAGCTGTAAGATGTGGGTACAAGGCTTGTAACTGTGCTATGTATGTGAGGGTGAGGTAAAGCATATGAATGTTAGGTATGAGTCCTGATTAATAGAGATTGTTGGTAGATGAGTGATGGGGGTGTAATGAATTGAGCAGTGGCTGAGGCTAGTGCAGTTGGTAGGGTATGGCATTTGAAAATACACTCCTGACCTTGCCAACTCGTGTGAGATCATTAAACTTCTTCCTGCAATGCATCCAGGTCTTTGGGGCTACACTCCTGCCATTGACCTCCGCTGCTATCTCTTGACACTATCTTCTGAGCATGTGTCTGGAGGGCCTCCGCCTCCCCCCTCCCCTGTCCTTGAGGATACAGGATATCTTTCCTTCTTTCCACCTCTTCAACCAAGACCCCCAGTGCAGCATCCAAAAAACTTGGTGCATGCGCTCTCCCATGTCAGCCATTTTTCAACCTTCCACAGCACAATATTCGGAATGATCTCTGCACCACCAGCAGTCACAATGCACCTCCCCTTTAAGAGGTGCAGGCTAACTTTAAGTAGTGCAGGCTAGCTTTAAGTAATGCCAGGCACTCATGATATTGGGCCCCCTGCTGATGCGTGCAGCCAATCGGCAACCCAGGGAGCGCTGGCTGCATGCAGCAATCCTGGAAATGAGCAGGCTGTACAACATTGGCATCCTACCTGCAGTGCAATCAACCGGCACGGGTTAATCATGCAGTGCGATCCCTGCACCCGTTTTTGGAGGTTATCCAATTTAACGTTCCCCCATCACCACCCCCCAAGTGTAAAGAATTATTTTGTAACCTCCCCTCTAATTATTTTTGTGGTTATCTTAAATTCTTGCCCTTTTGTTACTATCTAGCCAACCAATGGAAGCAACTTATTATTATTTACCTTAACTCTTCATAAACCTGAAGACTTCTATCAGGTTGTCCCTTAACTTTCTCAGCTCTAGTAAAAAAAAGCCCTAACTCTTCAAGTCCCTGTTCATAACTGTAACCCTTCATCCCTGGTTTACTTTTACAACTCTCCGCCAAATCAAATCATGGCAAAGGCATAATTATTGGCTGGGAAATTCCTTGGGACTGCTCCTACCCCGGCAGCATTACTTCGCCGGAAGTGTGGCGGAAACCTCGGCTACACATGTCGGTGCTGCCGGCAGTTAAAGATCCCCACTGGAAGTGCAGACTCAGCAGCTCAGCCCCTTTTATTTCAGCACTAGCTGGGATATATATTCTATTTTATACATGGATTGAAAAGGATGCTTTTTCTATGTGCGATGTATTAGTTAATTTGTAACACCCGACTGTTTCCCATAACCGGCAAATTGGTTTTCATTTCAGATTTCCATCATTTGCCATTTTTTTGTTTTAGAAACATAGAAACATAGAAAATAGGTACAGGAGTAGACCATTCGGTCCTTCGAGCCTGCACCGCCATTCAATGCGTTCATGGCTGAACATGCTACCTCAGTACCCCATTCCTGCTTTCTCGCCATACCCCTTGATCCCCCTAGTTGTGAGTGTTATATCTAACTCCCTTTTGAATATATTTAGCAAACTGGCCTCAACAACCTTCTGTGGAAGAGAATTCCATAGATTCACCACTCTCTGGGTGAAGAAGTTCCTCCTCAGCTCAGTCTTAAATGGCTTCCCCTTAATCCTTAGACTGTGACCCCTGGTTCTAGTTTTCCCTAACATTGGGAACATTCTGCCCGCATCTAATTTGTCTAAACCAGTCAGGATTTTAAATGTCTCTATAAGATCCCCCCTCATTCTTCTGAACTCCAGAGGATACAAGTTCAGTTGACCCAATCTTTCTTGATATGTCAGTCCGGCCATCCCAGGAATCAATCTAGTGAACCTTCGCTGCACTCCCTCAATAGCAAGAATGTCCTTCCTTAAGTTAGGAGACCAAAACTGCGCACAATACTCCAGGTGTGGCCTCACCAAGGCCCTGTACAACTGCAGCATCACCTCCCTACTCCTGTACTCAAATCCCCTTGCTATGAAGGCCATCATTCCGTTTGCTTTCTTGACTGCCTGCTGCACTTGCATTCCCACCTTCAGTGACTGATGTACCATGACGCCCAGGTCTCGTTGCACCTCCCCTTTCCCTAATCTGCCACCATTCAGGTAATAGTCCGCCTCTCTATTTTTACCACCAAAGTGGATAACCTCACATTTATCCACATTGTACTTCATCTGCCATACATTTGCCCATTCACCCAACCTGTCCAAGTCACTCTGTAGCCTCCTAGCATCCTCCTCATTGTTCACACTGCCTCCCAATTTAGTGTCATCCGCAAATTTGGAGATATTACATTTAATCCCTTCGTCCAAATCATTAATATATAATGTAAACAGCTGGGGTCCCAGCACCGAACCCTGCGGTACCCCGCTGGTCACTGCCTGCCATTCTGAAAAGTACCCATTTACTCCTACTCTTTGTTTCCTGTGTGCCAACCAGTTCTCAATCCACGTCAACACATTACCCCCAATCCCATGTGCTTTAACTTTGCTCACCAATCTCTTGTGTGGGACCTTGTCGAAGGCCTTCTGAAAGTCCAAATACACCACATCTACTGGTTCCCCCCTGTCCACCCTATTGGAAACATCCTCAAAAAATTCCAGAAGATTTGTCAAGCATGATTTCCCTTTCACAAATCCATGCTGACTTGGACCTATCATGTCGCCACTTTCCAAATGGTCTGTTATGACATCTTTAATAATTGCTTCCATCATTTTACCCACGACCGATGTCAGGCTGACCGGTCTATAATTCCCTGCTTTCTCCCTCCCTCCTTTTTTAAAAAGAGGGGTTACATTGGCCACCCTCCACTCCATCGGAACTGATCCAGAGTCTAAGGAATGTTGGAAAATGATCGTCAATGCATCCACTATTTCCAAGGCCACCTCCTTAAGTACTCTGGGATGCAGACCATCAGGCCCCGGGGATTTTTCAGCCTTCAGTCCCATCAATTTCCCCAATACCTTTTTCCGACTAATAAGGATTTCCCTCAGCTCCTCCCTCTTACCAGATCCTCTGACCCTTTTTATTTCCGGCAGGTTGTGTGTGTCCTCCACAGTAAACACCGAACCAAAGTACTTGTTCAATTGATCTGCCATTTCCTTGTTCCCCATTACGACTTGCCCTGTTTCCGACTGCAGGGGACCTACGTTTGTTTTTACTAACCTCTTTCTTTTTACATATTTATAGAAGCTTTTGCAGTCCATTTTAATGTTCTCTGCAAGCTTCCTTTCATATTTTATTTTCCCTGCCCTAATCAAACCCTTCGTCCTCCTTTGCTGAGTTTTGAAGTTCTCCCAGTCCCCGGGTTTGCTGCTACTTCTGGCCAATTTGTATGCAACTTCCTTGGTTTTAATACTATCCCTGATTTCCGTTGTTAGCCATGGTTGAGCCACCTTCCCTTTTTTATTTTTACGCCAGACCGGGATGTACAATTGTTGTAGTTCATCCATGCGATCTCTAAATGTCTGCCATTGCCCTTCCACTGATAGCCCCTTAAATATCGCTTGCCAATTTAACCTCGCCAATTCACGCCTCATACCATCAAAGTTGCCCTTATTTAAGTTCTGGACCATGGTCTCTGACTTAACTGTTTCCTTCTCCATCCTAATGTAGAACTCCACCATACAATGGTCACTCTTCCCCAGGGGACCTCGTACCACAAGATTGCTGATTAGTCCTTCCTCATTACACAACACCCAGTCCAGGATGGCCTCCCCTCGAGTTGGTTCCTCAACATATTGGTTTAGGAAACCATCCCTTAAACACTCCAGGAAATCCTCCTCCACCGTATTGCTTCCAGTTTGAGTAGCCCAATTAATCTCTAACTTACAAGGCCTTACATTGTTTGTTTGTATATTTATTTCCTATGTTCTGCAAAATGTACCTTGTGGTCCTGAGTCCCACAGTAGATGGTGCCAAGTAAGGGAATGTTGTCTATGAGGAACCAATAGAAACAGGCCACACAGATGGCCAAGTACTGGGCTAGATTTTACGTTTATTGTTATCCACCAATTCAAATCAATGCAACGAAACAATTATAGATGCTATTAATATAAATTGGTTTATCTACTCGATGATTTCAGTTCTTATGATTTTCTTCCTAAGTTGCTCCAGCTGGACTCCTGGAAGACTTCCAGCATTCGTTAAATTGTACCGCAGCAATAGTCAGTGCCTTCTTGAAAGGAAGGCCAAAACTCTTGTTATATGAAATTATTATTATTATTATTAATCAGCTGTTGTTGCTTATTTGACTAATACTAAGCTTTGGGCCAGCTGTGTGAGGTGTGGGGAACTAAGGACAATGCATAACTGGTGTGTTGGGAAGCTATTTCAAATTGACTCAGTCCGCCTGTGCAAACAAAAAGCACGATTATGTGTACATTAAAAAAAAAGTACTTTAAATGTTATTTACAGAATATTGACCTTGGGTAAAGCTGGTAAAATATAAACCATCTTTGGAGTGCAACTGATGCACGAATAGAGGATGCTTAATTGACAATTGTGAGGTATAGGGGTAGAAATTGGTCCTTGTTACGGTGGCAGATAGGACCATTATCACGGGTCTATGTCCTGCGCCCGAAGGATGCCTGAAATAAGTCCGATGCCATATTGGCTGAGGAAAATATTCAGGCGTCCCTGGCGGCTGCCTTAAAAAAGCCCCTTGAATATGTTAATAAGGGGTCTAATGCCTATTAAAGCACCCCTTGAAGAAATTGGTCAGCACTGAACGGAGCAAGTGCCAGACCTGCTTCGCTCAGGCTTTCAGGAGTTTGCTGCGGCCTAGTTAGTAGCTGCCAACAAAAAGCTTAGCTTTTTCTTTGTAAAACTTATCTTAATTTGGAGGTGGGAGGAGTAATAGTTCTCCTCCTGGCTCTACAGCACTAATGCAATGCTCAGCGTCTGCAGTGCCATTACATTTTGGGCACATGTAACTCATATGCCCAATATGCCTAACTCAAGTGCTGAGGCCTGCTGTGTGCCCACTGCACCCAGTGTGCTACAGTGTAATGGGGAAGCAACTGTGGTGCTGAAAGCCTGCACACCAGGCATGTGCTAGTCTTATTGACATTTCTTTTCAGGCTTTAACAAGAGGTCATTGCCTTATAATGTGATCACAGGACTTAAACAACACCGCCAGTGCTCCATGCTTGATGATTAGCCTGGTTCTGTTACCTTAAAAAGGAATCTGTTTGCTAGTTCCATCAAAAAGCTGCATATTAACCCACTGATTTCATTGTTTATTTCATGGTGACCTTGGATTTCAGTACTGCAGCTATTCACACCTTCTTAAACTTGCACTGTATCGGCCATTTAGGTATTAGCTAAGGGAACTGTAAATGAGCTCAGTCTAAATAGGACAATTGAGTATCCTGCTAATCATCCTCTCTAACCAGTGGTTCTGAAGGGCATATGGCAAGGTCAGAGGCAACCTGCAGAAAAAAAACCTCACTTCTTCTCCAAAATAATTGCAATCTAATGCACCTTGCACAGTCATGTCCTGCCAAGAGCTATTGCCATGGTTCAGGTGGAGAAGAAGGGAACCTGCTTCAACTGGTGGCAGAAGAGAACCCCAGTCATCGGCCAGCTTATTTAAGTCTGTGAGCATGCAGCATAGAGGTACCTTGTGTTAACTGTGAACTTGGTGTTTGATCCTTCCCACATTTAATGGGCCACAGTATAAATGAATTGACATGGCAGCAAAACAGCATACAGTGCTGAGACATGAGTATATCTGTGCAGTTGAAAAGTACATGAGCAGTTCCAGAGTGCTGTACATTCTCCATCTTGATGTTCCATCACACTTACAGTAAAGTGCTGTTAAGATGCATTGTACACTTTCCTTTCTTTCTCATCTGCTTTTAGGACAAGTGAAACAGCATTCACTCTTTTTACTACCTCCATACAGACTGCTCTCATATTACTGTTCAGAGGAGGCACCCCCTCGACTTCAAAAATGATCATCTTTCTCTCCAGCACCTCATACCATAGGACCTGCAAAGTTGCAAAGTTGCATTCTGGAAGAGTTCCATTGGTCACACTGGTCTCCTTGCAACCATTTCTAATCCTCAGAAACAGTACAACTTTAAAAAGAAAGCAAGAAAGACTTGCATTTGTATAGCGCCTTTCATGACCTCAGGATGTCCCAAAGCACTTTACAGCCAATTAAGTACTTTTAAAGTGTAGTCACTGTTGCAATGTAGGAAACCCGGCAGCCAATTTACACACAGCAAGGTCCCACAAACAGCAATGTGCTAATGACCAGATAATCTGTTTGAGTGATGGTGCTTGAGAGATAAATATCTGGCAGGACACCGGGGAGAACTCCCCTGCTCTTATTCGGAACAGGGCCATGGGATTTTTTATGTCCACCTGAGAGGGTAAATGGGGCCTTCTATTTAACATCTCATCTGAAAGACGGCACTTCTGACAGTGCAGCACTTCCTCAGTACTGCACTGAGGTGTCAGCCTAGATTTTATGCTCAAGTCTCTGGAGAGGGATTTGAATCCACAACGTTCTGACTCAGAGGCGAGCGTGCTACCAAAAGATTATACAGAGTTAGGATAGCACTTTACAATTCACTTCAGCCATTGCTTCCTTATCCACCCCTGTGCTGGTCACACCAGAATGGGAATAGGTGAAAATATCTTAACAAGTAGTATCACCTTCAAGAAAAATTACGTGAGTGAGTTTTTTTTTTGCCATAATGTGAATTTATCAGTAAAGGCAGCTCTAATATCACATTTTTTCCCACTGTAGTTTCAATTTACATTACTAATATTCATTATTTCACCAGTTTCTCATTTAAAAGGGACCATCTTTTAGATGAGTTGAACATTCATTATAAAACTTAGGTGGTTACTCAACAAAAGGTGAGATAACTTTACAGCCATCTAAATAGTGGGCACAATTTTATTCATTTTAATTACTAAAATGGAATTAATTATTAATTGCTGTCTGGTTCATTTTCAATTGAGCAATCTAGGAGGAGGCCAGATGAGTAGGAGGGAAGTACAGGTAAATCTAGAATTAATAATTTAGGTAATGGCAAATTTGTTTTTTTGTTAAATTATAAGTTAAGACTGAAGGCGTTATGGTGAGATTCTGTTGGTTTTACATCATCTGTCTGTGCATTCATACAGAAAGTAACCTTTACACGTGGAATAGAGCTATTACCATTTACATGTATTAAAGAAATAGCAGAAATATAATGGGGACAAAAGACGAAGCAAGAGAGTTGAGTAAATGGAATAGGGTGTGAAATTCAATGCTTCTGATCTGTGATATTTAGTTGGTGTGGACAGTTATATTAATAAAACATTTTGTTACCATACATACAGAAATTACTTTGAATTAATGCTCTGAAACAGGGATGTATGAGAATAATTCATCTGAAATTTGACTGCAAAATGGCTGTGCACAAAGGCATGGAACAGAGAAAATGAATCAATCTCCCTTATTGGAAATATTTGTCTTTTTATTCCAGCCAGACACTTTAATTAAAATAGGTTGTTTCAGGCTCCTGTGATTCATTATCACCACCAGCTTAAATTGTTATTGTACCACAAATCATCGGATTACTGAGCAGAACATGTAAAACACTATGGGGGAGATATTTCCCTATAGGGCCATTTGGGGCGCTAAGTGAAAAATGTTTGAAAAGGTAGAGCCAGGCGCTAACCTTTTCAAACATTTGAGAAATTCCCATTTTTTGCTCCAACAGGGAAGTGGAGCGCTAAATCAAGCGCTCGACTTGCCTCTTGGAGCGCAAGAGGTGGGGAATGTCTTGATCTGGGGCGGTATGCTCAGCAGCGCCATGTGTGGCCACGCGTGACACTGCCGTGTTGCAGGAGCTCTTCCCTCAATTAAAGGGAAGGGCTCCCCGCTGCGAGCTCTGCATTTTTTTTGGCACCTGCTGGAGCACCGGGGTGAGGGAGTGCCATGCGATCAGCCCGACACTCAAGCTGAGTGCCGTGCCGGGCTGACCGATCGCGGCACTCAGCCCACGTCCGGTGCTCAGAATTTTTTTTAAATCGGCAATTTTTTTCTTTAATCTTTTTCTTGTCGGCCGGCCACAGCGCCTTTAAATGGTGCCCTGTGAGCGGCTGGCCTCACTGTTAGCAACCCCTGCAGCAGTTGGTAACATCGCCCGGCGCTGCTCCGGGTGCAGAAGATCGGGGCTAACCTCCCACGGAATTTCGCGGGAGGTGCCGTTAGCGCCTCGGGCGGGGGAGGGGAGGGGGGCGAAAAGCTAGTCGATGCCTTATTCTGAGAATAGTCATTGGCCATCTCTGCCTCCTCGGATTGTACCAACGCTCTTTGCTCTTGTATGAGAAAGAGCAGGAAAAGAGAGCTTACATTTCCCCTCCCACCGGAGGCGCTAACAATGGGAATTTTGCCCCCTATATCACATCTGTGAGTCATGAAAAGCATTAAAATCATTGCAATTGATGTTATTTCAAAATAGAATGCATTTTTTTCATTATTTTAGCTTTATAAACCCTTCTGACTGGCAGCTTGTTAAATAAGATTAATTTTAATATGCAATTAATTTTCCCACCTCGGATTCTTTACAAATGAATATGTGAATGGCCCAATACCAAACCCATCGATATTTACCTTTGATTCAATGAAGAAAAATTACAGTTTCACGAAAACTTTGACAATCCAATTATGTATTTTAACAAATTAAAAGGATTTCTCTTCATATCGACAGTAATCTTGTATGCTATGGCTGGCAGACTGGAATAGCTAACACACTTTCAATGAGGATAATGATGAGTGTCAGATCATCTGTGCAATGAGACAGCAATGACTACTTCAGTTCATCGCATTCTCTTAAAATCAGTAACAAACTTGCTCTGTGTTTGTGCTAACCGGTTGTATCTGTCACCAGGCCAATCAATTTAAAACACTGCCTCGCACTTATTGTTCAACCTAATTCATAGAAATTCAGGAAATTATGGCACCGTCTTCATATTCAGATGATTACTCAAAGGTTTTGCTGCTGGAACTCTGAAAGTTATTATACATCGAGGGAAAATAATAATTTTCAAGGTCACTTGACTCATGATTTATTAAGGAGCAGCATTCTATGCTGCTGTCACTTCTGCAATCAAAAGGGAGTTAGAGAGCACTATCTTCCACATGCTCCGAAGCTAGTCTATGCCTTATTCTGAGAATAGTCATTGGGCCATCTCTGCCTCCTCGTATTGTTCCAACGCTCTTCGCTCTTGTATGAGAAAGAGCAGGAAAAGAGAGCTCTTACATTTCTTCTCCTCATATTTTGTCCCTGTCACGTTTCAGGATTGTTGATCAATTTTTTCATGGAAAATATTTAGGAATAAGTTATGTTTAACTGTTGTATTTTAAAACAATGTGATTTTACACAGGTTTTAAAAGCAAAAGGCTGCACCCTGGGTTTATTTGTAGGACCCCAAATGCAAAATTCAGGTACGTGTGGGTAGAGAGCACACTCCACCTAACTGTATGACAACTTGAGTAGCCTAACCAGTGGTCCTTAAAAGGATCGCTGGAGGCCTCTCAATACTACAAGGATCGGTGCTTGGGCCCCAGCTATTCACAATTTATATCAATGATTTGGCTGAGGGGACTAAATGTAACATTTCCAAATTTGCTGATGATACAAAGCTAGGTGGCAGTGTTAGTTGTGAAGAGGATGTGATGACGCTTCAAGGGGATCTCGACAGGCTCAGTGAGTGGGTGAGAACATGGCAGATGGAATATAATGTGGATAAATGTGAAGTTATCCACTTTGGTAGAAAAAACAGAAAGGCAGAGTATTTCCTAAATGGTGAAAGATTGGGGAATGCAGATGCTCAAAGGGACCTGGGTGTCATTGTACATGAGTCACTGAAAGTGAATGTGCAGGTGCAGCAAGCCATTAGGAAGGCAAATGGTATGCTGGTCTTCATTACAAGAGGATTTGAGTACAGGAGTAAAGAAGTCTTACTCCAATTATATAGGGCCTTGGTGAGACCACACTTGGAGTACTGTGTACAATTTTGGTCTCCTTACCTAAGGAAGGATATACTTGCCATAGAGGGAGTGCAACGAAGGTTCACGAGATTGATTCCTGGGATGGCGGGACTGTCGTATGAGAAGAGATTGAGTAAACTAGGCCTGTATTCTCTTGAATTCAGAAGAATGAGAAGGGATCTTATTGAAGCATACAAAATTATTACAGGGCTTGATAGGATGGATGCTGGGAGAATGTTTCCCTTGGCTGGGGAGTTTAGAACCAGGGGCCACAGCCTCAGGATAAAGGGTAGGCCATTCTGGACTGAGATGAGAAGAAATTTCTTCACACAGAGGGTGGTGAATCTTTGGAATTCTCTACCCCAGAGGGCTGTGGAGGCTCAGTCATTGGGTATATTCAAAACAGAAGTCGATAGATTTCTGACTAGTAAAGGCATCAAGGGATATGGCGATAGGACCGGTGAATGGAGTTGAGGCAGAAGATCAGCCATGATCTCATTGAATGGCGGAGCAGGCTTGAAGGGCCGAATGGCTTATTCCTGCTCCTATTTCTTATGTTCTTATGTTCTTAATAAAAAAGCCCAAGAAATTTTCAGTTTTTATTTTCAATCACTCTGCCAACTTTGCACTCGTTTTGGGTGTAAGTTGAATTTCTTCCCCATTAGTCAATTGTCCATTCTAGACCTATGAATCCAGGATGGTGCCTATTATTTTTTTTTTAATTTGTTCATGGGATGTGATCGTCGCTGGCAAGGCCAGCATTTATTGCCCATCCCGAATTGCCCTTGAGAAGGTGGCGGTGAGCCGCCGCCTTGAACTTCTGCAGTCCTTGTGGCGAAGGGGCTGTTAGGGAGGGAGTTCCAGGATTTTGACCCAGCAACGATGAAGGAACGGCGATATACTTCCAAGTCAGGATGGTGTGTAACTTGGAGGGGAACTTGGAGGTGATGGTGTTCCAATGTGCCTGCTGCCCTTGTCCGTCTAGGTGGAAGAGGTCGCGGGTTTGGGAGGTGCTGCCGAAGAAGCCTTGACGAGTTGCTGCAGTGCATCTTGTAGATGGTACACACTGCAGCCACGGTACGCCGGTGGTGGAGGGAGTGAATGTTTAAGGTGGTGGATGGGGTGCCAATCAAGGGGGCTGCTTTGACCTGGATGGTGTCGAGCTTCTTGAGTGTTGTTGGAGCTGCACTCATCCAGGCAAGTGGAGAGTATTCCATCACACTCCTTACTTGTGCCTTGTAGATGGCGTAAAGGCTTTGGGGAGTCAGGAGGTGAGACACTCGCTGCAGAATACCTAGCCTCTGACCTGCTCTTGTTGCCACAGTATTTATGTGGCTGGTTCAGTTAAGTTTCTGGTCAATGGTGACCCCCCAGGATGTTGATGGTGAGGGATTCGGCGATGGTAATGCCGTTGAATGTCAAGGGGCGGTGTTTGGACTCTCGCTTGTTGGAGATAGTCATTGCCTGACACTTGTGTGGCGCGAATGTTAACTGCCACGTATCAGCCCAAACCTGAATGTTGAGACTAGCAAATCTGCATCCAAAGAGGGGGAGGAGTGGTAGCCGATTTTGATTGACAGGCTTACTGGCAAATCTCTGAATGGCCAAAAATCCAGAAGGACGGCCCTCTCACTTGCTGGGAACACAGACAGAAGGAAAGGGACACAGGTGTAGTCAGTCAGCCAACTAGGTCTGGGGTAAACCTAGCCTAGTAAGAAAGACTTGCAGTAAGGGGAAAATTGCTCATCTTAAACTCAGACCCAGTTTGAATCAGAATCAATAAGTAACTTATTGAATTACATCTGACCTTGTCTCACTAAAGTGTTTTAGTCTGCCTTTGGAAAGAATGAAGAAAGGATTGTGAGGACATGTGTGAAAGATATAATATCCAGTTCAGATCACAAGGGGTTACTTTGTTACACCTGCAGGATAAGCTATTGTATATTTAGATACCTGAATACTCCTGAATGTAAGATGCTTGGACCACTTACAAGATTGACCAGTACCACTGTGTGCAAGAAAATATCTAAAGAAGACCTGAACTTGTAACAGTACCCTCATACATTCTTTCATTCAGGCATTAACTCATGCTGGCGTGGCATTCTTACTCATGTATGTTACTTATATGGCAGCTAGAACATTGAGTGCCAGTAAGCTATTTACCATGGAGCACATCACACACTCACCTGATGTTCACACACGCATGTTCGATTCCACCAAGGGTCTCTGGATAATGCTCAAGAGCAGCAATCCTGGATATATCTCCCTTTCCAAGCCTGAGAATGTTGAGACCAATTGTAGCAACACCAAACCATTGCCTTAGCTGAGACGGAGATTGACACATCGATCAAAGCTGGAAGTTTTCTGTTCTGTATAAGTTCATTACCACACCACATGATGCATTTATTAACTGAGCGATTAGTACACTCTTGGAGCAATTCTCTTTACAAGGCACTACATACAGGAAACAGAGAGGGAATCTAGAAGTAATTGAGTGAGAAGAAGACTCGTTGGCTTTGGCAGGAAGTTTACAGAAAGAGGACACAAACGTATGAGGGATACAATAGATAGTATAGCTTGCTGATTCATTAGACTATAATAAAAGTGATATTTTCAAAGTCAAGCCTCATTACTCTGGAACAAACATCAACGTTGCTGCACTAATCTAATACATTCATAGTCTTTCTTTTTATCTAATGTAATACACATTTGTCTATTATGCCTGATGTGCTTTAGTACGTGTGACCATTTTTGTTTTCTGTTATGGTTCTTGGTGCCACCCTCAAAATAATGCTACCCTGACAGTATCAAACTGTGTATGCCAGTGTGCAGATCATCCTGTGCCAGTCCCTTTCTGGTCTTCGAGTCCAGTGTACAATCTTCATACTTATTTTCATTCATTATGTTTGCTGTCTTGCATTTTATTGTACTGTGACATTAACCATTTCAGAGTAACAAGTAGACATTCACAGGCAAATAGATGCTGAGACTATGGCCGAGATTTTCCGGGGGAGTCAGCGGACATGATTGGTGGCAGGTCAGGTGGGAAAGTGTTTTTTTTTTCCACAGCGGGTCGGGGCCCCACACCTTTACCAAATGTCGGGTCTGTGAGCGCTGAGCAGACTCGACACGCAGTGGCGGGAGGAGCCAATTTAAATGATTAGTGGCTTGCTTACAGCCACTTAACAATGGTTTGAAACTGACCTTTTGAATTTGACCGCTCACCTGCGGGTTTCACGCTGTTGCTAGACCACGTCTGTGAAGCTGAGGCGGGAGGTCAGTGGCCATTGAATCAGCTGATCAGTTGACAGCTTCAAATGTCAAGTAAAAGCTCCCACCTTAAAGAGATATCTTCCCTCAGCCACAAGCTCCTCCTCACTGCATTTCTGCAGCAGATTCACCATGCTGCAAGTCTTTACACAAATGACGTCACCAGACCCGCTTCCTCTAATTGGCCGGGAAACATGCTGGGCGGGCTTAACAAGCCCAATCTAGAGAAATTTCAGAGGCCGGGATGGAGCCAGCAGCGGGGTTGTCAAAATCACAGCCATAGAGGGAGAATCGAGGAGGTGTAACTAAAACCTGATCGAAAAGATAAGTTTTGAGAGGGCTTTAAAAGGAAGAGAAAGAAGTGGAGAGGCAAAGGGATTCAGGAATAACAGCAACGTGCATTTATATAGCAATTTTAACATGTAAAAGCATCCCAAGGCACTTCACAGAGCTGTAAGGAAAATTGCTGAACCAATAGAAGCTGAAACATGGAAGGAAAGATCAGGTGTAGTGACCAAACGTTTGGTCCAAGAGGTGGATTGGAAGGAGAGTCTTAAGGGAGGATGGAGAGGTGGAGGGATTTCGGGAGTAAAGTCCAGGAGGTGGCTGATTGCACAGCTGCCAATTGTACAACAATGGGAGGGGAATGCACCTGAGTCAGAGGGACAGAGACTTTGAGGGGTGGTTGCAAGTCTGGAGGAGCTTGAAGAGTCTTCCCAGTGCTTATTTGGAGAAAATTCCAGCTCATCCAAGGCTGGATGTTGGATAAGCTGTCTGACAGCACAGACAGTTAAGGGGTCAAGAGGGGTGGTGGGTCATCAGTGGAAGTTGGCCTCACGTCTGCTGATGATGTTGCCAAGGGGCAGCATGCAGATGAGAAAGAGGAGGGGACCATGGAAAAAGCTTTGGGGGACTCCAGGGGTGATGGTATAGGGGTTGAAAAAGAAGCTATTGCTAGAGATGCTTTGGCTATGATTGGATAGATATGTGGAACGGAGTGAAGGCTGTCCCACTGAGCTGGACAATGGAGGAGAGGCATTGGAGGAGCATGGTGTAGTCCACCATATCAAAGGCTGCAGCGAGATCAAGAAGGGCAAGAAGTGACAATGCACCACAGTTGCAGTCACAGAGAACTACTTTAATGACATTAGTTAGGACTGTTTCATTGCTGTGGAAATGGCGGAAGCCTGATTGGACAATGGAGAAGTGGCATTGGAGAAGCATGGTATGGTCAACTATGTCAAAGACTGCAGAGTGGTCAAGGAGGACAAGAAGCATTAGTGCATCACAGTTACAGTTAATGAGAATAACTGTTATGACATTAATTAGGGCTGTTTTATTGCTGTGGGAATGGCAGAAGCCTGATTGGATGAAGTTTGAGGTGTGGGGTGATGCCAGTGGTTTTGAAAGGACAGGGACAGTGTCTAAGGAAAGGGAGCCATTTACAATGGCATCTAACATGGGGGCGAGGAAGGGAAGATGGGTAATCAGAAGTTTAGCGGAAATTAGGTTGAGGGAGAAGGAGGCATGTCTTTTTGATGAGATGAGCTTGGAGAGGTACGAGCAACCAGATATAGTAGGGATTAATGAGACATGGCTACAGAAAAATCAGGAATTAAACATTGCAGGGTGTAACATTTAGAAAAGATAGAGGGGGAAAAAGGAGAGGTGGAGCAGTTGTACTTATTAGAGATAACATAATGGCAGTAGAAAAAAGGTGACGCAGCTATCAGTAAGACAAAAATTGAATCCATGTGGATCGACATAAAAGATAATAAAGCATCAATCAGTGTAGGTCAGCAAGGATGTTGTGATGGGCGAGTGAGACATAGTGCGGAACAGGATATGTGAGGCTGCATTTTGTAGAAGTTGAAATTTATGGAGGGTGTTGGAAGGGAAGCTAGAAAGGAGGGCATTGGAATAATTAATTCTAGAAGTGACATAGCATGGCTCGGCGCCGTGATATGCTCCTCCTGCAATATGTGGGAAATCAGGGACACTTCCTGTGTCCCTGACGACCATGTGTGTGGGAAATGTATCCAGCTGCAGCTACTGACGGACCGCATTGCGGCACTGGAGCTGCGGATGGATGCATATTGGAGCATTCGCGACGCTGAGAACGTCGTGAATAACACGTTTAGCGAGTTGGTCACACCGCAGGTAAAGGGTGTACAGGCAGGAAGTGAATGGGTGACCACCAGGCAGAGTAAGAGGTGCAGGCAGGTAGTGCAGGGGTCCCCTGTGGCCATCCCCCTCTCAAACAGATATACCACTTTGGATGCTATTGGGGGGGATGACTTATCAGGGGAAGGCGGCAGCAGCCAACCTCCTGGCACCATGGGTGGCTCTGCTGCACAGGCTGGGAGGAAAAAGTGTGGAGGAGCTATAGTGATAGGGGATTCAATTGTAAGGGGAATAGATAGGCGTTTCTGCGGCCGCAATCGAGACTCCAGGATGGTGTGTTGCCTCCCTGGTGCAAGGGTCAAGGACGTCTCGGAGCGGCTACAGAACACTTTGGAGGGGGAGGGCGAACAGTCAGTTGTCGTGGTGCACATAGGCATCAACGATATAGGTAAAAAACGGGATGAGGTCCTAAAAGCAGAATATAGGGAGTTAGGAGGTAAATTAAAAAAGAGGACCTCAAAGGTAGTAATCTCAGGATTGCTACCAGTGCCACGTGCTAGTCAGAGTAGAAATAGGAAGATATTTCAAATGAATACGTGGCTAGAAGAATGGTGCAAGGGGGAGGGATTCAAATTCCTTGGACATTGGAACCAGTTCTGGGGGAGGTGGGACCAGTACAAACGGGATGGTCTGCACCTGGGCAGGGCCGGGACCGATGTCCTAGGGGGAGTGTTTGCTAGTGCTGTTGGGGAGGGTTTAAACTAAAGTGGCAGGGGGTTGGGAACCTGAGCAGGGAGACAGAGGAAAGGGAAATAAGGATAAAAGCTAAAGACAGGAAGGAGAAAAACAAAAGTAGAAGGCAAAGAACTCAACGGTTTAAATCAAACATGGTCACAGTAAATAATAATTCATATAGGCCTGAGAGCGTTAAAAAAACAAGCCTGAAGGCTTTGTGTCTTAATGCAAGGAGCATTCGGAACAAGGTGGATGAATTAGCTGTGCAAATAGAGGTAAATGAATACGATTTGATTGGGATTACAGAAACATGGCTCCAGGGTGGCCAAGGCTGGGAACTCAACATCCAGGGTTATTCAATATTTAGGAAAGATAGGCAAAAAAGAAAGGGAGGTGGGGTAGCATTGCTGGTTAAAGAGGGGATTAACACAATTGAAAGGAAGGATATTAGCTCTGATGATGCGGAATCTGTATGGGTAGAACTGAGAAATAACAAGGGGCAGAAAACGTTAGTGGGAGTGGTATATAGACCTCCAAACAGTAATACGGAGGTTGGGGACGGCATTAAAAGGGAAATTAGAGAGGCATGCAGTAAGGGCACAGCAGTCATCATGGGTGACTTTAATTTACATATAGATTGGGCTAACCAAATTAGTAAAAATACTGTGGAGGAGGAATTCCTAGAATGTTTACGAGATGGTTTTCTGGAACAATATGTCGAGGAACCAACCAGAGATCAGGCCATCTTAGACTGGGTATTATGCAACAAGAAAGGATTAATTAGCAATCTTGTTGTACGAGGCCCCTTGGGTCAGAGTGATCATAATATGATAGAATTCTTCATTAGGATGGAGAGTGAAGTAGTTGAATCAGAGACTAGGGTCCTGAATTTAAATAAAGGAAACTACGATAGTATGAGGCGCGAATTGGGTAGGATTGATTGGGGAATGTCACTCAAGGGGTTGACGGTGGATAGGCAATGGCAAACATTCAAAGACTGCATGGATGAACTACAGAATTTGTGCATCCCAGTGTGGCATAAGTATAAAACAAAAAGGGTGATTCAACCGTGGCTAACAAGGGAAATTAGGGATAGCATAAGATCCAAGGAGAGGGCATATAAATTGGCCAGAAAAAGCGGTAGCCCTGAGGATTGGGAGCAGTTTAGGATTCAACAAAGGAGGACAAAGGGATTAATTAAGAAGGGGAAAATAGAATATGAAAGTAAGCTTGCTGGGAACATAAAAACTGACTGTAAGAGCTTTTATAGATATGTGAAGAGAAAAAGATTAGTGAAATCAATTGTAGGTCCCTTGCAGTCAGAAGCGGGGGAAGTTATAATGGGGAACAAAGAAATGGCAGCCCAATTAAATGCATATTTTGGTTCTGTCTTCACAAAGGAGGACACAAATAACCTCCCAGAGATGTTGGAGAACATACGGTCTGATGAAAGGGAGGAACTGAAAGAAATCAGTATTTGCAGGGAAATGGTGTTAGGGAAATTGACGGTATTGAAGGCCGATAAATCCCCAGGGCCTGATAATCTACATCCTAGGGTACTTAAGGAAGTGGCCCTAGAAATAGTAGATGCATTGCTGATCATCTTCCAACATTCGATGGAATCTGGAACTGTACCCATGGATTGGAGGGTAGCTAATGTTACCCCACTATTCAAAAAGGGTGGTAGAGAGAAAGCGGGGAATTACAGACCGGTAAGCCTGACATCGGTAGTGGGGAAAATGCTAGAGTCCATTATAAAGGATGTAATAGCTGAGCATTTGAAAAACAGTGACAGGATCGGACAAAGTCAACATGGATTTACAAAAGGTAAATCGTGCTTGACTAATCTACTGGAATTTTTTGAGGATGTAACTGGGAAAATAGATAAGGGAGAACCAGTAGATGTGGTGTATTTGGACTTTCAAAAGGCTTTCGATAAGGTCCTGCATAAGAGATTAGCGGGTAAAGTTAAGGCACATGGGATTGGGGGCAAGGTATTGACTTGGATAGAGAACTGGTTGGCGGACAGAAAGCAGAGAGTAGGAATTAATGGGTCTTTTTCCGAGTGGCAAGCAGTGACTAGTGGGGTACCGCAGGGATCGGTCCTAGGACCCCAGCTATTCACAATATACATTAATGATCTAGATAAGGGAATTAAATGTAATATCTCCAAGTTTGCAGATGACACAAAGCTGGGTGGGAGTGTGTGCAGCGAGGAGGATAGCGAGAAACTCCAGGATGATCTGGACAGGTTGGGTGAGTGGGCAGAAGCGTGGCAGATGCAATATAACGTGGATAAGTGCGAGGTTATCCACTTTGGTGTCAAAAACAGAAAGGCAGACTATTATCTGAATGGCAATAGATTGGGAGAAGGGGAAGTGCAACGAGACCTGGGTGTCCTTGTGCACCAGTCGCTGAAAGTAAGCATGCAGGTGCAGCAGGCGGTGAAGAAGGCAAATGGTATGTTGGCCTTCATAGCGAAAGGGTTTGAGTATAGGAACAGGGATGTCCTGCTGCAGTTGTACAGGGCCTTGGTGAGACCACACCTTGAGTACTGTGTGCAGTTTTGGTCGCCTTATCTGAGGAAGGATGTTCTTGCCATGGAAGGAGTTCAGCGAAGATTCACAAGGCTGATACCTGGGATGGCAGGAATGACATATGAGGAGAGATTGGGTCGATTGGGCTTATACTCACTGGAGTATAGAAGAATGAGAGGGGATCTCATCGAAACATATAAAATTCTGACAGGTCTGGACAAACTAGATGCAGGAAGAATGTTCCCGATGGTCGGAGAGTCCAGAACCAGGGGTCATAATCTACGGATAACGGGTAAACCATTTAGGACAGAAATGAGGAAGAATTTCTTCACCCAGAGAGTGGTGAACCTGTGGAATTCTCTACCACAGAAGGTAGTTGAGGCGAAGTCATTAAATATATTCAAGGATGAGTTAGATATATTTCTTAAAGCTAAAGGCATCAAGGGATATGTGGAGAAGGCAGGTACAGGGTACTGAGTTTAGATGATCAGCCATGATCTCATCGAATGGCGGAGCAGGCTCGAGGGGCCGAATGGCCTACTCCTGCTCCTATCTTCTATGTTTCTATGTTTCTATGTTTCTATGATAAGGGTTTCAGCAACAAATGGGTGGTGTAGGGGAATCGGCAGGCAATGTTGCACAGGTAGACCTTGGTAATTGACCAGGTGTGGGCTAAAAGCTGAGTTCAAGGTTAAACAGGACCGAGGTTATGGATGAACTGGTTCAGCTTTATTGAGTGGCCAGGGAAGGGGAATTCATGACAAAGGAACAGAGTTTATGGTGGAAGCATGGTGCAACAGTATGAAAATCCACCTTAAACGTTACTGTTATCAGCAAAATTCATCCATAGTTTTTGGGCTCACTAGACTAGAAACCAAAACTAAACTATGAAATAGTAAGGGCATGTGTGTCAAAAACAGAATTCTTTTCAGCAACCACAGAAGTGGCATCATCAATGTAAGGTAATAATTCCTGGTATTGTTCTCTGAGATCATTGCCAGTTCCCCACCCCTTTGCCTAGATTAGCTTTGAAGAATTCAACATGAATACTGTCCATGCCTGCTGCCGTATTATTAGTTAGGCAATGCAGTTAGTGTGGTGCCCACTTCTTTAATAGGACCTTCTCCAGCACACTCAACTAGGTTTTACAGCCTCCTTGCAGATGAATCCTTACTATGGCGTACCAAATTAGTTCATCAAATATCAACTTAGTCTAGTGCTTTCTCCAGATATCAAAGATGCCCACATTGGTTTGTTGGAGAACACTCGACTTATCAGTCATTCTTTTTAGCCCAGTCAAACCCTTTTGACCATGACTGATGACTTTTTAGTCAACATAAAAATGATTTTGGATCATTTTTGTGTAATTGCACACCCTTGTAGATGAACACCACCCACTCATTCCTCTTCATCTCCTTATTGACCTTCCTAGACTCATGGTTCACTGGATCACAGCTCTTTATTTCTCTGAAGAGGCTTCAAGTACCACTTTATAGGCCCTCTACCTTTATACAACAACCTTCTTTCCCTTTGTAGGACCTTGCTTAATGAATGAGAGCAAAATGACACGGCCTTAAGTTTGTTTATTATTTGTTTATCAGGCAAATAAATAATTATTTACATCATCAGCTATCGGGTTCACCCAGGGTCACACAGGCCCTGCCCCAGGCTTTGTGGTTGCCAATATGCTTCTTGGGACTGAATGCGTTGGCTTGATCACTTTTAGTACAGAAACCATCAGCCACTCTGAGTTGCAGTTACCCTTTGTCACAAAGCCAGTATTTTCCCTAAAGAAACAGATACATGTTATCTGTGATGGATTTGTAACTACTTAATTCCAGTATGTTTGTCCTTGAATAGCCCCTTCAGATAGTTAAATTCTTCTAAGGTTATGGCTGATACCTCTTTACAGCAACATTTTCACTGTAGTACTGTAGTACACTGTTGTAAAACACAAATTACAAAATCCTGTCAGTTACAAACATCAAACTTTTTCTACAACTTCCAGTACCTTGGAAAGCAGCTTCTTACAACCACAGCTATAATTTAGAGTTTCCTTAGAGAGCTGCATTTTAGTTTTTATGTTTTCTTCTGTATCTATTTCTCACACTTCATTAGCCATTCCATCTCTCCTCTTTTTCCCTTAATGCCATCTTTATTTATTCTTCAGAATGTAGACATATCAGAATTTTAGCACTACTCTATACAATTTAAATGATATTACACCAGGTTAAATAATTAAGTTTCCATTGTAACACTATTGGAACCTTTAGGGGCATGGAGGGCAGCGGAAGAGGCAGCTGAACGGATGTTCTCAATCTTAGTGACAAAGAAGTCCATGAGCTGCTCACGCTTGCTGTTGGAGTTGAGGGTAGAGGGTCAGTGGATTAAGAAGACAGTTTGTAGTGAAGAGAATCAGGAGGTTATCTTTGCATTCCAAGATGATCCTGGAATAGTGAGCAGTTTTGGCAGAGCTTCTGACCCCATATCCACTTTATTACCTTTAGCTACAAAGTTAATATTTATATCGATCTTTGCTGTGTTTGTAAGCACTATCAGGTCCTGCTAGCCTCTGCCAAAACTGCTCACTATTCCAGGATCATCTTGGAATGCAAAGATAACCTCCTGATTCTCTTCGCTGCAAACTGTCTTCTTAATCCACTGACCCTCTACCCTCAACTCCAACAGCAAGCGTGAGCAGCTCATGTACTTCTTTGTCACTAAGATTGAGACCATCCGTTCAGCATCCTCTGCCGCTTCCCTCCATGCCCCTAGCCCACCGGGCCAAACTTTCCTTAAGGTTCCCCCCGCCCTAGCCCTGAGCTCGTATCTTTCTCTAGTTTCTCTGCTATCTCCCCTCATGCCCTCCCCAAGCTCATCTTGTCCATGAGGCCCACCTCCTGCTCCCTCGATCCTATTCTCACTAACCTGCTGACCACCTACACTCCCTTCCTGGCCCCCATGTTAGCTGATATTGTTCACAGTTTCTTCTCATCAGGTGCCGTCTCCCTCCCGTTCAAATCTGCCATCATCATCCCCTCCTCAAAAAACCTACACTTGACCCCTCTGTTCTTGCAAACTACCGCCCCATCTCCCAACTCCCTTTCCTCTCCAAAGTCCTTAAACATGTTGTTGCCTCCCAAATCCGTGCCCACCTATCCCCCCAACTCTATGTTTGAACCCCTCCAATCAGGTTTCCACCACTGCCACAGCACTGAAACAGCCCTTATCAAAGTCACAAATGACATCCTATGTGACTGTGACCATGTTAAACCATCCCTCTTCATTCTTCTCAACCTGTATGCAGCTATTGACATGGTTGATTACACCATCCTCCTCCAACGCCTCTCCTCTGTCGTCCAACTGGATGGAACTGCCGTCGTCTGGTACTATTCTTATCTATCCAGTTGCAGCTGGAGAATTACCTGCAATGATTTCTCTTCCAGCTTCCGCATCGTTACCTCTGGAGTGTCCCAAGTATCTATCATTGGCTTCTTTCTATTTGTCATCTACATGCTGTCCCTTGCCAACATCATCCAGAAAAGCAGTGTCAGGTCCCACATGTACACTGACGACACCCAGCTTTACCTCCCCACTACCTCTCTTGACTCCTCCACTGCCTTTGACTTGACGCGCTGCTTGTCCGACATTCAGTACAGGATGAGCAGATATTTCCTCCAACTAAATATTGTAAAGACCGAAGCCATTGTCTTCAGTCCTCACAATAAGCTCCGTTCCCTAGCCATCGACCCCATCCCTCTGCCTGGCCACTGTCGGAGGCTGAACCAGACCGTTCGCAACCTTGGTGTTCTATTTGACCCTGAGATGAGCTTCTGACCCCATATACACTTCATTAGCAAGACTGCCTATTTCCACCTGCATAACATCGCCCGTCTCCGCCCCTAGACATCTTAGAAAATTGGTTTACCATATCTGGGACAGAAGGAAATTCAGTTCTAATGTAACCTTTAAAAGGCTGAAGCCAGTTAAAAGGAGACTTACATTTACAGCTCCAGACACTGTAAGGTGGCTTAGGGAAGAGCAGCCTTGGGCATGGTAGCAGCAACAAGGGCACCGAGGTTTTCAAATGCATCTGTGGAGGTGCTGCACGTAGATGTAAGGGCAAGGAGGAACCGTTGCACAGCAACTGCGGGTATGAAGCACTTTAAGAGGATGGTGCAGGCTGTCTAACAGGAGGTGGCAGAGACAGTCAGTGTAATCTCCAGCATCTTAAGAACTGCCACACAGTGCCCAAAAAAGTTCAATGATTTCACAACGGTGGTCAAGGTAAGTCAATGCACATCCTTTACCACTAATAGAGCCTTCACTAAACTCTTGACATCTCATACTCTTTCTACCTCAGTGCCTGGGTGTCAGAGGAACTCACTGAACAACAACAAGAACTTTTATATAGCGCCTTTAACGTAATAAAATGTCCCAACACAGGAATGTTATCAAAACATTTTTTTGACACCGAGCCATATAAGGAGATGTTAGCACAGATGACCAAAAGCTTGGTCGAAGAGGTTTTAAGCAGTATCTTAAAGGAAGAAAGAAAAGTGGAGAGGTGGAGAGATTTAGGGAAGGGATTCCAGAGCTTAGGACCTAGGCAGCTGAAGGCACGACCGCCAATGGTAGAGCATTTGAAATTGTGGATGTTCAAAAGGCCAGAATAGGCGGAGCACAGAGGTCTAGGGGGATTATAGGTCTGGAGGCGATTACAGAGATAAGGAGGGGCGAGGCCATGGAGAGATTTGAAAAAAAAAATGAGCATTTTAAAATCGCGGTGTTGCTTAACTGGGAGCCAATGTAGGTCAGCAGTCATAGGGTAACGTGTGGGATGGTGAGCGGGACTTGGAGCGAGGTAGCACATGGGCGGCAGAGTTTTAGATGACCTCAAGTTTATGGAGGGTAGAACTAGGGAGGCCAATGAGGAGTGCATTGGAATAGTCAAGTCTAGAGGTGATAAAGGCATGGATGAGGGTTTCAGCAGCAGCTAAGTTGAGGTAAGGGCGGAGATGGGCGATAATACAAAGGTGGAAATGGGCAGTCTTAGTGATGGAACGGATATGAGGTAGGAAGCTCAATTCGTGATCAAATATGGCGCCAATGTTGTGAACAGACTTGGTCAGCCTTAGTCAGTTTCGGGGGAGAAAGATCGAATCCGTGGAAAGGGAACGGAGTTTTTGACGTGAACTGAAGACAATAGCTTTGGTCTTCCCGATATTTAATCAGAGGAAATTTCTACTCATCCGGTGCTGGATGTCGGACAAGTCTGATAGTATAGAGACAGTGGAGGGTGCGAGAGAGGTGGATGAGAGGAAGAGCTGGGTATCATCAGCGTGCATGTGAAAACTCATGTGTTGCCAGATGATGTCACCGAGGGGCAGCATGTAGATGATAAACAGGAGGGGGCCAAGGATAAATCCTTGGGGGACACCAGAGGTGACAGTGCGGAATCGGTAAGAGAAGCCATTGCAGGTGATTCTATGGTTATGGTTGGAAAGATAGGAATGAAACCAGGTGAGTGCAGTCCCATCGAGCTGAACGATGGTGGAGAGGCGTTGCAGCAGAATTTTGTGGTCAACCATGTCAAAGGCTACAGACAGGTCCAGAAGGACGAGAAGGGATAGATTGCCTTTATTGCAGTCAATTAGGATGATATTTATGACCTTGGTAAGAGCTGGACAAATCCAATCCGGCCAATTACCGTCCCATCAGTCTACTCTCAATCATCAGCAAAGTGATGGAAGGTATCATCGACAGTGCTATCAAGCGGCACTTACTCACCAATAACCTGCTCACTGATGCCCAGTTTGGGTTCTGCCAAGGCCATTCGGCTCCCGACCTCATTACAGCCTTGGCCCAACATGGACAAAGGAGCTGAATTCCAGAGGTGAGGTGAGAGTGACATCAAGGCAGCATTTGACCGAGTGTGGCATCAAGGAACCCTAGTAAAACTGAAGTCAATGGGAATCGGGGGGCAAACTCTCCACTGGCTGGAGTCATACCTAGCACAAAGGAAGATGGTTGTGGTGGTTGAAGGTCAATCATCACAACCCCAGGACATCACTGCAGGAGTTCCTTAGGGCAGAGTCCGAGGCCCAACCATCTTCAGCTGCTTCATCAATGACCTTCCCTCCAACATAAGGTCAGAAATGGGAATGTTCACTGATGACAGCAAAGTGTTCAGTGCCATTCACAACTCCTCAGATAATGAAGCAGTCCATGCCTGCATGCAACAAGACCTGGACGACGTTCAGGCTTGGGCTGATAGGTGGCAGGTAACATTTGTACCTTCTCTTCTTCTTAGGCAGTCCCTCGGAACCGAGGATGACTTGCTTCCACATTAAAAATGAGTTCTCAGGTGACTGATGAGTCCAATGCGGGACCTACAGTCTCTGTCACAGGTGGGGCAGACGGTGGTTGAAGGGGCGGGTGGGTGGGGTGCTTGGGTTGACGTGCGCTCCTTCCGCTTGCTCCTGGCGAAGAGACTCGAGGTGTTCGGCGCCTTCCCGGATGCTTCTCCTCCACTTTGTGCGGTCTTGGGCCAGGGATTCCCAGGTGTCGGTGGGGATGTTGCACTTTTTCAAGGCGGCTTTGAGGGTGACCTTGAAGCGTTTCCTCTGCCCACCTGGGGCTCTCTTGCCGTGTCGGTGCTCTGAGTAGAGCGCTTCTTTTGGGAGTCTCGTATTGGGCATGCGGATGATGTGACCCGTCCATCAGAACTGATCGAGCGTGGTCAAAGCTTCGATGCTGGGGATGTTGGCCTGACCGAGAACACTGACGACATTTGCACCACACAATTGCCAGGCAATAACAATTTCCAACAAGCGAGAGTCTAACCACCGCCCCTTGACATTCAATGGCATTACCATCACCGAATCCCCCACTATCAACATCCTGGGGTCACCATAGACCAGAAACTTAACTGGACCAGCCACATAAATACTGTGGTAACTAGAACAGGTCAGAGGCTAGGTATTCTGCGGTGAGTCTCCCACCTCCTGACTCCCCAAAGCCTTTTGACCATTTACAAGGCACAAGTAAGGAGTGTGATGGAATACTCTCCACTTGCCTGGATGAGCAGCAGCTCCAACAACACTCAAGAAGCTCGACACCATCCAGGACAAAGCAGCCCACTTGATTGGCACCCCATCCACCACCTTAAACATTCACTCCCTCCACAACTGGTGCACTGAGGCTGCAGTGTGTACTATATACAAGATGCACTGCAGCAACTCGCCAAGGCTTCTTCGGCAGCACCTCCCAAACCCGCGACCTCTTCCACCTAGAAGGACAAGGGCAGCAGGCGCATGGGAACACCACCACCTCCAAGTTCCCCTCCAAGTCACACACCATCCTGACTTGGAAGTATATCACCGTTCCTTCATCGTTGCTGGGTCAAAATCCTGGAACTCCCTACCTAACAGCACTGTGGGAGTACCTTCATCACACGGACTGCAGTGGTTCAAGAAGGCGGCTCACCACCACCTTCTCAAGGGCAATTAGCGATGGGCAATAAATGCTGGCCTTGCCAGCGACCCACACGTCCCATAAAAAAACAAATTTAAAAAAATGTTTCAGTACTGTGGCAGGGGCAGAAGCCTGATTGGAGGGATTCAAACTAGGAGTTCTGGGAAAGATTGGCACGGATTTGGAAGGCGACAACACGTTCAAGAACTTTGGAGAGGAAAGGGATGTTGGAGATGGGGCAGTAGTTTGCAAGGACGGAATGGTTAAGGATTGTTTTTTTGAGGAGAGAGGTGATGGTGGCAGGTTTGAAGGAAGGAGAGAACCATTAACAATATCCGTTAACATGGGAGCCAGGAAGTAAAGTTGGGTTGTCAGCAATTTAGTAGGAATAGGGTTGAGAGAGCAGGAGGTTGGTTTCATTGAGAAGATGAGCTTTGAAAGGGCAAGAGGGGAGATAGGAGAGAAATTAGAGAAATATGCAAATTTAGGGTTAGGGCATGTGGAAAACAGAGGAAGTAAGGTCTGGTGGGCTAGGGAAGGGAGGGAATTGAAAGCAGAAGCAGTTGAACAAATGTTGTCGATCTTTTTAACAAAGAAATCCATGAGCACCTCACATTCATTGTTGGAGGTGCGGGAGGAGGAGGCGGGTGTTATAGAAACATAGAAACATAGAAGATAGGAGCAGGAGTAGGCCATTCGGCCCCTCGTGCCTGTTCCACCATTTAATGAGATCATGGCTGATCATCCAAATTCAGTACCCTGTCCCTGCTTTCTCCCCATATCCCTTGATCCCTTTAGCCTTAAGAAATATATCTAACTCCTTCTTGAATATATTTAATGAATTGGCCTCAACTGCCTTCTGTGGTAGAGAATTCCACAGGTTCACCACTCTCTGGGTGAAGAAATTCCTCCTCATCTCAGTCCGAAATGGCTTACCCCTTATCCTTAGACTGTGACCCCTGGTTCTGGACTCCCCCGCCATCGGGAACATCCTTCCTGCATCTAGTCTGTCTAGTCCTGTTAGAATTTTATAAGTTTCAATGAGATCCCCTCTCATTCTTCTAAACTCTAGCAAATACAAGCCCAATCAACCCAATCTCTCTTCATACGTCATTCCTGCCATCCCAGGTATCAGTCTGGTGAATCTTCGCTACACGCCCTCCATGGCAAGAACATCCTTCCTCAGATAAGGCGACCAAAACTGCACACAATACTCAAGGTGTGGTCTCACCAAGGCCCTGTGCAACTGCAGCAAGACATCCTTGCTCCTGTACTCGAATCCTCTCGCTATGAAGGCCAACATACCATTTGCCTTCTTAACCGCCTGCTGCACCTGCATACTTACCTTCAGCGACTGGTGCACAAGGACACCCAGGTCTCGTTGCACTTCCCCTTTTCCCAATCTATTGCCGTTCAGATAATAATCTGTCTTCCTGTTTTTGCCACCAAAGTGGATAACCTCGCATTTATCCACATTATACTACATCTGCCATGCATCTCCCCAGTCACCTAACCTGTCCAAATCATCCTGGAGCTTCTCGCCATCCTCCTCACAGCACACACGCCCACCCAGCTTTGTTTAGTCTGCAAACTTGGAGATATTACATTTAGTTCCCTCGTCTAGATCATTAATATATATTGTGAATAGCTGGGGTCCTAGCGCCGATCCCTGCGGTACCCCACCAGTCACTGCCTGCCACTCGGAAAAAGACCCGTTTATCCAACTCTTTGCTTCCTGTCTGCCAACCAGTTCCCCATCCAAGTCCGTACCTTACCCCCAATCCCATGTGCTTTAACTTTGCACACTAATCTCTTATGCGGGACCTTATCGAGAGCCTTCTGAAAGTCCAAATACACCATATCCACTGGTTCTCCCTTATCTATTCTATCAGTTACATCCTCGAAAAATTCCAGTAGATCAGTTAAGCATGATTTACCTTTTGTAAATCCATGTTGACTTTGTCCGATCCTGTCACTGTTTTCCAAGTGCTCTGCTATTAATTCCCCGTTTTTTCTCTACCACCTTTTTTAAATAGTGGGGTTACATTAGCTACCCTCCAATCCATGGGAACTGTTCCAGAGTCTATAGAGTTTTGGAAGATGACCAGCAATACATCTATTATTTCTAGGGCCACTTCCTTAAGTACCCTAGGATGTAGATTATCAGGCCCTGGAGATTTATCGGCCTTTAATCCCTTCAATTTCCCTAACAGCATTTCCCTACAAATACTGATTTCATTCAATTCCTCCCTCTTATTAGACCCTATGTTCCCCGACATCTCTGGGAGGTTATTTGTGTCCTCCTTTGTGAAGACAGAACCAAAGTATGTATTTAATTAGTCTGCCATTTCTTTGTTCCCCATTATAAATTCTTGCTGTCCTGGATGATCTTAGAATAGTGGACGGTTTTAGTGATGGAGAGCAGGACCTGGTAGTGCTTTATATGATCTAGCCAAATCTGGTGATGGATGATTCGACCAGATGTCCGCCAAAGAAGTTCAAGTCTGCATCCCTTGAACTTAGGGGAGCGGAGATGATGCGTATACCAGGGGGAACGACTAGGGTGAGAGAGTGTAATGATTTTAGTGGGGTCAAGGGCATCAAAGGTGGTGGAGAGGGTGTGATTTAGTAAGTCAGTAGCTGCAGAGATGTCATGAAGAATTGTAAGCCAAAGGTGAGGTAGTTGGAAATTAGAAAGTGCAGTGGTAAGGGACTGGAAGGAGAGTTTTTTCTGGGGCAGATACGAAAATAAGTGGGTTTAGGAGGGGGAAGGGGAAAGTGGGTAGAGTGTGATATAAGGAAATTGTCGGAGAATGCCTTGTTGGTGATGGTAACGGAGGGGATAGCAAGGCCACGTGAAATGATAAGATCAATTATGATACAGCACGGAAGAAGGCCATTTGGCCTGTCGAGCCCGTGCCGGTTCTCTGCAAGAGCACTTCAGCGAGTCCCACTCCCCCGCCCATTCCCCGTAGCCCTGCAAATATTTTTGCTTCAGGCACTTATCCAATTCCCTTTTGAAATCCGTGATTGAGTCTGCCTCCACCACCCTTTCAGGCATTGCATTCCAGATCCTAACCACTTGCTGAGTAAACAAGTTTTTCCTCATGTCGCCTTTGGTTCTTCTGCCAATCACCTTAAATCTGTGTCCTCTGGTTCTCGAGTGCTCTGCCAATGGGAACAGTTTTTCTCTATCTACTCTGTCCAGACCCCTCATGATTTTGAACACCTCTATCAAATCTCCTCTCAATCTTCTCTGCTCTAAGGAGAACAACCCCAGCTTCCCCAGTCTATCCATGTAACTGAAGTCCCTCATCCCTGGAATCATTCTTGTAAATCTTTTCTGCACCCTCTCTAAGGCCTTCACATCTTGCTTAGAATTGGACATAATTCACCAGTTGAGGCCGAACCAGTGTTTTATACAGGTTCATCATAATTTCCACGCTTTTGTATTCTGTACCTCTATTCATGAAGCCCAGGATCCCGTAAGCTTTTTTAACTGCTTTCTCAACCTGCCCTGCCATCCTCAACGATTTGTGCACATATACCCCTAGGTCTCTCTGTTCATGCACCCTCTTTAGGATTGTGCCCTTTAGTTTATAAGATCGAGGGGGTGGCTGTGTCTATGGGTGGGGGAGTTGACATGAAGGGAGAGATTAAGGGAGGAAAGAAGAGAAGTGAACTCAGAGGAGAGGGAGCAAGAAGAGTTGAGGTTGAGGTTGAAATCACCAAGGATGAGAAGCGAAAAAGAAACCTCCCCAAACACTCAACCACAATCTACACTCACCAGCCTGTCCCAACTCATTTTGCTTGCCACAAGGGCTACTGTTCGTCTTCAAATACTAACTTTTTTTAAAGGTGTGTAGGAACAGAGAGACAATACTTTGAAGATGGCAGGACAAGTTGAAAAAAGCATATGGGATCCTTGGCTTTATAAATAGATGCATAGAGTATAAAAGCAAGGAAGTTATGGTAAACCTTTATAAAATACTGGTTAGGCCTCAGCTGGAGTATTGTGTCCAATTTTGGGCACCACAATTTAGGAAGGATGTCAAGGCCTTGGAAAAGGTGCAGAGGAGATTTACCAGAATGGTACCAGAGATCAAGGACTTCAGTTATATGGATCGACTACAGATGCTGGGATTGTTCTCCTTGAGTCTCAGAGTCTGTGGCTCAGTTGGTAGCACCCTTGCCTCTGAGTCAGAAGGTTGTGGGTTCAAGTTCCACTCCAGGGCCTTGAGCACAAAAATCTAGGCTGACACTCCAGTGCAGTACTGAGAGAGTGCTGCACTGTCGGAGGTGCCATCTTTCAGGTGAGACATTAAACCGAGGCCCTGTTTGCTCTCTCAAGTGGACGTAAAAGATCCCATGGCACTATTTTGAAGAAGAGCATGGGAGTTATCCTTCTTGTCCTTGAAGGGATAATTACTAGTCCTAGCCCCTTTAGGGCTACCCCGGATCAGGCGTATTCACCAGATGTTCACTTTCAACGAACGTTTGAGGTAGCCGAATCCTAAAGACGCTTAATTGGGTCTAAAGGTCCAGACTATCTCTCCCTAAAGGAAAGGAACAACCTGAAGATGTTACCGTCCTCCAGATAGCACTTTTAATAAGTTTAGCTAGACTGTAACATTCCGGATATTATGAGGGTCCGGAAAACTCCCTCAGAATTCTGCAACTCCTCACCAAAGAGCGTACAGAGATTGAGTTCACGAGTTTGATACAGGAGTATTATGTGAGACAATTCTAAAAATATATAGATTTATTAAAGAACCGGCATGTCATTTACAGTTGGTGATTCAATTGCAACATTAAAAGTTCCAAAAACAGAAATCTTACAATTCTATTATCAGAGATCCTTATTCTCAAATCTTAACTTCATTACATTTTTACAGTTCTTAGGGGGAAAAATTAGGTCGCGCCCCATTTGGGGCGCAAATATCGTCTGGACGCAAAAATTAGCGCCTGGCGCTAATTATCGCCACTGACTGGAAACTTCACTTTTACCGCCCCGGGAGGTGAGTGGAGCGCTAAATCAGGCGCTGCACACCTGTCTTAAGGCGCAAAGGCCGAGCAGTGAGGCGCTAACTCAGCACGCGAGCGCAGCGCAGGTGCTGCCAGTTAGCGAGGGAACACAGACACACTGGCGCCGGCCAGTTCTTAAAGGGGGGGGTGGCCAACTTGCTCCCCAGCCACACCCTGCTCATTGCAGCCTTGAATCTCGGCCTGGAGAGACCTGTGAATCCATTTTGCTGCCAAGGATGGAGAGGGTGAGAGAACGAGCTCAGCGCTTCACCGAGCAGGCCTTGGATGCTCTGGTTGGCGCGGTGGAGCGCAGAAGATCTATACTCTTCCCTGAGAGTGGCAGGAGGCCTTTGCCACGCGAGTACAGAAGAGTGTGGAGGGAGGTGGCTCAGAGCGTCTCCTCCAGGAGCATGGTGCCCAGGACCCATGTTCAATGCCGCAAAAAGTTCAACGACCTCACTCGGGTCATCAGGGTGAGTGGCTTTTTCTCAATACCTCTCCATCCCTCCATCTCAACCTCACTCTATGGCCAGAGGGTCTTAAAACCCCAATGCACAACACTCATCCAACACCTATGGCCCTTTCATGAAACACACACACACATTTCACACTTTGCATACAGTAAGGGCTATTCACCTATGGGAGGCACATCAGGCAAGACCATGGCTGCATACAGTAAGGGCTATTCACCTATGGGAGGCACATCAGGCAAGACCATGGCTGTATATTTACTCAGATGCTGTCCTTTTTCTTGCAGGCCAAGCTGGCGCATAATAGGAGACAGCAGCAACGGACAGGTGGAGGGCGGCCTCAGCTACAACCCCTCAGCGATCTTGAGGAGCGCGTCCACAGGATTGTGGCAAGCCGGGTGATCGGTCCCGTCGCCACTGGAGACGCCGACCCCGTTCTGGACAGCAATGGTAAGGTCATCACCTTTTTGTCCTCTGTCCTTCCACTTGTCCCTCACAACACCAGCTTTTGACACTTTCAATCCAACTTGCTAACTCGCTGCACTTATTCCTCCCTTACTGCCACCCTGTCCTCACGCTAAAGCCACTCTTGTACCTCCCTGCTTTCAGATGGTGATTCACCAGCTGAGGAGACGGGCCCTGAAGCTGCCAGTGGGAGTGAAGCTGCAGCCGAGGAGGAAGAGGAAGCCGGAGCATCAGTGCCACCCTCTCCCAAGGAAGCCCATGCCCACACTGGGAACACGCCTTCCCTGGAGGGGAGCAGGGGGGAAGGGTCTGATGAGGGTGAAGCTCCAGGACCCAGCGGGCTGCAGCAATGCCATGGGGGTAGGGAAGAACGGGGGCCTTCTCCCCAGAGGGAGAGTATGCCAGACACTCCTACTGCAATGGACGCAGAGGAGGAGCGGCTGATCGCAGAAATGAACACCCAGGCGGTGGGCATGCACACTGAGCTCATGGGTGCAGTGGGAAGGGTGCCCGAATGCATTGAGTCACTGGCAAGGAGTGTGGAGCACTTCGCTGTAGCGCAGATGGATGCCACACTAAAGCTTAGTGCTGCAATTCAGTCACTGACTGCCGTGATCCCATCTCTGACTGCTCTCATGCAGACTCAGATTGAGGCCACGCGAGCACTGACTGCTGCCAACCTCGATGGTTCGTTCACATGTCCCCGGGGCTCTCACCGCGCCGCAGCAGGCCAGCAATCTGTGCTCCAGCAGATTGCTCCGGATGCTGAAGTGCTGCCCCGTGGGAGTGCCAGTGTGTCGGTCGAGCAGGGAGTTGCTGTCCTCTCTCACGATGACAGCATTCCTGCTGCCAACACTGTCACTTCTCCACTGCACTTGACACCGCCTGTAGGACAGACTGCTGCCGCCCATGCAGAGTTGGTGCAGTCTGCAGCCGGGCCCTCCAGGCCCAGAACTGGTCGAGGCCGTCCTTCAGGGGCATCTGCAGTGTCAGGGTCTGACAATCAGCAGCCTTCCACCAGCCTTGCTGCAGCCACTGAGGTCCCATTACGGAGGAGCAGTAGGGTTAGAAGGGGGGAAGTGTGCAAGGGAAGGAGATCACCCTCGAAGGGCAAAAAGTAGGAGGTGTGACAAAATGCTGGTCATTTTTTTATTAAAGGCCGAGGTTCGTGGTCCAACTTTTGTCTAGTGTTTTGGACATTATCTCCAGGTTGTGAGAACCAGTTATGTTAATGACTGTTTTTTTGTGTTTATTTCTATGAGTTTGTCATGAGGAAATGACACACACAGAGTTTGTAAAATAAATAAGTTTTTGTATTCAAAATATACATGTTTGGTGTTTGGAATCATTGGTGCCTTGGCCGGCTTAGGGGTTGCGTGCTGGGTTCATTGATGTTGTTAGCAATGGCAGAAGCCATTTCCACAGCAGGGGCCCTAGAAGCGGCTTGCTATCAGCCGTTGACGGACGGCCCTTGCAGTTTCACCATTGTGGGCCGCCCTCCCGCCTTGGTGCTGCTGATGATCATCCTCCTCGTCCTCTTCCTCCTCCTCCTCTGGTGGTGCTCCAAGGCCTGGTGGCATTGGCTGGGTCCTGACGATTGCCATGTTATGCAACATGCAGCACACAACTACGAAGTTGGATACTCGCTCAGGCGAGTACTGCAGGGCTCCTCCAGAATGGTCGAGACAGCGGAACCGTTGCTTCAGCACGCCAATTGTGCGCTCAATGATGTTCCTGGTAGCTTGATGGCTCTCGTTGTACCGCAGCTCAGCAGGGGTGTTGGGCGTACGGAGCGGTGTCATCAGCCAGGTGCTCAATGGATACCCTTTGTCCCCGAGAAGCCAACCAACTGGCTGATGCGGTGCCTCGAAAAGTTCTGCCACAGTAGTCTGGCGCATGATGAAAGCATCGTGGCAGCTGCCAGGATAGTGGGCATTGACAGCGAGTATCAGCTGTCTGTGGTCACAGACCAACTGAACATTCAAGGAATGGTACCCCTTTCTTTTCCGGAATTCCTCGGCATTCTCATGTGGAGCACGCAAAGCCACATGCGTGCAGTCAATGGCGCCCTGCACCATGGGGAAGCCTGCTATCCTCGCAAAGCCCAGAGCGCGGTCACGCTGCTTGTCTAGGGTCATGGGGAAAGAGATGAACTCTCGTCTCCTTTTAAAGAGGGCATTTGTGACCTGCCGGATGCAGCAATGCACCGCGAACTGGGAGATATTGGCGAGGTCCCCAGCAGCAGCTTGAAATGAGCCAGTAGCATAGAAGTTGAGAGCCACTGTGACCTTCACTGCCACCGACAGAGACGTCCTGGACCTCAGTTGAGGCTGCAGATCTGGCTGCAGCAGGTGGCACAGCTCAGTGACCACCTCCTTGCTGAATCGCAGCCTTCGCAAACACAGCTCCTCAGACATATGAATGTAGGAGAGCTGTTCACGATATACCCTGGGAGGGTAACCTCTCCTGTAGAGATGCCTGTTGGCCCTCCTCCGTCTGGCCATCATTGCCACTCTCTCTCTGCGTCTCTGTGTCCTCCGATTCAGCTGGAGCAGGACGACGCCCCCATTCAGTGCAGCCCCCATAGTCTCTTTGCAAGCAAAGTTATGAAGGACAGCAACCAAAGTAACAGCGAAGTTAGGATCAGTAGGCAAAACTATCTCACAAAGCGTTGACTCAATGCAGAAGTCTCTCTTTCTCTCTCTCCGAATCTCTCTCTCTCTCTCAGAACGAGTGGTGCAAAAATGTCAACCACAGAAAAAGACAGGAAGAGGCCCCCTTTAAATAGCGCCCCCCCCAGCCCCACAGCGATTGATAGCGTTCCAGTCTTCCGGTCGTTGGATGCGCCAGGCGATAAGGCAGGGGGCGCCACTCAATTTCCGCTCCGGGGCGCCACAAGGGCGTTGCACCATGGAATGACGTCACAATCTGCGCGCGCAGGTGGTCGCGGCGGTAAAGTTTAGCACCGCCGCACAATGTCTAGTTAAGTTCCCGAGCGGCGCAAACATCGCTGCGCCCGGGCGCTAGCGGCTTTGCGCCCCATTAGCGCCCTCTTAAGGCGCTAACGGGAGGCGCAACCAACTGAATTTTTCCCCCTTAGTCTTTATTCCAGGATATCCACCAAAATCAAATACAATACAATACCTTGATCCCTGAGGTACAAAGAGTTGTAGACTTACAGAGATTGCCTCTGAAGCCGAGAATCGCTTTGCCCCTATACAGCGAATCTATCCTATTTGAAAGTTCAATATTTATATCCCTTTTCAGTGGTATGTCCTTTGAAATTTTCCGCTGATGTAAGCTAATTATCTCTAGTCATTTTTCTGCTGACCCCTGCTATTCTTACAGTCAGTTCAGCTGGTAGCATTGAGAATCATGTCTCTACCTTTAGGTGTTCGGAGCTTATCATAAAAATGGTGTGACAGCAGATGCATCTATTTGATGTCATTCTTACCAAGGTCTTCTGTTTGTGTCTTTTTACGACGTGTAACTTAAAACACCTCAACCGGGTGCACCATTGTCTTCTTAGTTACCTCAGCTGGTTGCAACACAGAATCGTGTCTCCTGTGTTTCATTTGATGTCATTTTTATGAAGGCATATGTTTCTTAATTTTCTGTGTTTCTTTCCAAAGTGTAATTTAGGACACCTTAACAGGGTGTACCATTGTGTTCTTTCCAAAGCTTCAGACTATCAGGAACCTCCAACCTCCTGTTTCAATAAGGTTATTGATGCAGTGTCAACAACTTATCTTATCTCAATAGCCTGTCTGCTGTTAACAGCTTCTCCATTGTTAGGTTTTTAGATTTTCAAGCCCAGTTTGTCATGTTACAAAGGCCAGAATTCTTTCAGAGAATGGTGTATTTTTCTGAATATGGCTTATTCCTTCACATCCTGACCAATATTTATCCCTCAATCAACATCACTAAATCAGATTATCTGGTCATTATCACATTGCTGTTTGTGGGAGCTTGCTGTGAGCAAATTAGCTGCTGTGTTTCCTACATTACAACAGTGACTACACTTCAAAAATTACTTCATTGGCTGTAAAGCGCTTTGGAACGTCCAGTAGTCATGAAAGGTGCTATATAAATGCAAATCTTTCTTTCTTTTTAGGGCAGAGATGGTTAAGGAGAGAATTAATAGAGGCATTCAAAATTATGAAGGGTTTTAATAAAGTAGATAAGGAGAAACTGTTTCCACTGGCAGATGGGTTGCTAACCAGAGGACACAGATTTAAGATAATTGGCAAAAGAACCAGAGAGAAGATGGGGAGATTTTTTTTTACTCAGCGAGTTGTTATGATCTGGAATCCATTGCCTGAAAGGGTGGTGGAATCAGATTCAATAGTAACTTTCAATAGGAAATTAGATATATACTATTGAGAGCAGAGCCAGAGCGGCAGAGCTCTTTAAAAAGAGTGGGAGCGGAGCTTAGCGGCAGAACGCTTTAAAAAGAGTGGGAGCGGAGCCAGAGCGGGAGCGGCAGAGCACTTTAAAAACAACAAACAACAAGGAGTGACATCACAGAACAGCAGGTAGGTGATTGGTAGGCGAGTATTAACGTTTTTTTTCTCTAAGCTAGGACAGTGATTTAAACTAAGAGCGGGAAACTATAACGGCCCAAAAATTCGTGAGGAAGTCTTCGTGCGAGGGTAAGGCTTCCCCGCGATCTCTCACTGCGCGTTGGCTTTTTCAGTTCCAGCTCGCACGAACTTGATGTTCTGGACAGCTGCTGTGCTGGGCTTGCGTATCCCACAGGCGTAGTTAATTCGTGCGAGCTGTGGGATCACGTGACTCAGTTAGAGCCAATGGCAGCACACCATCTTCCATTCATAACTTTCACATAAGTGCTGTGAAAGCTATGAATACTATAGCCCCCCAAAAGAACAGCTAAACCTCAATTAAATTAAAAAAAACCATCACATTAATAAAATAAGTATAGTTAAATAAATTAACCATTTTAAATAAAAAATTAAATTTTTGAAAAAATTTAAAATCTTTTAAAAAGTTATAAAAATAAACTTACCTGTCTTTAAAGTCTCTAAAAAAGATATACCTGTTAAAAAAAATTCAAAATAATACTTAATTCACTACTTACCTTGTTAAAAGTGGGTCTTACTCCTCCTTTTTTTATGTGTAAAATCTTCCATACTTACCTGCGCGTTGAAACC
Organism: Squalus acanthias; assembly: GCA_030390025.1. Classification (NCBI taxonomy): domain Eukaryota; kingdom Metazoa; phylum Chordata; class Chondrichthyes; order Squaliformes; family Squalidae; genus Squalus; species Squalus acanthias. The sequence continues at coordinate 38,178,027 of CM059426.1, read as the reverse complement.
ACTAAGTGCACTGCATGCGCGCAGCCTGTAGCGCGCACGCGGTTCACCTAGGAACCGCCCCCTTTTCCATTCACCAAGTGCCGGTTTTCAGCGCATGCGCAGTGCATGCAGAAAACCGGCAATTGGAGACAGAATACGCGAGAGTTTGCAGTGCGTACTCTCGCGTAGCGGCACTAATTTTTGGGCCAACATACTTTAACAAATTAAAAACTTAACTAGATAACTAATTAATAAAACTATAAATAATCATTGAATAAAGATTTTAACTAATTAAATAAATAAATCACTCATAGTCATAGAGTTATACAGCACAGAAAGAGGCCCTTCGGCCCATCGTGTCCACGCGGGCCATCAAGCCCTGTCTATTCTAATCCCATTTTCCAGCACTTGGCCCATAGCCTTGTATGCTATGGCGTTTCATGTGCACATCTAAATGCTTCTTGAATGTTGTGAGGGTTCCTGCTTCCACCACCCTTTCAGGCAGTGAGTTCCAGATTCCAACCACCCTCTGGGTGAAAATGTCTTTCCTCAAATCCCCTCTAAACCTCCTGCCCCTTACCTTGAAACTATTCCCCCTGGTTATTCACCCCTCTACTAAGGGGAAAAGTTCCTTTCTATCTACCCTATCTATGCCCCTCATAATTTTGTACACCTCAATCAGGTTCCCCCTCAGCCTTCTCTGCTCTAAGGAGAACAACGCCAGCCTGTCCAGTCTCTCTTCATAGCTGAAACGCTCCTGGTGAATCTGCTCTGCACCCTCTCTAATGCAATGACATCCTTCCTACAGTGTGGCGACCAGAACTGCACACAGTATTCCAGCTGTGGCCTAACGAGCGTTTTGTACAGCTCCATCATAACTTCCCTGCTCTTATATTCTATGCCTCGGCTAATGAAGGCAAGTATCCCATATGCCTTCTTAACCACCTTATCTACCTGTCCTACTGCCTTCAGGGATCTTTGTACATGCACACCAAGGTCCCTCTGATCCTCTGTCCTTCCTAGGGTCCTACCATTCATTGTGTATTCCCTTGCCTTGTTCGTCCTCCCAAAATGCATCACCTCAAACTTTTCAGGGTTAAATTCCATTTGCCACTGCTCTGCCCATCTGACCAACCCGTCTATATTGTCCTGTAGCCTAAGGCTTCCCTCCTCGCTATTTACCACTCCACCAATTTTTGTGTCATCTGCGAGCTTACTGATCATACCTCCTACATTCATATCTAAATCATTAATGTACACTACAAACAGCAAGGGACCCAGCACCAATCCCTGCGGTACACCACTGGACACAGGCCTCCAGTCACAAAAACAACCTTCAACCATCACCCTCTGCCTCCTGCCACTAAGCCAATTTTGGATCCAATGTGCCAAATTGCCCTGGATCCCATGGGCTCTTGCCTTCTTGACCAGTCTCCCATGCGGGACTTTGTCAAAAGCCTTACTGAAGTCCTTGTAGACTACATCAACTGCACTACCCTCATCCACACACCTAGTCACCCCCTCGAAAAATTCAATCAAATTGGTTAGACATGATCTCCCCCTGACAAAGCCATGCTGACTATCCCTGATTAATCCCTGCCTCTCCAAGTGGAGACTAATTCTATCCCTCAGAATTTTTCCAATCATTTCCCTACCACTGATGTTAGGCTTACTGGCCTGTAATTCCCTGGTTTATCCCTACTACCCTTCTTGTTTAATGGTACTACGTTAGCTGTCCTCCAATCCTCTGGCACCTCTCCTGTGGCCAGAGAGTTTCTGAAAATTTGTGTCAGAGCCCCTGTAATCTCCTCCCTTGCCTCACACAGCAGCTTGGGATACATCTCGTCTGGGCCTGGGGATTTATCCACTTTTAAGCCCGCTAAAACCACTAGTACCTCCTCCCTCTCGATGCTAATTTGTTCAAGTATATCACAATCCCCCTGCCTAATTTCTATGCCTACATCATCCTTCTCCATAGTGAACACAGATGCAAAATATTCATTTAAAACCTCATCTACATCTTCCGGCTCTACACACAGATTCCCACTTTGGTCCCTAATGGGCCCTACTTGTTCCCTGATTATCCTCTTGCCCTTAATATACTTATAAAACACCTAGGGATTTTCCTTTATTTTGACCGCCAGTGTTTTTTCATGCCCCCTCTTCGCTCTCCTAGTTTCTTTTTTAAGTACCCCCCTGCACTTTCTATACTCCTCTAGATCTTTCAGTTTTTAGTCCTTTGTATCTGCCAAAAGCCTCCCTTTTTTCCCTAATCCATTCTTGTATATCCCTTGACATCCAGGGTTCCCTGTACTTGTTGGTCCCACCCTTGACCTTTACAGGAACATGTTGGCGCTGTACTCTCTCTATTTCCTTTCTGAATGACTCCCACTGCTCTGATGTGGATTTTCCTACAAGTAGTTGATCCCAGTCCACTTTGGCCAGATCCTGCCTTATCATATTAAAATCGACCTTCCCCCAATTTAGAAGCTTTATTTCCGGTCCATCTTTGTCCTTTTCCATGACTACCTTAAATCTCACCGAATTATGGTCACTGTCACCAAAATGCTCTCCTACTGACACTTCTACCACTTGCCTGGCTACATTCCCTAGAAACTCAAGGTTAGACTAAGTCATGGCAGGGCAGGTTGTGTGTCTAGATTGCAGTATGTGGGAGTTTGTGGACGGCGAGACTGTCCCGAGCAAACACGTCTGCAGGAGATGTCTCCATCTCGAATCTCTCCGGCTCAGAGTCATTGAGCTGGAGTGCGAGTTGGAGACACTCCGACACATCAGGGAGTGGGTGGAGCATCTGGACAGTTTGCTCCAGACTTCGGTCACATCTTGTAGAGAGGTGTAGGTTCAGAATGGGGTTGGTGTGACTGATAGTGTGCAGAGTAAGGGGAACCCAGGTAAGAAAGGGTACGAGGATCCACAGAAACTGATCCTATCCAACAGTTACAATGTACTTGTTACCTGTGAGGATAAAGATAAAGACTGTCGGAAGGACAACCAGAATGCGGATCATGGCACTTTGGAGCAGGAGGCTGTCCTAAGGTGGGGGCGGGGGAGGAGGAGGAGAGGAAGCTTAATATGGTAGTTGTAGGAGATTCTATAATTTGGGGGACAGATAGCATCCTTTGTAAGCAAGATCGAGAGTCCCGCATGGTATGTTGCCTACCTGGTGCCAGGGTGAGGGACATCTCGATTCGGCTTGAAAGGATATTGGAGAGGGAGGGGGAGGATCCAGTCTTTGTGGTCCATGTTGGGACCAACAACATAGGGAAGAGTAGGCAAGAGGTCCTGTTTGGGGAGTACCAGGAACTAGGAGCTAAATTAAAGAACAGGACCTCAAGGGTTATAATCTCTGGATTATTAACTGAGCCACTTGCAAATTGGCGTAGGGATAAACTGATTAGGGAAGTGAACACATGGCTAAATGAGTGGTGTGAGAAAGAGGGGTTCCATTTCATGGAGCACTGGCACCAGTATTGGAACAGGAAGGAACTGTACTGTTGGGACGGGCTCCACCTGAACCGATCTGGCATCAGAGTCCTAGCGGAAAGGATAAATAGGGTGGTCACAAGGACTTTAAACTAGCAAATGGGAGGAGAGGGCTCAGGTGTAAATTGTAGTACAAATAGTAGTTCAAAAACAAACAAAAGGGAAGAGAGTAGAGTAACAGTCAGAAATTGTGCTCCAGGCACTACAGGGTAAAGGGAAAACTGAAAGATGTAAAGCGATTAAGCCAGGAGAGAGAAATAAGAAACATGTGAGTAAAACATTAGAGCTGAAGGACAGGCTAGGGTGTGTGGCCCAAATAAGTGTTCTTTATACAAACGCATGGAGTCTAAGGAATAAATTGAATGAACTGCAGGTGCAAATTCAAATTGGAGGGTATGACATTGTAGCCATTCTTGAGACATGGCTACAAGACGGTCAGGACTGGGAACTAAATATGCCAGGTTACAAGTTCTACAGGAAAGATAAGGGAAATGGCAGAGGGGGCTATCCTCTTCTTCTACTGTAAATACTGATGCAAAGTAATTACTCAACATGTCTGCCATTTCCTTATTATCATTGACAATATCACCACTTTCAGTTTTTAAGGGGTCAACATTGCTCCTGACTACCCTCTTTTTCCTAATGTAATTGTAAAAATTCTTCATATTGATTTTAATATCCCTTGCAAGTTTCTTTTCATACTCCCTTTTTGCAGCTCTTGATCAAAATTTTCAAGCTATTAAGGGGAACAGATAGGGTAGATAGAGAGAAACTATTTCCGCTGGTTGGGGATTCTAGGACTAGGGGGCATAGTCTAAAAATTAGAGCCAGACCTTTCAGGAGTGAAATTAGGAAGCACTTCTACACACAAAGGGTGGTAGAAGTTTGGAACTCTCTTCCACAAATGACAATTGATGCTAGATCAATTGTTAATTTTAAATCAGAGATTGATAGCTTATAGTTAACCAAAGGTATTAAGGGATATGGGCCAAAGGCGGGTATATGGAGTTAGATCGCAGATCAGCCATGATCTCATTGAATGGCGGAACAGGCTCGAGGGGCTGAATGGCCTACTCCTGTTCCTATGTTCCCATGTTCCTACTTAAAACGGAAAAACTTGCAAGGCTATGGGGAAAGACTGGGAGAGTGGGACTAACTGGATGGCTCTTTATAAGAGCCGGCACAGGCACGATGGGCCAAATGGCCTCCATCTGTGCTATTTCTCATTCTATGATTCTATAATTGTACGTAACTCCCATCATCATGAGACAATACTCCAGCATGTGCTCATATGGGCAAAGTGTTCATTGTTTGAGCAAATACTGCATTTACCTTACAACATTGCTAACACCGCAGGACTGTAAGTTGAATAATGCAGTGCTGTCCTTCACATAATGCCACGGGATCTTTTACTCATCCAAATGTAATTACTTCTGATAATGCAGTACACCTTTAGTACTGTACTAAAATGTCACCCGAGATAATATAATCTAGTCCTGGAGTGCGGCTCGATTCCATGACTCACTGACTCCGAGGTGAGAGTGCTATCAACTGATAATCATTGAGGGGCAACAGAAAATCTGCAACCTTCTGGCAGGCCTTCCGAGCAAACTGTCCTCGATTGCAGAGACATTGGAGGAGTCCACCTCGAGCATGAGTGGGTTAATGTCACAGGGCATTGCGAGGATGACTTCTTCCAAGGATAGAGCGGCTAACTCTGTGGAATATCAATCGCAGCAATCAAATGAGTCGATGCAGGCCTTGACCACAGCACGTACATTCTGGACACCAACATGTTTGGCGCCTTAAATAGGATGACAGACACCTTAGCCTTGGCCTTGCAGTGCATCACTGATCTGCACCAAGCTGCTCTCCAGCAGAGTGTTAGGAGTGAAGTGAGAGGGATGATGGCGAAACGGGACGTGGAAGTGGGAACTCCACTTGAAATGCTCCCACTTCTCACCCATTGCACCTTCCCTCCCCCCCCTCTCCCCCCACCCGCCCCCAGCCAATACCTGACATGTTGCCTCCTCTCCCGATGGACGAGTCTTCCCCACACACGTACAGGTGGAGTAGTCTTCCACGCCGTCCTTATGAGCTCTAACACTCAGAGGTTGTCAGCCAAGAGCATCTCAACAGTCAGAGCAGGGATCTGAGCAGCCTGCCTCGACCTCTGCTCAAGCCACAGGGGTTGCACCACGTAGGAGTGGTAGGAAAAGCAAGAGTAAAGCTTTGTAGTTGCACAAGGGTATGCACATGAGTGTATAAGAAAGTGTTATGTTGTTTATTTTCCGTTGTTTAGTAAAATCACATAAAATGTATTACTTTGTACCACTTTTCCATGTTTCCCATTCTTGGTTGCCGGGTGGCAACTTTCCTTTTCAGATGCTTGTTGATGAATGGGAAGACATGAATTGACGGGGACCATTGGGGAAATGTGCAATGAATGGTTGGTTGGTTAGAGGACTGCTTTGTGTCAGTGGGATTCGGAAGGAGAGGGCAACAGTGGCCATTGGGTGCGATTGTTGCATCTGCTACTCCCTTGTTTGCTGCTCCCCTGTCTGCTGCTCCCCTCTCTACTGCTCCCCTCTCTGCTGCTCCCCTCTCTGCTGCTCCTCTCTCTGCTGCTCCCCTCTCTACTGCTCCCCTCTCTGCTGCTCCCCTCTCTGCTGCTCCCCTCTCTGCTGCTCCTCTCTCTGCTGCTCCCCTCTCTACTGCTCCCCTCTCTGCTGCTCCCCTCTCTGCTGCTCCCCTCTCTACTGCTCCCCTCTCTGCTGCTACCCTCTGTGTTGCTACCCTCTGTGCTGTCCGCCTGCAGTTCACTTCAGAGCAGGCTGTTGCTTCTGCTGATGGTCACCTTGCTCCTCATCCGAGGTCCCAATCTAAGGCAGCCATGGTGTCACCCATTCTGACCTTGAGTCTCAAATACCTCTAAAAGTGCAGAAATTAGCCTCTCACCACAAGTACTCTCAATAAACCCTTTCCCAGTGGTAGGTAAGAAAGCAGCTGTGAGCATTGACTATATGTTGCTGTCGTATGCCTGACTTTTAATGAGCCCCACGAATTGCCACTCTCTTCTTGCCTTGGTTTCAATCATGAGTTTCAGGAAGCCCAGGAGACCCGTGCATATGCCGTTAATTTTCAATGCCGGTTAAAATATCGCTGCAATTCACTGATTTAAATATACAAATCGCTAATGCACCTCTCCGGAGGGGGTTATGCATACACAGCCGAACACGCCCGAGGTAAACCAAGAAGTCGGTGCATTGGAGCCGCCTTCCAGACGAACTGACATTTTTCATGACTTTAATCCCCCCAGCTGCACCTAAACCCACACGCTCCTCAATGTTAAAATATCCCCCCTTCCTCCCATGCTGCCAGTTGTCAGCAGTGGCTCAGTTGGTAGCACGTTCGTCTCTGTGTCTGAAGATTGTGAATTCAAGTCCCACTGCAGGAACTTGAGCACAAAAATCTAGGCTGACACTCCAGTGCAGTGCTGAGAGAGTGCTGCACTGTCGGAGGTGCCGTCTTTCGAATGAGACGTTAAACCGAGGCCCCGTCTGCTCTCTCAGTTGGATGTAAAAGATCCCAAGGCACTATTTCAAAGAAGAGCAGGGGAGTTATCCCCGGTGTCCTGGTCAATATTTATCCCTCAATCAACATACTAAAAAAACATTACCTGATCATGATCACATTGCTGTTTGTGGGACCTTGCTGTGCGCAACTTGGCTGCTACGTTTCCTACTTTACAACAGTGACTACACTTCAAAAGTACTTCCTAGGCTGTAAAGCACTTTGGGATGTCCTAAGGTTTTTTTAAATTTGTTTATGGGATCCTGTGCCCTTTCATCCTTTGATTTTGATGTCCTCTGATCTCACCCTCCACTTTACCATCACTGACAGACTCTTCAGGTATATTGACCATATTCTCTAGAGCTCCCTCTCTCTAAATTCTTTCACTTTGTTGTTCTTCTCCCCAGCTGTAAAGGCCTCTCAAAACCTACCTTTTTGATCATCCTTTCAGTTATTTCTCTAACTCTACAATTGATTGATCTCTGCTTCTCCTCTGTGAAGCATCCTAGGATATTTACAACATTAAAGGCACTATAAAAATACAAGTTGTTGTTGATAGTGGTGAGTTATATGTTGGAATTTACATAGGGGTGCCCAATACATGTTCAGTATAATAGATGATGAAAAATATCACACACTAAACCAAACTTGTACAGAGTAAAACAACTAATCCAATTTATTTACACTTAAATAATATACAGAAGCAAATATTTTAGGCATCTACTAGAAAGTCAAGCAGTATTTTAAAATACATACATCATGAAGGATTCATTAGAGATCACATAGAAACATAGAATCTAGGAGCAGGAGTAGGCCATTCGGCCCGTCGAGCCTGCTCCACCATTCAATACGATCATGGCTGATCATCCAAATCCAGTACCCTGTCCCTTCTTTAATCCCCACAGTACACATATCCCACCCTACCCCCGTAACCCCACGTATTTAATTCCCCCTAACATATCCCATCCTATCCCCATAACCCCACATATTTAATACCCCCCTAACACTAAGGGTCAATTTATCATAGCCAAATCAACCTAACCCGCACATTTTTGGACTGTGGGAGGAAACCGGAGCACCCGGAGGAAACCCACGCAGACACGGGGAGAATGTGCAAACTCCACACAGACAATCACCCGAGGTCAGATTCGAACCCGGGTCCCTGGCGCTGTGAGGCACCAGTGCTAACCACTATGCCACCGTGTTGCCCACACTGTTCTCTTAATTCTTTCTTGCAGCCTTCTGGGCTGAATTAGTATCAGAATAAAAATTGAAGTATATGAATACACAAATCAAACACTCGTGGAGCTCTTTGTCAACCCCCTTAGAAACCCACTAAGAAGAAATAATGTGGTATGGTTCATGTCCTTAGAATGTCCCAAAGCGCTTCACAGCTAATGGAGCACTTTTGAAGTTAGCCACTGTTGTTAGCTAGGCATATATGCCAGCTAATTTGTGTACAGTAAAGCCCCACAAACATTAATGACCTATGTAACCAGATAATCTGTTTTGGAGGCGTTGGTTGAGGAGTAAATATTGGCGAGGCCACTGGGAGTGCTCCCCTGCTCTTCTTCAAATTGTACCATGGGATCGTTTATGTCCATCTGAGAGGGCAGACAGGGCCTCGCTTTAATGTCTCATCCAAATGACAATTACCCCCAACAATGTAATACTTCCTCAGTACGGCAATGAAGTATCAGCCTAGATTATGTGGTCAAGTCCTGGAGTGGGTCTTAAACCCATACCCTCCTAACTCAGAGGTGAGAATACTACCACTGAGCCACGGCTGACATCTATGGGCTAAGAAAAGGCAGAAAGGATCTGACTTTTAACTTCCTTAATTTCTTTATAGGAGAGGAATTCTTTGATGCAGAAAATAATTTTATTAATGCAAAAATACAGACATTCTACAATAATGGGGAAACATATTTTGTGTAGTCAGGATCCATCACAGGTGGATTTTACATATAACCACAACCTTTTTTACATGTGACAACAGTTGGTAATCCTAGAGTCCGAGAGTCTGACATCAAACTATTCAAACATCTCAAACAAAACTCCAGACGCACATTTGTTAGCTATGACAGGATACTGGGTTTCACACTACTGAGGGCAATGCTTTATCTTCAAAGAGGGACCCATACGTAAATTAGGATGACATAGCTTAGCCCCTTTGAAGTATAAACTAGAGCCAAGATTTTGCTGAAAAAATAATGGCGTGTGAACAATGCACGGCGCTATAAATATGCAAATTGACCAGAAAGTTGTGGTGAGGAAGAGATTCCCGTGAATCGCGAATCGCCACAATTTGCTGGCCAATTTGTGCCGCTCCGCCGTTAGCTTCGCGAAAACAGCATCTCGCCCTTAACCTTCCCGTGATTTTCATGAAGTTGCTGCATTTGCACATTAAACTCACCACCGATGTTCCCTCGAATTTATTTTTGGATGCGCGGCCCCTTTAAGGGACTGCGCGTCCCATTCAAACTTCCGCGCATGCGCAGTTTTTCCATTGAAAATCCGGCAAGCGGCCTGCGCGGGAGCTTCAGACAGCTGCGCGGCCACATGGCTAAACGGGAACTTTGCTCACAACAGAAAGTTAGTCTAGTAAGTAGTACGACATTGGGCCGTATTTTCCGATCGGAGGCTTCCTACGTGCGGAGGCCTCCGATCTGGAAAAAATCTACGGACTTACCTGAGGGTGCTCGAGGTGCATATACTTCCGATCCTGGGCCTCTCCAACTCGAAATGTGCAGGGCCCACGTATCCCAGAGGTGCATGCAGTTCGCAAGCGTCCCTGGGATCACATGGGCCATGGGGAGCCAATAGGAGAAAGGAATCTCCCTTGATACATTTGACAGATAGACCTGTCAATATATGAATGGAGATCACCCCAAAAACACTGTAAAACATTAAATAATTTAAAAAACAAATCATTTTTAAAATGAGTTGAAATTACAATAAATTAAATATTTTAAACAAAAATTTAATTTTTTGAAAAAAAAATTAAAGTTTTTTTACGGGGCTAAAAATAAACTTACCTTTTTTTAAAGTATTTTTAAATGATAAATAAGTGAATTTTTTTTTTTTACTTTTTTCACATCTTATGCTGGTAAAAGCAGGCCTTACGCCTCCTTTTACCAGGCGTAAGATTTCTAAGGATTTTCTGCGGGCAGAGGTTCTCCAGAAAGCGGAACTATCCGTCCACAGAGGTCCTTCTCTGGGGCAGGCGTCCGATCTGCCTGAAACCGGCATTTCTGATGTCCCTACGGGTGTGTACACAGCGCGTACACACCCATAGGGATCGGAATATATGGCCCATTATAATTGTTAGTTGTCAGTTCTGACGAAAGGCCTTCGACCTGAAACGTTAACTCTGTTTCTCTCTCCACATGTGCAGCCTGACATGGTATTTCCAGCATTTTCTGTTTTTATTATAATTATTAATGACTGCCAATCAATCTCTCTTGCCCAGAAAGTGAAAAATTAAAAGTGTGAAGTCTCATTCCTTCAGGTTGTGAATTGTTGTTGGTGATTTTTAAAATGTTAAATGTTAAAATTTTACATTTTGTTTGCTTACTTTTCCTTTCTGTCTTTGTTTCTGTCTCTCTCTTAATCCAGTCTTTCTTTCCCTCTTTTTATTTCTCTTTCTGTACCTGATTTGACATTGAATTCATCCACTTTAATTCATCCTCCTTCTCAGTCGTTCCTCTGTTTATTTCTCAATCCTTAAATCTTATTGGTTAAGGAGATACACTGTTTGTTCACCAAGGTCCCAGATGCCCTGTTGCCCTCACTGCACCCATATCAGCTCGCACTTCCAGCAACTTTGTGGGCAAAAATTTTTAAAACCTAAATATCCACGAACAAGTCTAACTAACAGAGCACGCCACGACATGCCCTGCTCCAGCAAAATCTGGGCCAAGGAGTTCAATCTGATTATTGAAAACGGGGATCAAAGGAACCTTCTTAATTAACCCAGACTAGCCAATGCTGGTCATTGAAAAAATAAAACGGCACAAATGTCTTAATTTGTAATGGGTGTTTTTACATTAGGGAAATACCGTGAATGGTAGACGTGGTGTTCTCCTACCATCAATAGTATGCTCAAATGGGAACAGCATGACTGCTAGTGTCTCAATGGCACCAGAGACCTATTTTTATCTTGCGCCTCACAAACTGTTATCGGATTAACTGCTTCTTGGGCAGTACCGCTTAATGCACAGTCAATTCCATACATCAGAATGCTAGAAGCACCAGGTGATAAATATAAATCAGGGAGAATCATGCATGGAGATCATTACAGTGCCACTCTCTTGAGATAGAATACTACAAGATCTGCAAAGTAAAACATGGGTTTTTATAAAACCCTCTTTTGCTGTCCTGTGACTACACATGTTTTATTCATATAAAACCAGTGCTACATGAACAACAAAATGTCATTGACTGATAGTTTGACTTTCTCTCTCTTGGGATATTAATCTATTTGTTATTACAAAAGGTAAAAAAGCAATGATGACCACAGCTCTCTGTAAAGTTTATGGTATAGACCTAGGAACATACTGAAGTATGCTAGATATATAATGGTTTTCTTTCACATTTTGATTTATGATAGCACCAGAACACTTCTAGTGGGGGTAATTATAACTTAACTCGCCCTCAGGGAAACCCATGGGATTGGGTGCAATGCCAGTTTTACACCTCGCCGTATATTACTCTCCATTGACATCAACGGAAAGTAAAATTGGGTGGGGTGTAAAACCAGCATTACACCCGATCCCTTGGGTTTCCCGATGGGCAGGTTAAGTTCAAATTGACCCCAAGTGTGTCGCAACTTTTATAATAAAAGAAATGTCTCCTCTGCTCTCTTAAAGCTACTGACACTTGCTAAGTATAGATCTATGGGTGCTTACTACCCTTTGGTATGTCAAGCAAGTGGTAATTCTTCATATATTAACATAGACAGTGAATGTGGCAGGCTACCGAACCATGAAGGATACTAAACCTGTCTTCACCCAATATCCATGAGCACACCTTTCAGTAAGAAACATTGGATAGTAATGATAAGTCAGTAAAGCTTGTTGTTTCTTTCCCCAACCTTATCCAAGGGTACTAAGATTAATTATAATATTCTGAACTGTCATGCCTGCAGTTTGAACATTCCCTTCTGCACTTCCCTAACATTTAAAAAAAGTTTCTGGTGCCGTGTCTGCATTGAAATTAGAAACATCTTTATGGATATATTTTATATATATGTGTTTAAACTGCTTTTGGTCTGCACAGCAGAACATGTTATTTTTGTTAGTAAAACTATTTCTTCCTGTCAACTAACAGCCTTTTATGCTTTCCGGGCCGACCTCCCCTCTTCCACCTTCTGTAAACTAGAGCTCATCCAAAACTCTGCTGCCCGTATCCTAAATCTCATCAAATCCCGTTCACCCGTAACCCCTGTGCTCACTGAGCGACATTGGCTCCCAGTCCAGCAACGCCTCAAATTTAAAATTCCCATTTTTGTGTTCAAATCCCTCCATGACCTCGCCCCTCCCTATCTCTGTAATTTCCACCAGTCTTTCAACACTTCGAGAACTCTGTTTCCCTCTAATTCTGCCCTCTTGCACATCCCTGATTTTCACTGCTCACCATTGGCGGCCGTGCCTTCAGCTGTCTAAGCCCGAAGCTCTGGAATTTCCTCATTTAACCTCTCTACTTTTCTACCTCTGTCTCCTCCTTTAAAATGCTCCTTAAAACCTACCTCTTTGACCAAGCTTTTGGTCACCTATGCTAATATCTCCTTATGTGGCTCAGTGTCAAATTTTGTCTGATAACGCTCCTGTGAAGCGCCTTTAGAAGTTTTACTAAAAGGCGCTATATAAAGGCAAGTTATTTTTTTTGCTTTAAGCACTGGTCTTAGGCTGCAGTTATACTGTACTACTGGCCTCGTTCACAGAGGGCAAGAGTGGAAATATACCGTGGGCTGCAAGTTACTCTCTGCACACCAGGAGAGCTCTGTGTATTCCTTTAAATATGCGTTACTTCACCAGAAACATTTTTTTTTATGTTAGGAAAGTGCAGAAGGGCGCGTCTATTTTTCTGTACCATTAAAATAGCTCAATTCTAAGTTTATAAAGTGGCCAGGAGGTTGAATGGATAGCATGAGCATATTTTTAAGATTCACTTCACACTGGTGCTAGCCTAAGTAACGTGAGACAGTTGCCTGGAGAAAGTTTCACATTGCTTGGCATATTGTATTCTGGATTCGGATTGGATCCAGATTCTGGAGTTATACTGGTGCTTTGACATCAACATGCACCCAAAAACTAATTTATATCAATACAAATAACTCCAGCTTTCAAAAAATCTCATTTTGATATATATAATGCATAAAAGAACAACTGACTTCAAATTAAATATATATATATATACTTGAAAAGGAAAAAATTGCAGGGTTATGGGGAAAGAGCAGGGGAGTGGGACTAACTGGTTAGGTCTTACAAAGAGCCGGCACAAAGAGCTGGTACAGGCACAATGGGCCGAATGGCCTCTTTCTGTGTTGTATGCTTCTATGATTCTAAGTATAATGCTACTTTTTGACTGCAGTTCTACTCTAACCAGTGTGAAGCTCAAGCTATGTAAGAGTATATGCTGGAGCAGCTAGTGCCTTCACAGTCAGATTGCCAACCTGTCTCCTGAATTATACTACCACTTATGTGCCAATGCATATCTGAAACTGTTTTGCATCAATGCAAAAGAGGTAGTATAACATTGCTGAATTAATAAAGTATTTTAGCACTATAATCCTCCATGTAGTTAATAATAGTATATTACACTCAATGTTTTTAATATGATTTTGTTTCATAACTTTAATTTGAAAAATGAGTGCCAAAACTGGTGATATGAAAGCAATTGCAGTTGTGTAATAACGCCCTGAATCTTTAGTTTTGGCACTTACACTACATTCTGTATGAGAAGTATGGTATTATTATGAACCGCAAAATGAATTCATATGTATGTACCAGAATCCTAGAAATAGCAAGAACTAAAGCTTAAATGAGCGGAATACAGTATTACGAACAAGAGACTTATATATGCAGATTCAGAGTACAAAAGTTAACTTCGACCAAACATGTCACCCACATTAGCATATCTAAAGTTCTGTGTTTTTTAATTAACGGTAATTATTGTATCGGTTCTACAGAATATTATTGTTAAGTACAATTGAATACCGAGTCATAACCATATCACTGTGCCAGAAGCTCCACAGTTTGGGAAGGTTTAGATAACATCTATCATCTTATATGCGAAAGGCGAATTGTTTTTTTTTAAAGAATGAGAATATTGTAATAAATATAGTTTGATGGGTCTCGAACTGAAAAGGGAGGAAGAGCGGAAAGGAAAGGCACGCCAAGGATAAACTGCAATTTGGAACACACGTTGAAAACGATTCTGTGCATGACTACATCAGGGCCGTTAGAAGGCTGTGACAACAATCACACTGTTGCTATTGTTTCTCCCGATGCCCAATTTTTTATGTAGTTATGTAGAAAAAGTACATGGTTATGTAGAAAAAATTGAGTTATTTTCTGTTCAATTTGTTACTCGGATTAAGTTAAGATAAACATAGATAAGTTGAGTTTGTTAAATGACTTTTCCTGTTATTATTGCCTTTCGTTGTAAATGTTAAAAACTATTTTTAAGAAAACGAAATCAATGCTTCCAACGTACAATATTGTATATATTAAAAAAAAACAAAAGCTGGAGTACCTTATTTCGTGGGTTTTGATGCTAAATGGCCGCGACCTGATTTCTGGTACTATTTCACAATCGTTTCACAAAATGTGATTTGTGTTTACTTTCAGTAACTTTTGACTGGTAGTTTTGCTATTAATTCGGTCCCAGTGCGCGGATATCCGCTGCTCAGCTGATTCCGTGGAGATAAATTGACCGGACAAGCAAATCTTTGAAAAATGGAATCTTACCCCGAAAGTAACTTTTGTGTTGGGAATTGGCACTGCTGCGGTTTGAACTGCATAACGATTAACAAATACGGTAACCTCGTCTCGATAAACAATTGGACTAGAATGGCAAAACGACAACAATTGGCATTTGTGAGTTAACAGGTGTAAACATGAAACCGGCGCAGACTTACACTAAATGATCCATTTACAATGATTTTAGAAACACAAAATATCGTCCCTCTGAAAAACAGAGCAATTGAACCCGTCCCACGGAGGGACTTCTAATATCGGCGTTCCGCAGAGTTGGCGGGCAAGATGTCATATCGATTATTGTACATCACAACCCCTGGGGGGTAGTACAAAATATCTGGCGGCACTGGGTTGATCTGAATTATGCCATGTCTCTGATCATCTTCTTCTGGCTTCGTGGTAGCTGTGAAGGGGCGCATGTGTATAATGGTTGGGGAGGTCATCCTCCAAAACATGCCCTTCAACGCCTTCCTGAACTCTCTCCTCATCAGGCAGTACAGAATAGGGTTCAAGCAGCTGTTAGTGTGCGCCAGGCAGACGGTTATGGGGAAGATATAGGACTGGGTGGTGTAGTACTCGTAGCTGAAGTGAACGACGTTGAGCTTGACTAGGACGCCCCAAAAGGTCAAGGCCTGGTTGGGAAGCCAGCAGAGAAAGAATGAAAGGACAACGATCGTGACGGATTTGGTCACCTTGGACCTCCTCTTGGTGCTGCAGCTGCTGACGTTCTTGCTCGTAACGTAACGCAGAAGGAGCAGGTAGCACACCGTGATGATGACAAGAGGAATAACGAACCCCAACAAGAACTTTTGGATCTGGTACAGGCCGAGCCAGATCTGGCCAGAGCCGTTCTGATCCGGAAACTTCAGCAGGCAGAACTCCTCGTTGGAGTACGTAGAGGTTGTGGAAAACACGGCGTGGGGAATGGTAGCCAAGATCGCCGAAATCCAGATCAGGATGCTCATCCATTTAGCGGAGCAGCCGGAAAATCTCCTCTTGGGCTTCAGTGCCGACGCCACTGACCAATACCTCGCAATGCTCATGGCGGTCAGGAAGAACACGCTGGCGTACATGTTCATGACCGTCACCGAGGAGACAATCTTGCACATGACCTTCCCAAAGGGCCAGCTGAAGTCCAGAGCAGTGTCCACTGCCCAGAAGGGAAGGGTCAAGACGAACTGAAAATCCGTCACTGCCAGGCTGGTCACGAACAGGTTAATCGAGGATTTCTTCCATCCTTGCCTGCTCTTCATGAGGTAGAGCACCAGCACGTTGCCAACCAGCCCCAGAGCGCAGACCACCGAGTAAACTATGGAGATGGTGATGCGCACGGCGGCAGAGCCGTCTCCAATGATGCCCTGCTCATCCACGTCAAAATACTTCACCAACTCGTTCAGGGACTGGTTGGTTTTGTTGAACACAAAAAGTTTCTCAAGAGGGAAATTGGGAAGTATCTCCTTTCTGTCCCTGTCTACCATGGCTACTTCTAAAGCGGCAGAGTGGTTGCTTGGGGTGAAATTGACATCCATCCCATGGTCTAATTCATTGGGCTTGAGGCGCCGATCGCTATTCCTTCAAATCCTTTTCCTTGGGACCGTCTCCAACCGTAAAGTACCCAACAAGCCAGCAGGACACATCTTTATATCTCACCCTTAGCCTCCGTCAAATTACGCCAGCAAGTAAGAAGCTCGGTTCGGCGCATGCGTGCACGGCGCTAGGCTTTCCAATAGGTGGGATGCCAGGATTGTTTTGTACTTCCCTGGTTACACGGTATTATATGAATGAAAAATCCATCTTTACAACTTCAGTCTTCCTTTCGAAAGACACGGCACCGCTAATTTTAAGCTTCGGCCAATGTACATCTAAGTGAGTGCAGCTCAGCGGCATCGAACCAGTAACAGGGACATTGATCAGTGCTGTTGCAGCCGCTTTACCTGGATCCCTTTAAAACTGAAGCATCACTTTGTCACGATTGGCTTCACATTTCAGTCTAGGGTTATATACTCGACTAGCGATTATATAATAGATCGGAATCAATGGGTGGTCAATAAATATTTTGGGCGCTTAATTAATATATTTTAAAATGATTTAACTGCAAACAGCAGAAGCAGACCTGTCCTATTTCGTATTTGAAATGTCAATTACATTAGTACAAACGACACGAAACCGGGGTCCTTCACAGCAGCGTCACTGGACTCGGTGCAGCCCCGTGTATCTGAGATTTTGGAGCGTGTCCATGGGAACTGGCAGCGCTGACCGTATTAACATACGGCAATAGATTCGTTTGGATACAGATACATTGTAATCGTTTTCCTCATACAATTCCACTTTGTTTCGTTTAATTGTTCTTTGCTTTCCCAGAGAGTCTAAAATCTTTTAGGTTGCCTATCTTGCTCCAACTTGTGATTCGTGCTTTGCTATCTCAATGCAAGTTGTTGTTGTTTTGATGTCTGCTAAGTGAATTTAGCAATAAAACGTGGTCAGTATAGCCTATCGTCTGAACACTGGTGTCAGCGATTAATGTTCACTTCACATTTATTTCCCCCCCCCCCCCCCCTCCGTCCTTATTGTATTTGCACTGAATTAAATGCTTCCTTCATTGTTGCGAAACTTTGAGAGAGTGAGCGGAAAGGCACCAGACAGAGGATAAATGTACTGGGGGAACACAAACACAAAAACTACAACAAGAACAGAAAGCGAGACAAACACCCAGCAGGCCAGTCAGCACCTGGAGCGAGAACAGACAGGTCGATGTTTAGAGCGTGTCTCCGGGAACTGACAGCACTGAACCTGGGCTGACCATTTGTTACCACATTAACGAATAGAGGTAGAGTGAGCGAGAGATTTTAATTGCTATCCTCTTAAGTCTCTACAACCCAGAACTGCAGCGGCCGCTCTTTCTTTTAATGAGGATCACTGGTTTACAGACTTACTTTCTACGGGGTCTTTGTTTAAAACAAGATCAATTTAACAGAACACAAAAGCAAAATACTGTGGATGTTGGGACTCTTAAAATGAAAACAGAAAATGCTGGAACCACTCAAGCAGGTCAGGCAGTATCTTTGGAGCGAGAAACAGAGTTAACCTTTCATCAGAACTGTTTAACATAATGCCCTTTAAACACGAATTCTTAATTCAGACTCCGTCTTACTGGGTTTATACAATCTTTATTTTTGGGTCTACTTTCCATATTGATTTTCTGGAGGGATTTTGTTCCATATGTTTTCATTTATAGGGAGCCTGCTTTATGGAGGCACGGTTCCTTATTCAAGATATTTGCTGTCTAAAGGTTTTTTTTATATAAGGTTTTTGTCAGGGTATTTCATTATTTTATACGGGGCCTTTGCTTTCTATAGGATCGGTTTTATAATACTTTCTATCTGGATTTCTGTTTGGAAAAGTGTTTCTACTTTGTGACGGGGTTTCTCGTTTTATATAATCGCGCAGGGAAGGAAATGGGTTCAGATCAATTTACTGATGATGCAGTACTTTAGAATACATTGAGGTCAGTTTCCTGTACAATTTACTGCACGATTTAAGTTGAGCGCTGCGCTATAATCACTCTTGCTGAGAGAGCAGGGTTAATTCCCGAGGACACACTTTCACAGAATCAAACAAAGAGAAGCAAACAAAACATGGGACAGGAAATCAAACACAAAGAGCAGAGAAAGGAAGAAAGGTGAGTGATTACAAAAATCAAAGGAAAGAATAAAGTCAAAGGAAATCATTAAAGTGAAAAGAGATGGGAAGATCTGGAAGCGAGCAGTTGTAGCTTTGTGCCAGGATTACTAGAGAGGGGGCAGTGTTGTCCTGCAGCATTACTGATCTCAGTCGGGATGACAGCAGCGCTGCAATTGGCCTTAGTGTCCCTGTGTTCGGGAAGAGATCCTCCACACGATTGCTAACCAGGAGAGTGCATGTACTACAGAAGCATTCGGGAAGGCGCGAACACCTCGAGTCTCTTCGCCGGGAGCAAGTGGAAGCCAAGCGCAAACAGCGGAAGGAGCGCACGTCAACCCAAGCACCCAACCCACCCGCCCCTTCAACCACCGTCTGCCCCACCTGTGACAGGGACTGTCGGTCCCGCATTGGACTCATCAGTCACCTGAGAACTCATTTTTAATGTGGAAGCAAGTCATCCTCGGTTCCGAGGGACTGCCTAAGAAGAAGGAGAAGGAGAGTGCATGTACAGAAGACAGGTAAGGGACTGGATGCACTCAGCTGTGGTGCTCTCTTAAGGCGCAAGTGAGGCCCAGGCCGGGGTCATTCTACTGCACCACCACAACCCCAAACCTATTACTTGCACTGTGAGCTCCAAGAGGAAGCCACAAAGTCTTAGCAGTGTTTCAGTAGGACCACTAATGCAGCACCAGAAGAGGTGGCTGGGCATTTAAAGCAGCAGAAAAGGCCTGAAGATCAGGGAATTGGCTGCCTTGTAGACTTCAACAGAGATCAAGATCCATATGGATGCTAGGTTGGAATGAGAGGATGTCTCTATAAGGCCCTCTCCCTCCATTAGGGGACATCATGATTGTTACCACTGTACACTGGAGCCTGCTTCCACGTTCAATATTGTGATCCTGAGAAGCGATAGTAACATTGATGGTTACCAAGAAAATCTCCAATACCCCGCCACTTGCATATGGCGGGTGGAAAAGGAGTAACCAGTGGCAAACCTGGCAAAAGTGGGTGATGGGATTTGAGATCATGTTGGTGAGGTCATAGTAGACTTTAATGTCCAATTTTTCCCACTTTTACCATCACTTTCCCGGGCCAGATAGTGGAGGAAATTTAAGCCATTGGTATCAATCTTATGGATCTGTGTTGCATATTTTCCATAGCTCTGATATCTGTTCTATAATGAGTTACCCAAAACTGCGTAGTACATAAGTGATGTCTCAGAGTTATGGTTAGAACTATAGCCTTATTTCAGAGTTAATGGAAAAACCAGTAGGCCATCCAATTTATCTGAGTGTTAACATGGGCTACTCTAATCTCAGAGGATTAGAACTGCAGCCTTGTGTTAGAGGTAATGGGGGGGGTTCAATACATTTTCAGGATTAAAATGGGGAAGAGGGTCAGTACTGACTTTGAGTAGGGGCAGAAGCTACATTGATGTATAATATTAACAGGAAAGACTCTATGGATGAATGCATTGGTTTAGCTGCGAAGGAAGGAGTCAGCAGAAAGGATGACTTCAGAACACAAAGTGAGGATGGATGCCTCACTGCCATTTACTTTTAAAGTCATCATTTTTTCTATCAGTCAGGCTGCTACTGGAAACAACTAAAACTAACTGCACTGAATGCACAACATCTATCTTACTGAAAGAAAAAGAACCTACAAATCTGAACTAAAAGTAGGAAATGCTGGAAATACACAGCAGATGGGTGCATCCATCTTCAGCCAGAAGTGCCGAGTGGATGATCATATCGGCCTCCTCCTGAGGTCCCCACCATCACAGAAGCCAGTCTTGAGCCACTTTGATTCACTCCACGTGATATCAAGAAATGGTTCAGCGCACTGGATACAGCAAAGTCTATGGGTCCCGACAACATCACGGCTATCGTGCTGAGGATTTGTGCTCCAGAACTAGCCACACTTCTAGCCAAGCTATTCCAGTACAACTACAATACTGGCATCTATCCGACAATGTGGAAAACTGCCCAGGTAGGTCCTGTCCACAGAAAGCAGGACAAAACCAATCCGGCCAATTACAACTCAATCATCAGCAAAGTGATGGAAGGTGTCATCGACAGTGCTATCAAGTGGCACTTACTCACCAATAACCTGCTCACTGATGCCCAGTTTGGGTTCCGCTAAGACAACTTGGCTCGCGACCTCATTACAACCTTGGTCCAAACATGGACAAAGGAGCTGAATTCCATAGGTGAGGTGAGAGTGACTGCCCTTGACATCAAGGCAGCATTTGACCAAGTGTGGCATCAAGGAGCCCTAGTAAAACTAAAGACAATGGGAATCGGGGGGAAAACTCTCCACTGGCTGGAGTCATACCTAGCACAAAGGAAGATGGTTGTGATGGTTGGCGGTCAATCATCACAGCCCCAGGACATCGGTGCAGGAGTTCCTCAGGGCAGTGTCCTAGGCCCAACCATCTTCAACTGCTTCATCAATGACCTTCCCTCCAACAGAAGGTCAGAAATGGGGATGTTCACTGATGACTGCACAGTGTTCAGTGCCATTCACAACTCCTCAGATAATGAAGCAGTCCATGTCCGTATGCAACAAGACCTGGACGACGTTCAGGCTTGGGCTGATAAGTGGCAGGTAACATTCGCGCCACACAAGTGCCAGGCAATGACTATCTCCAACAAGCAAGAGTCTAACCACCGCCCCTTGACATTCAACCGTATTACCATCGCCGAATCCCCCACCATCAACATCTTGAGGGTCACCATTGACCAGGAACTTTACTGGACCAGCCACATAAATACTGTGGCAACAAGAGCAGGTCAGAGGCTAGGTATTCTGCAGCGAGTGTCTCACCTCCTGACTCCCCAAAGCCTTTTCCACCATCTACAAGGTACAAGTAAGGAGTGTGATGGAATACTCTCCACTTGTCTGGATGAGTGCAGCTCCGACAACACTCAAGAAGCTTGACACCATCCAGGACAAAGCAGCCCGCTTGATTGGCACCCCATCCAACACCTTAAACATTCACTCCCACCACCACCGGCGTATCTTGGCTGCAGTGTGTATCATCTAACAGCACTGTGGGAGTACCTACACCACATGGACTGCAGCAGTTCAAGCATGTGTCTCACCACCACCTTTTCAAGGGCAATTAGGGATGGGCAATGAATGCTAGCCTTGCCAGCGACGCCCACATCCCATGAACAGATTAAAAAAAAGATACATCAACATCTGAGAATGAGAAAAACAGGTCATCATTTCAGGGGGAGACTTTTCATCAGAAACAGAACATGAAGACAGGAGAGCTCTTTATGGGACAAGCTAGAGAGAAAAGGGGCTGTAACAGATAAAAGGCAAGAGTCTGGTGCACTAACTATGATAACAAGGAGAAAGCTAACAGATTCAATAGCCAGTGAAACATTTTTTAAAAATACATAGAAAATGCTGGAAATACACAGTACGTTTATCAGTTTCTGTAAAGAAAAACACAGGCTAATTTTTCAGGCATATGCCCTTCTCCGATAAAAGGGCAGATCTTAGTTGTCTTGGTAAAGATGCTGTCCTGTCAACAAAAAGTGACTGCCATGTTAAGGTGACTGACACATCCTGAGATAGGAGTGATTAGGCCAACGTGTTCAGTTACAAGAAGAATATTGATAACCGTGAAGTCTGGGACTGTGCGCATGCGTGTGTTTGACCACTGATAGGATGGATTTGAGGCAGATGATATAGCCAATGATTTCTCTGAAGTCATAAATAAACTGAAGTTCAAGCAGACTTGTTGGTCATCCACTGTCCTGGTTAGCATAGCTGGTAAAATAACAGCTAAGGGAAGGAGAGCTGTGAGGAGAAAACAGTAGGTATTTAAAGAGGCACTTGAAACCACATCAGAGCAATAAAAAAGGCCTGCAAAAGTAATTTATCATACACTGAGTCATCAGGCCAGCAGGGTTACTAGGTCTGGAATTCCGTCCCTAAACCTCTCTGCCTCTCTACCTCTCTCTACTCCTTTAAGATTCTCTTTATAACTTACCTCTTTGACCAAGCTTTTGGTCACGTATCCTAATATCTCCTTATGTGGCTCAGTATCAAATTCTGTCTGATAACATTCCTGTGAAGTGTCTTGAAATGTTTTACTATGTTAAAGCTGTTATATAAATACAAGGTAACATTCGTGCCACAGAAGTGCCAGGCAATGACTATCTCCAACAAGCGAGAGTCTAAACACCACCCCTTGATATTCAATGGCATTACCATCACTGAATCCCCCATCATCAACTTCCTGGGGGTCACCATTGATCAGAAACTTAACTAGACCAGCCACATAAATACTGTGGCAACAAGAGCAGGTCAGAGGCTAGGTATTCTGTGGAGAGTATCTCACCATCTGACTCCCCAAAGCCTTTCCACCATCTACAAGGCACAAGCAAGGAGTGTGATGGAATACTCTCCACTTGCCTGGATGAGTGCAGCTCCAACAACACTCAAGAAGCTCGACACCATCCAGGACAAAGCAGCCCGCTTGATTTGCACCCCCTCTACCACCTTAAACATCTACTCCCTCCACCACTGGCATACTGTGGCTGCAGTGTGTACCATCTACAAGATGCACTGCAGCAACTCGTCAAGGTTTCTTCGGCAGCACCTCCCAAACCCGCGACCTCTTCCACCTAGAAGGACAAGGGCAACAGATGCATGGGAACACCACCACCACCCCCAAGTTCCCCTCTAAGTCACACATCTTCCTGACTTAGAAGTATATCGCCGTTCCTTCATCGTCGCTGGGTCAAAATCCTAGAACTCCCCACCTAACAGCACTGTGGGAGAACCTTCACCACATGGACTGCAGCGGTTCAAGAAGGCAGCTCACCACCACCTTCTCAAGGGCAATTAGGGATGGGCAATAAATGCTGGCTTTGCCAGCGATGCCCACATCCCATAAAAATTAATTAAAAAAAACAAGTTGTTGTCGTTGATGGTGATTAGTAGGTTGGGCGTGCAATTACACAAAAATGATCCTAAATTGTTTTCCTATTGGCTCAATTGTGTCATCAATTATGGTCAACAGGGTTCCTCTGGGTTAGTGCAAATGACTAACAAATCCAGTGCTCTGCAAATAAAGACTATGAGGGGCTTCTTGGGAGCAGTAGAAAGCACCAAGTTTGCTCTCTCTGTACTAATACTGTAGTATGCATTAATCATATTGAGTTTGGAAAATTATGGAGTGGAGCTTATTTTAATGTAACAGTTTAGTGGGAGGGATTATTACCTAACTAATAGCAAGGGGGGATGGGTGGTGGGGGTGTGAATGATCTTGGAGAAAATGGTCAGGAACTATCAACTTACCTTGGGGCTCCCTTCTGAGGCTAGTGAATGGGACTCTGTTTGAGGTATACATACCGTTAATGTTCCAGACTGCAGTTAGATTTCTATTCACATAAAGGAGGGCTGTCAGGGTAATCAGAAAGAAACAGGTTGGATTTCACTCTCATTGGGAATATATAGGGCAGGCTGTGGCTTTATGTGAGCTTGTGGAGCATTGCAAAACTGAAGGGAAGCCACTTACATTTACTTTCATCAGTTTACATAAGGTTTTCAACCTATTGTCTCATGTGGCCCTCATGAAGAAACTGGAAGCCATGGCAGTATGTGGCCAAATTTTGGATTTGGTTTTTATTCAGTAGGTACCCTTCAGCTTTAAGATTCACCAAAATTCATTTGAAAGAGGAGTGAGGCAATATTATTATTTATCATAAATAAAAACAGAAAATGCTGGGAATACTCAGCAGGTCAGGCAGCATCTGTGGAGAGAGAAACAGAGTTAACGTTTCAGGTCGATGACCTTTCGTCAAAACATTTATCATGTTTGATGTTTTTGTGTTGAACAGTATTTGAGGCATTTCTGATGGTACTGTGGTGCTGCGATTTTATCCCTACCTGTAGTTAAAATTGATTGGGTAAACTACCCGGCAATGTCCCACCTGGTTCCCACCGTCTTCAACTTTACCCTGCTCATCTGAGCAGGTGACAAAGGCAACCGCCTGTAGCTGGAGTGCTGCTTCTTTAAATATGCAGATGACATCACCCTGACTGCAATTTTAACTCTGGCCTGAGCAGGGAAACCGCTGCGGCTTTCCCACCAATTGAAGACAGCGAGAAGAGGATGTGAGACCAGTAGAGACCAATTTAAGGCAATTTTTTTTTACTTTCCTTGTGGGGCCGGGGGAGCAGGAGTCCTCCTTTGGGCTCCACAAGGAACGTTTAGGCCTCTGCTGCCCCGGGCTGCACCCTTCCTCCATGGAGACCCCCTCCAAGCCCTTTCCCTGTGACTTACCTTCTTGTCGGTGAGCCTTCGTTTGGTGCCAGCTGGCGGCCATCTGCTGCCAGGATTTCCGCCCACAGGCCAGCTGTCGCTTTCCTTCCGTTTTGGACGGGGCTGAGCAGCGGCATGCAGTTGAGGCACGAGAGTTAAGATCGCCTGGGTCTCATGCCGCCAACATCAACCACATTTGGCACTCAACC
The DNA here is from genome assembly GCA_030390025.1 of Squalus acanthias. Lineage (NCBI taxonomy): Eukaryota > Metazoa > Chordata > Chondrichthyes > Squaliformes > Squalidae > Squalus > Squalus acanthias. The sequence goes on along the minus strand of CM059426.1, from coordinate 38,152,813 downwards.
CGCCCCCTGTCCACCTGAATCCTGCTCCCAGTTAAAATTCCACCTAGTATGTTGCTAGTGAACTCACCTGGAGTGTAGTGCATGCTACTCACCATCTTGAACAGTAAACTAATCAGTGGGATTTGTTGGTAGATGCCCAACGTACTGTATTATAGCATTTGTCCCTGCTATTGATTCCAGCCTCACTGAGTGCCCCTAGGTGTTGGCTCGTCCAACCTGTGTCTAAGCTCTCTGGACGTAAGTGCGGTGTGTCTATATGGGGAGTGGGTGGGCACTCTGTACCAGACAAATCCAAACTCTACCTGTGTGAAATTCTCAGTAGTGTGCTTTGTAGACTCCTTAACATTGTGATAGTTTTCTTTATGTGCCAGATAGCCAAATAACTAAAAGGAACTTTCATCAGAACTGAAATTAAGACATAAAGCAGTCAAGAATCAGGTATGTTAGCTTTGGTTACCAAGAAGCAGTTAATGTGCTTAATAACCTGTGAATAGTTTATTTTTAAAGCAGGAAAGAGATTTAAAAAAATGCTGGATTATATATAAAGGTCACCTGTCAAATGCGTAAATCCATTCGAAAAACTAAGAGGTCGATGAAAACCAAATGTAAGGGTATTAAGTGGGAGGTGGATTGGGAAAACAGAGTGAGGTCAATAAAGTTTGAAATTGCTAATTTCATAGAATTACATAGAATTTACAGCACAGAAACAGATCAATTGGCCCAACTGGTCTATGTCGGTGTTTATGCTCCACATGATCCTACTCCCACCCTGCTTCATCTAACCCTATCAGCATATCCTTCTGGTCCTTGCTCCTTCATGTACTTATCTAGCTGCCCCTTAAATGCATCTATGTTATTTGCCTCAACCGCTCCACCTTCTAACCACTCTCTGGGTAAAAAGGTTTCTCCCTCCTGAATTCCTTATTGATTTATTAGTGACGATCTTATATTTATGTCCTCTGGTTTTGGACTCCCCATAAGTGGAAACATCTTCTCTATGTTTACCCTATCGAAACATATACAGAAAGCTTCAGAATTCCAAAGTGAAAGATGAGATGTTGCAGTAAGTTTTTGTGTTGATCATCTGTCCGAGCGGATCACCTGCCCATTGTAAATTGGAACAGTGTACTACAAAAAGTTGGTTTGGAAGCGGGAGAGCAAGTTGAAGTGGCAAGCCACAGGGAGCTCAGAGTCGCACTTGCAGACACAAGGATGTTCAGTACAGTAGCTACCCAATTTGAATACTCAGAGGGTTGTGAATCTTTGGAATTCTCTGCCGCAGAGGGCTGAGTCTTTGAGTATATTCAAGGCTGAGATAGATAGATTTTTGGACTCTAGGGGAATCAAGGGATATGGAGATCGGGCAGGAAAGTAGAGTTGAGGTCGCTGATCAGCCATGATTTATTGAATAGCGGAAGAGGCTCGAGGGGCTGTATGGCCTACTCCTGCTCCTATTTCTTATGTTCTTATGTAATATAGTTTCCCCAGTTTAAAGGAGACAGACCACACCATAAAACAGCAAATTTGTAGTATATTAGATTGGAAAAAGTACACCTAAATTGCCATCTCATATAGAAGTGTTTGGAGTGTTTGATGATGGTTTGAAAAGAAACAAATGGACAGATGTATTTCGGAACTGATTTTGCTCATCTTTTTCACTTAATACCTTTTTACAATTTGACTCAGTTCCCCTTTCTGTATCATTCAGCACTTTTTATCTCTTTCTAAGCTGCTAAAAACTCTGTCCACAGACCACGTGCTGGCTGTTTGTAATAACAGTTAGCATATATCTGCAGTTTTGACCTTTACCTGTTCTTCTTCCCTAACCTTGGCCTTCTGGTTAGTCCTATAAAGAGACTGTAATATATACAGCAGTGTTCCCCAGGGGTCGGTTCTAGGACCACTGCTTTTCTTTAATATATTAATGACTTGGATGTGGGTGTACAGGGCACAATTTCAAAATTTGCAGATGACACAAAACTTGGATATATAGTGAACAGTGAGGAAGATAGTGATAGACTTCAAGAGGACATAGACAAGCTGGCGGAATGGGCGGACACGTGGCAGATAAAATTTAATGCGGAAAAATGCGAAGTGATACATTTTGGTAGAAAGAATGAGGAGAGAAAATATAAACTAAAGGGTACAATCCTAAAGGATGTGCATGAACAGAGAGACCTAGGGGTATATGGGTGCAAATTGTTGAAGGTGGCAGGGCAGGTTAACAGAGCTTTTAAAAAAGCTTACGGGATCCTGGGCTTCATGAATAGAGGTACTGAGTACAAAAGCGTGGATATTATGATGAACCTTTATAAAACACTGGTTCGACCTCAACTGGAGTATTGTGTCCAATTCTGGGCACCGCACTTTAGGAAGGATGTGACGGCCTTAGAGAGGGTGCAGAAAAGATTTACAAGAATGATTCCAGGGATGAGGGATTTCAGTTACCTGGATAGACTGGAGAAGCTGGGGTTGTTCTCCTTAGAGCAGAGAAGAGTGAGAGGAGATTTGATAGAGGTGTTCAAAATTATGAGGGGTCTGAACAGAGTAGATAAACAGAAACTGTTCCCATTGGCATTGGGGTCGAGAACCAGAGAATACAGATTTAAGGTGATTGCCAAAAGAACCAAAGGCGACATAAGATAAAACTTTTTTACGCAGTGAGTGGTTAGGATCTGGAATGCACGGCCTGAAATAATAGTGGAGGCAGACTTAATCACGGCTTTCAAAAGGGAGTTGGATAAGTACCTGAAAGAAAAAAAATTGCAGGGCTACTGGAAAAGGGCAGGGGAGTGGGACTAGCTGAGGGGCTCGACGGGCCGAATGGCCTGTTTCTGTGCTGTAACCATTCTATGACTCTGCTGCTTTCCCTTTTCTAATTCTGACCATCTGAAACAGGGGTGGATTAACACATGGGCCTACGGCCTGTGCCCAGGGCCCTAGCCAAATATGGGGTCCTGGTAAAACTCACCATAACACAGAAAAAGTATATACAACAGCTGGACCAGTTTTATTTTAGCATAGTATGAGCCTACTTTTTCTTGTATTTTTCTAGACGTTTGTGTTTTACTGGGGTGGGGGGGGGGGGTCTCTAAGTGTACTTGGTACTTGGTGCCCAGAGCTCCAAGAATTTTTAATCCGGTTCCGATCCGAAAGGTCTAACCTATTTGTATTAGGTGCTGCCAGATCTCCTGTGTAATTCCATTTCCGGCTTTTATTCCCCTATTTGGCCGTGGGTTCGGAAGAACAGGAACACTGGCCTTTGTCTTTGAACCTTCGGTCACACTTCAACTACAGGGCGACCACTTCGAGACCGAAGAAATAGCGAGTAAAACACAGGAGAGGAATGATGGGTGGGGAGATAATCCTAAACAAGTCGAGATCTGATTTTTGTTTGACAGATTTCTCCAAATAGCCCACTTTAGACGAGTTATGTCAATTCTAGTCACTGTTGGCCTCTGCCATGAGGAACACGTTCGGACTGAAGAGTCGCTAAGCACAATGTTTGCACTTTATGGAATATTCAGCAGAGCTGGCTCCGGTGGATAGACTGGGGTGAGGGAGAAGAAAAATCACACCATAAATCAGAAACTTTTCGATCCACGGTGCTTTGATTGAGGGGTTTAATCATTATAGAGGGGTGGAAGATTCTCCACAACGGCTGTTAACCTCCTGATACAGTTCTGGTGCTCGGGAGGTGCCCGGCGTCCCTGACTGCAATTTCTATCACGAATTAAGCGCCTTCCTCACACTTGCCGCTAGGTGACTCTAATGACCGATTTCTACTCTTGTAACAACTCCTGTAAGGGGGAAAACTTCACAGCTGGATTGCACGGTCCTCACTCACATCCTCGGACTGGGCAAAAAAAATACACAATAAATGTTTGATTTTTGTGTAAAACGGCTTTTAAATAGGGCTTTCTGTTGATGCAACTTCCCCTGAAGGACACTGGGATTGTTCCAATTACTTTAAAGACTGTTATTACACTGTGACATCGTTCCATCCCCGGCGCCGATTGTCAGAATTAGTTATTTGGATAAATATCGTGCGTTGCGTGAAGTCCTTCAATCACTAGTATAAAAGTCTGTTATTTATCGTTAACCCAAAACAGTCCGAAACATCCTCCTGCTCAACGTGGTCTTATTTCCGACAAGCTTCTTCATTTGCGTGGTGGTGATTATTTCCGGATATTGGTTACAAAAAAAGATTCAAAGGTTGTAATTAATGCGGTTTGATTTTTGAGTTAAATGGGACTCGCACAGTGACGCACAAAGAATATCTTAATGCCACTTCAGTTTTCATTTTGCAGAACTGATTAAAAGCTGATTATCAGCCCTTTAAAGGCCGCGTCTGTTTTCTGCGCGCAACAAGATATCAATGTATAGAGAAGGGAAATTGTGTGGTGTGTTGTGCATTTAACTCGACGAACTAGCGGCTGTATGGATGAGTACGACCTCCCGTGTGTCAGCTGAATACGCGTTCCGGCGATGAAAGGGTTAAAAGGGAGCATTTCACATATAGTATGCTGAGGTTACCCAATGTTTGCTGTAGTTAAGTTTCAGCCGAGTGGGTCTCGATTACATCAATGAAGCAGAGAGCACTGAAGGAGGCCATTCGGCCCGTCGAGCCTGTGTCTGCTCACCGAAAGAGCGACATGATCGCGCACAGAGCGGAAACAAATATGTGTTTTAAAAGCTTTACAAGTTGCAGTTCAATTTAAAATACAAGGCGGGGGGAGGATGTTGGGGAAACGGAGCTGAGTTGAAACGCCAATGTGTGTTTGATAACTGCTTTAGCATTTCAGTCGTGGTTTGAGGCTGGGGAAGGATAACGCTGCAGGTTTCTGTCTCCAGAGGTACACAGCAATTACAAGCGCTGCCAGGCTATTTTTTTCCCTCCCTCAAATATAAACAGGCTTTCCCGGAGGAAAAAGCTGATGTGACCATACAGCTACAATTGATTTTATAATATAAACAGTATTTCTCTCCTGTCTAAGGTGGGTTTAGAGGTCAGACTGCTGTTTAATGAACTCCATAGGGAAGCGCTTGTCCACGTCTGCACACAAGGGAAAACACTCCGGAGCTGTGTGAGTTGAAACTTGCGCTGTTACTGATAGTGCAGGCAGTCAACATCAATCACGTTTGATGGGAGGAGGTTGGAATCGACTTTTAGTCGGCGGAGAGAGAGAGAGAGAAAAGGTTTAATTTAAAAGCCTGTCGCTAATGTAATAGAGGCAGGACGCACGGCGGTAAATATAGGTGTCTAAAGACTTTGCTGAAATTGTTAATTAAAGATGGTGCTTTTACACTCCCTTATCGACACCGCCAGGTCCAATCTGAACCCAGGAACTTGGGGAGAGGCTTCAACCCCTTCAAACTTTCCTTCGTTTTTTCTCCTCTTTCTTCTACAGTTGCAACGTGTGAAAGCATCGCGTTATAAGATACTACTCCATTCATTGCCCAGGCTGTTTGTTTTTTGAATGAATGAAATTAACACACACACACACGATCCAAAAAGGAAATCTTTAAAACCAGAATTCCCATTAAGTACTGTCAGCGGGGGGAGGGGAGGGTCTGGTATATTTTGCGCTACAACCTATTTAGATTGTCACTGCGTGCGTTAACATGCACATATCTGTATAGAATTGCACACACGTTCATGTAAACAGGAGTTAACTCGGAATTTTTTTAAAGTTGGAAACCGCCATGGGCAGTTATCGAACCCTCCCTCTTTCCTCAAGGAATAAGACGCTGAAGTTTTCGATCACTCCTCCTCTAGCGATCGCCTACTTTTTATTTTCTGTCCGATCACCCTCTCCCATCTGTACTCATTTTTGTTGTTGCCGGCCCATGGACAGGGCCCGTGCATCGATCCCGCACTCTCACAGTCTGCTTGCAGGACCTCCTTTAAATCGATGCAACTTTTAATTGAACCATGCTCCGTGTGGGAGTGCGATTTATCACAGGCATTCCTGTTCTTTTTAAAGTCTTTAGCTTTCTGGCAACCAGCCACGGTATTCGTCAGCCGGACAGTTTGCATTTTACAGACGAAAAGCAAGGTTTGTGAATTTTCGAAAATCTATCTGCACCGTTCCCACTCATGCATGAGTGATTATTCATTCAAATCGTTGTTTCGTGCACCCTCCTACTAACTAAAACACTTCTTAAGTAACGTTACCAGCACCCTTGTAAAGATCTGTGCGGTTATGTTTTGTGTTGTTTTTTTCTTTCAGATAAATTTATTAGGAGTTTGCAAAGTTATGAAATAGTTCATCCCGTCAAAGTGGACGAAAGTGGAACGTTTCTCTCCCGGGACGTCATTCATTATGTCAATCACGTTGGAAGGCGGGACCTTGAAAAGAGAGAGGACCACGTTTATTACCAAATTATTCACGGAGGGCGAAAACTGCTTTTCAACTTGACCATCAATCGACCCTTTCTTTCTCCGGGCTACGTCCTGGAGAAAAGGTACGGAAACGTAACTGGTGCCATGGTTCAGGCCCATGCAGAGAACACGTGTCATTTCATAGGCAGAGTAGAGCATCGCGATCTGGGGACTGGCACTGCAGCCATCAGTACCTGCAAAGGACTGGTAAGTGGTAAAGAGAGATTTAACAGGGATAGTCCAGCAACGCTGAGAATGTGCAAGGGCTGAGTTGGTTTTAATTTTCTTGGAGGCGGGCTATTTACCTCTCTTCCCTCGCCAGAACAATCCCCCCCAAAATAGCACATATGATTTATATGCTGTCCAGCACACGAAGTACCACATCACACCACACACTAGAAATGATCAGACGTGTCAAGGTTTGGCATCAGAGATTATAATCATTCATACAAAAAAAATACTGTAAGTGCTGGAGATCTGAAACCAAGCCAGAAAACGCTGCAAACACTCAACAAGTCAGGCACAGTATCTGTGGAGAGAAATGCAGTTCACGTTTCAGGCATAACCCTTCATCGGGTTAACTGGCCACTTCTCTCCACAGATGCTGTGCTTGACTTGCTGAGTGCTTCCAGCATTTTCTGGTTTTGTGACACTCATTTTGATATATGTCACGTTTAAACCTCAGCACAGCTTCTTGTGCCTGCATGGGGTTCACTGCCCATATTGCCTCCCTGCTATGCGGTTTCCACATCACAGAAATACAAGATAAGGAAGTGTCATAATTTGATTTTTTTAAAAAGGTAACTTTTTAAAATTTTAAAACTGGACCAGTCTATTGCTCTGTTGTCTGAAAAGAGCTAACTGGTCTTCCCTGATGAACGAACGAGTGTATCTGGTGAGTAGAGTCACACAGACCAGGAAGGCCCCAGGTTTGACCCTGGTCTCTATTGAGTTAGCTGATCTCAGCTCGGGTAGTGTTGGGACAGTGTAGTTGGATCACCAGCCCTGTATAATGGAAGGGAACATTAACCTGATTGGCATCTGTCAACACCTGCTGGACATGTGCGTGCATGGACATTGCACGAGATGTGACAACAAATGTGAAGCCTGTGCAGTTGAATAGCCATGCGGCACCCACTGCTGAAGCTTACTGATGAATAATAGCCATTTATTTGGGCAAGGTACAGAGGGCAACTGGTGCCCACGGAACTCTGATCGGAAAGTCTTGAGGAAAGGGAGATGATTAGTTTTCTTTTAAAAAAAGCCAACTATCTCATCAGGTCTTTTCTATATTAGAAATCTCACCAACCGTTGGAGGCCGTTGAGCAGAACTCAGTGAGTGCATTTAAATACATTTGCACGGAGCTCTATTTTTCCTTAACAGTGTGTGGATGACAAAACTTGATGTTGCCCATTGCACTGCTTTAAAAAAGACATTTGTGTTAAATCAGTAGATGCAGTATAACTATGATCATAAATCCCCCTCCTAACGTTATTTTGATGTTCATAGCTTTGACATTGTATACTGCACATGTGTTTCTGCAGTTCATGGGATTGCCACATCCATGACCAGCTCTTACTGTTTTTATTTGGGGGATGGGAGGAAAGAAACATTATCTAGCCTTGTCCTTCCACCACTTCAGCAGAATTCAGACCAGTATTGTATCTTTGAGCCAAAATTTACTTAACTTCTGTGCTCTAATTACCCAATAACCAAATGCCGATTGGCTAACTTTTTATTAGGACACTGGCCTAAGGATGTTTTAGCTTGGAAGCCAAAAATGCAAGGGCAACAGTCAATTCTGAGCATGAAAGATAGTTGTGAAAATAAAAATCCTCAACAACTCCTCCAGCACATCATGAGCAGTGTACCAGATACCACAAGAAAACTACCACTTAAAATTCTTCTGTGCATAAGGACAATTACTCCAACCACAAGTTTGACTCATCCTCTACTGGATAATCCAGGCACTTCAATTGAAATAGTATTTATGTTTTAAGCAAAATAGAACCATAAATTCAATGTTTCAATACTATGTTAAGCTTTGTTTAGTTTGTGATAGTACACAGAAAAAAATTAAAAGCTACAATGTTTTGGTAAAAGACTGATCAGGAGCTGGGAGCTCAAGATGTATGTGCTACAATCTTTGTATAAAATCTTTTCGATATTACTTGATAGAAATGACCATGTATAGAATAACATAATTGCAAAATAACATGCTGTGGGTTTACAAAACAGACCTTTCTACTTCTTCCTTGTGTCACTTCTTGTGGGTGCTATCAGTGTCAAGAAAGCAAACAGGAAGAACTGGAAACTCATCCATCAGTCCACAGCTAGGAGTGATGTTTTATACCACAACCAGTAGGAGACATATGTCTGCCTAAAAGGAGACACAGAAATCTCTGTCTGTGGTGAGCTAGGGGTTCATATTGAATTTATGGACTTTTGAAGCTAGATCCTTGCTCGGACTAGATATGCCATGATTTCCAGTTCAATTTTCCAATTAATGTAGGCTATCTGGCAGGGTTTTGTGGTTTATTAAAAATATAAATCGTTTACTTAAATTGAAAACATTACTTCTAATTAGTGAACTTACAATTGAAGAAGTTAACTGGCCATCTCAAAATACAAGCTGCCAATGATGTGAGGTGTCAGCTGCAATGGTATTGGGTGTTTGAATGGGACAGCGTGCGTGTTTTTTGTTCAAAGTGCTCCGCCCGTGTGTATCTGTAACTCTAAAAAGAAATATATATTTTACCATAATTATAATATTGTTATTTTGGGTATCTGTCCCTCCGCAGTTGCTCCAGTAATTTAGCCATGTGGAGGAGTTGCTTGCATCTCATTGTGGCTCCCTTCATTTCAGTGGGAGTCAATTCAGAGTGGTTTGGGAAAACACACTTAGATTTGGAAGCATTGAAGCCCTTAGATAATTTCATGATATCTTAGTAGTTGTTTGTGGTATTTCTCTTCCAGGAAGCAATTACAAAGTCTTATTCATCAATTTAAGAGTTAAATAAGTGTTACATCTTTAGCTGTGGATTGATATATGTGTGTGTGGTACCTGCTCTTTAGGTTGGCGTTATTGAAGTGGTGTTGGTAAAAAAAAACTTGCATTTATATAGTGCCTTTCATGACCACCGGACGTCTCAAAGCGCTTTACAGCCAGTGAAGTACTTTTGGAGTGTAGTCACTGTTGTAATGTGGGAAATGCGGCAGCCAATTTGTGCACAGCGAACTCCCACAAACAGCAATGTGATAATGACCAGATAATCTGTTTTTGTTATGTGGATTGAGGGATAAATATTGGCCAGGACACCGGGGATAACTCCCCTGCTCCTCTTCGAAATAGTGCCTTGGGATCATTTACGTCCACCTGAGAGAGCAGACAGGGCCTCGGTTTAACGTCTCATCTGAAAGACGGCACCTCCAACAGTGCAGCGCTCCCTCAGCCTGGATTTATGTGCACAAGTCCCTGGAGTGGGACTGTGAACCCACAACCTTCTGACTCAGAAGTGAGGGTGCTACCAACTGAGCCACAGCTGGTAGTGCTAGATACTGAATGCTTTATGACTCTGTTACTCACTACCAACTATTGATGCCCACAGTTGCAAGCACTGTCTTGTTTGATGTTCACTCAATATTGCTCCAATACGCTGCGCCACGGGATGGTGCCACATGGATCTGTAGTTTTAATACATCCCTTTCATTTGATTGGCAGATGCTGGGATAGCCCTGCTTCCTAAAGCATTTCCCTGCTGGCGTGCAAGAAAAAGAGATGAATAGTACTGCATCTCAGCTCTGACAAGAACCCTCAGCCACACAGTTCATAAATGGAAGCAGATGGAGCAGCAAGTCTGCCAAGGGTCACAGATGGTGTGGGGGGAAATAGAACCACAAGTAGTTCATGAGCTGTACTGTGCATACAATTTCTTGATAGCAGACTTTGTTTCACTTGTGTTAGGATTTGGTGTGCCTTGGGACTGAGTATGTGGAAAATCTATCAGTGGTGTTGATCAAGTCTGCTGCAGCTGTTTAACTGTGAGCGTTGTGAATTGGTGCATTTTTGCCTAGGATGTATCATCTGTTGACTTCTTTCTTACTTTCACGATACATGTACAGGTTCACTCACAGAAAAGGGCCCAACTTATTTTGAGACACAAGAGACCCAGAATAGACTTTGGGCCAAATCTTGCTGGAGCAGGGTATCTCGTGGTAGGTGCCATTCGTTAGACTTTTCCCTGCATCATTCAGCTTGAATATAATTTGCGCCGTAACCTGCTGGAAGTGCGAGCTGACAACGGAGGGCAGCGGGGCATCTGGGACTTTAGCGAACGACGGGGCCAACATTGTATCTCCTTAACCAATGAGATTTAAAGACTGTACACAGTGATTTCTCACTGACAACATATCTGACAACCATTTTACTGTTTAAGACCACCGTGGCTTCCCTTGGTGCCTGCTCTTGTCTTTCCATTGAAACTTAACCTTCTACAAATCCTACAGTGGTAGGAGGTTCTGAGGTGATTGATGATTTGGGAGATTGGAGTGGTGCTTCCTTGTCTTCAGTTGTGGGCCATTCGTCCTTTAAAAAGAGAGTGTGAAGGCACACAATAGAATGTAACCCAGGTTTCAGAAGTACTTCCTTTATAGGGGTGAGGTGGAACTTGGTGCCAAGGCCACCTCCTTCCACCTTTTGGGGGCCTCCTTCTCTTAGGGCCTAAAAGTTGGGTCCTCCTTTTGCTGGATTACAGACAGTAACACCTCAGTTGAAGAGACTTTGGCCTAGAAATTCCGGGGTTTAGCGCCAGCCATTAAGGCCCATTTTAAAGAAAAATGGCGGCCAACTTCCAGCGGGTCCCGCGGTGGCTGCCATTTTGGGCAGGTCGGCAGCGCTGCCATTGCCTGTGCTTGCTGCAGATATTTAGATTAGGCAGATCGTGACATCAAGGAGTGAGCAATGCTGATTTGACGCAGGATCTGCCATTTTGGACGTCGCTGCTCCACTTACCACCCTTTCCTAATCACGACCAGCTGAGCAAGCGTTCTGCAGCAGGACGGAGCCTCCAGCAGTGCTATTTAAAGGGATCATCATTAATTTGCATCTGACATGCTTTTACAGTTCTGCTGGCTCTGTCTAAGTTTGTGCAGCTCTTGGCGCTTTCTAAACTTGTTTAAAGTTGCTGAGGTCACAGGTTGCTACAAGTGGAAAATGCCTTGCTTCTCATTTAAAGGCTTCTGCTCACACCACTTGCTCACAGTCATGGGAGCTCCACATGGGGCCCCTCATGCTCGAGTATCATAGGGAGATGGAGCAGAGGTAGCTCAAGAAGAGGACAAGATGCTCAGAGAAAGAGGAGGAGGAGGGCCAGGAGGGCTCTCAGCAGGAGGTCTTACCTAACTAGGGTCTTCAGAGAGCACTACTCCTACCTCCGCTTAAGCCAGGAGCAGTGTATTAGAAGGCTCCGCTTCACCAAGGAGGTGGTCACAGAACTCTGCCATCTTCTGCAACCCGACTTGCCTCAGAGTAGGGTGATGATGACTCTGCCAGTTGCTCTGAAGGTCACCGTGGTCCTCATTATTTTTGCTAGCGGATCCTTCCAGTCTGTAGCAGGAGACATAGCTAACATCTCCCAGTTCGCCGTCCATTGCTGCATCCGGGAGGTCACAGAGGCTCTCTACTCCAGGAGAAGGGACATCACTGCCTTCTCTCTGAACAGAGAGAAGCAGGACGAACGCTCATGTGGCGAACATCCTGGAAATCATCTGCTCCAAGCTCTGCGCAAAGCCCCGTGCAATGTTGGAGCCAAACTCCTCCATGCTCCTTGACACTGACAAGAGGCTCTGTGGGAGGCTTGTCATTGCACCTAGAATTTCCGTGTGCATGCCCATCACCCTTCTCTTGAAGGCCACCCCATCGAGGTCATCATCTGAGTCCTGTGGAGCTGAACTTGTGCACGAACCTGCCCTTCGGGGAGCTGGTACCTGAGCTACCCTTTTCCCCTGCCCTGGCTGCAGCCCACTTGTGCCCGGCGACTCACCACATGCAGATCCCGCCTGTATACCACCCTCTAAAGTACACGCAGTGCCATTTTCTGAGTTGGTGTCTGCGAGTGTGAAATGCAGTGTCTCCTCTTCTTCTCCTCCATCAGTCTGCTGAAGATGATGAGGGACAGGTTGTGCTGGTGGTATTTCTTGGGCATCTGAAAGGCAAAAGGGTCGGAGGGTCGGGTTGTAGTGGGCGGTGGGGGGGGAGCGGTGGAAGCAAGATATCCATGCATACACCATCAGCAGCTTGTAAGTGAGAAGAGATTGTGGGATGTGAGAAGAAGGATTAGGTATGACCATACTCTCATCAGCAATGGTTTCAACTTCTCTGCTGGCCACGCACTCTATGACTGCTCCTCCAATAATCTGAAAGACGGATTCCTCGAGGTAGGTCAGGGTTTGAATCCTGGCCTCCTGTCTGTTGTTGCTCTCTGCAGTTCTGTGCTACCTTGGCCTGCAAGAGAAAGGGAAATGTGTCAGTGAGTGTGTAGCAATGTGTTTAGGTGATGTGCCTGCCATGTTGAATAGCTTTCAGTGTGTGCAAGGTGTGAGATGTGGATGTGAGTGTTGCAGCAGTGGTAAATGTGTGAGTGTGAAGTGAAGCCATGATTGTGAGGCATCAAGAAAGGAGGGAGAAAGAAATCAGGGAACTACAGGCCAATTAGCCTGACATCAGTTGTCGGGAAAATACTGGAATCCATTATTAAGGAAGTGGCAACAGGGCACTTAGAAAATCATAATATGATTAGGCAGAGTCAACATGGTTTTATGAAAGGGAAATTGTGTTTGACAAATTTAGAGTTTTTTGAGGATGTAACTAGCAGGGTAGATAAAGGGGAACCAGTGGATGTTGTATATTTGAATTTCCAAAAGGCATTTGATAAGGTGCCACATAAAAGGTTGCTACGCAAGATAAGGGATTATGGGGTTAGGGGTAATATATTAGCATGGATAGAGGATTGGTTAACGACAGAAAACATCGAGTAGGGATAAATGGGTCATTTTCCAGTTGGCAGGCTGTAACCTGTGAGGTGCCGCAAGGATCAATGCTTGGGTCTCAGCTATTTACAATCTATATTAATGAATTAGATGAAGGGACCGAGTGGAATGTATCCAGGTTTGCTGACGATACAAAGCTAGGTGGGAAAGTAAGTTGTGAGGAGGATGCAAAGGGATACAGACAGGTTAAGTGAGTGGGCAAGAACATGGCAGATGGAATATAATGTGGAGAAGTGTGAAGTTATTCACTTTGGTAGGAAAAATACATGGGAACGCATCACAGCTAATCCTGTTCTCACACAGTATCTATGCTGATGATACAAAGCTAGGTGGGAAAGTAAGCTGTGAGGAGGACACAAAGAGCCTGCAATGGGATATAGACAGGCTAAGTGAATGGGCCATAAGGTGTCAGATGGAGTATAATGTAGGGAAATGTGAGGTTCTTCACTTTGGTAGGAAGAATAGAAAAACAGAATATTTTTTAAATGGTGAGAAACTATTAAATGTTAGCATGCAGGTACAGCAAGCAATTAGGAAGGCAAATGGCATGTTGGACTTTAGTACAAGAGTAAGGAAGTGTTACTACAATTGTACAGGCCCTTGGTGAGACCACACCTGGAGTACTGCGCACAGTTTTAGTCTCCCTATCTGAGAAAGGACATACATGCCTTAGAGGTGGTGCAGCGAAGGTTCACTAGATTGATCCCTGGGATGAGAGGGTTGATATATGAGGAGATATTGAGTAGATTGGGCCTATACTCTCTGGAGTTTAGAAGAATGAGAGGTGATCTCATTGAATCATATAAGATTCTGAGGGGGATTGACAAAGCAGATGCTGAGAAGTTGTTTCCCCTGGCTGTAGACTCTAGAACTAGGGGGCACTAGGGATAAGGGGTCGGCCATTTAAGACTGAGATGAGGAGGAATTTCTTCATTCAGAGGGTTGTGAATATTTGGAATTCTCTACCCCAAAGGGCTGTGGATGCTGAATCATTGAGTATATTCAAGGCTGAGATAGACAGATTTTTGGACTCTTGGGGAATCAAGGGATATGGGGATCGGGCGGGAAAGTGGAGTTGAGGTCGAAGATCAGCCATGATCATATTGAATGGCGGAGCAGTCTCGAAGGGCGTATGGCCTACTCCTGTTCCTAATTCTTATGTTCTTATGTATGAGTGGTGATAGCCAGAGATTGTTGGCAGGTGATTGATGGGGATGTGGTGCATTGAGCAGTGGGTGAGGCTTGTGGTGCAGATGGTGAGATATGGCATTTGCTGAAGCCTTTACACACCTTGACCAGCCTGTATAAGGTCATTAACTTTTATCGGCACTGGATCCATGTTGTGGGGGTGACACTGGTTTCCGTAACTGATTGTGCAATCCCTCCTGATCATGAGCTTTGAAGGCCTCATGTCTTCCTGTGGGTAAAGGACAGCCCGCTGTTGTTCCACCCCCAGGACCAAGTCGTCCAGTGCAGTATCGGAAAAATGTCTCACTCTCTCTCTTCCCTGTTATACCATTGTGTCTTCTCCTCTGACAATGAGGTGCTTCTGCAACAAACCACCTCCCCTTTAAGTAGTGGAGAGAGCCGAGCCCAAATTTTATTGGCCAGTAGACTGCACCCGATATTGGTCCCCTGCTGAGCGCTAAGCCAATCAGCAGCACGTTTAGCACTGAGATCAGCACTGCAATCATGTTAATGAGCAGGCAGCATGAATTTTGCACGTTGCCTGCACCATTTAGAAGAGGCGCAGGCAAATAACGCTGGGCGGTGCCCCCGCCCGTTTTGGGGCCTTACCAAATTTCTAGGCCAAAATTTGTACAGGGTTACATCTGCAAAATGGGTGCTCTGACCCTTTCAGATGGTGCAGTAATACTGGATTTTCCTCTCCCCCCTCCAACTTAGGTGGGCTGCCGAAAGAGAGTGCTTATAGCGCCTGGACCCACCATGAATATATAATAAGGAAAATTGGGCAGGTTCTTGGCAGTATAACAGCAGCAGGTTTAACAGCACTTCTAGTGCACTTCCAACAGTAATTGTGCCAATGAGGAAAGTCCAAGTCTGAATGTCAAGAGACAAATTAACAGCAGGGAGGCGACATTGTGGTTCAGTCTGAGCCTATACAAACTTCTAGTGGGGTTCATTAGATAATGATTAAAAATTAGAATCATGACCGATCTTCCCCCCAACCCCCTCACCCAGGGATATTGAAGCTAATTGTAGTGCTCCCTACGACTGTTCTAACTAACTCGGCACAAATCGGAAATTAAACATGGGACCTTCCTGGTCAGTATGGCACAGCTACTTATCGTTAAAGTTGCTGAGCCAACGGGGAGGACGTGTGCAATGTCACAGTCATATCAGCCTCCCACCAACCATCAGTAAAATGATGGAAAAAGTCATCAATAGTGCCTTCAAGCAACATGTACTCACCAATAGCTTGCTCTGGATCTCATCACAATCTTGATCCAGATATGGATGCAAATGCTGTATGCCAGAGGAGAGGTGAAAGTAGGTACCTTTGACATGAAGGCAGCATTTGACTGAGTATGGCACCAAAGTGCATTAGAAAAACTGAGGTCAATGGGAAAATCATGCAATGGCTGGAATCATACCTGATGCAAAAGAGGATGATTGTGCTTGTCAGTGGCCAATCATTGCAGCCCCAGGATATAGCTACAGTGCTAGAATCATCCTCAGTGCAACCATCCTTAGCTGCTTCATCAACTACTTTCCCTCTATCATTAGGTCAGGAGTGGGGCTGTTTGCTGATTAGGTCACAACTCCTCTGATAATGAAGCATTTTCTTTTAAAGACTAGCCTACAGCAGGACCTGGACAACATCTAAACTTTGGCCAACCGGGGTCAGATAACATTTGTGTCACACAAATACCAGGTAATGACCCAGAAATTGCCCAACCACCTCCCCCCCCTCCCCCCGACTTTCAATGACATTACCATCATCAAGCCCCCCAGCATTAACATCTTGGGGATTACCATCGACCAGAAGGTTACCTGAACCAGCCATATCAACACTATGGCTACAAGAGCAGGGTAGTTGCTGGATATTCTGTGATAAGTGCCTTACCTGACCCACTCAAAGCCTGTCCACCAGTCTAAAATATTTAAATCAGGAGTGCGATAGAATACTCAACACTCGCCTGGATGGGTGCAGCCACAAAAACACTCAAGAAGCTTGACACCATCCAGCAAAGAACAGTTTGCTTGATCAACATCCCTGCCGTTGAATTCAATATCCACCCCCTCCATCACCAGGCACATAGCTAGAGTATGCATGATCTTTAGACACTCACCTGGGTTACCTCAACAGCGCCTCCCTCTGCTGCAACTTTTACTACTGAGAAGGACAAGAGCAATGATGTGGTGGGAATGCTATTATTTCCAAGTTCCTCTTTCAGGTCACAAAACATGCTGAATGCATTTATTCCCGTTCCTTCATTGTTGCTGGATCAATATCCTGGAATTCCTTGCAAACACCTTTGTGGGAACACCATCACTACAAGGTCGTCAGTGGTTCAAGGAGAAGGTCCAGCAGCACCTTCTCAGGGCAACTAGAGATGGACAATAAATGGGATTTTGCCTGCGTGGCTCACATACCGAGGACAAACTTTTTTTTGCCATCTATTACTTGTAAACTTTGGAAACTATCTGAGAATGCTTGCTGTCTTATTGATCTACCCTGGCTGGTTGACACAATCAGTGGAGATTTTGCTGCTGTAATTTTCACTTTCATTGCCTGAGATGTAATCTGGTGGAGCGGATAACCCATCCATTGTAGAGCCCATCCATTGTAGAGCCCATCCATTGTAGAGCCCATCCATTGTAGAGCCCATCCATTGTAGAGCCCAGTTGGTATTCATAGAAAAGAAAAAGAAAGATTTGCATTTATATAGTGTCTTTCACAAACTCAGGATGTCCCAAAGTGCTTTACAGTCAATGAAGTACTTTTGAAGTGTAGTCACTGTTGTAATGTATAAACGTGGCAGCTAATTTGCACGCAGCAAGCTCCCACAGCAATGTGATAATGAATGACCAGATAATCTATTTTTAATGATGATTGTTAAGGGATAAATATTGGCCAGGACACCAGGGATAACACCCCTGCACTTCTTCAAAATACTGCCAATGGATCTTTTACGTCCACCCGAGAGGGTTTCGGTTTAACGTCTTATCTTAAAGACAGCACCTCTGGCACTGCAGCACTACCTCAGTACTACACTGAAGTGTCAGCCTAGTTTATGTGCTCAAGTCTCTGGAGTGGACTTTGAACTCACAACTTCTGACTCAGAGGTGAAAGTGCTATCCACTGAGCCATGACTGTGTTTATCCCATTGATATCAATGGTAATGAAAATTGGGTGGGTTCCATCATGGGTGAGCGACTCACGGATGAGTGATTCACAGATGAGCAATTCGCTCCCCCAGTTTACTGCCCAAGCAGCAAGTAAAATGGTGCATCTCATTGTAGGTTTTCTTTTATGGTTTTATGTATTTGTTGATATTATACAGGCCTACCAACTCAACC
Source organism: Squalus acanthias (assembly GCA_030390025.1). NCBI lineage: Eukaryota > Metazoa > Chordata > Chondrichthyes > Squaliformes > Squalidae > Squalus > Squalus acanthias. The sequence goes on along the minus strand of CM059426.1, from coordinate 38,134,835 downwards.
ACCCTCCCTTAAGGTCGCATTCTCATGCATAACTGCGCTCTGCTGGCAAATCCTGGCATTTCTCTAGCTTTGGGACAATGAGAGAAACCAGGTGACTGCAGTGGAAGTGGGACTACAGTAGCATATATAGTGGTAGTGAAAGCAAGAGAAAATACTTGCCAGTCCCACAACCAGGTGAGTTGTAAAATGAAAACAGGAAACAGAAAAGGGTAAGGTAGAGAAAGAGAAAAAATACATTAATTTTATTAATTGTACTTTTCAGTCCCTTGAGGCATGAGATGTAGCTTATACTTTTAACAATGTTTATATTTTTGACACAAGTTGACGACTCAGATATGCGGCTTGTAACTGAAAACCTCACACCTATGATTTCCCAATACTGACAGCTCTGTATTAGACATAAATCCTGATTTTATCTCAGGACGGGATTTGAGTGGGCGGGTGCCAAACTGCCTTGACTTTGGCAGCATGAAGCCCGGGAGATCTTCACTCCCAGGCTTCGCCTGCAGGCCTTCGAACAGTTTCCTGCCCAAAACCGTCAGGAAGCGACAGCTGGATAGCGGGTGAAAGTGCAGTGTAAGGAGGCAGGAGGCCACCACCAGGGCCAGAGAGAACAGTCCCCGGCACTCGGGTAAGTTGCGGGAACGGGGGTTTCAAGAAGGCCTCATGATCGGGAGGCCTAAACCTTCCTTGTGGAGATCAGAGAAGCATTCCTGCTCCTCCTGGTCCGACAATGAAAGTAACAAAGAAAAGTAAAAAGACTTGCCTGTTTGGGCATCTTCTGGTCCCGGCTGCTTTCCCGCTAGGCTGGCCTGGTGAGAAAGCCATAACTGCTTCCCGGCCGAGGCCCACGGTTAAAATAGCAGTAGGAGCTGAATGACATAATGGGAGCAAGATCTGCATATTTCAGGAAGGACCCTGCCGGTTTGAAGGCTATGGGCTGGATTTTCTCAATGGGAAGCTTTTGGAGGCGGGACTGCTGCTTGCCGGCTTTCAATCCCGCCTCCATTAGCTTCTGGCCAACCAGCGGGATTTTCCCCGATTGATTTTGGTAAGCCCGCCCAGCGGGCTCAGCAGGCCAATTAGGGGAAAGTCAGTGACAGAGCACGTCAACGTATGACGTGTCATCTGTCAAGAATTTTTGAAAGAAGAAATGTCATCGTTTGACAGCTCTGTGAAGCTGTCAAACACTGACATTCTGTGTAGTTTGATGAGTCGTTGTGTTCAGGACTCATCAAACCTTTCAACTTTGCAGAAATCAGCTGGCTGTTGGGTCAGAGGATCCAACAGCCAGTCTGTGATCTCTACAATGGAAATGTCGGGGACTACGGCTCCACAGCGGCTGAAGGCTGTAGGTAGAAACAAAGGTAAGTGTACATTTTCTAACACTTTACACTCACTTCACATACTTACCACTCCACACTTGCACCCATCACTCACCTCTACATCGCACTTTCAGACCCCTCCGACCCCCGCAGACCTCCTCTTCGCCTCCTTCACCCTGGCGGGGTTCCCCCAGGTCGGGAAGCCCGCACTTCAGAACGAAAAATGAGGATAATCCTATTTTCTGCCTGTTAACTACCTGTTAACAGGCAGTTAATAGGCTTTAATCCCTTCCCGTCTCCAAGGAGACAGGACCCGGGGCCGGGCAGCTTCCTGGCAAGAGGGCACGGAGGTGGGTTGGGGGGCGGGTTTGCCACCCGCCCCCAAATTCTGCAACTTTCCTGGCAGTCCCGCCTCCATACCTGCCTCCTCGGGGCTGAGAAAATCCAGCCCTATGTCTCTGTGGCAGGATGTCGGTGCTGGTTATTGTATCTCTGTCATAAACCCAATTTTTATTTCCATTGATATCAATGGGATGAATACAGCTATAATCGCAGGCTGCAGGAAGAGAGTGGTGCATTGCTGGGTGAGTTGCCAGGACGATTTTAACTGCCCGCCATGTTTCCTGCGCGGGTTATCTGTCCACATTTATAGCCTATGACTTGTAATGTTGTATTCTTGTCTTTCCATTCAAGCATTTTTAGTTTTTTTATTCTGTGTCTAATACTTTGCCCTGTTTTTGTCTGAATTGCTGCTAAGTATTGAAAGCAATTTATTGCATTATCATCTGATTTGAGTCGAATGACAGCTTTCCTCCCACGGTAGATTGCTACGTGGTCCAACACATTCTGAACTGCAGTGTGCAATCAGTGGTATTAAATTTATCGTAGATCGCAGTTCATGCTCATCATTGTTCATTTGTAACTACAGTATTTGATTTCTCAGTGACTTTAGTTCTTTTCCTGACATTTTTTCATCCTGTTTTGCTGTTTTGATATCTTTGTTAAACTTACAGCATTTTATAACTCTGGGGGAGAAATTCATTATAGCCCAGGAATGGGCGCTAACTTTAGAAAGTTTTGAGATTTAGCGCCAGGCACTAATGATTCAGATTGCATGCAATATTCAGTCTCATTGCTGAAAGAAAGGATTGGGGCGCTAAATCAAGCGCTAATGGCCTAGCTGAGTGGCGTTAAACTCAAAGCGCTGACCAATATTGGGTGCAGTCTAATCTCAAGTCGTCATCGCCACAGGCTTTTCCCAGCACTTAAAGGGGAGTTTCTTTGATACTGCAACACCTCATTCTCAGCATTGCTGGCTGTGCAGCTGCCTCAGCAAGGAGAAGCACAACAAGGAGAAGGAGCCGGAGGACTGAAGCAGGTGTGCTCATGGCAGATCCACCTCAGTCGGGTGGTCAGGTTGATTGAATGCTTCGACAAATGCTGCATACCACCATCTGTACCAAAGCTTCACACAGTGCCCAAAGCACCACACCCCCAGCACTCACCCACCAACAATCTCTACCTACCAACACTCACACCCACATCTCACGCTTTGCACACAATGACAGGTATTCAACTATGGCAGGCACAAGGGTCATTAGTTGTTGGAATGATTGTGATATGTGTGATATGTTTATGCATAAATTTGTTAATGGAGTTTGCAATATTTTGTGGTCTCTCATTTCAACTTTGTGCCCAGGAGGACAGTGTGATATGACATGACAGAGGGATGGCATGATGGGCATGTGGTGAGCAAAAGGGATCTGGGGTTTAAGTCATCCTGGTGTGAGGCTGGAGATCTGTTTGGAGGAGGTGGCAGAGTTCTGTGACCACCACCTTGGTGATGCGGAGCCCTCTAATCCACTGCTCCTCGCTTCATTGAAGGTAGGAGAAGTATTGTCGGAATACCCTTGGAGGGTAAGGGCTCTTGTTGAGAGCCCTGATGGCCCTCCTCCTCCCTCTGGCCACATGTTCCAGTCTTTCTCGCTGCCTCTACTCCTCCGCTGTAGATCCTGAAGGGCGAGGTCAACTGCCAGTACAGCCCCCATTAATGTAACCAAGTGTAGCACTTTGATATGTTGTCAGAATAAATGTAACTAATTTTCAGTAGCCACAACACTCCTGAAACTAAAGAACCTTTAAATGACTGAATTAAGCTGCTGCACATTTTCAAACTGACCAGGAAGCAGTGAAACAGCACTAACCTGAGAGCTGCGACTCATTACTCATGATCCCTTTAAGTAGCACCCCTGGAGCTGGCATCCACCTGCTTGAGGCCTCTTCTCCCTGTCGCTGACTGGGCGAGGCACTAAGGCAGGGGGTGAAAATGAATTTGGCAGATCGGGCGCCCAGTCAACGCTGCACGCTCACTGATGTCACAATCTGCCTGGCGTTGAAGTCCCCGACGGTAACTCGTAGCGACGGCACTACGGGGTGGGGGGGGGACGGATTTGGCATGCGGCGCTGGATTCGCCTCGCCCCAGCGCTACTGCATCAGCGCCCTGTTAGTGCCCCTGCCAGGCGCTAACGGGAGGCGCTAACCATCTGAATTTCTCCCCCTTTGGATTTATAAGCACCGATTTTAACCTCCCACGCCCAATGAGAGTGGCGGGACGGAAGGTTAAAATAGGGTAAGTACTTGCCTTCCGTTTCACGCTGCACCACTGCCAATTTAACTCCTGGGTTTCTGGAGGATTGTGAGGTGCTTGCGTGAGACAGGCGACAACCTCTTAAATACTCAAATGTTGGGATCTAATGACATAATTCGGACCCCCAACACAATTTTAACATGCGGTCGCACGACTCTTGCTGAATGCTGGACCTGCCAAAGAAAGCTGGCGGCAAGCAGGTTGGGTCGAGAAGAGGCCCAGGTAAGTGTTAATTTTTAACAGAGAACAGAGAGACCTAGGGGTGCTTGTGCACAAATCTTTGAAGGTAGCAGGACAGGTTAACAAAGCAGCTAATAAAGCATATGAGATCCTGGGCTTTATAAATGGAGGCATAGAGTACAAAAGCCAGGGAGTTACGCGAAACCTATATAAAACACTAGTTCGGCCCCAGCTGGAGTATTGTGTCCAATTCTGGGCAACACACTTCAGGAAGGACACGAAGGCTTTGGAGAGGGTACAGAAGAGATTTATTAGAATGGTTCTAGGGATGAGGGACTTCAGTTACATGGACAGACTGGAGTTGTTCTCCTTGGAGCAGAGAAGGCTAAGAGGAGATTTGATGGAGGTGTTTAAAATCATGAAGGGTTTAGATAGAGTAAATAAGGAGAACCTGTTTCCAATGGCTGAAGGGTCAATAACAAGAGGGCACAGATTTAAGGTGATTGGCAAAAGAACCAGTGAAGTGACATGAGGGAAAAACATTTTTATGCAACGAGTGGTTAGGATTTGGAATGCACTGCCTGATAGGGTGGTGGATACAGATTCAATAGTAGCCTTCAAAAGGGAATTGGATAAATACTTGAAGGAGAAAAAATTGCAGGGAAAGAGGAAAAGAATGGGGGAGTGGGACTAACTGGATTGCAATTCGAAAGAGCCGGCGCAGACTCGATGGGCTGAATGGCGGCCTCCTGTGCTGTACTATTCTGTGATTCTATGAATCCTATCTTCACACATGGTGGGAGGCAGATTCCATGCACATATTGTCACATCTCTATCCCTGCTTTTTCTTTTGGAGGAGAAGGCCACTCACAACAGAAGAGAGTGGCTTACAACTGGAGAGGTCAAGGTTCAATCGTCAAACTCACCATTTGAGGAGCGGCTCCAGAATATTAAGAGCACAGGAGCTGCCAGAGATAGTGAAATGGGAGACAATGCCACAGGGTAGGGATTGTATGCAAATGATGCTTCCTTAATCATCCACCCTAGATCTTCCCATGAGTACTGATACACAAGCTGACAAACATCTGCAGTATTATTGCAGCTGCTTGCTGAGGGCAGCTGCACCCTATGTTGTCTGAAGTTGTTTCTAACAGTTTGCTCTTTCTGTCTCAACAGGTATGGCAAAGGAAGCTGCAGTGAGACCTCTTAGGAACAGTCACCAAGCACCTCACTTGGCACCTTACCATTGCATCTCAGTTTGGCAAACAATTGAACAGAACCAGCTGCCTGGGCGACTTAGACAGCTAGCTAGCGGGCAGTAAAATGGACGATGCACAGAGCACAAGCCTGCAGGGGCAGTTGGAGGTGGAGGAAGAGGAAGTACTTGGTGAGGCTAGGAATCTGAACCTCTGGGGCTTAGCATTTCAAAGAAAGATGCTTTCTGAACATGAGAGATTATTGGAGTCATGGGCGGATTGGCCTAACAGCTTCTGACACATGGTGCAACCCTCATGTGTTGGGTGCTCATGCAAGGCATTAGAAATATGCAGACAGCCTTGCTGCTTCAGGGCCATCTGCAGCACAGCTCCTCTGACCAGAAGCCACATTGCCTTCTCTTTCCTGAATGCCCAGAATGCTGTTGTACAGGTTTTGGTCTGTAATGCTAGCTCTCCCTTGAACAGATTATCAGATCAGCTTATCTTAATTGAGAGTGTTATCGATAGGAACTTCAGCAATGTCATTGCTGCAATGTGGTCTGCTCACTCACAGATCAGCAGGCACAATGACCCGGAGACATCAAGCAGGTTCCTGCAACTGCCAAGGGATGATGCTGTTCTCTTTCTCGATGCTAATACTTCCCCAGGACTTCAAAGGAGCCAGAGAGCAGAAAGGGCCAGACTGACCCCATACCAACAGAAACGTGACAGCCTGAAGCAGGCCCGTCATGGGTACATGCTGACAGAGATCGAGAGCCTCCTCATTCCAGCTCCCTCTCCTGAAACACACCTGACAGCAACCATCCTGGCTCCTGCCATGAGGCTTTTACTGAGAAGAAGCACAATGAGAGGCAATCACAGGATTCGCCCAATGTTAGGAAGGAGCACTAGGCACAGACACACATTCGAGATCGGGATAATAAATGACTTTCAAAGTGACAACAGTTGTTGAGTGTGGTCTACAATATTTGTTGATACAGTGGTGAAAAGAAATCTGAGAAAATGGAAAGGGGGAAAAATTCAGTGTCGCCCCATTTGGGGCGCAATTATCGGCCGGGCACAAAGATTAGCGCCTGGCGCTAATTATCGCCTCCGACTGCAAACTTGGCTTTTATCGCCCCTGGAGGTGATTGGAGCGCTAAATCAGGCGCTTCACACCTGTCTTAAGGCGCAAAGGCCGAGGAGTGAGGCGCTACCTCAGAGCGCTGGCGAAGCTCATGTGATGTCAGTCAGCAATGGAACACAGACACAATGGCGCCGGCCAGTTCTTAAAGGGGAGGGTTGATCTTGCGCTCCATCCACATCCTGCTCATTGCAGCCTTGAATCTCGGCCTGGAGAGACCTGTACATCAAATCTGCTGGAAAGAACAATGAAGAGAACCAGGCAAAGAGCTCAGAGTGCAGCCCCCACAATCTCTTCTAAATCGATACAAGGAAGGGCAAATCAAAATGAACCTGCAAAGTGCTGCTCAGTACCCAAAACTCCTTCACACAGCGTTGAATCTCACCAGAAGTCTCTCTCTCTCAGAATGCGTGGTGCAAAAATGTCACCAACAAAAAAAGGCAGGAAGCGTTCACCTTTAAATAGCGCCCCCCAGTCCCTTCCTGACTGCAAAACGCTCCCCTCAACCTGTCGTTGCTAGCGGCAGGCGGTAAGGCAGGGGGCGCCACTCAATATCCGGTCCGGGGCGCTACCAGGGTGTTGCGCACTCGACTGACGTCACGGTCTGCCGGCGCAGGAGATCGTGGCGGTAGTGATTAGTGCCGCCGCAAAATGTCTAGTTAATTTCGTGAGCGGCGCAAATATCGCCGCGCACGGGCGCTAGTTGCTTTGCGCCCCATTAGCGCCCTCTTAAAGTGCTAATGGGAGGCGCAAACCAACTGAATTTTTCCCCCAAAGAGTTTTGAGGAGAAACTGAGGGGCTCATAGTGCTAGCTGGTGTTTATTGCAGGGTTAGGGAAGTTATTATTTGGGAATGGGGAGGCTAGGTTGTGCTTTAACTTGAGTCAAAGTTTCTTGCATCAAACTTATCTGAATTTATCTAGCAGCCTTGCTTCTTCTGTCTCCTGATTGGTGTTCTCCTGTCTCTCTTCCTCAGCCTCCTGCTGCAGCTGCTCCAGATGAATTCCTTTTTTCCAGGGCTAATGTGCTAAGTTGGCACAAGGGAGTTATTGGCCAATGCAGCAGTGCGTAGTCTTAATCCCTAAAGAACCAGCGTTTCACTTGCTGTCAATCTGCAAAACAAGGGTTGAATAGATGGCCTGCCGCAGAATGAAGGCACCATGATTGCAGTCTGGATATTTGGCAGTTACTTGCACAATGGGTGTTGGTTCATTTTGGGGCACTCCTGCCATTTGGAAAAAAGCCTAGTGCATGGGTCTGACGCTCCCTGGGAACTTTTTACAGATATTAGCTCAGGCATTCTGCTGCATGTGTCTAAGCACTGCAGATTGATTAATGTCACAAACATCTCCAGTACTACCCTGAAATGTTCCCAAGGCAAAGATTTTAATGCAGCAGTAATCTCGATCGCTCCAGGGAGCGCCATGCTTGCCATGGAGTTGAAGCTCTTCCTCTAGCTATAGTTGACCTTCACTCTTAACCTTACTTATTGCCACTCCCCGACGATGTTAGGTTTTTAAGGCACTTGTAGGTCTGAAAAGTAGAATTATTGGGCTGTGTAGGTGTATTTCATGTGAAAAAAATTCCATCCTACCTGCTTGTACTCATACTGAAGACATTGGGGCAGAAATTCAGCTGTTGTCGGGTGAGTACGCACTGTGTACTCACCCGTGGACGGAACGAAAGTGCCGGTTTCTTGCATGCACTGCGCATGCGCGGGAAACCGGCACTTCCGTTCCCCTGAGGAAAGGGGTTCAGAGGTCGAACGCGCACAACAAGCATTCGCCTCGCACTTCGGATTTTTTTTTACAGGTTCCTCCGTGAAGGTAAGCACGGAGAAGATACACTTTTAAAAAGGATGCGCAAGGCCTTCTTTTAACAAGGTAAGTGTTGATTTTATTAAAATTTAAACATTTTTTTCACAGATTTATCTTTTTTAATTACTTTAAAGAAAGGTAAGTTTAGTTTTAGCCCCGTTAAAAAATGTAATTAATTTTTTCAAAAATTTCAATTTTTGTTTAAAATAGTTAATTAATGTAATTTATAGTTATTTTAAAAATGTGATTTTTTTTAAAATTTATTTGTAGTTTTAGGGATGTTTTGGGGCCGATCTGTATTCATAGATTTGACAGGTCTTCCTGTCAAATCTATGAATGAAAGATGGTCTGCTGCCATTGGCTTTCCATGGCCCACGTGATCCCAGGTGATGCATTGCACTAACTACGCCCCTGGGATACACAAGCACTGCGCGCCGGCTGCTGCAGGAGGCCCAGGAACTGAAATCCCCATGGGCCCAGAGGTCAACGGCAGGTGCGGTAGGTAGGTGCGCACGCGATCCTTGCACCCGCGGAAAGCCAGGGAGCCGAATTTCTGGCCCATTAGAACATAATTCCAGTTTGTCTGAAAGGACAAAAAGGTTAATGTGGAGTTGAGTTATTCTTTGCACACTTCAACATTCTGAAATATTCCATTTCTTTCAGTTTCAGCATTTATGTCGGTGATTAAGGTCAGGTGTACCACCAAACACTGTGAAATGAGAAGAATGTAGGCTGATGTATGCAGTTCCCAGAAGGATATGTTCCTTATCTCCACTGTCACCAGATCTGGCGGGGGGTGGGATTGGAGTGGCAGGGATTAGATTTTCCGAGAGGTACGGTAAAATCATAGGGAGAATTACCCTGAGTCACTGTCAACTCACCTCCTACTGGGCAGTTACATAATTTCATTGGCCTTTTAACCAGGGATCAGTACATGGCCCAGAGGTTCTGTTAACGCTTGGAATCTGATGTTGTGTGATCCAAGAGATGTTTTATAGCACTGGTATTAGTGCTATAAAACAACATTTTGCGCATCTGTTTGAAAATGTTCTATTTGTGACTTCATTTGCGGCTTCTGGACCTTTCCTGATGCCTAGGAAATTCCCATACAAGCCAGCAATGGGACAACTGCATTGCTGAGTTATACCGGCAGACTAAAGAGCCAGTCCATCCAAGGGCAGGATATATGCCAGCCAGTGTAGCTGGATGCATCATTTCCATAGGGAGCAACATCATCTCAGTTACTTTGCAGCACTGTCAAAAGGCAGAATGAATATTAGCAGCAACCAGTGCATCACAGGAGTGATGAACTGGAAAGAAATTGGGAAAAAAGGGAAATACAACCTAAATAAATGACCAACTTTATTACATAGAATTTACGGCAGAGAAACAGGCCATTAGGCCCAACTCTTCTGTACCGGTGTTTATGCTCCACATGCGCCTCCTCCCATCCTACTTCTTTATTGGTTTTATTAGTGACTATCTTCTATTTATGGCCCCTAGTTTTGGACTCCCCACAAGTGGAAACATCTTCTCTACGTCTACCCTATTAAACCCTTTCATAATTTTAAAGACCTCTATTAGGTCACCCCTCAACCTGTTCAGTCTTTTTTGATAGTTATAACCTCTCAGTTCTGGTAGAATTCTTTAAATCTTTTTTGCACCTTACCTAATATCTCTATATCCTTTTTTGTAACATGGAGCTCAGAGCTGTGCACAGTACTCTTAAGTGTGATCTAACCAAGGCTCTATATAAGTTTAACATAACTTTTCTGCTTTTCAGTTCTATTCCTCTAGATATAAACCCGTGCTTTCTTTGCATTTTTTATGGCCTTGTTAACTTGCGTTGCTACTTTAAGTGATTTGTGAATGTGTACCCCAAGATACCTTTGCTCCTCTACCCCATTTAGACTTTTCTCAATTAGAGCATTTTCAATAATTTTAACTGAAAAAAGGAACAAAAGAAAGAAAATTGTTCTGGTGGTTTGAATTTATTCATTTTGAAGTCCAGCCAAGATTGGACTGAAGGATCTAGTCCCTTTTGCAGAATGATTACAAAAGTAATTACGGTTTCCTAACATTGCCAAGTCTCTTGCAGTGAGACTTGTACTGAGGAAATGTGTTTGGACTTGATCATTTACTTTTCATGTCTAATGTTTGGAAATGTTATCTTTAGACTTTAATTTAATTTAACCTCTACTTTTGTTCCTTATAAATAGTTTCATTTAATTTTGTTTATCTCACACACAGACACATATCCAAAATGACACCACGAGCTCGTATGATATTCCCAGGTACTTACTATGTCTGGAACACAGATGGTTCTATGTTGTAGGAAGTCCTAAGTGGGAGCATGTAATATATAATCCATTTGCAGTGATTGTGCACAGTTGCACTTCTGCAACTGCTGATTTTTATATCAGAGATGTAAATTTAACATTTAAAATTGACCTACCTTTAAGTCTTTGGCCTGTCCTTTGGACCCCATAGACTATCTGTTCAGCACAGGCATATTTTTGGCCCACGCCTATGCTGGAGTGGAAAATGAGGTGGGAGGCCAGGAACACCCCCTCCAACCTCACTTTGCTTCGATCCCACTGACTACCGACTGCAGGCACAAGCCCAGCTCTGTGCCTCCAGGAAAGCCCTGGAAATCTTATTTTAGAGCAGTTCTCAATAGAAGAGCTTTCCTATGGACTCCAGAACTGTGCATTTTAAGTAAGTAGAAATGTAGTCAACTGGTCAATAATATCCACTGGAGCAAGTCAGTCAGCTGAATTTGATTTTTGCATAATTTATTTTTAAGAGCCAAACTGAAAGCAACTTTTATTTTTTCTCTTCCCTCTTCTCTCCTCTCCTGAAGATATTTGATTCTTGGTAGATTTAAAAGATTCCAGGGCACTTATCGAAGAACAGCAGGGGAATTATCCCAGCCCAACATTTATTCTTTAACCAACACCGCTAAAAACATCTGGTCAATTATCTCTTGCTGTTTCTGGGATTTTGCTGTGCACAAATTGGTTGCTGCGTTTGCCTACCATATCCACTCCATCACCAAGACCGACTAGTTCCACCTCCATAACATCGTCTGTCTCCGCCCCTGCCTCAGCCCATCTGCTGCTGAAACCTTCATCCATGCTTTTGTTACCTCCAGACTCGACTATTCCAATGCTCTGTGGCCGGCCTCCTAGCTTCCATCCTCTATAAACTTCAGCTCGTCCAAAGCCCTGCAGCCCGTATCCTGACTCACACCAAGTCCTGTTCACCCATCTGGAATGACCTACATTGGCTCCAGGTCCAGCAACACCTCAGATTTAAAATTCTCATCCCTGTGTTCAAATCCCTTCATAGTCTCGCCCCTCCGTATCACTGTAACCTCCTCCAACTCTTCAACCCTCCAGGATCTCTGCGCTTCTCCAATTCTGGCCTCTTGCGCATCCCCGATTTTCTTCCTCCCTCCACTGATGGCAGTGCCTTCAGCTGCTTAGGCCCTCAACTCTAGAATTCCCTCCTTAAACTTGTTCGACTCTCTACCTCTCTCCCCTCCTTTAAGACACTTCTTAAAACCTACCTCTTTGACTGAGCTTTTTGCCACCTGTCCTAATATCTCCTTATGTGGCTCAGTGTCAAATTCTGTCTGATTATGCTCTTGTGAAATGCCTTGGAAGGTTTTACTAAAATAATGACGCTATATAAATGCAAGTTGTTGTTGTACATTCCAACAGTGACTACACTTCAAAAGTATTTAATTGGCTCTGAAGTGCTTTGGGATGTTATGAAGACATGAAAGGCACTTTAGAGGTTAATTCATCCCGATTGGTAGGAAAGGAGTGGTGGAGAAATTAAAATTGAGCAGCCCCATTTCCCACTCCGATTCTGCCATTCTGCAATTTCAATTCCACTGGTTTTGATGGTGGATGAGGCTCCCCCTGGACTCCAGTGGTGGTGGGGGTTCTTTTTGAACTGCTGCTGTCTGTGTAGTGAAGGTGTTGCAGGTAAATCAGTTATCACCATGTTCATTCTGCCATTATGGAACACTCCACAGCTGGATAAATAAAATATTCAACAGTTACATGAATTAAGTGTCAATTTAGCTGGTTGAGAAATGTGAAATGAACTTTATAACCGGTGAAGTTGATTTTTTGTTAGTTCTAATGGTTTCAGATTATGCAATCTTTAGCAGCAGAGCAATGTATTTATTCATTACTTTATTCACTATTATCTCCCCTACCCCAAGGAAATTGATCAAACATATATTTGTTCTTAATTCCCAATAAATAACTGGGGTATATGTTGAAATATCCTGTCTCCCTTGAGCTTTTGTATGCGAAAGTGAAGAGTAAACTGTTTGTTTTTGATCAAAGCTTTCTGGTTCACAAGGAAAGAGAATTTCTGATGCCTGTATCCACATCATGCCCTTTAATCTTGATTGGGCTCTGACTATGCCTGCTATGGGTCATTAGTGCCCTAGGTACAATTGCTCAGTAATGACCATGGTGTTCCATGATGACCATTCTCCACTGACTCATCTTGTGTTGGAATTATCCGTGATGACTTAACCGTTTCACAGCCAGCTGTTTTTTAAATTCTTTTGCCTCTCTCCTGGAGGTGTTGATTGTTGATTCAGTGCTGGAGAATGCTTTCATGGGCACCATTCACTCTCTGGTAGCTTCCCCAAGTTCCACTAAAACAGATTATCTAGGCATTATTTCATTGCAATTTGTGGGACCTTGCTTTGCGCAAATTGGTTGCCGTATTTCCTACATTACAACAGTGACTACAATTCAGAAGTACATAATTGGCTGTAAAGCGCTTTGGGATGTCCTGAGGTCACGAAAGGCGCTGTATAAATGTATAAATTTCTTTGATATTAACACTGCCCAAAATCCAGCACCAGGATTATAAAATAAATGAAGCAGCATTGGTGCCTGAGTTTGCGTAGAAGCTCACCTCAATTTCTCCCTACACTGCCTATTTGCAATGCCACTGGCAGAATACCTAAAAACGGTACCAGTGGTAGATGCCCTGTTGCATTATTTTTTGTCAATGGAGTAAAAAGTAAAGTCAAGATGTACCTGCTTTAACATTGTAGTGCATTACTGTTATTTCTGCACTGATCCAGTTGGTATATTAGTATTTGCAATCAAGTCCTCATGGTTTCTGAGGTGTTTTATCGAGAACCTCCTCATGTTTAAAGCATTATATTCAGGAAATAGTATTGTGAGCAATTCCTTTGTAACTAACATTTCCTTAAATAAGAGTATGAAGTCTAAATTTACCTACATAGCATGTTTTATTTTTTATTCAGCAAATGGCCATCAAATATCATGATGTTTGCAACAATTAAATGTTTTCTGCACTCATTTTGGAATGTAAGGGATGCAGAAATTATGCAGATTGATATGGGAGTGGATGTCACCTTGAACATTCATGAAATTTAAGACTCAGCCAAATGATGTCTGCAAATAAGTCCTTTTTATATTGTGGCCCGTCCTGCTGGGCTCTTTCCTTTTACAGTAGTGGGAAACAAGTCTCACAAATAACATTCGCTGAAGTGTTTCTACGCTGGGAACCTAGTGGTTTGTTACATACCTGCGTTTCCTTCCTTTATTTGAACTAAAATTTAACTCTAGAGCAAAGTAATAGTAGCAACATGCCTCGAGTGTGATGGTCGTCAATCAAAAGTAGTTGCCAAAAGTAGTTTCTGATGGAAGTGATGTGGGAGATGACACTCGGAGTCCCCCTTCCCTCTTCCACCACGTGTACAGGTAGAGTGAAGCAGGGAATTAAAGAAAGTCCATGTAAAAGCAGCCCCTTTAAAGATTATCCTTGGGAACACACATCGCAGGAAACTATGGATCAGTAATCCAGAAAATGAGTATTAGCCTGGTGACCGTCACAGTTTCTCAGTATAATGAATGCCCAAAAGCCGCTGAAAGTTGAGACTAATTACATGATCCCAGGAATGACGGGCCTGGGGTTGCCATGTGTCCTGAAATAATAGCGCCTGGGGAGTGGGAAGCCGACTTCACTCAATTCAGTGAGGTCAGCTAATATAGAAAGAAAAGAAAAAACTTGCATTTATACAATGCCGTTCAAGACTTCAGGCTGCCCCAAAGAGCTTCCCAGCCAATGAATATCAATAATAATAATGTGCTCCACATGCTATGGCTACAAGTGGACAGAGAATGAGGATAGCAACAGCTCTTAAAAAGCTGCCGCTCTTTGGAAGTATTGTTGTTTGCTGTGTCTGACTTTCACCATTGGGTAGAATTGCCCTTTTCAATGAGGAGATTTTCTGTTGGAGGAGGTGAAACAGAGGTAGGTAGCTATATTTGGGGCAGAGGGGAATAGCTTGAAAGCAGGGTCATATTAAGAGATCTTGAGACCCTGGACACCAAGTACTTTCCCCCCCTCGCACCCCGCACATCCCATATATCCATTAAAAATCACAAATGTGTAATAAAATGCATGAAGAATTAGGTCCATAGAATGTATATACACTACACTAATAAAGCAAATCATATCACAATTTATGACTCTTAAATGAAACTGCTTAATTTTGTCACAAACTAAAAAAATAAATAACAATATGATAAATGTCATAGAGTCATAGGGGGAAAAATTCAGTTGGTTGCGCCTCCCGTTAGCGCCTTAAGAGGGCGCTAATGGGGCGCAAAGCCGCTAGCGCCCGGGCGCAGCGATGTTTGCGCCGCTCGGGAACTTAACTAGACATTGTGCGGCGGCGCTAAACTTTACCGCTGCGACCACCTGCGCGCGCAGATTGTGATGTCATTCCATGGTGCAACGCCCTTGTGGCGCCCCGGAGTGGAAATTGAGTGGCGCCCCCTGCCTTACCGCCTGGCGCATCCAACAACCGGAAGACTGGAACGCTATCAATCGCTGTGGGGCTGGGGGGGGGGCGCTATTTAAAGGGGGCCTCTTCCTGTCTTTTTCTGTGGTTGACATTTTTGCACCACTCATTCTGAGAGAGAGAGAGAGATTCGGAGAGAGAGAAAGAGAGACTTCTGCATTGAGTCAACGCTTTGTGAGGTAGTTTTGCCTACTGATCCTAACTTTGCTGGTACTTTGGTTGCTGTCCTTCATAACTTTGCTTGCAAAGAGACTATGGGGGCTGCACTGAATGGGGGCGTTGTCCTGCTCCAGCTGAATCGGAGGACACAGAGACGCAGAGAGAGAGTGGCAATGATGGCCAGAAGGAGGAGGGCCAACAGGCGTCTGTACAGGAGAGCTTACCCTCCCAGGTTATATCGTGAACAGCTCTCCTACATTCATATGTCTGAGGAGCTGTGTTTGCGAAGGCTGCGATTCAGCAAGGAGGTGGTCACTGAGCTCTGCCACCTGCTGCAGCCAGATCTGCAGCCTCAACTGAGGTCCAGGACGTCTCTGTTGGTGGCAGTGAAGGTCACAGTGGCTCTCAACTTCTATGCTACTGGCTCATTTCAAGCTGCTGCTGGGGACCTCGCCAATATCTCCCAGTTCGCGGTGCATTGCTGCATCCGGCAGGTCACAAATGCCCTCTTTAAAAGGAGACGAGAGTTCATCTCTTTCCCCATGACCCTAGACAAGCAGCGTGACCGCGCTCTGGGCTTTGCGAGGATAGCGGGCTTCCCCATGGTGCAGGGCGCCATTGACTGCACGCATGTGGCTTTGCGTGCTCCACATGAGAATGCCGAGGAATTCCGGAACAGAAAGGGGTTCCATTCCTTGAATGTTCAGTTGGTCTGTGACCACAGACAGCTGATACTCGCTGTCAATACCCACTATCCTGGCAGCTGCCACAATGCTTTCATCCTGCGCCGGACTACTGTGGCAGAACTTTTCGAGGCACCGCATCAGCCAGTTGGTTGGCTTCTCGGGGACAAGGGGTATCCATTGAGCACCTGGCTGATGACACCGCTCCGTACGCCCAACACCCCTGCTGAGCTGCGGTACAACGAGAGCCATCAAGCTACCAGGAACATAATTGAGCGCACAATCGGCATGCTGAAGCAACGGTTCCGCTGTCTCGACCATTCTGGAGGAGCCCTGCAGTACTCGCCTGAGCGAGTATCCAACTTCGTAGTTGTGTTCTGCATGTTGCATAACATGGCAATCGTCAGGACCCAGCCAATGCCACCAGGCCTTGGAGCACCACCAGAGGAGGAGGAGGAAGAGGAGGAAGAGGACGAGGAGGATGATCATCAGCAGCACCAAGGCGGGAGGGCGGCCCACAATGGTGAAACTGCAAGGGCCGTCCGTCAACGGCTGATAGCAAGCCGCTTCTAGGGCCCCTGCTGTGGAAATGGCTTCTGCCATTGCTAACAACATCAATGAACCCAGCACGCAACCCCTAAGCCGGCCAAGGCACCAATGATTCCAAACACCAAACATGTATATTTTGAATACAAAAACTTATTTATTTTACAAACTCTGTGTGTGTCGTTTCCTCATGACAAACTCATAGAAATAAACACAAAAAAACAGTCATTAACATAACTGGTTCTCACAACCTGGAGATAATGTCCAAAACACTAGACAAAAGTTGGACCACGAACCTCGGCCTTTAATAAAAAAATGACCAGCATTTTGTCACACCTCCTACTTTTTGCCCTTCGAGGGTGATCTCCTTCCCTTGCGCACTTCCCCCCTTCTAACCCTACTGCTCCTCCGTAATGGGACCTCAGTGGCTGCAGCAAGGCTGGTGGAAGGCTGCTGATTGTCAGACCCTGACACTGCAGATGCCCCTGAAGGACGGCCTCGACCAGTTCTGGGCCTGGAGGGCCCGGCTGCAGACTGCACCAACTCTGCATGGGCGGCAGCAGTCTGTCCTACAGGCGGTGGCAAGTGCAGTGGAGAAGTGACAGTGTTGGCAGCAGGAATGCTGTCATCGTGAGAGAGGACAGCAACTCCCTGCTCGACCGACACACTGGCACTCCCACGGGGCAGCACTTCAGCATCCGGAGCAATCTGCTGGAGCACAGATTGCTGGCCTGCTGCGGCGCGGTGAGAGCCCCGGGGACATGTGAACGAACCATCGAGGTTGGCAGCAGTCAGTGCTCGCGTGGCCTCAATCTGAGTCTGCATGAGAGCAGTCAGAGATGGGATCACGGCAGTCAGTGACTGAATTGCAGCACTAAGCTTTAGTGTGGCATCCGCCTGTGCTACAGCGAAGTGCTCCACACTCCTTGCCAGTGACTCAATGCATTCGGGCACCCTTCCCACTGCACCCATGAGCTCAGTGTGCATGTCCACCGCCTGGGTGTTCATTTCTGCGATCAGCCGCTCCTCCTCTGTGTCCATTGCAGTAGGAGTCGCTGGCATACTCTCCCTCTGGGGAGAAGGCCCCCATTCTTCCCTACCCCCATGGCGTTGCTGCAGCCCGCTGGGTCCTGGAGCTTCACCCTCATCAGACCCTTCCCCCCTGCTCCCCTCCAGGGAAGGCGTGTTCCCAGTGTGGGCATGGGCTTCCTCGGGAGAGGGTGGCACTGATGCTCCGGCTTCCTCTTCCTCCTCGGCTGCAGCTTCACTCCCACTGGCAGCTTCAGGGCCCGTCTCCTCAGCTGGTGAATCACCATCTGAAAGCAGGGAGGTACAAGAGTGGCTTTAGCGTGAGGACAGGGTGGCAGTAAGGGAGGAATAAGTGCAGCGAGTTAGCAAGTTGGATTGAAAGTGTCAAAGGCTGGTGTTGTGAGGGACAAGTGGAAGGACAGAGGACAAAAAGGTGATGACCTTACCATTGCTGTCCAGAACGGGGTCGGCGTCTCCAGTGGCGACGGGACCGATCACCCGGCTTGCCACAATCCTGTGGACACGCTCCTCAAGATCGCTGAGGGGTTGCAGCTGAGGCCGCCCTCCACCTGTCCGTTGCTGCTGTCTCCTATTATGCGCCAGCTTGGCCTGCAAGAAAAAGGACAGCATCTGAGTAAATATACAGCCATGGTCTTGCCTGATGTGCCTCCCATAGGTGAATAGCCCTTACTGTATGCAGCCATGGTCTTGCCTGATGTGCCTCCCATAGGTGAATAGCCCTTACTGTATGCAAAGTGTGGAATGTGTGTGTGTGTTTCATGTAAGGGCCATAGGTGTTGGATGAGTGTTGTGCATTGGGGTTTTAAGACCCTCTGGTCATAGAGTGAGGTTGAGATGGAGGGATGGAGAGGTATTGAGAAAAAGCCACTCACCCTGACGACTCGAGTGAGGTCGTTGAACTTTTTGCGGCATTGAACATGGGTCCTGGGCACCATGCTCCTGGAGGAGACGCTCTGAGCCACCTCCCTCCACACTCTTCTGTACTCGCGTGGCAAAGGCCTCCTGCCACTCTCAGGGAAGAGTATAGATCTTCTGCGCTCCACCGCGCCAACCAGAGCATCCAAGGCCCGCTCGGTGAAGCGCTGAGCTCGTTCTCTCACCCTCTCCATCCTTGGCAGCAAAATGGATTCACAGGTCTCTCCAGGCCGAGATTCAAGGCTGCAATGAGCAGGGTGTGGCTGGGGAGCAAGTTGGCCCCCCCCCCTTTAATAACTGGCCGGCGCCAGTGTGTCTGTGTTCCCTCGCTAACTGGCAGCACCTGCGCTGCGCTCGCGCACTGAGTTAGCGCCTCACTGCTCGGCCTTTGCGCCTTAAGACCGGTGTGCAGCGCCTGATTTAGCACTCCACTCACCTCCCAGGGCGGTAAAAGTGAAGTTTCCAGTCAGTGGCGATAATTAGCGCCAGGCGCTAATTTTTGCGTCCAGACGATATTTGCGCCCCAAACGGGGCGCAACCTAATTTTCCCCCCCTAGAGTCATAATGGCACAGAAGGAGGCCATTTGGCCCATTGAGTCCGTGCTGGCTCTCTGTAGAGCAATCCAGTCAGTCCCATTTCCCTGCTCTATCCCCGTTTCCCCCACTCTATCCCCTTAGCCCTGCAAGTTTATTTCCCTCAAGTGCCTATCCAGTCTCCCCTTGAAAACATTGAGTGTCTCCGCTTCCACCACTTCCGTCAGCAGCAAATTCCAGGTCATCAGCATTCGCTGTGTAAAAAAGTTTTCCTCACATCCCCCCTGTATCTCTTGCCCAAAACCTTAAATCTGTGTCCCCTAGTCCTTGCACCATCAACTAGTGGGAACAGCCTTTCCCCGTCTAGCCTATCCAAACCCGTCATAATCTTGTACACCTCTATCAAATCACCCCTCAACCTCCTTTGCTCTAATGAAAACAAATGGTTATCAAATATGCCACAATCACAAACATACACAAATACAGGTTGCGTGTATATGTGTCTGATAGAAATTGCCTGCCTTTTTAATAAGAGTATGTTAAGTGTGTAACCAAATGTTGAAAAAGTACAAACGTACAAATTACACAAAAATGTATTTCTTACCTTTTTAAATAGTTGGTTTCTTCCGAGCTTTAAGGCAGGAAATCTCAGGGAAGAGGTAATTGAAGTTCATCAGAGTCTGTAGTATAACTGGCTCAAGGGATAAAATAAAGTAGATAATTCATGCCACTCAGAAGAACGAGAAAAAACAAATCTCATTGTGCTGTCAAGAATAATCGCATGAAAAGAATGAGCTGAAAATGATATTAAACTGCGAAGCAATTAACTTTCACAAAGGACTATTCTAATCCATGCGATAATCCCTGCTCTGCCACAGGTCATTTTGAAATTCTGATGTGTACAGTATTTAAAATAATTGGCATCTTACCTTTTCATGTTTTGTGGGATAATAGCACAACAGTACAAAATAGAACTGCAGGGAAAAAAATGAAAACCATAAGTGCAAGTGTTACAGTATCAGTAGAAAGAAGTGCTTTGAAAGTATGTATTTTGAATATTGATAACTAGCTGTAGTTTTGCGGCTATTATAGTGGGACTCTGCTGTGCTTTAACATGCTACATGTGTTAATTTTCTCACAGGCTGAACTGCCTTTCTATAACATGGAGGACTCTAACTTGTTAAGCTATAAGGCCCGTGTGTTGGGAAAGCAAGTGTACAAATAGCAGATAGGGAGTGCGAAATTGGGAGAGTAGGCGCTGCACCAATTTCTTTCTGGCCTGCAATTCTCCAGTCTTCTGTTATTAGTGGGCTGAACTGCTTGTGCCCATTTTCTGCATGAATCATATTAAGGCCCTGGATTTAATGCAAAAGTATTTAAATGAGGATCAAGCATAACTGTGTTGAATTTGTGTCAGCTTTGCTCTCTTTTTTTCTTTGTGCATTTGGAATGGGTGCAAGGGAACCTCCATGAGTGCAAGAACTATTCAATAGCATCTGGAAGTCTTTTTGCTAATGATTACAGTTAATTGAAATGCAGTGTTTTTTGTTCTACAATTTTCTATATTTCTGAAACCATTATTTAATTTTGGGAGAAAGATTGGCAACCATTTTTTCACTTCTTATGGTTAGTTTCCTTCTATAGCATCTTAAATACAAAGGCCCTGAATTTCCTTGGGCTTTCTGCTGCTGTAACTTGTGCATGGCAAGGGGTTTCTGCCGTACCTCCAGCGAAGTTACGGTGGCAGAAATTCTGCAGAAATTCGGTGCCAATAATATTTCATGACAGAGGTGGTACAGAATGACAGGAGGCATACAAGCGAGATTGATAGACTATTCTGCAGCCTTGGCATACTTAATGTGCCAAAGATCCATGACAACGGCCTCACGTTGCTGAACAGAGCTTTAGTATCGGGAGAGGACATCTGCAGCAAATTTGCAACATAGGAATGGCACTACCAGCGTTTGGCAAGATCATAAAAAACATAAGAAATAGGAGCAGAAGTAGGCCATTCGGCCCTTCGAGCCTGCTCCGCCATTCAATAAATCATGGCTGATCTTCTACATCAACTCCACCTTCCCTTGGTTCCCTTAGTATTCAAAAATCTATCGCTCTCTGTCTTGAATATAGTCAACGACTGAGCATCAACAGCCCTCTGTGGTAGATAATTCCAAAGATTCATAACCCTTTGAGTGAAGAAATTTCTCCTCATGTCAGTCCTAAATTGCCGACCCCTTATTCTGAGACTGTGACCCCTAGTTCTAGACACCGCAGCCAGGGGAAACATCCTCCCAGCATCTACCCTGTCAGGCCCCTGTAAGAATTTTATATGTTTCAATGAGCTCACCTCTCATTCTGCTAAACTCTATGGAATATAGGCCTAGGCTACTCAATCTCTCCTGATAGGACAATCACCCTATCCCAGAAATCAGTCTCGTGAACCTTCATTGCACTCCCTCTAAGGCAACTATATCCTTCCTTAGGTAAGGAGACCAAAACTTTATACAGTATTCCAGGTGTGGTCTCACCAAGGCCCTATATAATTGCAGTAAGACTTCTTTACTCTTATACTCCAATCCTTTTGTAATAAAGGCTAACATGCCATTTGCTTTCCTAATTGCTTACTCTACCTGCATGTTAATTTTCAGTGATTTGTGCACAAGGACACCCGGGTCCCTCTGTATACCAACATTTCTCAATCTCTCACTATTTAAAAAATATTCTGCTTTGCTATTTTTCATACCAGAGTGGATTTCTTCACATTTCTCCACATTATGGCCCAAAAATTAGTGCCGCTACGCGAGAGTACGCACTGCGTACTCTCGCGTATTCTGTTTCCAATTGCCGGTTTTCTGCATGCACTGCGCATGCGCTGAAAACCGGCACTTGGTGAATGGAAAAGGGGGCGGGTCCTAGGTGAACCGCGTGCGCGCTACAGGCTGCGCGCACGCAGTGCACTTAGTGGTTTCAACGCGCAGGTAAGTACGGAAGATTCTACACATAAAAAAGGAGGAGTAAGACCCACTTTTAACAAGGTAAGTAGTGAATTAAGTATTATTTTGAAAATTTTTTAACAGGTATATCTTTTTTAGAGACTTTAAAGACAGGTAAGTTTATTTTTATAACTTTTTAAAAGATTTTAAATTTTTTCAAAAATTTAATTTTTTATTTAAAATGGTTAATTTATTTAACTATACTTATTTTATTAATGTGATGTTTTTTTTAAAATTTAACTGAGGTTTAGCAGTTCTTTTGGGGGGCTATAGTATTCATAGCTTTCACAGCACTTATGTGAAAGTTATGAATGGAAGATGGTGTGCTGCCATTGGCTCTAACTGAGTCACGTGATCCCACAGCTCGCACGAATTAACTACGCCGGTGGGATACGCAAGCCCAGCACAGCAGCTGTCCAGAACATCAAGTTCGTGCGAGCTGGAACTGAAAAAGCCAACGCGCAGTGAGAGATCGCGGGGAGGCCTTACCCTCGCACGAAGGCTTCCTCACGAATTTTTGGGCCTATATTCCATCTGCCATGTGCTTAACCTGTCTATACCCCTTTGCAGCCTCTGCGTCCTCCTCACTACTTACTTTCCCACCTAGCTTTGTATCGTCAGTAAACTTGAATATGTTACACTTGGTCCCCTCATCTAAGTCATTGATATAGACTGTAAATAGCTGAGGCCCAAGCACTGATCCTTCCAGTATCCCACTAGTTACAGCCTGCCAACCTAAAAATGACCCGTTTATTCCTATTCTCTTTTCTGTCCATTAACCAATCTAATATATTATCCCCAATACCATGAGCCCTAATATTGTGCAATAACCTCTTGTGTGGCAACTTAACAAATGCTTTTTGAAAATCTAAATACATCACATCCACTGGTTCCACCTTATCTATTCTGCTAGTTACAACCTCAAAAAACTTTAATAGATTTGTCAAATACAATTTTCCTTAAGAGGGCGCTAATGGGGCGCAAAGCCGCTAACGCCCCAGCGCAGCGATGTTTGCGCCGCTCGGGAACTTAACTTGACATTGTGCGGCGGCGCTAAAACTTACCGCTGCGACCACCTGCGCGCGCAGATTGTGACATCATTCCATGGTGCAACGCCCTTGTGGCGCCCCGTAGCAGAAATTGAGTGGCGCCCCCTGCCTTACCGCCTGGCGCTTCCAACGACCAGAAGACTGGAACGCTATCAATCGCTGTGGGGCTGGGGGGGGCGCTATTTAAAGGGGGCCTCTTCGTGTCTTTTATTGTTGGTGGCATTTTTGAACTACGCATTCTGAGAGAGAGGGAGAGACTTCTGGAGAGATTCAACATTGTGTGAAGGAGTTTTGGGTACTGAGCAGCACTTTGCAGGTTCATTTTGATTTGCCATTCCTTGTATCGATTTAGCAGAGACTGTGGGAGCTGCACTCTGAGCTCTTTGCCTGGTACTCTCCATTGTTCTTTCCAGCACATTTGATGTGCAAGTCTCTCCAGGCCGAGATTCAAGGCTGCAATGAACAGGATGTGGATGGAAAGCAAGATTAACCATCCCCTTTAAGAACTGGCCCGTGCCATTGTGTGTGTGTTCCATTGCTGACTGACATTACATGAGCTTCGCCAGCGCTCTGAGTTAGCGCCTCACTGCTCGGCCTTTGTGCCTTAAGACAGGTGTGCAGCGCCTGCTTTAGCGCTCCACTCACCTCCCGGGGCGGTAAAAGTGAAGTTTCCAGTCAGTACCGATAATTAGCGCCAGGCGCTAATATTTGCGTCCAGACGATATTTGCGCCCCAAATGGGGCGCGACCTAATTTCTACCCCTAAGTGCCCTGTTACCACGTCCTTAATAATGGATTCTAGCATTTTCCCTACTACTGATTATTATCGCCCATAGTTGTTATGCCGATGGCTCATTCCTGCCTAGCACTGCAGCATCAGTTACTGAGCAGCTCCCATATGCATCATAAAGGTGACTGTTGCATTAGTCAGCATTATTAGTATTTTTATCTCCTTTGCCACTGAACACCATGACACATGCCCAATGTCACCACATTGGTGCACTTCCCAAAGTGCAGGAGTCACTGATTACTTCTATGGATTGGAGGGTAGCTAATGTTACCCCACTATTCAAAAAGGGTGGTAGAGAGAAAGCGGGGAATTACAGACATCTGAAGCCTGACATCGGTAGTGGGGAAAATGCTAGAGTCTATTATAAAGGATGTGATAGCTGAGCACTTGAAAAACAGTGACAGGATCGGACAAAGTCAACATGGATTTACAAAAGGTAAATTGTGCTTGACTAATCTGCTGGAATTTTTTGAGGATGTAACTGGGAAAATAGATAAGGGAGAACCAGTAGATGTGGTGTATTTGGACTTTCAAAAGGCTTTCGATAAGGTCCCGCATAAGAGATTAGCGTGTAAAGTTAAGGCACATGGGATTGGGGGCAAGGTATTGACTTGGATAGAGAACTGGTTGGCGGACAGAAAGCAGAGAGTAGGAATTAATGGGTCTTTTTCCGAGTGGCAAGCAGTGACTAGTGGGGTACCGCAGGGATCGGTCCTTGAACCCCAGCTATTCACAATATACATTAATGATCTAGATAAGGGAACTAAATGTAATATCTGCAAGCTTGCAGATGACACAAAGCTGGGTGGGAGTGTGTGCTGCGAGGAGGATACCGAGAAACTCCAGGATGATTTGGACAGGTTGGGTGAGTGGGCAGAAGCGTGGCAGATGCACTATAACATGGATAAATGCGAGGTTATCCACTTTGGTGTCAAAAACAGAAAGACAGACTATTATCTGAATGGCAATAGATTGGGAGAAGGGGAAGTGCAACGAGACCTAGGTGTCCTTGTGCATCAGTCACTGAAAGTAAGCATGCAGGTGCAGCAGGCGGTGAAGAAGGCAAATGGTATGTTGGCCTTCATAGCGAAAGTGTTTGAGTATAAGAACAGGGATGTCCTGCTGCAGTTGTACAGGGCCTTGGTGAGACCACACCTTGAGTGCTGTGTGCAGTTTTGGTTGCCTTATCTGAGGAAGGATGTTCTTGCCATGGAAGGAGTTCAGCGAAGATTCACAAGGCTGATACCTGGGATGGCAGGAATGACATATGAGGAGAGATTGGGTCGATTGGGCTTATACTCGCTGGAGTATAAAAGAATGAGAGGGGATCTCATCGAAACATATAAAATTCTGACAGGTCTGGACAAACTAGATGCAGGAAGAATGTTCCCGATGGTCGGAGAGTCCAGAACCAGGGGTCATAATCTAAGGATAAGGGGTAAGCCATTTAGGACAGAAATGAGGAAGAATTTCTTCACCCAGAGAGTGGTGAACCTGTGGAATTCTCTACCACAGAAGGTAGTTGAGGCCAAGTCATTAAATATATTCAAGAATGAGTTAGATATATTTCTTAAAGCTAAAGGTATCAAGGGATATGGGGAGAAGGCAGGTACAGGGTACTGAGTTTGGATGATCAGCCATGATCTCATCGAATGGCGGAGCAGGCTCGAGGGGCCGAATGGCCTACTCCTGCTCCTATCTTCTATGTTTCTATGTGTCCAACATGAAGCCCTTGGAAGATGGGAATGTGGCAAACCTTTTCATTTTATGTTGCATCTTGACTGTTTCCTGCTGAGATATGGGAATGCATGAGATGCAATGAAAGAGTTGTAAGGTTTTGTGAAGGCTTGGCATGTGCAAGCAGTAAATGAGGAATAGGTTGACAAGCTGCACATTGTGGCATGTGTAATCTACCGGGTACATGATTCTGTTGATTATTCATACCTTGCCAGATTCCTTAAAGTGTGCTGTCGCTTCCTGTATTTTTTTCCAGATACTGCAAGTACTGTAGATAGTGTTCAGCCTGGCCGCCACCTCCTGCTATAGATAGTGCACTGGATCGGTCCTCAGAGTGATAAGCAGGCTTCCACTTAATCATGCAGCAAAATGTCCTCCTTGCCATCTATCAAACAAGGATGGAGGCAGCACGCTCTGCTATTTGCACACACACTCCTTTTTGAGCCTCCATGTTATGTTGTTTGTCATTAAGATTTCAGTGACCAGTTTTTCTCCCCTCCCCGCCATCCAGTCTTCATTGTGCTCCCTTTGCAAGGATCATTTCAGTTACTTAAATCACTTGATTCTGCCATATCTGGCAAAGTCCACTCCTCACTTCACCAGTGTGAGTGCGGCCGTAATTACAGACATATTTCCCTGTGATCAGGAAACTATTCCTATAGATTTTTTCCTCCAGAAGTGAGTGGACTCTCCTCTTCATTCCTGCAATGCCTGTTGACTCATATTGTTTAGGTTTCCATTTTCAAAAGTGGATCCAGATAGAATGTATCATCCTATTGGTTGAAAGTGCTAACCATGTTAACAAATAATAGAATTGTGCTTTGTAATGAATTTTACTGAGTAATTTTCCTTATGGGATGTATTTCACAAGGAAACCCGGCTGTAATTTCACACTTCTTTGCAAGGCATTGCAGGAATATAAAGCATTGCTACCATTTGCTGGCGAAGTATGGATTTCTCAACAGTCTGGGAGCATATATTTCTTTTATATGACATCCAAGCTTGTTTGTTTATTTTATACATGTGTACACAGGGAGATCATCACCATGGCTGTTCTCCCCAGGACCATGTATACCAAATCTGTTAATGAAAGGCAGGCTGTGTCAAACACATATAATAATAAAATCACAATTTATGGTTAACGATTTGAATCCATTGCACCAGACAAAGCAGGACGTGCAGCTAAAATAGATGGAAGTGAGCTTACAATGATTGAAAGTAAAGGTCTCTGCCAGTTCCCATGGTGAACAAAGCTACATTGGAAAGATTCTTTCATTTCATAAGATGTATATCTATTTGGTGAGGGAAATTTGGAGGATTGTCAAGACGCTGGCTTTGTCCGACTACCAGCACTACCACAATCATATGGAATGGATCGGGAGGCATGCTCCCTTTTCAATCTTCCCTCCCCATTCGCACTTTACATGATTGCTGGGTGTGTAGGATGCTGCTGGTAGGAGGGGGATGTGTGGCTACATCAAATTAATACCAGATAAATTTCCTAGGTTTTCAGATCAGTCTGTGTGAGCCTTTCGCAACCATCAGGGCTAGAAATGAAACTTTCAAATATACATGAGGAAATTATTGATCTGTTGCCACCAGCACCGCGGAATTCATCCCACAAAGTGGGAGAAATGGCTCTGCAAGATACATAAAAGTAATGATTGTGAATTGTGAAAATCAAGGGGAGAACGTTAAACATCGAACCAAAGCAATTAACCCTTACACAGGTAGGACAAGTCTAAAAGCTTCCTGCATAGCATGAAAAGAGTTAAAATATTAGCACAAAATATACCATACATTCTTTCATATGGCGAGCGAAAGAAAACCGAATCACTTTTGCGGGGAGGACGGGGAGTTTTACTTGACTAATCTTCTCTTCCCTTTTTGAAGCGTTCCCATGTTATGTACTGTTTCCTGGCTGAAAGAGTCTGCAGGTGTCTTGCCAGTCTGCTTGCGCCAATGCTGCTGTATAACTGGTGGCAAGTAATGTGCAAAAGAAGCCTGAGATGACTTGCCCGCTCTTTCTCTGTGTGGAAATAAATACCTGATCCCTGCTCTGCACCTCTCCCCTGGCGACGCTGCAGCAATGGTGGAAACATGTACCACTGGGACATTTGTTTGAATCAGACTGAAATACTGACATTAACTGCTGCCATGTAGTAAATCATGGGCACAGACTAGCAGCCGACCATTCCACAGTGTATTGTGTTGGGGCACCAATGCCTTGCAGTGCTGCGTGAAGGTTAGCATTCATTTATAGGCGCCTGCTTTTATTTCAGGAATAATTTACCATGAAATTAACTTGTAAGTGTTTAAAAAGAATGTGATTCTACTTCTGCTTTACATAGCCACTTGCATAAGAGAGAGAAAAACAGCAGAATTTCACTTTCTGGTTGACTTACTTGCGAGGTGACAGAAAGTAGCTGCAAGCTCCGATTGCCATTAAGTAACCCTGAATTCACATCAGACAGCAGGAGCTGTTGAGTTCTATAGTAATGTCTGTGGAACACAATGCAAAGTACTGGCTGACCAGGCTGTCAATAAATAGTAAGTTGCCTGGAGATGAGCTGTTTCACCTTTCCACTTGAACTTTTATGTAAAACGGGCAGATGGACCGGCTTGTGATTTTTCAGCTTCATTTAATTCAAGGGCGAGGATTTAGTGTTCTGCCATGTCTGAGGTGTATTATTTTACTAATAGAGGTTCAATGAAGGGCATCCATTTGTAACAGCAAAATTATGAAAATAATCACCTTTTACAGATGTGTCTCCCTATTCAGTTGCTTATTAAATGCTCATGTGGCAACATTTCTGAGGCAGAATACAAAGGGCACAGCTGCTGTTTCAAACCAACAAGGCTGCTCGAACATGAATCCCGTGAAACTGGAGAACTGCAATGTTGAGTAAGGCTTTGCAAATCCATAAAACAGTGGTGCTCAGCACTTTGTTTTGCAGAATTATTTTTCATAGATTTTGCGGGGTGTTATAAAAATTCACCGGGGAAGATAGTTAAAGAGTAGGATGTTTTATAATGAGTCTTGATTTCATCACAGTTAAGGTGCAAGGAGGAGGGAGACTATTAATGCAATATAGTTGGAACTCATATGAGGAATGCTATATAAATGCAAGCTTTTATAAAATGGAAAGGATCACAGTAGACTGTAAATGTGAGAAACTTGCCAGAAAATGGGAGTGATGGCAGCTGTGGTAACTGTTCAGAATAGAGGGGCCACATCATGCCAAGGAGCAAGATGAAATATTAGAGGAATTATGCGATAGTGGGAAATGGGAGGGAAGCAGATAATCTCAGGGGTAGAACTTGCCTGGATTGTGCAGGCTGAAGTTTTACAATGGAGTATACTGCTGTCACTTGAGGCTCTTAATAGTGGCACAGTATGCGCTCATTGCAGGCTTGAAAATTCGGTAGCTGAGCTCTGGGCTTTCCTGCCCCTCATTTTGTGTGCTTGTGTACAGAAATATAATCGCTCTGGGCAAATTAAAAGCAGGTGCCTCACTTACTGGATTTTCTGAAAGGTGTCTTGACTTGTTTTAGGAGGGACAGATTTTCTTTCATCTTTTGGTTTTTGGGTTGCTTCTATTACACTTAGAAGAAAGAACAAACTTACATTTATATAGTGACTGCCACATTCTAGGACAACCTAAGTGCTTCACAGCCAATGAAGTACTTTTGAATTTTGGTCACTGTTATGTAGGCAAACACAGCAGCTAATTTGTGCACAGCAAGTTTCCACAAAGAGCAAATGTGACAAACGACCAATCGTTTCTCATTGCACATGTTCACCTTCAATTTCCAATATCTCGAAACTGTTTGGTGGTGTTGGTTGAGTGATGAAAATTGGCCTGGGCACTGACAAAACTCCCGACTCTTTTTGAATAGTGGCATGAGATCTTTTACATTCACCGAAATAAGTAGACGGGGCCTCGGTTTAATGTCTCCTCCAAAAAATGGCACCTCTGAAAATGCAGCATTTATTTAACTGCATCATTTATCTTGTCAGTCTTGCCTTATTATTTTGTATTTTTTGATCGTTTAATTTCTTCCTTTTTTTCACTTCCTACCATTCAGGAGTTTTAGCACACTGAACTTGAAAGGTGGGCATTCCCATAGGAATTTTTCTTGCCCAGGGCGAAATAGAGGATGAGTAAATGTTAAGAATCTGCAGATCAGATGTACCTGCATCTGAGGCAGTCTGCACTGAGGCACCATTATCCAAGTATGCCATCCACAAATCCCACCAGTACTTATTGGACATATCAGAGGACATGTGCCTTCACCACCTATGCTTCACCAGAGAAGGATTTCTGCAGGACTGGATTATGCCAGTGATATTTCATTTTGTTTTACAAGCAGGGAAACAGTTTCGAGATGTTGGAAATTGAAGGAGAACATGTGCAATGAGAAACATGTGCCCAAATTAAAAGGCCAGTCTGAGTAGCATTAATGCGTCATATAGCTAGAGTGTGTTACAATGTCTTGAGATATAATGCCCTTGGAAAATGTGAGTAGGGCAAGACTTTCAATTGTACATTGCATCTTGAATTTGTGCCCTATTGAGATATGAGTATACATGAGTTCTGGATGAGCAGAAATTTTCTCCAATTAAATATTGGGAAGACCGAAGCCATTGTTTTCGGTCCCCGCCACAAACTCCGTTCCCTAGCCACTGACTCCATCCATCTCCCGAACATCTGTCTGATGCTGAACCACACTGTTCGCAACACAGGTGTCATATTTGACCCTGAAATGAGCTTCCGACCACATATCCACAGCATAACAAAGACCGCCTATTTCGACCTCCGTAACATTGCCCGTCTCCGCCCTTGTCTCAGGTTCTCCGCTGCTGAAACCCTCATCCATGCCTTTGTTACCTCTAGAATTGACTATTCCAACGCACTTCTAGCTGGCCTCCTACATTCTACCCTACGTAAATTTGAGGTGATCCAAAGCTCAGCTGCCCGTGTCCTAACTTGCACCAAGTCCCGTTCACCCATCACCCCTGTGCTCGCTGACCGACATTGGCTCCCGGTTAAGCAGCGCCTCAATTCAAAATTCTCATCCTTGTTTTCAAATCCCTCCATGGCCTCGCCCCTCCCTATCTCTGTAATCTCCTTCAGCCCCACAACCCCTCCGAAATATCTGCGCTCCTCTAATTCTGGCCTCTTGAGCATCCCTGATTATAATCGCTCAACCATTGGTGGCCGTGCCTTCTGTTGCCTAGGCCCTAAGCTCTGGAATTTCCTGCCTAAACCTCTCCGTCTCGCTACCTCTCTTTCCTCCTTTAAGATGCTCCTTATAACCTACCTCTTTGATCAAGCTTTTGGTCACCTGCCCTAATTTCTCCTTATGTGGCTCGGTGTCAAAATGTTTGTCTCATTATACTCCTGTGCAACGCCTTGGGACGTTTTACTACGTTAAAGGCGCTATATAAATACAAGTTGTTGTTGTGGAGATGCGATGAAAGGATAGTAAGTTTGTGTGGGGGTGTGGCACAGGCGAGCAGAAAATGCAGAACAGATTGACAGGCAACACGTGGCATAGAATCTCGGGCCTTCCACTTGATAAATGTTGGGTCGTCTTATCTTGGCAGATTCCTTAAAGTGCCCTGTCTTCTTCTGCTTGTATCCCAAGTCCTGCAACTGATGCACACACTGAGCCTGATCATCACCTGCTACCAGGGATGGTGCACTGCTATCCTCTGGGGAAGCCTGTCTGAAATGACAATGGGGCAACACCCCCTCCCTTCCCCCTTGCACTCACCTTCTGCAACAACTCATCTACTTTGCCAGCATTTAATCAAATCAAAACAATTCTTCAAATAAGCTCAACCTGCCAAACTAGCAGAAAAGCCTAAACTTAGCATTGACCATACTCCAAGCACTGTGGGTGACCACCCTCTGGAAAGTCTGCACCAGAAAACTTTCTCCCTCCGAATGTTGCAGAGTCTGTCCAGTTGACTCTCAGGCTGTGCAAATTTCTGCTTGAGGAGTGCAACCTTTGCACACTTCATACACACGTATTCACCCTGCGTGGTACGCGAGTCTAGGCCGGTCCACATCATTAATACTGCACGCATCACTGCGGCCATTCCTAATTATATGTTTAACCCAACAGGGGGTAGAGATTGCACTAGGTTGAGCTGGTTATTCCAGCGCAATTTGCCCCAAATCGGCCAAACCAGCGCAAAAGATCGAGGAATTTCAAGCGCCGGTTATGTCCAGTGCAGATCTTTTGCACTGGTTGAAAAAGCATTGCATTGGGAACCGGCCCCGCCCACAAAACTGGCCACACCCTCAGATCGAATTAATCACTGTGGCGAGTTTCCGCTAATTGCACCCGTTTGCGGCCATTAGAGGAGGCTCTTAAAATTAAGCTTTTTTTTAGGTGCAAGGGCAATAATAGGCACCTTTTAAATGCTTTTAAATATTAAAAAATATTAACTTAGCAAGAAACTGACTACTGTACACCAATTAAACGGTTCTGTAATGGTCAAATAAATGGTTCTGTATAGTTTTGTTTTAAGTCATTTTCAGTTTTTTAAAAACCAGGTTACTCACAGGTGGGGGGACTAGAGACTCTTACTAAAAATGCTCATTTTTTGTGATGCTCCCATTTTCAGCTGCAATAATAAAATCGCATCAGGTTACCACGCTTAAATATATCAAGGAATATTTTTTAATACAACGGGGAAAAAATAAACAATGATGTTCTATTATGCTGCCTGATTGCGCTGGTTCATGGACGATTTTACGTTTGTGATTATACAAATGAGTTTGAGCTTGAAACTTGAACCATAACTTCACTTCTGAAAACAGGCGCAATTTTGAGCGCAGTTTGCGCCCGGATTGCCGATTGCGCCCAAAGCGGAAACTCTACCCCCAGATATTTAATCTAGATTTTTTTTTACTTTATTGTTTATTGAATTATTTCTGTTTACTCACTCCAATTTCGTATTTTTTCTTTATGTTTTGAAAATCTTTGTCCTACAGATGAATAATTAAAAAAAATGACTTGGCTCTTTCTGACCACTACTCAGTTGTAGATTTTTTGTTTAGTGGGTAGAAGGCAGGTGGGTGGGAAAACAATCCAGGAATGGATTGCTGGGGCTTGTACTATGAAAAAGGAGGTGGCTGACTCATCTGCTAACATTCCTAAGTGGTAGTGACACCATGTGTAAATACACGTTCCACTATTAACTGCATCCGAACCAGCAAATGCTTGTGTTGGGGAAAACTCCCAGCATGTATCCACTCTAATTTCCTTCTCCCCTAAAGCTCTACTGCTGGCCCCTCCCCAAAGAACTGCTCCCAGATTCTGCTTCTCCCACTCCTGCAAAGCCCCCTTTCCCTCATTTGGCTACCCGTTCTCTCCTCTTTCAAAGCACTGTCTTGGCTTCTTCCCTCTCTTTCCCTATCCAAAGCACGA
Source organism: Squalus acanthias (assembly GCA_030390025.1). Classification (NCBI taxonomy): domain Eukaryota; kingdom Metazoa; phylum Chordata; class Chondrichthyes; order Squaliformes; family Squalidae; genus Squalus; species Squalus acanthias. Next base: position 38,101,750 of record CM059426.1, on the reverse strand, counting down.
CTCTTGGTTTATCTTATTTCTTCGCCCTCTGCAAGTGTTGCTTATGGCAACTCCCCTCTCTTACCTCCCCCCCCGCACCTCCATAAAACACTGCTGCTGCCTTGTCCCCTTTTTCTTTGTCCCAGAGGGGTGCTCCCTGATTCTCTCCACTCTTCCCCCAGCCCTCAAAGTTGTGATCCTAGCTTTTCCCAGCTTGCTGCATATGAGAATGATCATATAATCAGTGAGAATGGTTTGAATTCCCTACTTGCTTTTGGGTATTTTTGTTTAATTAATTAACACTTTCTTCTCCCAGTAACAGATTATCTGCTGCTGTGGAATTTTATTGGATTTCATTAAGGGGACCAGGAGAAATATCAATGTTTTTTTGGAAGTTTGACCTGTGATTATTCCCCAAGATATTAAAATAGAGAGAGAAAGACTTGCATTTATACAGCGCCTTTCACAACCTCAGGATGTCCCAAAGCGCTTTACAGCCACTGAGCACCTCACCTGTTCCACCCCCTCGCCTTTCTTTAAAATCCACGTTCTATATCCCCCTACCCACCCCCGCCCCCCTCCCCCGAGTTTCTCCTTGAGCGACTCCTCATTTTCGGTGATTTCAATCTCCATCTCAACTCACCTTGCCCTCTCTCCTCTAATATCACTGCCCTCCTGTCTTCCCTTAATCTCTCCCTCCATATAAACTCTCCTAATCATATTCACAGCCGGCCGCTCGACCTTGTCAACTCACGTGGCCGCTCTTCTCATCGTCTCGATCACAACAAAACCTAATTCTGATCATTACCTCGTATCTCTCATGACCTTCTATGTCCGCCCCTGGAGAAAACTCTTCCCCCAAGTCACTTTCAAATTCCCAACTGTCTAGCCTTTGACCCTTCATTCACCCTAATACTTCTGAAGCTGGTCTGCTCAATCGGTCCCTCACCTTCACCGCTTTGAAGCGTCTTGCGACATATTCCTATGTTAAAGGTGCAATATAAATGCAAGTTGTCATTGCTATTATGGGATGTTTTCAGGTCCCTGTGGGCTTTCTCAAGGGTCTACTAAGGTCAGGCTCTATATGGGGGTTGCTTGAAGGCTGTGGTTCTTTGCCCAGCCCTGGATTGTGTAGGGTTATCCATTTACACTCTATTCAAAAAGGGGAGAGGGATAAACCCAGCAATTACAGGCCAGTCAGCCTAACATCAGAGGTGGGGAAACTTTTAGAGACAATAATCTGGGCCAAATTTAACTGCCACTTCGAATAGTATAGGCTAATAAATAAAAGTCAGCATGGATTTGTTAAAGACAAATCGTGTTTGGCTAACTTTATCGACTTCTTTGATGAAGTAACGGAAAGGGTTGATGTAGGTTGTGTACATGGACTTTCAACAGGTATTTGATAAATTACTACATAATAGACTTGTTCGCAAAATTATAGCCCATGGGATTAAAGGGTCTGTGGCAGCGTGGATACAAAATTGGCTAAGGGACAGAAAGCAGAGAGTAGTGGTGAATGGTTGTTTTTCAGACTGGAGGGAAGTATACATTGGTGTTCCCCAGGGGTCAGTATTAGGACCACTGCTCTTTTTGATACATATTAATGATCTGGACTTTGGTAAACATGACATATCTTCAAAGTTTGCAGATGACACAAAACTCAGATATGTAGTAAACAATGAGGAGGATAGTAGCAGACTTCAGGAGGAAATACAGACTGATGAAATGGGAAGACACATGACAGATGAAATTTAACGCAGAGAAGTGTGAAGTGATACATTTTGGTAGGAAGAATGAGGAGAGGCAATATAAATGAAATGATACAATTTTAAACAGGGTGCAGGAACAGAGAAACCTGGCGTTGTATGTACACAAATCTTTGAAGGTGGCAGGACAATTTGAGAAGGCCGTTAAAAAGCATATGGGAACTTTATTACATAAGAACATAAGAACATAAGAAATAGGAGCTGGAGTAGACCATTTGGCCCTTTGAGCTTGCTCCGCCATTCATCAAGATCATGGCTGATCTTCTACCTCAATTCCACCTTCCCGCACTATCCCCAGATCCCTTAATTCCCTTCGTTCCCAAAAATTTATCGACCCCTGTCTTGAATATACTCAACGACTGAGCATCCACAGCTCTCTGGGGTAGAGAATTCCAAAGATTCACAATCCTTTGAGTGAAGACATTTCTCCTCATCTCAGTCCTAAATGGCCTACCCCTTATTCTGTGACTGTGACCTTGTGTTCTAGAATCCCCAGCCATGGGGAAACATTTTCCCAGCATTAACCCTGTCAAGCCAAAGTGGCCAAGGTTGGGAACTAACTATTCCAGGATACTTAACTTTTAGAAGAGATAGGCAAAATGGAAAAGAAGGAGGGATAGCCCTGGTAATAAAGGATGAGATAAAGACAGTAGAGAGAAAGGATCTTAGCTCCGAAAATCAAGAAGTAGAATCAGTTTGGGTGGAGCTAAGAAACAGCAAGGGGCAGACAACATTGGTGGGAGTTATTTATAGGCCCCCAAACAGTAGTTGTAATATAGGGCAGAGTATAAATCAGAAAATTAGAGGCGCACGTAACAAGGGTAATACAGTAATCATGGGGGGCTTTAATCTACATATAGACTGGGCAAACCAAATTTGCAGTAATAGTGTGGAGGATGAATTCATGGAATGTATGCAAGATAGATTTCTAGATCAGAATGTTGAGGAACCAACTCGGGAACAGGCTATTTTAAATCTAGTATTGTACAATGAGAAAGTTGTCTTAATAATGTTGTAGTAAAGGGGCCTTTAGGGAAGAGTGACCATAATATGATAGAATTTTATATTGGGCCAGAAATTCGGCTCTCCGGCTTCCCGCAGGTGCAAGGATCGCGCGCGTACTTACCTAGCGCGCCTGCCGTTGTGCTTCGGCCCGCGTGAAATTCGGCTCCTGGGCCTCCTGCAGCTGCCGGCGCGCAGTGCTTGCGTATCCCAGGGGCACAGTTAGTTCAAAGCGTCCCCTGGGATCACGTGGGCCATGGAGAACCAATCGGAGCAGGAATCTCCATTCATAGATTTTGACAGCAAGACCTGTCAAATCTATGAATAGAGATCGGCCCCAAAACCTCACTAAAACTTCAAATAAATTAAAAAAAACATCACATTTTTAAAATAACTATAAATTACATAAATTAACTACTTTAAACAAAAATTTTAATTTTTGAAAAAATTAATTACACTTTTTAACGGTGCTAAAAATAAACTTACCTTTCTTTAAAGTATGTAAAAAAGATAAACCTGTTGAAAAAATGTTTAAATAGTACTTAATTCACTACTTACCTTGTTAAAAGCAGGCCCTGCTGCTCCTTTTTTCCTGCGCAGCTTCTCCGTACTTACCCTCACGGAGAAACCTGAAAAAAAACCGAAGTTCGCTGCGTGCGCGCTGCCTCTCCGGCGCACGCGTTCGACCTCTGAACCCCTTCCTTCAGGGGAACAGAAGTTCCGGTTTCCAGCGCATGTGCAGTGCATGCGCGAAACCGGCACTTTCGTTGGATCTACGGGTGAGTACACAGCGCGTACTCACCCGTGGAGACCCGAATTTCTGGCCCATAATTGAGTTTGAAAGTGATTTAGTTAAATCCGAAACGAAGGTCTTAAATCTAAACAAAGAAAACTACGTAGGTATGAGGGGCTAAGGTAGATTTCGAAACTACATTAAAAGCTATGACGGTAGAGAAGCAATGGCAAGCATTTAAAGAATTAATACATAATTTACAACAAATATACATTTCTTTAAGGCACAAAAAACCCACAGAAAAAGTGGTTCAACTGTGGCTAACAAGAGAAGTTAAAGATAGTATTGGATCAAAGGAAGAGACTTATAATGTTGACAAAAGGAGTAGTAAGCCTGAGGATTGGGAGGATTTTAGAATTCAGCAAAGGAGGACCAAGAAATTGATAAAGTAAGGGAAAATAGAATGACAGTAAACTAGTGAGAGACATAAAAACAGACTGTAAAAGCTTCTATAGGTATGTAAAAAGGCAAAGATTAGCGAAAGTAAATGTGGGTCCCTTACAGGCTGAGACAGGAGAAATTATAATGGGGAATAAGGAAATGGCAGAGAAATTAAACATATACATAGGGCTGGATTTTCAATGCCCCGTGGAGTCGGGATTGGAGGCGGGGGGGGGGGGGGGGTGGTTAAAGTTGCAGATTCGGGGGTCCCGACCCCATCCCGACTCCAACCCGCCTCCATGCCAGTTTCTCTGGCGGCGGGTACCCGACCTGTTCTGAGACCCGACTCCCCGAGGCGGGAAGGGATTAGTGACAATTAACTGCTTGTTAACAGGTAGTTAACAGGCAGTTTTTTGCATAATCCCTATTTTAAAAAGAAAAGTGAGGGCTTCCCGACAGGTGGCAACCACTCCAAGTTATCGGGGCGGGCCGTGGGTCTGCAGGGGTTGGAGGGGTCGATATGTCCGGTGGGCAGGTGAGTGATGGGTGCATGTGTGCAGAGGTAAGTGTGTAAGGTAAGTGCTAAGTGTTGGAAAACGTTTTACTTACCTTAACTTCCTCCTGCAGGTGTCAGCCTTCAGTTCTCGGAGTTAGAAATCTCACCGGCACAGAAAGCAGGAAAGCCGTAGTTCTGTCAAAACCTGCAGCCTTCTGTTTTCTGTGCTGGAATGATTTCTAACTCAGCCTGAAAGGAAGGACTAAAGTTAGAAATCATATTGTGAGTGTTTGACAGCTTCACAGAGCTGTCAAACGCTGATATTTCATCTGTCAAAAGCTCTTGACAGATGAAATGTCAATCTGTGATGTCACCTGTTGCCGGGTGGCCCTTAATTGGCCTGCTGAGCCCACTGGGCGGGCTCAACAAGGTCAATCAAGGGAAAATACAGTGGGTTGGCCACATCTCGATGGAGGCGGGTTCACAAGCCAGAATGTGTGATTCCCGACCCCAACCTGACTCCAACTTCAAAATCCAGCCCTTTGTGTCTGTCTTCACGGAAGAAGAAACAAAAAACCTCCCGGAAATAGTGGAGAACCAAGGGTCTAACGAGAATGAGGAACTGAAAGAAATTAGTATTAGTGAAAAAATAGTACTGGAGAAATTAATGGGACTGAAAGCCGATAAATCCCCTGGACCTGATGGCCTACTTCCTAGAGTTTTGAAAGAGGTGGCTATAGAGATAATGGATGCATTGGTTGTCATTTTCCAAAATTCCATAGATTCTAGAACGGTTCCCGCAGATTGGAAGGTAGCAAATGTAACTCCACTATTTAAGAAAGGAGGGAGAGAGAAAATGGGGAACTACAGATCAGTTAGCCTGACATCAATGGTAGGGAAAATGCTAGAATCTATTATTAAGGATGTGGTAACAGGGCACTTAAAAAATAATAATAGGATTGGACAGAGTCAACACGGATTTATGAAAGGAAAATCATGTTTGACGAATCTGTTGAGGTTGAAACTAGCAAAATAGATAAGGGGGAACCAGTGGATGTGGTGTATTTGGATTTTCAGAAGGCATTCGATAAGGTGCCACACAAGAGGTTATTAAACAAAATTATGGCTCATGGGATTGGGGGTAATATACTTTTGAGGATTGGTTAAAAGACAGAAAACAGAGAGCAGGAATAAACAGGTAATTTTTGGGTTGGCAGGCTGTAACTAGTGGGGTACCGCAAGGATCAGTGCTTGGGCCTCAGCTATTCACAATCTGCATCAATTATTTGGATGAGGGGACCAAATGTAATATATCCAAGTTTGCTGATGAGACAAAGCTAGGTGGGAATGTAAGTTGTGAGGAGGATGCAAAGAGGCTTCAAGGGGATATGGACAGGCTAAGTGAGTGGGCAAGAACGTGGCAAATGGAATATAATGTGGAGAAATGTGAAGTTATCCACTTTGGTAGGAAAAATAGAAAAGCAGAGTATTTTTTAAATGGTGAGAGATTGGGAAATGTTGGTGTTCAGAGGGACCTGGGTGTCCTTGTACATGAAACACTGAAAGTTAACATGCAGATACAGCAAACAATTAGGAAAGCAAATGGCATGTTGGTCTTTATAAACAAGAGGATTTGAGTATAAGAGTAAAGACGTCTTACTGCAATTATATAGGGCCCTGGTGAGATCACACCTGGAGTACTGTGTACAGTTCTGGTGTCCTTACCTAAGGAAGGATATACTTGCCATAGAGGGAGTGTAACGAAGGTTCACCAGACTGGTTCCTGGGATGGGGGGATTGTCTTATTAGAAGAGATTGAGTAGACCAGGCCTATATTCTCCAGAGTTTAGAAGAATGAGAGGTGATCTCATTGAAACATGCAAAATTCTTACAGGGCTTGACAGGGTAGATGCAGGGAGGATGTTTCCCCTGGCTGGGGAATCTAGAACCAGGGGTCACAGTCTCAGAATAAGGGGTCAGCCATTTAGGATTGAGATGAGGAAAAATTTCTTCACTCAGAGGGTGGTGAATCTTTAGAATTCTGTACCCCAGAGGGCTGTGGTGGCTCAGTCTTTGAGTATATTCAAGCCAGAGATCAATAGATATTTGGATATTAAGGGAATCAAGGGATATGGGGATGGTGCAGGAAAGTGTAGTTGAGGTCGATGATCAGCCATGATCTTATTGAATAGGCTTGATGGGCTGACTGGCCTACTCCTGCTGCTATTTCTTATGTTGGCCCTTGCCATCCATGAGCTTATCGTGGATGACTGCATCGATATCGTGGCCCTGACGGAAACTTGGTTGAGGGGTGATGACACCTTACCCTTAAATGAAGCCTCCCCGCCTGGCTATACCTTCCACCACGTGTCCCGCTCAGACCGCCGTGGTGGTAGTGTGGCTCTCATTAACAAAACACACCCTGGTCTGTCCCCCTATTCCTCCGGCAGTTTCTCCTCCTTTGAGCATCTCACCTCATTCCACCCCTCTCACCTCTCATTTAAAATTCTTGTTCTCTACCGCCCAATCTAGTACCATAAAAATGTTATTAGTGAGATATTTTTACTGTTCTCCTCCCTCAGCCTCTACACCGAACGACTTGTCCTCCTCGGTGATTTCAATCTCCATCTCAATTCATCATGCTCTCTCTCCTCGGAGTTCACTAGCCTTCTATCCTCCCTTAATCTTTCCCTCCATGTAAACTCCGCAACCCATATTCATGGCCACCCCCTCGACCTTGTCCTCTCTCGTGGCCTCGCTACTCCCATCGTGCCAATTTCAGATAAGGCCATCTCTGACCATTTCCTCTTATTGCTTTCCACCCACATCCCCCTTCCAACCATCCCCCCAACCCTACTTCCTTCTGTGTCCGCCCCTGGAAAAAACTCTCTCCCAACTCTCTTACAACTGCACTTATGAAATCCCAACTGTCCAATCTCTGGCCCTCCATTCACCATGACATTTCTGCAGCTACTGATCTGCTCAACTACACCCTCACCACTATCTTTGATGCCCTAGTCCCTACTAAAACAATTACCCTCTCTCACCTTGGCCGTTCCCCCTGGTACGGCTCTCATCTTCGCTCCCTTAAGTCCAAGGGACGCAGACTCGAACGGATATGGCTAGACCACATAAAGCACTATCGGGCCCTGCTCTCGTCTGCCAAAATTGCTCACTATTCCAGAATCATTTTGGAATGCAAAGATAAACCCCGGCTCCTATTCTCGAGTGCTAACCGTCTTCTTAAACCCCTCTCCCCTGTCTCCTCCACCCTCACCTCCAATAACAAATGTGAGGAGCTCATTGACTTCTTTGTCTCTAAGATTGAGACCATCTGTTCAGCTGCCTCTGCCACTTCCCTTCCTTCCCCTAGCCCACTGGGCCAAACTTCTTCTAAGGTTCCCCCTTGCCCTAGCCCTGAACTCACATCTTTCTACAGTTTCTTTTCGATCTTCCCTCATGACCTCTCTGCGCTCATCTTGTCTGAGACCACCAAATTGCTGACCACCCAACTTCCTTTTCTGGCTCCCACTTTAGCTGATATTGTTAACGGTTCTCTCCTCAGGTACTGTCCCCCTCTCCCTCAAATCTGCCGTCATCACCCCTCTCAAAAAACCAAACCTTGATCCCTCCGTCCTTGCAAACTACCGCCCCATCTCCAACCTCCCTTTCCTCTCCAAAGTCCTTTAACATGTTGTTGCCTCCCAAATCTGTGCCCATCTTTCCCGCAATTCCATGTTTGAATCCCTCCAATCAGGTTTCTGCCCTTGCCACAGTACCGAAACGGCTCTCATCAAAGTCACACTTGACATCCTTTGTGACTGTGACAAAGGTAAACTATCCCTCCTCGTCCTTCTTGACTTGTCTGCAGCCTTTGACACGGTTGACCACTCCATTCTACTCCAACGCCTCTCCACCGTCGTCCAGCTGGGTGGGACTGCACTCGTCTGATTCCATTCTTATCTATCTAATCGGAACCAGAGAATCACCTGCAACAGCTTCTCTTCCCGCTTCCGCATCGTTACCTCTGGTGTCCCCCAAGGATCTATCCTTAGCCCCCTCCTATTTCTCATCTACATGCTGCCCATTGGCGACATCATCCGAAAACACAGTGTCAGTTTCCACATGTACACTGTTGACACCCAGCTCTACCTCGCTACCACTTCTCTCGACCCCTCCATTGTCTCTAAATTGTCAGACTGCTTGTCCGACATACAGTTCAGGATGGGCAAAAATTTTCTCCAATTAAGTATTGGGAAAACCGAAGCCATTGTTTTCGGTCCCCGCCACAAACTCTGTTCCCTAGCCACTGACTCCATCCCTCTCCCTAACATCTGTCTGAGGCTGAACCACACTGTTTGCAACCTTGGTGTCATATTTGACCCTGAAATGAGCTTCCGACTACATATCCGCAGCATAACAAAGACCGCCTACTTCCACCTCCATAACATCGCCCGTCTCCGCCCTTGCCTCAGCTCATCCGCTGCTGAAACCCTCATCCATGCATTTATTACCTCTAGACTTGACTATTCCAACGCACTCCTGGCTGGCCTCCCACATTTCACCCTACGTAAACTTGAGGTCATCCAAATCTCGGCTGTCCATGTCTTAACTCGCACCAAGTCCTGTTCGCCCATCATTCCTGTGCTCGCTAACCTACATTGGCTTCCGGTTAAGGAGCGCTTCAATTTCAAAATTCTCATCCTTGTTTTCAAATCCCTGCATGGCCTCGCCCCTCCCTATCTCTGTAATCTCCTTCAGCCCCACAACCTCCCGAGATCTCTGCGCTCCTCTAATTCTGCCCTCTTGAGCATCCCTGATTATAATCGCTCAACCTTTGGTGGCCGTGCCTTCTGTTGCCTAGGCCCTAAGCTCTGGAATTCCCTGCCTAAACCTGTCCTACTTCTCTTTCCTCCTTTAAGACGCTCCTTAAAACCCACCTCTTTGAACAAGCTTTTGGTCACCTGCCCTAATTTATCGTTATGTGGATCGGTGTCAAATTTTTATGTCTTAAAATACTCCTGTGGAGCGCCTTGGGACGTTTTACTATGTTAAAGGCGCTATATAAATACTTGTTGTTGTTGTTGTTGTTCTTATATAAGCCCCTTAAGAATTTTATATGTTTCAATTAGATCACCTCTCATTTTTCTAAACTCAAAGGGATATAGGCCTAGTCTACTCAATCTCTGCTCATAGGACAATCTCCCCATCCCAGGAACCAGTCCAGTGAACCTTTGCTGCACTCCCTCTAAGGCAAATATGTCTTTCCTTAGGTAAGGAGACCAGAACTGTACACAGTACTCCAGGTGTGGCCTCACCAATGCCCTGTATAATTGTAGTAAAACTTCTTAACCCTTATACTTTAATCCCTTTGTAACAAAAGCTAACATACCATTTGCTTTCTAATTGCTTGCTGTACCTGCATGTTAACTTTCTGTGATTCATGTACAAGGACACCTAGGTCCCTCTGAGTGTAAACATTTCCTAGTCTCTCATCATTCAAAAAATATTCTGCTTTTTTGTTTTCCTACCAAAGTGGATAACTTCACACTTCCCCACATTGTATTCCATTTGCCATGTTCTTGCCCACTCAGTCAACCTGTCTATATCTCTCTGCAGTCTCTTTGCGTCCTCCTCTCAGCTTACTTTCCCACCTAACTTTGTATCATCAGCATACTTGGATAAATTACACTCAGTCCCTTCATCTAAGTCATTAATATAGCTTCTAAATAGTTGAGGCCCAAGCACTGATCTTTGCGGTATCGGCGAGGAACCAACTAGAGATCAGGCCATCTTAGACTGGGTATTATGTAATGAGAAAGGATTAATTAGCAATCTTGTTGTGCGAGGCCCCCTGGGGAGGAGCGATCATAATATGTTAGAATTCTTCATTAAGATGGAAAGTGAAGTCGTTGAATTAGAGATTGCGGTCCTGAATTTAAATAAAGGAAACTACGATGGTATGAGGCGCGAGTTGGCTAGGATGGATTGGGGAGCGTTACTTAAAGGGTTGATGGTGGATAGGCAATGGCAAACATTTAAAGATCGCATGGATGAACTACAGAATTTGTTCATCCCTGTTTGGCATAAAAATAAAACAAAAAAGGAGACTCATCCGTGGCTAACAAGGGAAATTAGGGATAGCATAAGATCCAAGGAGAGGACATATAAATTGGCCAGAAAAAGCAGCAAACTTGAGGATTGGGAGCAGTTTAGGATTCAGCAAAGGAGGACAAAGGGATTAATTAAGAGGGGGAAAATAGAATATGAGAGTAAGCTTGCAGGGAACGTAAAAACTGACTGTAAAAGCTTCTATAGATATGTGAAGAGAAAAAGATTGGTGAAGTCAAGCGTAGGTCCCTTGCAGTCAGAATCAGGGAAATTTATAATGGGGAACAAAGAAATGATACATTTCTTAGATTCGCTGTATAGGGGCAAAGCGATTCTCGGCTTCAGAGGCAAGCTCTGTAAGTCTACAACTCTTTGTACCTCGGGGATCAAGGTATTGTACTGTATTTGATTTTGGTGGATATCCTGGAATAAAGACTAAGAACTGTAAAAATGTAACGAAGTTAAGATTTGAGAATAAGGATCTCTGATAATAGAATCGTAAGATTTCTGTTTTTGGAACTGTTAATGTTGCGATTGAATCACCAACTGTAAATTACATGTCGGTTCTTTAATAAATCTATATATTTTTAGAATTGTCTCACATAATACTTCTGTATCAAACTCGTGAACTCAATCTCTGTACGCTCTTTGGTGAGGAGTTGCAGAATTCTGAGGGAGTTTTCCGGACCCTCATAATATACGGAATGTTACAGTCTAGCTAAACTTATTAAAAGTGCTATCTGAAGGACGGTAGCATCTTCAGGTTGTTCCTTTCCTTTAGGGAGAGATAGTCTGGACCTTTAGACCCAATTAAGCGTCTTTAAGATTCGGCTACCTCAAACTTTAGTTGAAAGTGAACATCTGGGGAATACGCCTGATCTGGGGTAGCCCTAAAGGGGCTAGAACTAGTAATTATCCCTTCAAGGACACCAAGGATAACTCCCCTGCTCTTCTTCAAAATAGTGCCATGGGATCTTTTACGTCCACTTGAGAGAGCAAACAGTTTAATGTCTCACCTGAAAGGTGGCACCTCCGACAGTGCAGCACTCTCTCAGTACTGCACTGGAGTGTCAGCCTGGATTTTTGTGCTCATGGCCCTGGAGTGGAACTTGAACCCACAACCTTCTGACTCAGAGGCAAGGATGCTACCAACTGAGCCACAGACTCTGAGACTCAAGGAGAACAATCCCAGCATCTGTAGTCGATCCATATAACTGAAGTCCTTGATCTCTGGTACCATTCTGGTAAATCTCCTCTGCACCTTTTCCAAGGCCTTGACATCCTTCCTAAATTGTGGTGCCCAAAATTGGACACAATACTCCAGCTGAGGCCTAACCAGTATTTTATAACGGTTTACCATAACTTCCTTGCTTTTATACTCTATGTGGTAACACAATACAGCTTCCTGTGACTCGAACTTTATTACATCACTTCCTGTGATTAGTCCAGGATAAATACTGGGCTGAGCAGTTGGATCCTGGAGAGGCATAGAGTAAGACCTCTTTTGTATGTAGCACCTTTTTAGTTGATTAAAGCTTACTTTAAGTTCACCACGCGTAAGGCTCATTCTTACGACAATTTAATCAACTTTGAAAAACTTCGCACTCAAACTTTTTGGACGAACTCGGAACTAAGGATCCAGGGAATCACCCATCATGGAAAACATCCTTAAACCATCGCGTCTTGACTTGGACCCAAACACCCCAGCAGCCGGTAAGGTGTGGAAACACTGGTATCGCACATTTGACAATTTTCTCGAATATTGCAAGGCTGATGATGACTCAAAATTGCGGATACTCATCAACTGTGTCACCCTGAATGTATTTCAGTATGTCGAGGAATGGGGCAGTTACGAGGAGGCAATTCGGACGCTTAAAAGACTATATACTAAGACACCGAATGAGGTCTATGCCAGACATCTACTAGCTACAGCCCAACAAGGGCCGGAGGAATCCATTGATAAATTCCTCCAAGAGCTTCGCAGACTTAGTATGGACTGTAACTTTCAGGCGGCCTCAGCTGAGCTGTACCGTGAAGAAATGATCCGTGATGCTTTCATCTGCGGGCTTGCCTCCCCATTTATACGCCAGCGTCTACTGGAAAGTAAGACACTTGAGCTTCAGAGAGCTTATGACATGGCTTGCTCTCTAGATCTGGCAAAAAGAAATGCAGACCTTTATACAGTGCCCAGACCTCGGTCTGCTGCCTTAACTACAGTCAGGCAATTTAAGAGGCCACAGGTGAACTCTATTAGGGAGGACTTTATCACTGACGATCAATCTGATGACTTCACTGATGAAGAGGATGATGACCCCACTGTGGCAGCCTCTTGGCAATCTAAGAAATGCTTCTTTTGTGGTGATGAGTTTCACCCTCGGAAATTCTGCCCTGCTCGCAATGCGTTTTGCAGTCATTGCAACAAAAAGGGTCATTTTGCAAAGGTTTGCCTATCAAGAGCCTCTACGAGGGCTTATCAAGCTAAGTCCTACCGAACTGCCCCGGTAAGGGCCTATCAAGATGTTCCGGCTAAAATCTATCGTGCTTCCTCTCGGGTTTTCTCTCGAAGAAACACACCTAGAGTTTCAGCCACTCTTTGTGCAACGACACCAATTACAGCTGCTTGTCCTCAGAACCTATTCCATGCAGCTACAAAAGCATCAATTAATGGATATACTTTAGATGCCTTAATTGACTCAGGTAGCACTGATAGTTTCATTAGGGAACAGATTGTTGCAGAGTTAAAGCTACATGTTTTCCCATCGGACCAGGCAATTGCGATGGCTCAGTCATCACTTAATACCAGAATTTCTGGCTTTTGTATGGTTGAAATAACACTTAATGGTCACAGGTATCCCTCCACCCGGCTTTCGGTGCTCAAGGACTTATGTAGTGATCTTATCTTAGGGCTAGATTTTCAAAAGCAGCATAAGAAGCTCACCATTGAGTTCGGCGGATCCAAACCTGAACTCACTATTTCTAATATACGACCTCGATTACCGTTCTGTGCATTGTCAGCAGCTTCACTGGATGAACCCTCACTGTTTACCAGTATCCCTCCTCGATGCAAACCGATTATAACAAAGTCACGACGTTTCAGTCAGGAAGACCAGTCTTTTATTGCGGCTGAGATTTCTCGGCTTTTAGCAGAGGATATCATCGAGCCTTGTTCATCGCCATGGCGCGCCCAGGTCGTTATTGTTAAGAACCCTCTACAACCTCACAAGAAACGGCTGTGCATTGACTATTCACAGACCATCAATCAATATACGGACTTGGACGCATACCCATTGCCGCGCATCGATGATATGGTTAATAAACTGGCTGAGTACACGGTGTTCTCAACATATGATCTGAAAAGTGCCTATCATCAGGTACCCTTGAAGGTCTCAGACAAGCAGTATACGGCCTTTGAAGCCAATGGACGGCTGTATCAATTTCGTCGCCTCCCCTTTGGGGTCACTAATGGAGTGGCTGTCTTCCAGCGAGCAATGGATGACCTGGTCAAACAGGAAGACTTAAAGGATACGTTTCCTTATCTGGACAATATTACTGTCGCAGGTTGGAATCAGCGGGAACATGACGCCAATCTCCAACGATTTTGGGATGCACTCCAGCACCGTAATTTGACATTAAATGCGGCTAAATCCATTGAGTCACAACCAACCATCAACATCCTTGGCTATTGTGTGGGCAATGGCATCATTAAACCTGACCCTGAAAGGCTTCGCCCACTCCAAGAACTCCCGCCACCTAAGAATCCGGCCTCCTTGCGCCGGGCCCTCGGCCTGTTTGCATACTATGCTAAATGGATTCCTAACTTCTCGGACCGAATCCAACCTCTACTGAAGGCCAGCACATTCCCACTAGACACAGCGGCTGTTGCAGCCTTTAAACTCCTGAAAAAACAGTTGGAGAAAGCGGCTCTTCACTCCATCGATGAGAGTCTTCCTTTTGTTGTTGAGTGTGATGCCTCGGAGGTGGCGATCTCGGCCACTCTGAATCAGGAAGGTCGTCCGGTGGCATTTTTGTCCAGGACTTTTCAAGGGGCTGAGCTACATTATCCTCCAGTCGAGAAAGAAGCTACAGCCATCATAGAGGCAGTACGGAAGTGGACTCATCTCCTAGCTCGCCAGCACTTTACCTTAATCACGGACCAGCGATCGGTCGCCTTCATGCTCGATAATCGAAAACGGACCAAAATTAAAAATAATAAAATCCAGCTTTGGCGGCTGGAATTGGCCTCTTTTGGTTACACCATCCACTATCGACCTGGCAAGGAGAATGTGGCTCCGGATACCCTCACACGAGCATTCTGCTCCGCCATGGCACCCTCTACGCTCGTAGACATCCATGATGGGTTGTGTCATCCGGGCGTTACTCGCATGCTACACTTCGTGCGGTCCCGAAATCTCCCATTCTCTACCGGGGATGTAAAGAAGATGTGCTCGGACTGCAGAGTCTGTGCGGAATTGAAACCTCAGTTTTTCCGCCCCTCGGGTGGTATACTCATACATGCGACCCAGCCAATGCAACGGCTTAGCATCGATTTTAAGGGGCCGTTGCCCTCTTCAACTCGCAACACTTATCTATTGACCATGGTCGATGAGTATTCCCGTTTTCCATTTGCCTTTCCCTGCCCCAATATGCTGACGACCACGGTTATCAGCTGCCTTGAGCAGGTATTTGCTTTCTGTGGCATGGCATCCTATGTTCATTCGGATCGGGGCCCTTCTTTTATGTCAGGAGAACTCAAGGCCTATCTCTCGGAACGGGGTATTGCTGCCAGCAAAACGACGCCTTATCATCCGGTCGGGAATGGGCAAGTCGAGCGTTTTAACGCTATCATCTGGAATGCGGTACGTCTGGCTTTGAGATCTCGGGGCCTACCCAACCAGCAATGGGAAGCAGTACTTCCAGACGCATTACACTCCACACGGTCCCTCCTTTCGACCGCCACAAATACGACGCCTCATGAACGGTTCTTCCGATTTCAGCGTCGCTCATCCTATGGGATATCTCTCCCGTCGTGGCTGACTGCACCGGGACCAGTGCTACTCCGAAGATATGTTCGGGCGTCTAAGAATGACCCCCTGGTAGATGAGGTTGAGCTCACTGACGTCAACCCTACCTACGCCTATATTCGGTATCCTGACGGTCGGGAATCTACTGTGTCATTGCGGGATCTGGCTCCCTGCCCGCCGAAACATAGAGGGACACCAGGGGATGATATTGTACCAGGCACATCACTGGGCTCGCCAGGTGCCTCTCATCACGATCTGGATCTGACGCCGGCTGGTACCTCACTCCAGCGTGCCGACCTGGGGCAGACTGACTATGAGCCCGTCGGGGCTCGCACGCGCAGCCACGATCCACCCCGTACCATACGCTCGGAAACGGATCTGCCACAGCCCTGCCCGACACCCATTCGGGCACCAGTACACAGTCAGGATCGTCCTGACCCCTCACAGAGCGGGCTGGATCACTCGGACTCTGGTCCACGGCCCGCGGCGGGTAAACGGGCTAGGGGCCCTCTACCGCTACGAGAACCCAAACGGGTGCGGCTCTCCCTCGTCCAGCGGCTACGAAATGGAGGGAGAATGTGGTAACACAATACAGCTTCCTGTGACTCAAACTTCATCCCGGCCTCCTAATCTTTTGGGGGGGGAGAATGTGGTAACACAATACAGCTTCCTGTGACTCGAACTTTATTACATCACTTCCTGTGATTAGTCCAGGATAAATACTGGGCTGATCAGTTGGATCCTGGAGAGGCATAGAGTAAGACCTCTTTTGTATGTAGCACCTTTTTAGTTGATTAAAGCTTACTTTAAGTTCACCACGCGTAAGGCTCATTCTTACGACACTCTATGCTTCTATTTATAAAGCCAAGGATCCCATATGCTTTTTTCAACTTGTCCTGCCGTCTTCAAAGTATTGTCTCTCTGTTCCTACACACCTTTAAAAAAAGTTAGTATTTGAAGACGAACAGTAGCCCTTGTGGCAAGCAAAATGAGTTGGGACAGGCTGGTGAGTGTAGATTGTGGTTGAGTGTTTGGGGAGGTTTCTTTTTCGCTTCTCATCCTTGGTGATTTCAACCTCAACCTCAACTCTTCTTGCTCCCTCTCCTCTGAGTTCACTTCTCTTCTTTCCTCCCTTAATCTCTCCCTTCATGTCAACTCCCCCACCCATAGACACAGCCACCCCCTCGATCTTATAAACTAAAGGGCACAATCCTAAAGAGGGTGCATGAACAGAGAGAGCTAGGGGTATATGTGCACAAATCGTTGCAGATGGCAGGGCAGGTTGAGAAAGCAGTTAAAAAAGCTTACAGGATCCTGGGCTTCATGAATAGAGGTATAGAATACAAAAGCGTGGAAATTAGGATGAACCTGTATAAAACACTGGTTCGGCCTCAACTGATGTATTGTGTCCAATTCTAAGCAGGGTGTGAAGGCCTTAGAGAAGGTGCAGAAAAGATTTACAAGAATGATTCCAGGGATGAGGGACTTCAGTTACATGGATAGACTGGGGAAGCTGGGGTTGTTCTCCTTAGAGCAGAGAAGATTGAGAGGAGATTTGATAGAGGTGTTCAAAATCATGAGGGGTCTGGACAGAGTAGATAGAGAAAAACTGTTCCCATTGGCAGAGGGCTCGAGAACCAGAGGACACAGATTTAAGGTGATTGGCAGAAGAACCAAAGGCGACATGAGGAAAAACTTGTTTACTCAGCAAGTGGTTAGGATCTGGAATGCAATGCCTGAAAGGGTGGTGAAGGCAGACTCAATCACGGCTTTCAAAAGGGAATTGGATAAGTACCTGAGAGAAAAATATTTGCAGGGCTACGAGGAATGGGCGGGGGAGTGGGACTCGCTGAAGTGCTCTTGCAGAGAACCGGCACGGGCTCGACAGGCCAAATGGCCTTCTTCCGTGCTGTATCCATTCTATGATTCTATGATTCTATGATCTTATCATTTCACGTGGCCTTGCTATCCCCTCCATAACCATCACCGACAAGGCACTCTCCGACCATTTCCTTATATCACTCTCTACCCACTTTCCCCTTCCCCTTCCTAAACCCACTTATTTTTGTATCCGCCCCAGAAAAAACTCTCCCTCAAGTCCCTTACCACTGCACTTTCTAATTTCCAACTATCTCACCTTTGGCTTACAATTCTTCATGACATCTCTGCAGCTACTGACTTACTAAATCACACCCTCTCCACCACCTTTGATGCCATTGACCCCACTAAAATCATTACACTCTCTCACCCTAGTCGTTCCCCCTGGTATACGCATCATCTCCGCTCCCCTAAGTCCAAGGGATGCAGACTTGAACTTCTTTGATGGACATCTGGTCGAATCATCCATCACCAGATTTGGCCAGATCAT
The DNA here is from genome assembly GCA_030390025.1 of Squalus acanthias. NCBI lineage: Eukaryota > Metazoa > Chordata > Chondrichthyes > Squaliformes > Squalidae > Squalus > Squalus acanthias. The sequence goes on along the minus strand of CM059426.1, from coordinate 38,083,830 downwards.
ATAAAGCACTACCAGGTCCTGCTCTCCATCACTAAAACCGTCCACTATTCTAAGATCATCCAGGACAGCAAGAATTTATAATGGGGAACAAAGAATGGCAGACCAATTAAATACATACTTTGGTTCTGTCTTCACAAAGGAGGACACAAATAACCTCCCAGAGATGTTGGGAACATAGGGGAAGAAATTCAGTATCTCCCCATTTGGGGCGCAATTATTGGCCGGGCGCAAAGATTAGCGCCTGGCGCTAATTATAGCCACCGACTGCAAACTTGACTTTTATCGCCCCTGGAGGTGATTGGAGCGCTAAATCAGGCGCTTCACACCTGTCTTAAGGCGCAAAGGCCGAGGAGCGAGGCGCTATCTCAGAGCGCTGGCGAAGCTCATGTAATGTCAGTCAGCAATGGAACACACACACAATGGCACGGGCCAGTTCTTAAAGGGGATGGTTGATCTTGCTTTCCATCCACATCCTGCTCATTGCAGCCTTGAATCTCGGCCTGGAGAGACCTGCACATCAAATCTGCTGGAAAGAACAATGGAGAGTACCAGGCAAAGAGCTCAGAGTGCAGACCCCACAGTCTCTTCTAAATCGATACAAGGAATGGCAAATCAAAATGAACCTGCAAACTGCTGCTCAGTACCCAAAACTCCTTCACACAACGTTGAATCTCTCCAGAAGTCTCTCTCTCTCCCTCTCAGAATGCGTAGTTCAAAAATGGCACCAACAATAAAAGGCAGGAAGCGGTCACCTTTAAATAGCGCTCCCCCTTTCCCTTCATGACTGCAGAACGCTCCCCTCAACCTGTCGTTGCTACCGTCAGGTGGTAAGGCAGGAGGCGCCACTCAATGTCCGCTCCGGGGCGATACCGGGGCGTTGCGCACTCGACTGACGTCACGATCTGCCGACGCAGGAGATCGTGGCGGTAGTGTTTAGCGCCGCCGCAAAATATCTAGTTAATTTCACGAGCGGCGCAAACTTCGCCGCGCCTGGGCGCTGGATGCTTTGCGCCCCATTAACGCCCTCTTAAGGCGCTAACGGGAGGCGCAACCAACTGAATTTTTCCCCCATAGGGTCTAATGAGAGGGAGGAATTGAATGAAATCAGTATTTGTAGGGAAATGCTGTTAGGGAAATTGACGGGATTGAAGGCTGATAAATCCCAGGGCCTGATAATCTACATCCTAGAGTACTTAAGGAAGTGGCCCTAGAAAAAGTAGATGCATTGCTGGTCATCTTCCAAAATTCTATAGACTCTGGAACAGTTCCCATGGATTGGAGGGTAGCTAATGTAACCTCACTATTTAAAAAAGGTGGTAGAGAGAAAATGGGGAATTATAGACCAGTAAGCCTGACATTGGTAGTGGGGAAAATGCTAGAGTCCATTATAAAAGATGTAATAGCAGAGCACTTGGAAAACAGTGACAGGATCGGACAAAGTCAACATGGATTTACAAAAGGTAAATCATGCTTGACTAATCTACTGGAATTTTTTGAGGATATAACTGGTAGAATAGATAAGGGAGAACCAGTGGATGTGGTGTATTTGGACTTTCAGAAGGCTTTTGATAAGGTCCCGCATAAGAGATTAGCGTGCAAAGTTAAAGCACATGGGATTGGGGGTAAGGTACTGACTTGGATAGAGAACTGGTTGGCAGACAGGAAGCAAAGAGTTGGAATAAACGGGTCTTTTTCCGAGTGGCAGGCAGTGACTAGTGGGGTACCGCAGGGATCGGTGCTAGGACCCCAGCTATTCACAATATATATGAATGATCTAGACGGGGGAACTAGATGTAATATCTCCAGGTTTGCAGACAACACAAAGCTGGGTGGGCGTGTGTGCTGTGAGGAGGATGCAGAGAAACTCCAGAATGATTTGGACAGGTTGGGTGATTGGGCAGAAGCATGGCAGATGCAGTATAATGTGGATAAATGCGAGGTTATCCACTTTGGTGGCAAAAACAGGAAGACAGATTATTATCTGAACGGCAATAGATTGGAAAAAGGGGAAGTGCAACGAGACCTGGGTGTCCTTGTGCACCAGTCGCTGAAGGTAAGTATGCAGGTGCAGCAGGCGGTTAAGAAGGCAAATGGTATGTTGGCCTTCATAGCGAGAGGATTCGAGTACAGGAGCAAGGATGTCTTGCTGCAGTTGCACAGGGCCTTGGTGAGACCACACCTTGAGTATTGTGTGCAGTTTCGGTCGCCTTATCTGAGAAAGGATGTTCTTGCCATGGAGGGAGTGCAGCGAAGATTCACCAGACTGATACCTGGGATGGCAGGAATGACGTTTGAAGAGAGATTCGGTCGATTAGGCTTATATTCGCTAGAGTTTAGAAGAATGAGAGGGGATCTCATTGAAACTTATAAAATTCTAACAGGACTGGACAGACTAGATGCAGGAAGGATGTTCCCGATGGCGAGGGAGTCCAGAACCAGAGTTCACAGTCTAAGGATAAGGGGTAAGCCATTTAGGACTGAGATGAGGAGAAATTTCTTCACCCAGAGAGTGGTGAACCTGTGGAATTCTCTACCACAGAAGGCAGTTAAGGCCAATTCATTAAATATATTCAAGAAGGAGTTAGATATATTTCTTAAGTCTAAAGGGACCAAGGGATATGGGGAGAAAGCAGGGACAGGGTACTGAATTTGGATGATCAGCCATGATCGCATTGAATGGCGGAGCAGGCTCGAGGGGCCGAATGGCCTACTCCTCCTCCTATCTTCTATGTTTCTATCCTGCAAGTTACAGCCTGCTAACCTGAAAAAGTCCTGTTTATTCCTACTCTCTGTTTTTATTAATAGAGGCATAGAGTACAAACGCAAGGAAGTTATGCTAAACTTTTATAAAACACTAGTTAGGCCTCAGGTGGAATATTGTGTTCAATTCTGGGCACCACATTTTAGGAAGGATGTCAAATCCTTAGAGAGGGTGCAGAAGAGATTTACTAGAATGGTACTAGGGATGAGGGACTTCAGTTATTTGGAGAGACTGGAGAATCACAGAATCCCCGAAGTGCAGATAGATGCCATTTCGGCCCATCGAGCCTGCACCGACACATATCCCACCCTATCCCCGTAACCCCATGTATTTAATCCCCCTAACACTAAGGGTCAATTTATCATAGCCAAATCAACCTAACCCGCACATCTTTGGACTGTGGGAGGAAAATGGAGCACCCGGAGGAAACCCACGCAGACACGGGGAGAATATGCAAACTCCACACTGACAGTCACCCGTGGCCGGATTCGAATCCGGGTCCCTGGCGCTGTGAGGCAACAGTGCTAACCACTATGCTGGGTTGTTCTCCTTAGAGCAGAGAAGGTTAAGAAGAGATTTAATAGATGTGTTCAGAATCATTAATGGTTTTGATAGAGTAAATAAGGAGAAACTGTTTCCAGTGGCAGAAGGGTCGGTAACTAGCGGACACAGATTTAAGGTGATTGGCAAACGAGCCAGAGGTGACATGAGGAAAACATTTTTTTACATAGAGAGTTATTGTGATCTGGAATGCACTGCCTGAAAGGGTGGTGTAAGCAGATTCAATAGCAACTTTCAAAAGGGAATTGGATAATTACTTGAAGGGAAAAAATTTAAAGGGCTATGGGGAAAGAGCAGGGGAGAGGGACTAATTGGATAGCTCTACCAAAGAGCCGGCACAGGCACAATGGGTTGAATGGCCTCCTTCTGTGCTGTATCATTCTATGATTCTATGATAATGCCTGAGAATGGGGAGGTCAAATCCTCCTTGATGTTAATTCATTGTTTTTTGCCTGCCCATAAGAGTCTGTCAAGAGTCCTGGGCTGGGATCCTGAATGGCAGCATCTAAAAATAGATGGAGGAGTCAGGGAAAAAGTTTCATTTTCATTGTGCTTGCTGTCCACAAGAGGGAATGAGCAGATTGTTTTGTCTGTCTGGGTCAATGTATAAGCTGGCCATGGGAGTCGTGAGGGGAAGTTTAATTTTTTTAGACAAGTGAGCTAGGGAGTCATTCTTACATAGAAACATAGAACAGTACAGCACAGTACAGGCCCTTCGGCCCTCGATGTTGTGCCGAGCATTGTTCGAGACCAAGATCAAGCTATCACACTCCCTATCACTCTGGTGTGCTCCATGTGCTTATCCAATAACCGCTTGAAAGTTCCAAAGTGTCCGACTCCACTATCACAGCAGGCAGTCCATTCCACACCCCAACCACTCTCTGAGTAAAGAATCTACCTCGGACATCCCTTCTATATCTCCCCCCATGCACCTTATAGTTATGCCCCCGAGGTATTTGAAGCCACCCGCTGACCATGCAAATTTGTGTAGGGGTATCCTGAGTGAAAGACATGCCCTCAGTTTTGGAATAGTTAAGCTTGCATCCTGAGAACTGGCCAAACTCCTTGATTTTTTGGATAGGTTATCAGCTTTGATGATTCATGTTTAATTTCTCCAGCCTCTTCTCCATGGATGTCTACATGGATGGACAATTGTCTCCAATTTGATGGCTAGGATTTTGGCTGGTATTTTGTAGTCAGTGCTGAGCATTGTTATAGGATGGAGAGGGAGAAGTCCTTGCCATTTTTGTGAACCAGTGCATTTACAATTAATTTAAAAGTGTGTGGGAGGGTGCTCGTCTCTTCAACATGATGGAAGGGTTACAGCAGGATGGGTGCCAGTTCCAGGAGCAGTGCCTTGTAGAATTTAGAAAGGTTTGATCCTGGGCATTCCGAGACTGGGCTTTTACTTTTGCTGCTTGATGTCCTATGCAGGTACTGGAGAGTCCAGTGACTGTTCCTCTAAGGTCAGCCTTGGGCCTCATGTTAATAATTCAGGCAAGTTGCAGGCGCCAATCAGGTACCCAGGCGTAGCTCGCATGTCAGGAACTTACCAATTTCGCCCTGCGCCGAGAGGGCAGCAACCCGCAGTTGTTTTGTGGAGCCAGGAGGAGCTCTCTTATTCATTCTGACTCCACAAAAAACAACATTTTAGAAATTTTGGGAATTTTTAAAGCTGCTCAAGACCCAGAAAAACTGTAATGGAACAATGGGTGATTTTTAAGGAGGAGATGTTCCAAGTACAGGCTAGGTACATTCCAACAAGAGGGATGGGTAAGGGAACCAAAGCAAGGGCTCCTTGGATGACGAGAGAGATAGAGAAGATGATGAAACAAAAAAAGAGGGTGTATGATGCATGTCAGGTGAATTCTTCAAGGGAGAACCAGACCAAATACAATAAGTTGAGAGGGGATGTGAAGTTGAAAATAAGATTGGCAAAGAGAGAATATGAGAGTAGAATGGCGGTTAACATAAAAGGGAACACAAAAATCTTCTACTGGCATGTAAACAGTAAGCGGGTAGTAAGAGGCACAGTGGGGCCTATTAGAGACAAAGAAGGTGATATATGCTTAGAGGCGCAGGGCAAGGCTGGAATACTCAATGAGTACTTTGTGTCGGTGTTTACTAAGGAGGTGGATGATGACAAAATATCGGTAGAAGTGGAAAAGGTAGAAGCAATGGAAGGGGTGAAAATTGATAGACTGGATGTACTAGAAAGGCTGAGTATGCTTAGAGTGGACAAGTCGTCTGGTCCAGATGGCTTGCATCCCAAGTTGCTAAGGGAATTGGGGGAGGAGATAGCGGAAGGGCTTGCCATAATTTTCCAATCTTCCCTAGATGCGGGGGAGGTGCCTGAGGATTGGAAAGTGGCAAATGTGACACCATTATTCAAGAAAGGGTGTAAGGACAATCCTAGTAACTACAGGCCAGTCAGTTTAACATCAGTGGTGGGTAAAGTTTTAGAAACAATAATCAAGGAAAAAATTAACGGGCACTTAAGAAGAGCCAACACGGATTTGTAAAAGGCAAATCGTGTTTGACTAATCTAATTGAATTATTTGATGAAGTAACAGAGAGGGTTGATGAAGGGAATACAATGGATGTTGACTGCATGGATTTTCGGAAGGTATTTGACAAAGTACCACATAGAAGGCTGGTTAACAAAATTGAGGCTCATGGAATAGGTGGGTCAGTGGCAGCTTGGATAAGGAAACATAGAAACATAGAAAAATAGGAGCAGGAGTAGGCCATTCGGCCCTTCAAGCCTGCTCCGCCATTCAATATGATCATGGATGATCCTCTATCTCAATACCATATTCCCGCTCTCTCCCCATATCCCTTGATGCCTTTTGTGTCTAGAAATCTATCTATCTCCTTCTTAAATATTTTCAGTGACTTGGCCTCCACAGCCTTCTGTGGTAGAGAATTCCACAGGTTCACCACCCTCTGAGTGAAGAAATTTCTCCTCATCTCAGTCCTAAATGTCCTACTCCGTATCCTGAGATTGTGACCCCTCGTTCTAGACCCCCCAGCCAGGGGAAACATCCTCCCTGCATCCAGTCTGTCTAGCCCTGTCAGAATTTTATACGTTTCAATGAGATCCCCTCTCATTCTTCTAAACTCTAGTGAATACAGGCCTAGTCGACCCAATCTCTCCTCATACGACAGTCCTGTCATCCCAGGAATCAGTTTGGTGAACCTTCGCTGCACTCCCTCTATGGCAAGTATATCCTTTCTTAGGTAAGGAGACCAAAACTGCACACAGTACTCCAGGTGTGGTCTCACCAAGGCCCTGTACAACTGTAGTAAGATATCCTTGCTCCTGTACTCAAATCCTCTTGCAATGAAGCCAGCATACCATTTGCCTTCCTAACTTGCACCTGCATGTTTGCTTTCAGTGACTGGTGTAGAAGGACACCCAGGTCCCTCTGTACATCAACATTTCCCAATCTATCACCATTTAAATAGTACTCTGCCTTTCTGTTTTTCCTACCAAAGTGGTTAACTTCACATTTATCCATGTTATACTGCTTCTACCATGTATTTGCCCACTTACTCAACTTGTTTAAATCGCCTTGAAACCTCTTTGCATCCTCCTCACCTCACAATCCCACCAAGTTTCATGTCGTCAGCAAACTTGGAAATATTACATTTGGCTCCCTCATTCAAATCATTGATATATATTGTAATCATTGATATATATTGAATTGGCTTAAGGACAGAAAAGAGCGAGTTGTGGTAAATGGCTGTTTTTCAGACTGGAGAATGGTAGACAGTGGTGTTCCACAAGGGTCAGTGCTGGGGCCACTGCTTTTTTTGATATAAATAAATGACCTGGATATTGGAATACAGAATAGAATTTCTAAATTTGCTGATGACACCAAACTTGGGGATGTGGCAAACAGTGATGATGATACCAATCGACTGCAACAGGACATAGAAAGGCTAGCAGAATGGGCAGACAAGTGGCAGATGGAATTTAATACAGAGAAGTGTGAGGTGATGCATTTTGGCAGAAGGAACAGGGAGAGGCAATATACACTTAATGGCACAGTTTTAAAGAGTGTGCAGGGACAGAGGGACCTGGGAGTTAGTGTGCATAGGTCCCTGAAGGTGGCGGGACATATTGAGAGAGTGGTTAACAAAGCATATGGGATCTTGGGCTTCATAAATAGAGGTATTGAGTACAAAAGTAGAGAAGTTATACTAAACCTTTATAAAGCGCTGGTTAGGCCACAAATGGAGTATTGCATCCAGTTCTGGTCACCATGCTTTAGGAAGGATGTGAAGGCACTTGAGAGGGTGCAGAGGAGATTTACCAGAATGGTTCCGGGGATGGGGGATCTTAGCTACAAGGACAGGTTGGAGAAGCTGGATTTGTTTTCTTTAGTGCAAAGGAGGTTGAGTGGTGATTTGATAGAGGTGTACAAGATTATGACGGGTTTGGATAGGCTAGACGGGGAAAGGCTGTTCCCACAAGTTGATGGTACAAGGACTAGGGGACACAGATTTAAGGTTTTGGGCAAGAGATACAGAGGGGATGTGAGGAAAAACTTTTTTACGCAGCGAGTGGTGATGACCTGGAACTCGCTGCCAACGGAAATGGTGGAAGCGGAGATACTCAGTGTTTTCCAGGGGAGACTGGATAGGCACTTGAAGGAAATAAACTTGCAGGGCTACGGGGATAGAGCGGGAATGGGACTGACTGGATCGCTCTACTAAGAGCCGTCATGGACTCGATGGGCTGAATGGCCTCCTGTGCCATTATGACTCTATGACCAGTCAGAGCATGCGCAATCCATTTACCAATCCGGCTCGGAAGTGAGCGCAGGAGGCTCATTTCAATATTGCCTGTGGCTTTTTCAGGCTGCCGCCAGGGCTGCCTTAAAAAAGCCCCGACCAATTTAGCAGTGGCATCAGTGCTTGTACAGATCAGGCGTGGGCCTCTGCACTTCTAAATTGGTTATCGTTGCGCACATTTTAGCCCATAAAACGGGTGCAACAATGTTAAATATAGACCCCATTATCTTCAATTGGTGTTGTTTAAATTTTTTTTTATCAGATTGTGCCCATGGCAAAAAAAAACCCTTGTGATTATTCTTAAATCTTGATAATTGTAATTTTAGTGACATATGGGACAAAGGGCCTTTCACATTTTCTGGTGTAATTGAATATTCCAAATTAATCTGTGGCATAAAAAGCTTGTTTATTGCTGAACATGGTGGTATAATAAATTCAATGTGCTTATTGGTAGTCAATTGAAATTACAGTTGGCTTAATGAATTAAAATCATTATGCCTTCTGATGTGCTTTAAAAGTTTGTCAAATTGTAAAACATTTAAAAAGCGAAACGAAAAATATATTTGCATAACTTACAGTGCTACTGCTTCTGAAATGTCGAAATACATTAAGTCAGACATCCATCTAAATTTATTCTCTTGATGACGTTAACATGTCTAATGGGGAAGAAAATCAGAGATGGTGCTTGTTTAATTGCCCTTGTTAGAATATGAAGTTATTGGAAAAGCAAATACATGTCACCTCTGCTCTTTTGAGTTTCTTCACTCTGGTAAATAAAAACAATGAGGCGAAAACAAATTGATTGGTGGTGCTCACCAGATACAGGAAATGTATTTTTACAGTGTGAGGTATGACCAATGGGGTGCAATTACCACTCACATACTTCATAAGAACATAGGAATGGGAAAAGGTATTCGGGCTCAGATCACTGTTGAGGACCCACACAGACAATCCCTCCCTCCGCAGTGCTGTACTCTCACTCACCTTCTCCCTTTTATATCAGGAATTATTTTCCTTTTTTGAGTAGATAATGGGAAGCTATTTTCTAATAGTTTGGGGTACATCAGTGTAACGATAAATTAATTTCAATATTGTGCAGCATTTAATGATTATACCACTGCAGTTATACAAAGATATTGGCTTGAGGTGGTATCTGGTTACAGCTCCATGGAGCTCTTAGACTAAAGTGATACTGCTGACTTCCTGTCACTCTCTCGCCAGGTTAAGTACAGTTTTGTTTTTATGTTCAAGAAGTTGTGTACAGAGTTCAGCTCACGGGTATCCAACTGCTGATTTTCCTGCCCAGAGGCACCAAAACTCATCCTACAGAATAAATTTAAGCATGTAATTCTGGTCAGACTGAGGTTCTTCTCATACAGAGTTCAATGTGTGCACTGTCATTGCTAGAGCTCCCTGCACTAGGAGACTGGTCACATCTGTAAAGAATAGCAATGGCATCAGTAACTTCCCGCAACTCGCTGTTACTGCTAGAAATTCTATAAGAAAGATGCATGAGTTGAGGATTTAAGTATATTTTGGAACAAAGCAGGATGACAAGAAACAAGATTCACTGGACCTATATTTCATACGCTTTTAGAAAAGATTCTAGGGAATAGCTTCTGGCAATACTATTTGAATTATCACCTCACATCCGTATGAGTAACAGTCTGAAATTCTTGTGTTCTTCATGGTGATGGAGAATAGGACTCTCCATTTTGGACACTCAGTATCATAATTATCAGGTCAGGCATAGCACAGTTTAGCTGCATTTACTCCAATCTAACAATGTGCCTTATTGCATTAGTGTAAGTTTTCCATTTCCCCACTCCAACCGGTGGGAGAATTTTGAAGGGAAAGGGAAGGAATGACTATTTAGAATGTAACTAGAGGGAAAATTCAGTTAAGTTGAGCTCAGAACTGAGCTTTGCTAGACAGGAGTGTATGCTGGAGATGGGGCTATAACAATAGCTCTGATTCTATAGCCCACACTCTCAGTTATTGAAGCGCTGCTCTGGAAGTGCAGCCTTACCAAATTCACTGTTCTATTCCCATTGACCTCATAATATTAGAGAGAGCCATGAGCCTTTATACTTTGCTTATGAAGATAGTCACATTTAAAGGCAATAATTGCTGTTAGTGAAACAGCTCATTTATACTAAAATAAAAACAGAAAATGCTGGAAATACTCAGCAGGTCAGGCAGTATCTGTGGAGAGAGAAACAGAGTTAACGTTTCAGATCGATGACCCTTCATCAGAACATTTACACTGCCGGGTTCGTTTCACTAAAAACTAAAAAGAGGCCTCCTGCCTTTCTGTTCCACCCATCGAGCATTTTTACGAGTTCCTTCTCTTTGTTAACCCTATTCCATTTGTTTAGCCCTGTCTAGGCACTGCGCCTTGACATAGTGGGAAAGCTTGCGTGCTCCTGAGACTATGCTGTCCATGCAAACTAATGCCCCATTTCCAACTTCCCTTTCCTTTCCAAAGTCCTCCCAAATCTGTGCCTATCTTTCCCACAACTCCATGTTTGAACCCCCTCCAACCAGGTTTCCACCCCTTCAGAACTGAAACGGCCCTTATCAAAGTCACACATGATATCCTATGTGACTGTGACCATGGTAAACTAGCCCTCCTCATCCATTGCGACCTATCTGCAGCCTTTGACATGGTTGACCACACCATCCTCCTCCAACACCTTTCCTCTCCTCATCCAACTGGGTGGTACTGCCCTCGCCTGGTTCCATTCTTATCTATTGAACCGTAGCCAGAGTATCACCTGCAATGGCTTCTCTTCCTGCTCCCGCACTGTTACTGCTGGTGTCCCCTAAGGATCTATCCTTGGCCCCCTCCTATTTCTCATCTACATGCTGCCCCTCGGTGACACAACATCAGGTTCCACATGTACGCTGATGACACCCAGTGCTACCTCACCACCACCTCACTCAACCCCTCCACTGTCTCTGATTTGTCACGCTGCTTGTCCGACATCCAGTCCTAGATGAGCAGAAATTTGCTCGAACTAAATATTGGGAAGACTGAAGACATTGTCTTCCATAACTGCCACAAACTCCGTTTCCTAGCCACCAATTCCATCCCTCTACCTGGTCATTATCTGAGGCTGAAACAGATCGTTCACAACCCTGGCATCCTATTTGAACCTGAGATGAGCTTCCAACCACATATCCACTGCCTACATTCACTTCCATCACATCGCCCATCTCCTCCCCTTCCTCAGCTCATTTGCTGCTGAAACCCTCATCCATGCCTTTGTTACCTCTAGACTTGATGATTCTAATGCTCCCCTGGCCGGTCTCCGACTCTCCATAAATGTGAACTCATACAAAACTCTGCTGCCCATATCCTAACTTGCACAAAGTCCCGTTCACCCATCACCCTTGTGCTCGCTGACCTACATTGTCTCCTGGCCTGGCAATGCCTCAATTTTAAAATTCTCATTCTTTTTTTCAATTCCCTCAATGGGTTTGTCCCTATCTCTCTAGCCTCCTCCAGCCCCACAACCCTCCGAGATCTCTGCGCTCCTCCGATACTGGCCTCTTGTGTATCCCCAATTTTAATCGCTCCACCATTGAAGGCCGTGCCTTCAGTTGCTTAGGTGCTAAGCTCTGAAATTTCTTCCCTAAACCTCTCCGCCTCTCTACCTCTCTCTCCTGCTTTGATACTCCTTAAAACCTACCTCTTTGACAAAGCTTCTGGTCACCTGTTCTGTTATCTCCTTATGTGGTTTGGTATCAAATATTGTTTGATAACGTTCCTTTGAAGCGCCTTGGGATGTTTTACCACTTTAAAGGCACTATATAAATGCAAGTTGTTGCAGTTGAGAGTATAACTTCTGGTAGAATCACTCAAGCCAGGTAGGTCAATAGGTAGAAGCCAGACTGGTAGAAAGTTAGGAGTTGGACTAAAGGCAATCCACAGTTCCTCCTGGTAAGGGGTTGTGAGTCAGGCAAACAAGCTCTCCATCTAAAAATGTCTTTTGTTATGGTAGCAACCCAGAGACAAGACAAGTCTGTTATAGGCAACTCTTGTACTTTGCCAAAGTGGCCATTCATTAACTGTAAGCATAGACAGTCAGGGCTAGATTTTACCAACCTCGGTGGGTCTGTGGCGGGCGATGACGGTGGTGGGTCCCGGCCTCGCTGCCGGCTCCAGCCCACTGTCCAACATGATTTCCCCCTGATTGGGCTTGTTAAGCCCGCCCAGCACGTTTGCCAGCCAATTGAAGGAAGCGGGTCTGATGACGTCATTTGATGATGCGTCGTCAGCCGGTTTCCTTAAAGGGACCGTGCGCAAATTTATTTTGACAGTTCTGCTGTCAGTGTTCTGCATCATTGAGGTACTGCAAACACTGACAAGCACTGCACAGAGATGCACGGCTGCACCCAGGCTCTCCCATGATTCCCTCCATATGCTTATGGAGGGAGTCACAGCATGCAGGGAGGTCCTCTTCCCTTCCAATGGGCGGAAGAGTCCTCCCCAGGAGACCAACGCAGCCTGGTTGCACATTGTACAGGAGGGCACAAGCAGGGATGTCGTCAGGAGGACCAGGCTGCAGTGGCGCAAACCTTTCAATGATCTCAGTAGATCACGAAACGTTACTCCAAAGCCACACTCAACCTCACCCTGCTGTGCCACTCATCACATCCCCATCGCTCTGCCTTCCCTACCCTACTCCTACACATCCTTACTCACACCAACTTACCTTATACCTCCACCCAAACCTCTCTATCTACATTATCACTTCCCCATCTCATAAGAACATAAGAACATAAGAAATAGGAGCAGGAGTAGACCAATCGGCCCCTCGAGCCTGCTCCGCCATTCAATGAGATCATGGCTGATCTGATCCACCCTCAACTCTAAAGAACACAATAAGTAGGAGCAGGACCAGGCCACTCGGCCCCTGGGCCCGCTCCGCCACCCACAGGGCCTTGACCGATCCGAACTCAAACTCATGTCCAATTTCCAGCCCGCTCCCCGTAACCCCTAATTCCCTTTACTTCTAGGAAACGGTCTATTTCTGTTTTAAATTTATTTAATGATGTAGCTTCCACAGCTTCCTGGGGTAGCAAATTCCACAGACCCACTACCCTCTGAGTGAAAAAGTTTCTCCTCATCTCAGTTTGAAAGAGCAGCCCCTTATTCTAAGATTATGTCCCCTAGTTCTAGTTTCACCCATCATTGGGAACATCCTCACCGCGTCCACCCGATCAAGCCCCTTCACAATCTTATATGTTTCAATAAGATCGCCTCTCATTCTTCTGAACTCCAATGAGTAGAGTCCCAATCTACTCAACCTCTCCTCGTATGTCCACCCCCTCATCCCCGGAATTAACCGAGTGAACCTTCTTTGTACTGCCTCGAGAGCAAGTATGTCTTTTCTTAAGTATGGACACCAAAACTGTATGCAGTACTCCAGGTGAGGTCTCACTAGCCACCCCTCACACACACCCTCATCCTAGTGCAATCATATCAACTAACAACACACAAGGGTAGGCAGTTGGGTGTTTTATGCAATGTTAATGTAAAGTTTCTGTTAATGTGGTGTCAAACATTGAAATCTTTAATTTCAACACTTTGCATTCTTGGACAGATTTGTGTGCACCTTTGGAAGTGGCTTAGTGAGTTGCAGTGAATGGTGAGACATAACGGTACCCCCCACAATGCTGATGAGTGTGAAAGGAATGGCTTGGGCATTGTAGGGATGCCTTTTGGTATTGGTGTGGGGTGGTGCCAACCTGGTGCATCATGTGGCAGTCAGGGTGTACAGCGTAAAGTGAAGTAAATCTGGCCATGGTGAGGCCATCCTTGGCCTCCTGGGCAGCAATGTGCTCGGGTGATGATGCCCTGTGTCCTGTGCAGCATCAGGTGATTGTGGGGAAGGTTGGTATGGTTGTTAGTGTTGCTGGTGTGCCTGGTGCTGCTGGTGTTGGGGCTGATCGTGGTGGGATTCTGAGGACCAAGGTGAGATAGTTTCAAGGGCACCAATGCTGATGGAATAGATGACAGGTGAAGTAGAGATGACAGAAGCGATCTGTCAATGATGGGAAAGGTAATGAGGTCAGACTAGATGGAAACATGTGTAAAGACTTGCAGCATTCTGAATCTGTAGTGGAAATGCACTTTAGAGAAGCTAGTGGCTAAGGGAAGATATCTCAGTCAGCTGGGAGCTTTGACTTGACGTTTAAAGCTGTCAACTCATCAGCTCAAACAATGGCCAATGACCTCACGCCTCAGCTTCACAGACGAGGTCTAGGAACAGCGGGAAACCGGCGGGCGACCTTTCAAAATCAAAAAGCTTGGAAAAAAGCATTAAGTGGCTGTAAATAAGCCACTGATGATTTCAATTGCCTCCCCCGCCGCTGCATATCAGGTCTACTCAGCACTGGCAGACCCGACATTTCCTTAAGGCACATGGTGGCGGGTTGACAGCGGGGTCCCGACCCGCTGTCAACATTTTTTTTTTCCCCCACCCGACCCACCACTGATCGCGCCCGCTGACCCACCGCAAAAGTCCCCCCCTCAGTGTTGGCAGACTGTTTCAACATGGAGTGCATTTAAATATGGTTTAAAAGTGATTTCATCTTTAATCATCTATGCCGCAATGTGCAACAGAGCTGAAGAAAAGCAGTGAAATTCTGTGCCCATGGCAACACACTGCTTGTATCTCTACTGACATTAATTTCACTTTTAGAGAAGTTGGAATAAATAAATCCATGCTGGGAGATAGGGGGTGGGTTAAAATGGTGATTCTTTTGAATGAAACAAATTCCCAGTGTTTGTAGTGGTAAATGAAATCTGAATTTTTTCTTTCCTAGTTTGCCTCTGTAAATTACATATGAGACATTTTGGAATGGACAGCTTTGTGCGAGGTATATGTCTGGTCCCGTGCCGCCGCCCACCATTTTGGACACTTAGGGCTGGATTTTCATTGACCCGTGGAGGCGGGTTTGGAGGCGTGTGGGGGGTTAAAATTGCGAAAACTGGCGGGCGGGCACAAGTCCGCCTCCATCCCGCCTCCATGCAATTTTGATGAAATCGTGTCTGCTGGTCCCGCCTTTAAGAGACGGGATAGGCTGTTAAGGCCCTTAACAAGCACTAAATTGGCTCTATAATGCCATTTAGAAAGGCCTTTGTGATTTTAACCCTTGTTCTATGTGAAGCACGCCTGTTATGAACTACGATTGTGAAACCTGGCGGGAGCACATGTGGATAGCTGAATATCAGTGGCTGCGCTGAGTATCAGTGAGTGGCTGGCTGGCATCTGGGAGTGGTGGAGCAAAAAAAAAACTATCTCTCTCTCTCTCTCTCTCTCCAGACTTAGAGCTGCTGCTCATTTTGCATCCAGGTCCTCTCAGAGCAAAGGCCAGGCAGTCTCTGACCTTCAATGCAGCATCAATGATGACATCATCAGAGGCGACTTTCAGACTGAAACCACTCATTGGTTCATGGGTTCCCACATGCTGGAACTCAATTGCCCAATTAGTTGAAAATTGCATCAATCTCCCACATCCAATTGCAGTCGGGTGGATAACACGAAATGCAGATGACACGACCCCAACCCGCCCCAGTATCAAAATCCAGCCCTTATGGTCCATTTTGGTCACTTTTATGGCTGTGCATCGGCGTGGCGTCAAACATTTTCAAGGCCGTAGCGTCGAGGTTATAATACCAATAATGAACCAAGACTGACAGGGTATGGTTAATACCTACCACTGCTTCTGCACTTCATTGTAATGTAAAGTGACAGATCTGTACTGCGTAAGAGTACATACCATAGCTAGCACATTTCAGAGTAGTGTGTGCTTGTTGAGACAGAATCACATATAGAGGAATGGGCAGTGAAGGATTAGTTTGCTCAGCATCGCATTCCGTCAATTGCCCAAATTGCATAATCCTCTTTCATTTCAAATTACTAAATTAGATGTTAATTAAATGAAATGGGACCATACAATCCAGTGTAATAATCACATCTTCAAGACTCTTCATATATATGTACATATATACTGTATAGAAAACAAAACTGCAGTCATAAAAAATAAGAGAGCAGTCCTCCCCCCTTGCCAAGGTAAATGCACTTCCCAATGTGGAACTGAACCATACAGACCATGAAGGCCCCAGCTTTGATCCCCAGTGTTTGCACTGAATTACCTGATTTCAGCACAGGTACAAGTAAAGGCACTACAATGGGGTTCCGTGTTCTTGGCTGAGTAGATAGTGGAAGGATAAAATGGGCCCACCCCTGCTGCGATCCAATGACTCCTGCTGGAATATTACATCAGGCGAGGGCAGGGTGGGACTCAGCTGAGTTGGCTCCTATGGTGGAAAGAGAAAAACAAAAAAAAGGAAGATGCGATTTAAAGCCTGATTTTCAGCTAGGCATGCTGATAAATTATTGTATCTGAGTAAACTATACCAAGTTCATTATTTTAAATTAAATTAATTTATAATTTCTGGCTCTTTGTTTTATGTCCCTTCAGAAGGAAAAAGCTCTCCATTCTCACATTTTGGACGTATAAAGTATTGGTGCTATTTATCCCGTCGGTAGCCATTCGTCCTACAAAGCTGCAGTATGCTGCAGCACTTTACTGTTATCGTTTAATATTAAAAATAATATAGTATGCAATGTCAGAATGTTATTGCCATGTTAGTGTGATGACATGGAGGATGATAATGCTATGTCCGGCACATTATCGGCCCCGGTGTGCTCATAGTTTAGAACAACAACGGTAAGTCACGCCTTGAAATGGAGCTTACAGGGCAAGATATTAGTGTCATGCTGCAGCACTGCAGTGTATGTGTGAGTAAGGAGATAAAGAATGCAAAACAAAAGCTGATATTAACCATGAGCCTGGCAACTGTCTGAGGCTGAAACAGAAAGCTCCAAATGAAGATTCCTCCCTTTCCTTCTATTGCTGTAACACCAAGAATCCCCAGGGCTCATTGTAAGGAGTCAAGAATCTATGCTTAGGTAGCCCTCGTTTTGTCTGCGCGCACTGTCCTGCAGGCCTTCTCCTGAAATCAGATAGAGGAGACATATGTGGGAAAGAGGAATCTGAGAGAAGATGTGTGCCCAGGCCAGTAGCCACCTTGCGTGAGTGTGTGAACGTGCTGCTGAAAGATACCTTGATGTGGAGATGCCGGTGTTGGACTTGGGTGGACAAAAGTGAGAAGTCGCACAACACCAGGTTATAGTCCAACAGCTTTATTTGAAATCACAAGCTTTCGGAGCGCTGCTTCACCTGACAAAGGAGCAGCGCTCCAAAAGCTTGTGATTTCAAATAAAGCTGTTGAAAGATACCTTGTGTTGGCAGATTGTTTGGTATTTGTTCCTTGCCATGTGAAATGAACTACAGGGCAAATACGTTGCCATGGCAGCAATAGACAGTGCTCTGGTGAAACATGAGCATGCCTGTGCATTTGATAAGTACATGAACTATTCTCAGAATACTGTGTATTCTCCTTCTGTGCTGCTGCTCCAAACTTAAACTGAATTGCTATCAAGATGCCTGATAAGGCAACATTCTAAAATGAAACATGTGAGAAGTACTTGCCTTTTCTGAGACCGGCAAATTTCTTCCTCCCTGTACAGTGTACAGATGAGACAGCATTCACTCTTTTAGCCACCTCCATCCAGCCTATATGGCATTGCTCTTCACTGGAAGCTGGCTTTCAGCTCCTAGAAGGACTGTTCTTCTTTTCAAGGTACCTTCCAGCAGCATCTCCAAAACTGCTTCACTAAATGGTGGTGTTCCAGCACATGCACTTCCTACAACTATTTCTTCCATTTGTCCTAGTCACTGACTCCATCCCTCTCCCTGGCAACTGTTTGAGGCTGAACCAGACCGCTCACAACCTTGGTGTCGTGTTTGACTTCGTGATGATCATAAGACATAGGATGTAGGAGCAGGAGTAGGTCATTTGGCACCTCGAGCCTGCTCCGCCATTCAATAAGATCATGGCTGATCTGATCTTGGCCTCAACTCCACTTCCCTGCCCGCTCCCCATAACCCTTGACTCCCTTACCATTCAAAAAGCTTCCGACCACATATCCGTTTGATCACCAAGACCGCCTACTTCCACCTCCGTAACATCGCCTAACTTAAACCCTGCCTCAGCTTATCTGCTGCTGAAACCCTCATTCATACCTTTGTTACCTCTAGACTTGACTAATCTAATGCTGTCCTGGCCAGCCTTCCATCTTCCACCCTACATAAACTTAAGCTCATCCAAAACGCTGCTGCCTGTATCCTAACTCACACCCAAGTCCCGTTCACCCATCACCCCTGTGCTCACTGACCTACATTGTCTCCCGGTCCAGCAACATCTCAATTTTAAAATTCTCATCCTTGTTTCCAAATCCCTCCATGGCCTTGCCCCTCCCTATCTCTGTAACCTTCTCCAGCCCTACAGCCCTCAGTTATCTGCGCGCTTCTCCAATACTGGCCTATTGCACATCCCCGATTTTAAAAGCTCCACCATTGGTGGCTGTGCCTTCAGCTGCTTAGGCCCTAAGCTTTGGAATTCCCTCCCTAAACCTCTCACCTCTCTACCTCTCTCTCCTTTAAGAAACTCATTAAAACCTACCTCTTTGATCAAGCTTTTGGTCATCTGCCCTAATATCTCCTTATGTGGCTTAGTGTCAAAATGTGTTTGATAACGTTCCTGTGAAGTGCCTTGGGAGGTTTTACTACGTTAAAGGCACTATATTAATTCAAGTTGTTGTTCAGGAGTAGGGTTGCTTTAGTGGTGACCACTAGCCTTTTAAGAGCTGTTGGCATTGGATAACCCACCTCTTGACCCTGAGGCATCATATGCTGTGCAGGGGAATGCCACAAATTTATTATTGTGCATTATAGTATGAGATCTGCCCACTGTGCTATTAACGCACGCAGTCCCAGAATCACATTCAGGGTACCTTCTAACAGCATCTCCAAAACTGCGTCACTAAATGGAGTTGGTTTTGCACATGCATTTTCTAAAGATATGTCTTCCGCTTGTTCCGCCCATTGTGTTACTGTGAGCAGCACAGATCACCATTTTGTAAGAGGCATCATTGTTAGGTTGGGCTAGCTCAATTTTTGTTCTGTACAAGAAAAGGAGTATATTCATTGGTTTAAGTGAAACTCATAGCACCGGTGGCACGAAGGATTTGAATGAAAAGAAAACGGAAAACTTACATAACTTTTATATACTACTGAATCGTTTCTGATTTTGATTGTGCCTAATCTTCCACATTTATATATTGCATGGTGGATTTTGCAATGGCAAGAAGCTCATTATTAATGAATCTAAATGACAGCACTATGCAGCAATTTATGGTTCACTGGTGGCACCAGACAGCCATATGTGATGAGGGCCATGTCAAGGAAAAGCAGCAATCCTTTTAGAATATTTAACAGAACCGCTTAACTCAGGAGTTTCCTTTAATGGAGACGTTTTTGTTGCAGCCTTTGATTTTTATCTGGTTTGAAGACAGGTTTAAAACTTGACTAAACCTTGACAGATTAAAAGGTGATGAAGCTTTGCGACTTGAACCCATCTGGCAAAGGGTCAAATCTTCAGTAGCTACGTGCATAGAGTTGCCATGGAATCAATGGAGAGATTCTTTTGCTTTAACCTATGGGGAGCCATGATTTGACAAACACAAAACTGATCTGCAACCACTGCTTCTTTTGGCTCTGCGTAATTTTCACAGCCTGGTGTTAGAATACGAGCAGTAATATGCTGGTTAAATGCACTGCTGTGTGAAGTGTACTGAGGCATATTACTGCAGATGCCAGTTAAATAGAATACTACATAAAATACACATAACTGCAAAGTGTGAAATTTTACAGCTGTGTCAAAATATAATTGATGTGATGGTAATGAATGCAAATGATAGGAATATAGAGAGTTTAGGAACAATGGTAGACAGTGAAGGAGGTGATATGGCTTTAAGTGTCAGGTATATTTGAGAGAAGAAGGTGATCCTGAGGGTTTGGAAAATTACACAATGGACTATTACTATTCTGGTTCGACATCTTTAATGTGAAAAAGACAAATCCAATTCAATAGGTACATTATAGACCATCAGATCAGAACAAGGATGGGGACAGTTCGCTCTATGAAAAGATAACTTCAAAATATGAGGGAACAGCTTATTGGGGCAGGGTTATGCAATAATATGTCAGTAGAGAACAAACGGAACTCCTTTAAAGGCATAATGCTGAGCATATAGGATCAGCAAGGATAGACTAAACAAATGATGAAAGGTCTCGACCTGAAATGTTAACTCTGTTTCTCTCTCCACGGATGCTGCCTCGCCTGCTGAGTTTTTCCAGCGTTTTCTGTTGTTATTTTAGACTAAACAAAAAATGGATTAATAAGTTAATCAGAGGCAAAATAAGGAAAAAGAACCAACTCTGGATACGGTAGTGGACGCAAAAACCTAGGAATAATTTAAGAAACAATTAAATGTCATGATGGGGGCATGCGGGGTTTTTCTGGATGTATGAACTTTCCTCTGCTGTATTTATCTTGTAGGATTTTAATCACCTTGTTGACGATGGACAATTTATATTGTGTAGAAATACTTCTGTGTGGAAGTGTCATATCTTTGAGTTCTTGAATGTGCCTCATTCACACTGGGGAACAGATTCTACAGCATTGGCAGCAATGCATAAACAATGCACTGGAAATTCTGAACAGCTTTTCTGTATGGACAAACTGCTCGTCCAGCCTGCTGGTGACTGGGAAACAAATGGCTTTATGGAATGGTTCATTTGAGGCAGAGGCAGATATGCGGTTATGGAGAGAGGAAAGGGCAGTGGGATTAGTTTAGGATTGCCTCCAGCGAAGTGTCAGCGCAGACACAATGGGCCAAAAGGCCTCTTTTTGGGCTGCAAAATTCTGTGGTTCTGTATTGCTGCCATTTATGTTTCTTGCCAGTGCTAATGTGAAAATCATCTCATGAGATGGTTTTTTATGCTCCATGTTTATACTACAGTGCTGCTGCTGCAGTTGGGAGCAATGGCAGTGGTGTAGCATAAGTGTAGTAACGGGGACAAGTAAAATAATATCTAAGTATCCTAACCAGATTGGAAGACACATCGAGTGCTCACAGAGGCTCCCTGCACTACTGCTCTGTTGCACTGTGTCACAGAGTGATGGAATGAAAATGATCAATATAATAGTGAGTGATTGATACTAGACTTCAGGCATTTTCAATTTACTTGTCTGGTGATAAATGCAGATGCTTTGATGCACTGGTGTCTAGTGATGTCTTGAAATTCCCCTGAGTACCAGTATTGAAATGATGAATACAGTTTAAACTGTGTGGGAGTCCCTACGTGTTGTTATATGATTAGATGGGAAATTAATTATAGTAGAGTAGAAGCTCTTTATAAAATGCTTCAAGAACAAATTCAATTAGAGCAGCGATTGATCAGGTGAGATTTGCTCAGTGTGACTTGCTCAGCTTTAAGTGCCCGGCTGATTTGACACAGGCAGAGTCACTGTATGAATTCTTGGAATAAATATAGAAGGAATGAGACTGAATTGCGCTGCAGCTTTTCTACAGCTGCATGACAGATATGTTTCTGTTTTCAAAATACAAAGAGGCAGGCTGCGAATGGCTGCTTCTCTTCCGGCTTCCATCCATGCACTTGGACTGAAAAAACATTCCATTTTTGTAAGTATAAAAACTCTTCTCAGTACATGAAAAAGATATCAGATTATTTCTCTGTGCACTGACAGAGATTAAATCAAACTACTGTACTCTCCAGCCTTTTCCTACATTGCAACAGTGACTCCACTTCAAAAATTCAGGCTGTAAAGCGCTTTGGGACGTCCCGAGCTCATGAAAGGCGCTATATGAATGCAAGTCTTTCTTTTCTTTCTTTTTCTTTTCAACCCCGGATACAGAGCATCAACTATTTTCTTCATTAGCTGGACTATTTTTTAATCTCGTTGTGCTACGCTTCCCTTTAATTCCTTTTCATTGTCTTGTTACTCCTCTACTAGTCTTGTTACTCCTCTACTAGACTATTTACAGCTGGGAGGCCACCAACTTCACCTTAGTAGCAGGTCTCCGATCTGAGAGGATTTCAAGATAAAGCACCTTGCCATTGTGTGGATATAGAGGTTGCAGATTGTGTGTGATCACAAGGAATGGATCAAGCAGGTCTGTGCCCAGTTCCCAGGCAGCTGCCACAATGCAATCATTTTGCAGAAATCAAATCCACCCACTTTTCCAACTTGCCGGGAATGTTCGAGGGTGGCTGCTTGGGTCAACGGCTAACCCCTTCTAGCATGGCTCATGCCACCCCATTGCAACCCTACTACACCTGAGCAGATCAGGTATAGTGAGAGTCATGGCACCACAAGGAGGATCATCAAACTCACTATTGGTCTCCTAAAGCAAGGGTACAACCAGCTTGTCATTATCTTAACATTTTCAATTGATGAATTAAATATTGCTGTCATTTCATAACAGTGCCTAATCTCTTGTTTAAGATATTTGAAGCTGGATGTTGACTGCATGTTGACAAGCAGCTAATTGTATAATGTTACCCTCCCTTACATCAAAGAAGCTTTAGTGTAGTTTACTTTCAATTTACAGACAGTTGCTTAAAAAGTAGTGCAAATAAACTCTGAATAGCCTACAAAGGGATCCTTAAACATCTGTTAATACTTCCAGAAAAGATCCTCTAAAGGGCCTTTCATCATTTTCATATAAATATATATCATCCCCATAGTGCTAACAGAACAGTATTAATTATGTACAGAGTAATGCAAAAGGAATGTTTCTAGTTTATAGCATTATTGTTCCCCCCTCACTGATTTAGTTTACATTTTAATGTATAAGAGGATTCAGATGAGTATTTTTGTATTAGTGGTAAATAATGTTAAGAAAGAAATCCTAAACACAGAAAATAATATTGTTCCCTGTAGTTATTGCTATGTTTTTTTATTTGATTCTCCAATTTTCTATTCGCATCTACTGGATGCATTGATTCTTGTTTGGGTGCAATTTGACAGCAATGAGTTATTTCACCGAGTGGCTATTCGGCATTATTCTTCATTAGTAAAGTTAGACTGTTAGCAGACTATTTGAAATGGTGGTGGACATCATAGCCAAGCTTGATACTGTCCTCATTGATATCCATGTGTCTGTATTTTTTAGTAAGGCTCACCTGCCAATTTTAGTGCCACTATTGCTAATGTCTAGCTAACTCTGTACAGGCCAGAGACAGAACCTTAGGAAATGCTGCCGAAATGCTTGCACTAAAGGGTCAAAGTGGGGCTATTGCAATTAATTTTCATGGACTATCTGTCCTAGTTTAACACTTTTCTGTCAGCTTTTTAACCAACTTCTCTCTTTTGATTATCTTCTCTGAACTTTAAGGTCAATAGTAAAAGTACATTTGCTTTGGTGATCAATATAAAAAGAAATTATAGCTTTTTGACAAGAAACTATCACATGAACTATCGACCAGGTTGTAACACCCACTCACCCCTCAGCCATTCGATCTGAAGAAATGTTCGTCACTTTAATTCTAGCACAGTTATTTCAACAATGTCTGTGCCTACATCTTGTATATCAAGTGAAAGTTCATTGAAAACATTTAAAATCCTTTTTGTAATTGGAAAGTTGAACCATGGCCCAAGCAAAGTTTGGTTGCAACTTAACACAATCTGCTTATTTAAACTTGCATCTGTTTTGACATTTAGATCAGTAATCCTACATATTTTGCATCATTTCAAAGTTGAGACCATTTGCTTGAATTTAAAACATGCAGAGTAACTTCAACTGACGAGTAGCGAAGTTTAGAATGTTCAGAGGGAATCCAACTTGTTAAACTTTGTTTTTAATATCAAAATGTTTCATTTTTTGAATGTTTAATTATAGATAATTTTCTCAACTTCAGCATTTCAGACCACTCCCGTACGTGCGCCCGTTCTCCCATTGAGAATGCGCCTTTACCTGCCCATTATCTAAATAATTTGTAGTGAGCCTAGGGATTAAACAGAAAATCCTTGTTACTATATTTTGGCGACTTATTATTTGGTGATATTATGCAATCTTCCTCAACTTCAGAAAGCAGTAGAATAAACATTCTTCCATACCATGGTTTAGGCAATGAATTGTCAAACAGATTTATTAAATAGTAAATGGATAGGTGAATATTAGCATTGGCACACTGGTTTTTACTGTAGCTACAGGCTTAATTATCCTTCTTCGGAAGGGGTAATATTTTCATCTGCTGAGCAGGCCTGTACGGCTGATCCATGCAAATGATCCAGGTCACCAAATCTAGGCAAACTGAAGTACTGCCCCTGTCCAGTGCCTGGGCATAGGGTGGAAGATTATCAGGATTATAATATTTTTATGCTATTGTATATCAAAACACACTGGACCATTTTCTGTACCTTGGGACGTTTTGCTACGTTAAAGGTGCTATATAAATGCAAGTTGTAGTTGTACCCGGTATGCACCATGACAGAAAGACAGATGCATCATATACAAAATGTGTAGTATAACAGCAACTGATGAAAAGCAAACTTTATAATATTGCCAGACGATCCAACGTTATAAGTTTGTTCTGAAACTTTTTGATGTTAGCAGGCAGCAAACTGTTCTGTTGGTTATTTATTAACATTGAACCAGCACACATGAGCAGAGCTCGTGGCACGTGTGCTTGCATGCATGTGCAAAGCTGTGTTTCAGGAATATAGAAACAAGAGGAGGGCATTCAGCCCCTCGAGCCTGTTCTGCCATTCAATTAGCGCATGGCTGATTTTGTATTTCAATTCCATCTACCCGCCTTGGTTCCATAACCCTTAATATCCTTGCCTGACAAAAATCTATTGATCTCGGTTTTGAAATTTTCAAGTGACATCACCAGCGTTTACTGAGAAGCTTTTACAATTTCTTGTAAACATCCAACTTTAAACATGTAAAAGAATAAAGATTTATAGAGCAGTGCTGGCTACAATCTGCGTGTTATATAGGAATGGGCCATTTGACCCATTGAACCTTCTCTGACTGTTAGCTACAGCAGCTCTAACTCTTTAATCCCAATTCCTGCCCACTCTCCAGATCCCTGAATACCTTTTAAATATTTCAATTGATTCTGCATCTGTGACCTTTTGAGGCAATACATTTCCTTGCTACAGTCCTTTATGTGGAGAAAGTTTTCCTGGATTTACTTTTAAGTTGTTTCATTCTGGTTATAAGATTATGTCCCCAGCTACTGGATTTCCCTAATAGAAAGAAGGATTTTTTTCCTATCTACCCTGTCAATTCATCGTCAATTATTTTAAAAACATCAGTCAGATCACCCTTTAATCATCTCATCTGTATAGAATATAAACCAAGTTTGTCAGCATAGCTAAGTGTTAAATTATAAACTGCACATTAGGTATAGTCTACTGACCACTGGTTCTCAAAATAATTGAGAGGTCGCACAACACCAGGTTATAGTCCAACAGTTTTATTTTAAATCACAAGCTTTCGGAGTTACAACTCCTTCGTCGGAGTTGTAACTCCGAAAGCTTGTGATTTAAAATAAAACTGTTGGACTATAACCTGGTGTTGTGCGACCTCTCAATTTTGTCCACCCCAGTCCAACACCGGCATCTCTGCATCATGACCACTCTCAAAATAATCATAGACCTATGTAGGAATATGTACCAGTGTATGGTGAAGATTAACAACATTAGTGCAAGTGTGTGATTTCCATCATTAAAACAGTTTAGAATTATTACCAATGTACTTTAGATAGTCTAGAGTGTATGACAAAAGGAAGGTAACAGCAGTAAATATTATTAGTGGATAAAAGCACCACCTGGTGTGGTTCTGTGTTAGACAAGTAAGCGATGTCCCAGGTTCACTGCTTGGCCTGATCTCAGCCTGAAGAAGTGTTACATTTGGTCTCAATGCCCCTGAGCTGGGGGAGAAGAGGGAATTCAGCCAAAGTTCATTTCTCATCACTGTACATTGACCCTCGAAGAAAAGTGCATGTATATGATGAGCGAGGATAGGATCAGGCCTGGCTGTGATGCCCACAATAGTTGAATAGTCTGCCTACACACTGTCTGGGCTCACACACACGAAGAATGTGCTAACTGGAGACATGTCCTAAAAGCTGCCTTCTGGAGTGGAGGTGAGAAAACTAGGGAGGATAAAATAGTAAATATCACTGAGAAGAAGTTCTGTAGCTCTTGGGCCACAATAGAAATAAATTATGGGCAGCCAGGGGCTGGAATTTAGGGTCTGGGGGGTGGGTGCCCCTTTGGAGCCATAAATGGCATTGGCCCATGTCACAATATGCAATACTCCTAACCATGGGATCTATGATGAGGTTGGGCTTCATCCATGGAGCAGCCAGGAGTTCTGCCTCAGCTAGATCCATCCCCAAAAGGCCCCCTGTGGAATTTTGACACCCACACACCCAGCTTTGTTGATGGACACAAACTTGTGACAACAAGCTCTTTCTCCTTCGCAAAGACTTGTTAAAGTTGATGGAATGTTAATCTGTTCGACTGCACATTTTAACTTAACATCTCTTAATTTGAAAGGAGAAGAAATCAGACTTGAATGATTATTTACTTTGTTTGTTGTTAAGCCTGTCACTGAATGTCACTGCCTTGAACTTTGACCACAGGCTGATGTCAGCCTTTGGTTTTACACCAACTATACCTGTAAACAATTTGGACAAAAGTGACTGTATCTCAGTAATTAAAGGGATTTTTATCCCCCCTGAGTTAGTTGTTTTAGAAAGACATTATGGGGTATTTGACATTTCGAAAGGATAGGCAGAAAGGAAAAGGAGGTGGGGTAGCTCTGTTAATAAAGGATGAGATCATTGCAGTAGTGAGAAATGAAATTGGCTCAGAAGATCAAGATGTAGAATCAGTTTGGGTAGCGATAAGAAATAATAAGGGAAAGAAGTCACTGGTGGGAGTAGTCTATAGGCCCCCTAACAGTAGCTACACTGTAGGACAGAGTATAAATCAAGAAATAATGGAGGCTTGTAAGAAAGGTACTTCAATAATCATGGGCAATTTTAATCTTCATATACATTGGACAAATCAAATTGGCAAAGGTAGCCTTGAGGAAGAGTTCATAGAGTGTATTCGGGATGTTTTCTTAGAACAATACATTATGGAACCAACCAGGGAGCAAGTTATTTTAGATCTGGTATTGTGTAATGAGATAGGATTAATTAATGATTTCATAGTAAAGGATCCTCTGGGGAAGGTTTTTCCTCACATCCCCCCTGTATCTCTTGCCCAAAACCTTAAATCTGTGTCCCCTAGTCCATGTACCATCAACTAGTGAGAACAGCCTATCCCTGTCTAGCCTATTCAAACCCGTCATAATCTTGTACACCTCTATCAAATCACCCCTCAACCTCCTTTGCTGTAATGAAAACAAATCCAGCTTCTCCAACCTGTCCTTGTAGCTAAGATCCCCCATCCCCAGAACCATTCTGGTAAATCTCCTCATTTAAGGAGATATTTCATAACTCTCAGCAAAGATATATTCCAGTGAGAAAGAAAAACTCTAAGAGAGGGATGAGCCATCCGTGGCTAACTAAGGAAGTTAAGGATGGTATCAAATTGAAAACAAATGCATACAATGTTGCGAAGATTAGTGGGAGGCCAGAGGATTGGGAAATTTTTAGAAACCAGCAAAGGACGACTAAAAAAATAATAAAGAGGAAGAAGATAGGTTATGGGAGTAAACTAGCAAGAAATATAAAAACAGACAGTAAGAGCTTCTGCAGGTATATAAAAAGGAAGAGAGTAGCTAAAGTAAACGTTGGTCCCTTAGAGGATGAGACTGGGGAATTAATAATGGGAAACAGGGAAATGGCAGAGACTTTGAACAAATATTTTGTATTGGTCTTCACGGTAGAAGACACTAAAAGCATCCCAATAATAATAGATAATCAAGGGGCTATAGGGAGGGAGGAACTTAAAATAATCACTTACACTAGACAAAAATTACTAGGCAAACTAATGGGACTAAAGGTGGACAAGTCCCCTGGACCTGATGGCCTGCATCCCAGGGTCTTAAAAGAAGTGGCTGCAGAGATAGTGGATGCATTGGTTGTAATCTACCAAAATTCTCTGGATTCTGGAGAGGTTCCAGCAGATTGGAAAACCATAAATGTAATGCCCCTATTCAAGAAAGGAGGGAGACAGAAAGCAGGAAACTATAGACCAGTTAGCCTGTCATTGGGAAAATGCTGGAGTCCATTATTAAGGAAGTAGTAGCAGGACATTTAGAAAATCATAATATAATGAAGTAGCGTCAACATGGTTATATGAAAGGGAAATCGTGTTTGACAAATTTGCTGGAGTTCTTTGAGGATGTAACGAGCAGGGTGGATAAAGGGGAACCAGTAGATGTAGTGTATTTAGATTTTCAGAAGGCATTCGATAAGGTGCCACATAAAAGGTTAGAAACATAGAAAAATAGGAGCAGGAGTAGGCCATTCGGCCCTTCGAGCCTGCTCCGCCATTCAATATGATCATGGCTGATCCTCTATCTCAATACCATATTCCCGCTCTCTCCCCATATCCCTTGATGCCTTTTGTGTCTAGAAATCTATCTATCTCCTTCTTAAATATATTCAGTGACTTGGCCTCCACAGCCTTCTGTGGTAGAGAATTCCATAGGTTCACCACCCTCTGAGTGAAGAAATTTCTCCTCATCTCAGTCCTAAATGTCATACCCTGTATCCTGAGACTGTGACCCCTCGTTCTAGACCCACCAGCCAGGGGAAACATCCTCCCTGCATCCAGTCTGTCTAGCCCTGTCAGAATTTTATACGTTTCAATGAGATCCCCTCTCAT
Source organism: Squalus acanthias (assembly GCA_030390025.1). Taxonomy (NCBI): domain Eukaryota; kingdom Metazoa; phylum Chordata; class Chondrichthyes; order Squaliformes; family Squalidae; genus Squalus; species Squalus acanthias. The sequence goes on along the minus strand of CM059426.1, from coordinate 38,054,839 downwards.
TCTTCTAAACTCTAGTGAATACAGGCCTAGTCGACCCAATCTCTCCTCATACGACAGTCCTGCCATCCCAGGAATCAGTCTGGTGAACCTTCACTGCACACAGTACTCCAGGTGTGGTCTCACCAAGGCCCTGTACAACTGTAGTAAGATATCCTTGCTCCAGTACTCAAATCCTCTTGCAATGAAGGCCAACATACCATTTGCTTTCCTAACTGCTTGCTGCACCTGCATGTTTGCTTTCAGTGACTGGTGTACAAGGACACCCAGGTCCCTTTGTACATCATGTGGAGATGCCGGCGTTGGACTGGGGTGGACAAAAATGAGAAGTCGCACAACACCAGGTTATAGTCCAACAGATTTATTTAAAATTACAAGCTTTCGGAGCTGTCGCCCCTTCCTCAGGTAGAGTTACTGTGAGACAATCTACCAGAATTCACAGAATATAAACACAGAGAAAATGCAGGGATTCAATCTATCCCTACATCAAAGACATACTAAGAGCACAGCCTTTGTACATCAGCATTTCCCAATCTATCACCATTTAAATAATACTCTACCTTTCTGTTTTTCCTACTGAAGTGGATAACTTCACATTTACCCACATTATACTGCATCTGCCATGTATTTGCCCACTCACTCAACTTGTTTAAATCGCCTTGAAGCCTCTTTGCATCCTCCTCACAACTCACAATCCCACCTAGTTTTGTGTCGTCAGCAAACTTGGAAATATTACATCTGGTTCCCTCATCCAAATCATTGATATATATTGTGAATAGCTGGGGCTCAAGCACTGATCCCTGCGGTACCCCACTAGTCACCGCCTGCCAGCCCGAAAAAGACCCATTTATTCCTATTCTCTGTTTCCTGTCTGTTAACCAATTTTCAATCCATGCCAGTATATTACCCCCAATCCCATGTGCTTTAATTTTGCACACTAACCTCTTATGTGGGACTTTATCAAAGGCCTTCTGAAAATCCAAATATACCACATCCACTGGTTCTCCCTTATCTATTCTACCAGTTATATCCTCAAAAAACTCTAGTCGGTTTGTCAAACACGATTTCCCTTTCATAAATCCATGTTGACTTTGTCTAATCCCGTTGATATTTTCGAAGTGTCCTGTTATCACACCCTTTATAAAAGACTCTAGCATTTTCCCTACTACTGATGTTAGCCTAACCAGTCTGTAGTTCCTTGTTTTCTCTCTCCCTCCTTTTTTAAATAGTGGGGTTACATTTAGCACCCTCCAATCTGCAGGAACTGTTCCATAAACTATAGAATTTTGGAAGATGACAACCAATGCATCCACTATTTCCATGGCTACCTCTTTTAGTACTCTGGGATGCAGATTATCAGGCCCTGGGGATTTATCAGCTTTCAGTCCTATTAATTTCTCCAGCTCAATTTTTTTACAAATACTAATTTCCTTTAATTCCTCCTTCTCACTAGACCCTTGGTTCCCTAGCATTTCTGGGAAGTTATTTGTGTCCTCTTCCGTGAAGACAGAACCAAAGTATTTGTTTAATTGCTTTGCCATTTCCTTGTTCCCCACAATAAATTCTCCCACTTCTGACTGTAAGGGACCTACATTTGTCTTCACTATTTTTTTTTCTTTTTACATACTTGTAGAAGCTTTTACAATCTGCTTTTATGTTCCTTGCAAGTTTACTTCATTCTTATTTTCCCCTCTTAATCAATCTCTTGGTAGTTTTTTGCTGAACTCTAAACTGCTCCCAATCCTCAAGCTTGCTACTTTTTCTGGCAACTTTATATGACTCCTCTTTTGATCTAATACTATCCTTAATTTCTTTTGTTAGCCATGGTTGGGCCGCTTTTCCATTTGTGTTTTTGCGGCAGAAAGGAATGTATAACTGTTGCAATTCATGCATTCGTTCCTAAAATGTTAGCCATTGCCTATCCAGTGTCATGCCTTTTAATTAAACTCCCCAATCTATCATAACCAACTCAGTCCTCATACCATCGTAGTTTCCTTTGTTTAGATTTAGGACCCTAGTTTCAGATTGGACTTTTTCACTTTCCATCTTAATGAAGACTTCTATCATGTTATGGTCCCTCTTCCCTAAAGGACCCTGCACAACAAGATTATTAATTAACCCCTTCTCATTGCACAATACCCAATGTAGGATAGCCTGTTCCCTAATTGGCTCCTCAACATACTGGTCTAAAAAACCATCTCGTACACACTCCAGGAATTCATCCTCCACAGTATTATTCCTAATTTGGTTTGGCCAGTCCATATGTAGATTAAAGTCACCCATGATTACTGTAGTACCCTTGTTACATGCATCTCTAATTTCCTGTTTGATGCCAACCCCTACATTACCACTACTGTTTGGAGGCCTATAGACAACTCCCACCAATGTTTTCTGCCCCTTGGTGCTTCTTAGCTCCACCCAGACTGATTCTACATCTTCATTTTCTGAGCCAATATCCTTTTTCACTATTGCTCTGATTTCATCCTTTACTAACAAGGCCACCCCACCTCCTTTTTCTTTTTGCCTGTCCTTCCTAAATATCGAATATCCTTGGATATTCAGCTCCCAGCCTTGGTCACCCTGCAGCCATGTCTCCGTAATCGCAATTATATCGTATCCATTTACATCAATTTGTGCTGTTAATTCGTCTACCTTATTACGAATGCTTCGTGCATTCGGATAAAGTGCCTTTAGATTTGTCTTTTTTAGACATTTTTAGACATCTTAACATTTTTTTGTACTATGGCCCTATTTGTCTTATTACCATTTTTTCTTACCCGGACCCTATTTGTTCATGCACTCCTTTGTTTGTACGCTCTGTCCCTTCCTGACACAATCTGGTTATCCTTACCCCAATCACTTTCCTGCACTGCTTCCTTGTCTTTTCTCTTTAGCATTCTAGATTTCTCTCCACCGGGACCCACCCTCCCACTTATTTAGTTTAAAGCCCTATCTACCTCCCTAGTTATTCAATTTGCTAGAACTCTGGTCCCAGCATGGTTCAGCTGTAGTCCGTCCCAACGGAACAGCTCTCTCTTTCCCCAGTACTGGTGCCAGTGCCCCACGAATCGAAACCCACTTCTCCCACACCAATCTTTGAGCCACGCTCCTGACTCCAGAGAACAGTGTCTTTCCCCCGAACTATACTGTCACCTACTACAACCACCTTCCTTTTTACTCCCCAAACTTGAACGGCTTCCTTCACCATGGTGCCGAGGTCAGTTTGCTCGTCCTCCCTGCAGTCCCTGCACTGGTCCACAAGGGTTGCAAGAACCATTGGAGAAGTGCAGGGACTGAGGCTCCTGCAATACTCCCTCCTGGATCCCCGTACCTGCCTCACTCGCAGTCACACCCTCCTGTCCCTGACCACGTGTCATTACTAAAGTATTTAATCAAAGGGATGTGGCTGCCTCCTGGAGCAAAAGGTCAAGGTAACTTTCTCCCTCCCTGATGTCTCGCAATGTCTGCAGCTCGAACTCGGAGCCGAAGTTTCTCGAGTCACAGACACTTACCGCTGATGTAGTCGCCCTGGACCAAAATGTCCACAAGCTCCCATATATTGCAGCAGCAACACATCTCCTGTTCTCCCATTATTTTATTTGTTTAATTAATTAGTTTAGTATTAATCAAATGATTTACCTCGTTTAGTTTATTAAATTAATTAAATTAAGTTTAGTTTTAAAATTTAGTTATATGTTAACATAAAACTTAGCCCACAGTCACTATCTTAACACTTAGCCCACAGTCACTACTAATCACTTACCTGCCACGTCACACTGCCGTTTTCTCTTGGAGGTTGTCCTCAGTGTGAAGACGGGACTTTGTCTCGACAGTGTCTGTGTGGTGGTCACTGCTGCCATGGACAGATGGATTGGTGAGGACGAGGTCAAGTAGGTTTTTCCCTCTTGTTGGTTCACTCACCACCTGTCGCAGGCCCAGACTGGCAGCTATGTCCTTCAGGACTCGGCCAGCAGTGGTGCTACCAAGCCACTCTTGGTGATGGACGTTGAAGTCCCCCACCCAGAGTACATTCTGTGCCCTTGCTACTCTCAGTGCTTCTTCCAAGTGGTGTTCAACATGGAGGAGTATTGATTCATCAGCTGAGGGAGTGCGGTAGGTGGTGCCCATGCTTGACCTGAAGCCATGAGACTTCATGGGGTCCAGATTCAATGTTGAGGACTCCCAGGGCCACTCCTTCCCGACTGTATACCACTGTGCCACCATCCCAGGGATGGTGATGGAGGAGTTTGGGACATTGGCTGAAAGGTATGATTCTGTGAGAATGACTATGTCAGGCTGTTGCTTGACTAGTCTGTGGGACAGCTCTCCCAATTTTGGCACAAGTTCCCAGATGTTGGTGAGGAGGAATTTGCAGGGTTGACTAGGCTCGGTATGCTGTTGCCGTGTCCGTAGCCTGTGCCGAGTGGTCCATCCAGTTTCATTCTTATTAATTTGTTTCGTAGCAGTTAATTACAACTGAGTGACTTGCTAGGCCATTTCAGAGGGCAGTTAAGAGTCAACCACATGGCTGTGGGTCTGGAGTCACATATAGGCCAGACCGGGTAAGGACGGCAGATTTCCTTCCCTAAAGGACATTAGTGAACCAGATGGTTTTTACGATAGTCCGATAGTTTCATGGTTACCATTATTGATACTAGCTTTTTATTCCAGATTTATTTAATTAACTGAATTTAAATTCCCCAGCTGCCATGGTGGGATTTAAACTCATGTCTCTGGGTCATTAGTCCAGGCCTCTGGATTACAAGCCCAGTGACATTACCACTATGCTACCGTGCAGGAGTATGGTAGGGAAGGCAGAGTGATGGGGATGTGATGAGTGGCACAGCAGGATGAGGTTGAGTATGGCTTGGCAGTAACGTTTTGTGATCTACTGAGATCATTGAAAGGTTTGCGCCACTGCAGCCTGGTCCTCCTGACAACATCCCTGCTTGTGCCCTTCTGTGCAATGCGCAACTAGGCTGTGTTGGTCTCCTGGGGAGGTGTCTTCTGCCCATTGGAAGGGAAGAGAACCTCCCTGTGTGCTGTGACTCCCTCCATAAGCATATGGAGTGAGTAATGGGAGAGCCTGGGTGCAGCTGTGTACCTTTGTGCAGTGCTTGTCAGTGTTTGCAGCACCTCAATGCTATAGAACACTGACAGCAGAACTGTCAAAATGAATGTGGACATGGCCCCTTTAAGGAAACCAGCTGATGAAGCGTCATCAGATGACCTCATCAGACCCGCTTCCTTTTAATTGGCCGGGAACCTCGCAGGGTGGGCTTAACAAGCCCAATCAGGGCAAAACCACTTGGAGGAGACGGGATGAAGACGGGTGCGAAGTTTAAGGCCGCTGTCTGCTCCGGCCGCACCGGACTCGCCACGGCTGGCGAAATCGCGGTCATTGGAACTTTCCTTTGTATTAAAAGTGCTATATAAATGTAAGGTGTTGTTACATTTGACTTATTGCTCGCTTTTAAATATTTCCAGCAAAATTTGCATACAGCCTAATTAATTGTTGATAATTTGTAAAATACCGATTTGACCTAAAGGATATAAAATTAATTCCCTTAAGTATAAGAATTTCTTGAAAATATGTAAGATTATTGCTGTTTTTCCTGCTATCAAAGAGGTTCACTTCAACCTTTATAACAATTGTTGTAAATTACTTATTTTTTGCCACCAGCATCTTTCCTGGCACCAAAGACATTTGATAGGGTAGGTACAGAGAATTTCCTCTACACTGTCGAATCCTTTGGTGTTACCAGAATCTGTCATTAAGGATAGAATGACTGAGCATTTAAGCAAATATGTGCTGATTAGAGAGAGCCAGCATGGTTTTGTTAAAGCTAAGTCATATCTGACTAATCACATTGAATTTTTTGAGGAGGTCACTGATAAGGTAGACAAAGGAGTCTCTATGGATGTTGTCGAACGATTTACAGAAGGCATTTTATAAGGTTCCACACAAAAGATTATTGGCAAAAATGAGATCTGTTCTGGGGCCTCAACTTTTCACCGTAATTATTAATGACTTGGATGAAGGAATAGAGAGGAATAGAGAGTTGTATATCCAAGTTTGCAGACGATACTAAATTACGGGTGACAGTAAGTAATGGAAATTGCAAAGGGACATAGACAGATTAAATAAGTGGGCAAAACTATGGCAGATGGAATTTAAAGTGGGCAAGTGTGAGGTCATCCTCTTTGGACCCAAGAAAGATGAATCTGAGTATTTTCTAAATTGTGAGAAATTAGTAACTGTAGAGGAGCAAAGAGATTTGGAATCCAAGTACACAAATCATTTAAAGCTATTTGGCAAATACAAGAAGCAATCAAAAAGGCAAAGTGTCGGGTCTGCGATTTCAGAACAGACCCGACATCAAGCGGTGGGGGAGGCATTTAGGACAGTTAAATGCTTGTTAACAACTATTTTGGCAGCCTATTTCTATTTTACCACATTTTTAACGGGGTTTACGTCGTTCGGAGATCACGCCAGGTAAGTATATGAGAGTTCCATCGAGCTGAATAGTTCACAGCTGCAACTGCAGTATAAGAGCTAACCTTTCACATCTGTTCACTTTCCAATGTCGGAAGTTGCTGATTTCAAGATTTGGAAGACACATTTGATCTTTATTGAGGCTGTAAGTGTATGTTGTAAACTTTGTATCCACTGTCACCTCCTTGGAATAACCTCTCTCCCCATTGACTCATGCTTCTAACAAAAGAACATAAGAACATAAGAACATAAGAAGTAAGAGCAGGAGTAGGCTATAGGGCCCCTCGAGCCTGCTCCACCATTCAATAAGATCATGGCTGTTCATCGACCTCAACTCCACTTTCCTGCCCGATCCCCATATCCCTTGATTCCCCTAGAGTCCAAAAATCTATCTATCTCAGCCTTAAATATACTCAAAGATGCAGCATTCACAGCCATATGGGGCAGAAAATTCCAAAGCTTCACAACCCTCTGAGTGAAGAAATTCTTCCTCATCTCAGTCTTAAATGGCCTACCCCTTATCCTGAGACTATGCCCCCTAGTTCTAGACACTCCAGCCAGGGGAAATGACCTCTCAGCATCTACCCTGTCAATCCCCTTCAGAATCTTGTATGTTTCAATGAGATCACCTCGCATTCTTCTAAACTCCAGAGAGTATAGGCCTATTCTACACAATGTTTCATCACAGGACAGCCCTCTCATCCCAGGAATCAATCTAGTGAACCTTTGTTGCACTGCCTCCAAGGCAAGTATATCCTTCCTTAGATAAGGAGAGCAAAACTGTGCACAGTACTCCAGGTGTGGTCTCACCAAGGCCCTGTACAATTGTAGCAAGACTTCCTTACTCTTATACTCCAACCCCCTTGCAATAAAGGCCAACATGCCATTTGCCTTCCTTATTGCTTGCTGTACCTGCATGCTAGCTTTCTGTGTTTCTTGCACGAGGACACCCAAATCTCTCTGAACACCAACATTTGAAAGTTTCTCACCATTTAAAAAATATTCTGCTTTTCTATTCTTCCTACCAAAGTGAATAACCTCACATTTCCCTACATTATACTCCATCTGCCACCTTACTGTCCCAGGACTAACATCTCATCCTCACCTGCCATATATAACAGCAGAATGGGAACTATTTTACTCTCTCACCCTGGTCCTCAGAATCTGACCACGATCAGCCGCTGCAGCAGCAGAACCAGGCACACCAGCAGCACCAACAACCTTCTCCTCAACCACCTGCTGCTGCACAGGGCAGAGGCCATCAGCGCAGGGCTGCACTGCGCTGCAGGAGATACCCCCAACACAGAGTATACAGGCAGAGGATGAGCTTCCTCAACATGACTGAGCAGCAGTGCCAAAGGATGCTGAGACCTTCGCGACAGGTAGTCGCAGACATTTGCACAATGCTCGATCAAGACCTGCAGCCCAGAGGAGCAGGTGGAAACCTCTTACCAGTGGCTGTGAAAGTCACCACCGCCCTCAACTTCTTTGCCTGAGGCTCCTACCAGGCATCAGCTGCAGACATTAGTGGCATCTCCCAGTCGGCCGCCCACAGATGCATCACGCAGGTCACTGATGCCCTCTGTGACATGTCCACCAATTACATCCACTTTTCCACTGATGAAGCCAGTGTTACCGAGTGTGCGCTCGGCTTTGTCAATCTGGCTGGCTTCCCACGGGAGCAGGGCGTCATCGACTGCACACATGTGGCGATCCTTAACGTGCAGCTGGTCTGCAACCATAGGAAGAGCATCATGCATGTGTGCACCAAGTTCCCTGGCAGCTGCCATGACTCTTACATCCTGCGCCAGTCCACTCTCCCTCAGCTCTTCGCACAGCCAAACAAACTTTCCAGCTGGCTCCTTGGAAACAAGGGCTATCCCTGAAGACGTGGCTAATGACACCTTTGAGGAGGCCATCAAACGAGTCTGAGGAGCATTACAATCAAAGCCACATTTCCACCAAAAGTCTCAAAGAGCAAACAATAGGGTTGCTCAAAATGCGCTTCTGATACCTGGATAGATCTGGTGGAGCCCTTCAGTACGCACCAGCCAGGATCTCCAGAGTCGTTGTTGTCTGCTGTGCCCTGCACAACATCGCACTGCAGCGAGGATTAGCGCTGCATGAGGAACAAAGTGCAGAGTGCACAGCCTCTTCAGTAGAGGAGCAGGAGCAGAATGAGGTTCAGCATGAGGAAGACCTGGAGGACGCGGCTGACCCAGTGAGACCAGCACGCGAGCACATTGCTGCCCGTGATGCCAGGGATGGCCCAATCAATGCCAGATTCACGTAACTTTATGCAGCACAGACATGTGGCTGCCACATGTGCATGAAGGTCGGCATGACCCCACTTCAACACCATAGAGCATCTCTACAATGATCTGTGCATTCCTTGCACTGTCACCACCATTGCTGGACATAAAAGGCACTCTTACCCTTCACTCTGCCACTTCCAATTGTGAGCACACATATGGCATCGAATGCAAACAATCAGAAAATAGTAATTTATTACAACAAAGTAAAAGAACATAAACTTAACATTCATTTATAGCAAATCACCCAAGTGACCATTTACATGTGATCTTTCTTTTATGCATGCTTCTATGTGGTGCTACCCCTGTGGCTTCAGCAGAGGTGGAAGCAACCTGCTCACTTCCCTGCTGCGCCAGCTTAGACGCCTTTGGTCGTCCTCTGGATTTTGGAGTTTGTGAGGGCCCTGCCAAAGTCTGCTCGTCCTGTGGCTGTGCAGGGGCAGACTCTGCCATCGCTGTCCGGGGGGGCATCTGGGGCTCTGACTGAGGGGTTAGCAAGGGGGTGGAAGTTTGAGTGCTTGGAGAAGAGCACCCACTTCCATGTCCCCTCCCAGAGGTAAGGTAAGAGTGACTGCCCTTGACATCAAGGCAGCATTTGACCGAGTGTGGCATCAAGGAGCCCTAGTAAAACTAAAGTCAATGGCAATCAGGGGGAAAACTCTCCACTGGCTGGAGTCATACCTAGCACAAAGGAAGATGGTTGTGGCGGTTTGAGGTCAATCATCACAGCCCCAGGACATCACTGCAGGAGTTCCTCAGGGCAGGGTCCTAGGCCCAACCATCTTCAGCTGCTTCATCAATGACCTTCCCTCCAACATAAGGTCAGAAATGGGGATGTTCGCTGATGACTGCACAGTGTTCAGCACCATTCACAACTCCGCAGATAATGAAGCAGTCCATGCCTGCATGCAACAAGACCTGGACGACGTTCAGGCTTGGGCTGATAAGTGGCAGGCAACATTCGCGTCACAGAAGTGCCAGGCAATGACTATCTCCAACAAGCGAGAGTCTAACCACCTCCCCTTGACATTCAGTGGCATTACCATCGCCGAATCCCCCACTATCAACATCCTGGGGGTCACCATTAACCAGAAACTTAACTGGACCAGCCACATAAATACTGTGGCTACAAGAGCAGGTCAGAGGCTGGGTATTCTGCGGCGACTGCCTCACCTCCTGACTCCCCAAAGCCTTTCCACCATCTACAAGGCACAAGTAAGGAGTGTGATGGAATACTCTCCACTTTCCTGGATGAGTGCAGCTCCAACAACACTCAAGAAGCTCAACACCATCCAGGAAAAAGCAGCCCGCTTGATTGGCACCCCCTCTACCACCTTAAACATTCACTCCCTCCACCACCGGCGTACCGTGGCTGCAGTGTGTACCATCTACAAGATGCACTGCAGCAACTCGCCAAGGCTTCTTCGGCAGCGCCTCCCAAACCCGCAACCTCTTCCACCTAGAAGGACAAGGGCAGCAGGCGCATGGGAACACCACCACCTCCAAGTTCCCCTCCAAGTCACACACCATCCTGACTTAGAAGTATATCGCCGATCCTTCATCGTCGCTGGGTCAAAATCCTGGAACTCCCTCCCTAACAGCACTGTGGGAGTACCTTCACCACACGGACTGCAGCGGTTCAAGAAGGCGGCTCACCAGCACCTTCTCAAGGGCAACTAGGGATGGGCAATAAATGCTGGCATTGCCAGCGACGCCCTGATCCCATAAACGAATAAAAAAAAAATTGTTACTCACACCAACATACCTTGCAGCTCCACCCATCCCTTTCTATCTACATTATCACTTCCCCATCTCACTAGCCGCCCCTCACACTCACCCTCATCCTACTGCAAGCATACCAACTAAGAACACACAAGGATAGGCACTTGGGTGGTTTAGCCAACGTTCATGTGAAGTTTCTGTTAATGTGCTGTCAAACATTGAATCTTTATTTTGAACACTTTGCGTTCTTGGACAGATTTGTGTGCACCTTTGAAAGTGTCTTAGTGAGTTGCAGTGAATGGTGAGACATAACGTTACCCCCTCCCCCTCCCCAATGGTGATGAGTGTGAAAGGAATGGCTTGGACATTGTAGGGATGCTTTATGGCGTTGGTGTGGGATGGTGCCAACCTGGTGCATCATGTGGCAGCCAGGGTGTACAGCGTCAAGTAAAGCAAATCTGGACATGGTGAGGCCATCGCTGGCATCCCGGGCAGCAGTGTGCTTGGGTGATGATGCCCTGTGTCCAGTGCAGCATCAGTTGATTGCGGAGAAGGTTGGTGTGGATGTTGGTGCTGCTGGTGTGCCCGGTGCTGCTGGTGTTGGGGCTGATTGTGTTGGGATTCTGAGGACCAAAGTGAGATTTTTTCAAGGGCACCGATGCTGATGGAATAGATGACAGGTGAGGTTGAGATGACAGAAGTAATCTGTCAATGTTGAGCTAGGTTGTTCCAAGGAGGTGACAGTGGATAGAGAGATTACTCCAAACACTTCAAAAGTGAATAAAACTCAAAAGTAGGTTCCAAATCATTAATGCTCCAGCTTCTGAGATTGGAAAGTGACCAGCTGTAAAATGGCAGGTTTTAAACCACTTTTTCAGCTGTCACCTATTGAAAGAAATGGAGAGTTGTTCAGAATCCGACACACTTACCTGGCGTGATCCCCGAGCGACGGGAAACTCGTGGAAAACTTGGGAAAATTCTTTATGTACCTGGTAAAATGGTGATTAAATTGCTTTAAACACCCTCTTAACGAGCACAATTGAATGAGCTGCCGCTTAGCGCCGGGTCTGCAAAGCGCAGGCAGAGTCGGCACTGGGGAAACCCACAAGGAGGCTGTTTTAGAGCGGGATACCTCCCTGCTGTCAATCTTTTTGATTTTGACAGCGGACCCGCCTCCAAACCCACCCTCTGAGTGCCGGCAAAATTCAACCCAATGTGTTTAACAGAGGCGTTATCAAAAAATGGATGCCAAACCAAAAAAGGCGATATTAGGAGTGGTGACCAAAAGTTAAGTCAAAGAGATGGGTTTTAAGGAGGGTCTTGAAGGAGAAGAGGAGGGTGAAGAGGTAGAGAGGTTTATAGAATCATAGAAATTTACGGAACAGAAGGAGGCCGAAAAAGAGTGATCCAACCTAATCCCACTTCCCAGCACTTGGACCATAGCCTTGTAGGTTACGGCACTTCAAGTGCATATCCAAGTACTTTTTAAATATGATGAGGGTTTCTGCCTCTACCAGCCTTTCAGGCAGTGAGTTCCAGACACCACCACCCTCTGGGTAAAAAAAGTTCTCCTCAGATCCCCTCTGTTACTTCTACCAATTACTTTAAATCTATGCCCCCTGGTTATTAACCTCTCTGCTAAGGGAAATAGGTCCTTCCTATCCACTCTATCTAGGCCCCTCATAATTTTATACACCTCAATTAAGTCTCCCCTCAGCTTCCTCTGTTCCAAAGAAAACAACCCCAGCCTATCCTATCTTTCCTCATAGCTAAACTTCTCCAGTCTTGGCAACATCCTCGTAAATCTCCTCTGTACCCTCTCTAGTGCAATCACATCTTTCCTGTTGTTGTGGTGACCAGAATTGTATGCAGTACTCTAGCTGTGGCCTAACTAGTGTTTTATACAATTCAAAATAATCTCTCTGCTCTTATATTCTAAGCCTCGGCTAATAAAGGAAAGTATTCCATATGCCTTCTTAACCATCTTATCTACCTGTGCTGCTACCTTCAGGGATCTGTGGACAGGCACTCCAAGGTCCCTCTGTTCCTCTACACTTCTTAGTATCCTACGATTTATTGTGTATTCCCTTGACTTGTTAGTCCTCCCTAAATGCATTACCTCACACCTCTCCAGATTGAATTCCATTTGCCACTTTTCTGCCCACCTGACCAGTCCATTGGTACCTTCCTGCAGTCTACAGCTTTCTTCCTCATTATCAACCACACGGCCAATTTTTGTATCATCTGCAAACTTCTTAATCATGCCCGCTACATTTAAGTCTAAATCATTGATGTATACCACAAAAGGCAAGGGACCTAGTACTGAGCCCTGTGGAACCCCACTGGAAACTGCCTTACAGTCGCAGAAACACCTGTCGACCATTACCCTTTGCTTCATGCCACTGAGCCAATTTTGGATGTAACTTGCTACTTTCCCTTGGATCCCATGGGCTTTTACTTTTCTGACCAGTCTGCCATGTGGGACCTTGTCAAAAGCCTTGCTAAAATCCATATAGACTACATCAAACTTGCTACCCTCATCGACTCTCCTTGTTACCTCCTCAAAAAATTCAATCAAGTTAGTCAGACATGACCTTCCTTTAATAAATTCATGCTGACTGTCCTTGATTAATCCATGTCTTATTAAATAACGATTAATACTGTCCCTTAGAACTTTTTCCAATAATTTTCCCACCACCGAGGTTAGGCTGACTGGCCTATAATTACTCGGTCTATCCCTTTCTCCCTTTTTAAACAATGGTACAACGTTAGCAGTCCTCCAGTCCTCCGGCAGCACACCTGTTGCCAGAGAGGATTGGAAAATAATGGTCAGGTCCTTCGCTGTTTCTTCCCTTGCTTCTCTTAACAGCCTGGAATACATTTCATCTTGGTCTGGCGATTTACCTACTTTAAAAGATGCTAAACCCTTTAATACTTCCTCTCTCACTATGTTTATCTTATCTAATATTTCACACTCCTCCTCCTTAACTACAATGTCTGCATCGTTCCTCTCTTTTGTGGAAACAGACGCAAAGTATTTATTAAGAACCATATCCATGTCTTCTGCCTCCACACACAGGTTACCTTTTTGGTCTCTAATAGGCTCTACTCTTTCCTTAATTATCCTCTTGCTCTTTATGTATTTATAAAACATCTTTGGGTTTTCCTTGATTTTACTTGCCAATATTGTTTCATGCCCTCGCTTTGCTTTCCTAATTTCCTTTTTAATCTCACCCGCTCCGCTTTCTATACTCCTCTAGGCTTTCTGCAGTATTTAGCTCTCGGTATCTGACATAAGCTTCCCTTTTTTGCCTTATCTTACTCTGCATGCCCCTTGACACCCAAGGGGCTCTAGATTTGGGAGTCCCACCCTTTTTATTTCTGGGAACATATTTGCTCTGAACTCTCACTGTCTCCCCCTTGAATGCTCTGACACTGATTTACCTTCAAGTAGCTGTTTCTAGTCCACTTTTGCCAAATCACAACTCAGCTTAGTAAAATTGGCCTTTCCCAAATTGAGAACTTTTACTCCATGTCTATCTTTGTCCTTTTCCATAACTATGCTAAATCTAACTGAATTATGATCGCTACCACAAAGATGGTCTCCCACTGATACCCCTTCCATCTGCCCAGCTTCATTCCCCAGCATGGAATTGTGAAAGGTAGGTCATGCCTGACAAACCTGATTGAATTTTTTGAAGAGGTGACTAAAGTAGTGGACAGGGGAATGTTTATGGATGTTATTTATATGGACTTCCAGAAGGTATTTGATAAAGTCCCACATAAGAGATTCTTATCTAAGGTAGAAGCCCACTGAATCCAGGGCAAATTATTGACCTGGTTAGGAAATTGGCTGAGCGGCAGGAGACAGAGAGTCGGGATAATGGGTAGGTACTCAAATTGGCAGGATGTGACTAGTGGTGTCCCGCAGGGATCTGTGTTGGGGCCTCAACTATTCACAATATTTATTAACGACTTAGATGATGGCATAGAAAGACATATATTCAAATTTTCCAATGACACAAAGATAGGCGTCATTGTAGGCAGTGTAGATGAAAGCATAAAATTACAGAGGGAATAACAACAGAAAATGCTGGAAAGTGGCAGTGAACCAAACACTAATACAATAGCAAAATACTGCGGATGCTGGAAATCTGAAATAACAACAGAAAATGCTGGACACACTCAGCACGTCAGGCAGCGTATGTGGAGAGAGAAAAACAGAGTTAACATTTCAGGTCTGAGATCCTTTGTCAGAACTGAAAAAAGGTAGAGATGTAACAGATTTTTAAGCAAGTGTAGGGGCAGGGAAAGGGAGGAGGGGAGGAAAGAACAAAAGGGAAGGTCTGTGATAGGATGGAAGGCAGGAGAGATTAAAAGACAAAAGGGATGATGGTGCAAGGCAAAAGGAGATGGTAATGGGACAAGTTAAGAAACAAAAGATGAGTCTAGATGTGTTAATGGCAATAGCAGAATCATCAACAGCTGCCATGTGAGAGAGAAAAATAAATAGGGGTTGAGGTTATGGTCTGAAATTGTTGAACTCGATGTTGAGTCCAGAAGACTGTAAAGTGCCTAATCGGAAGAGGAGGTACTGTTCCTCGAGCTTACGTTGAGCTTTGTTAGAACAGTGTAAGAGGCCGAGGATGGGGAGATCAGAGTGGGAGTGGAGTGGAGAATTAAAGTGACAGGCGACCAGAAGCTCGGGGTCCCACTTACGGACTGAACGGAGGTGTTCCGCAAAGCAGTCACCCAATCTGCGTTTGGCCTCCCCAATGTAGAGGAGACCGCATCAGAGCAGCGAATACAGTATACTAAATTGCAAGAAGTACAAGTAAATCGCTGTTTCACCCAGAAGGAGTGTTTGGGGCCTTGGAGAGTAGGAATTACAAAGGGATACTGAAAGATTAAGTGAATGGGCAACACTGTGGCAAATGGATTTCAATGTAGGCAAATGTGAGGTCATCCACTTTGGACCTAAAAAGGATAGAACAGAATACTTTCTAAATGGTGAAAAGCTAAAATCAGTGGATGTCCAAAGAGACTTGAAGGTTCAGGTACATAGATCATTAAAATGTCATGAACAGGTACAGAAAATAATCAACAAGGCTAATAGAATGCTGGCCTTTATATCTAAAGGACTAGAGTACAAGAGGTAGAAGTTATGCTGGGGAGTCTAGGACTAGGGGGCATAGTCTAAAAATTAGAGCCAGATCTTTCAGGAGTGAAATTAGAAACACTTCTACACACAAAGGGCGGTAGAAGTTTGGAACTCTCTTCCGCAAACGGAAGATCAATTGTTAATTTTAAATCTGAGATTGATAGTTTTTTGTTAACCAAAGGTATTGGTCCAGAAATTTGACTCGGAGGCTTGCCGCGGGGGTAAGGATCGCGCGCGATATCACATACCGCGTCTGCTGTCCTTGTTTGCCCCCGCAGGAACTTCGGGTCCTGGGCCTCTCCCTAGTGCCGGAGCGCAGTGTGTGCGTGTCCCAGGGGCGCAGTTAGTGCGATGCGACCCCTGGGATCACGTGGGCCATGGAGAGCCAATGGCAGCAGACCATCTTTCATTCATAGATTTGACAGGAGACCTGTCAAATCTGTGAATTGAAAGAGGCCCCAAAAGAACAGCTAAACCTCAAATAAATTTAACAAAAAAACCATCACATTAATAAAATAACTATAGTTAAATAAATTAACCACTTTAAACAAAAATTTAAATTTTTGAAAAAATAATTTTTTT
Organism: Squalus acanthias; assembly: GCA_030390025.1. NCBI lineage: Eukaryota > Metazoa > Chordata > Chondrichthyes > Squaliformes > Squalidae > Squalus > Squalus acanthias. The sequence goes on along the minus strand of CM059426.1, from coordinate 38,038,569 downwards.
TTTTAAAAAGTTATAAATATAAACTTACCTTTCTTTAAAGTCTCTAAAAAAGATAAACCTGTTGAAAAAAATAAAAAATTATACTTAATTAACTACTTACCTTGTTCAAAAGGGGTCTTACGCCTCCTTTTTACTTGTGTAGAATCTTCCATACTTACCCTCGCGTTGAAACCTGAAAAAAAACCTAAGTGTGCCGCGTGTGCGCAGCCTCTAGTGCGCACGCGGTTCACCTAGGAACCGCCCCCTTCGCCATACCGGAAGTGCCGGTTTCCCGTGCATGCGCAGTGCATGCAGGAAACCGGCACTTCGGGAACGAATACGGGTGAGTACGCACTGAGTACTCACCCGTTCTCGGCCGAATTTTTGGGCCATTAAGGGATATGGGCCAAAGGTGGGTGGGTATATGGAGTTAGATCGCAAATCAGCCATGATCTCATTGAATGGCGGAACAGATTCGAATGGCTGAATGGCCTACTCCTGTTCCTATGTTCCATAAAACTAAGTCCAGAACTGCCCCCTCCCTTGTTGGACTTGGTACGTGCTGGCTAAAAAACTTCTCCTGAATGCATTTTAAGAATTCTGTGCCCTCTATACCTTTTACACTGTTTCTATCCAAGTTAATGTTAGGATAGTTGAAATCCCCTACTATTACTGCCCTATTGTTTTTGCACTTCTCAGAAATTTGTCTAAATATTTGCTCTTCTGTCTCCCTCTGACTATTTGGGAGTCTATAGTACACTCCCAGCAATGTAATTGCCCCTTTTGTGATCTTCAGCTCAACCCATAGGGTCTCATTTGATGATCCTTCTAACATATCATCCCTCCTCACAGCTGTAATTGTTTCTTTAACCAATATTGCGACCCCCCCCTCCTTTTTATCACCCTCTCTATCTCTTCTGAAAACCCTGTAACCAGCTGCCATTCCTGCCCTTCTTTCAGCCATGTTTCAGTAATAACTATGATATCATACTTCCACATGTCTATCTGTGCCCTCAGCTCATCTGCCTTATTCACGAGACTCCTTGCATTGAAGTGTATACCATTAAGCACTGCCAAATCCCTTTGTTGTCTATTTTATAGCCTTTCTTTCCTCTGCCTTCCAAACTCACGTACTAATTTACTGCCTTCCATTTCCAGCTTGCATTCTCTCCCTTATGAATCTATGCTCAGGTTCAGGAGACGTGGTTGCAAGGTGACCAGGGCTGGGAACTGAATATTCCAGGGTATTTGACAATTCGGAAGGATAGACAGAAAGGAAAGGGAGGTGGGGTGGCTTTGTTGGTAAAGGATGGGATCAGTGCAGTGGTGAGAAGTGATATTGGCTCAGAAGATCAAGATGTAGAATTGGTTTGGGTGGAAATAAAAAATATTAAGGGGAAAAAGTATCTGGTGGGCGTAGTCTACAGGCCCCCGAACAGTAGCAATGCTGTTGGACAGAGTATAAATCAACAAATAATTGAGGCCTGTAAAAAAGGTACGGTAATAATCATGGGTGATTTTAATCTCCATATTGATTGGACAAATCAAATTGGCCATGGTAGCCTTGAGGAGGAGTTCATAGAATGCATCTGGGATGTTTTCCTAGAACAGTATGTAATGGAACCAACCAGGGAGCAGGCTATCTGGGAACTGGTACTGTGTAATGAGACAGAATTAATAAATTATCTCACAGTAAAGGATCCTCCAGGAAAGAGTGATCATAGCATGGTTGAATTTCAAATTCAGTTGGAGGGTGAGAAAGTTGTATTTCAAACCAGTGTCCTGATCTTAAACAAAGGCAATTACAGTGGCATGAGGGCAGAACTGGCTAAAGTGGACTGGAAAAATAAATTAAAGGGTAAGACAGTTGAAATGCAGTGGTGGACATTTAAGGAGATATTTCAATACTCAACAAAAATATATTCCAGTGAGAAAGAAATATTTTAAGAAAAGGGAGCACCATCCGTGGCTAACTAAGGAAGTAAAGGATGGTATCAAATTGAAAACGAAGGCATACAATGTTGCCAAGATTGGTGGGAGACCAGAGGATTGGGAATTTTAAAAAAACCAGCAAAGGATGACTAAAAAAATTATAAAGAGAGAGAAAATGAATTATGAGAGTAAACTGGCAAGAAATATTAAAACAGATAGTAAGAGCTTCTACAGGTATATAAAAAGGAAGAGAGTAGCTAAAGTAAATGTTAGTCCCTTAGAGGATGAGACTAGGGAATTAATAATGGGGAACGGGGAAATGGCAGAGACTCTGAACAAATATTTTGTATCTGTCTTCTCAGTAGAAGACACTAACAACATCCCAATAATGGATAATCAAGGGGCCACAGGGAGGGGGGGAACTAAAGACAATCACTATCACGAAGGAAATAGTACTTGGTAAAATAATGGGACTAAAAAATGACAAGTCCCCTGGACCAGATGGCCTGCATCCCAGGGTCTTAAAAGAAATGGCTGCAGAGATAGTGGACGCATTAGTTGCAATATATCAAAATTCCCTGAACTCTGGAGAGGTCCCAGTGGATTGGAAAACCTCAAATGTAACACCCCTATTTAAGAAAGGAGGGAGACAGAAAGCAGGAAACTATAGACCAATTAGCCTAACATCTGTCGTTGGGAAAATGCTGGTGTCCTTCATTAAGGACATGATGTGGAGATGCCGGTGTTGGACTGGGGTGGACAAAAATGAGAAGTCGCACAACACCAGGTTATAGTCCAACAGATTTATTTAATTTTACAAGCTTTCGAAGCAGTTCGCTCCTTCGTCAGGTAAGTTAGCAATGAGAGAATCTCCCAGAATTAAGGAAGCAGTAGCAGGGCATTTGGAAAATCATAATGCAGTCAAGCAGAGACAGTATGGTTTTATGAAAGGGAAATCATGTTTAACAAATTTGCTGGAGTTCTTTGAGGATGTAACGAGCAGGGTGGACAAAGGTGAGCCAGCGGATGTGGTGTATTTGGATTTCCAGAAGGCATTCGATAAGGTGCCACATAAAAGGTTACTACATAAGATAAGAGCTCACGGAATTGGGGGTAATATATTAGCATGGATAGAGAATTGGCTAACTAACAGAAAGCAGAGAGTCGGGATAAATGGATCATTTTCTGGTTGGCAAATGGTAACTAGTGGGGTGCCACAGGGATCAGTGCTGGGGCCTCAACTATTTATAATCTACATTCATGACTTGGATGAAGGGACCAAGTGTAATGTAGCCAAGTTTGCAGATGATATAAAGATGGGTGGGAAAGCACGTTGTGCAGAGGACTCACAGAATCTGCAAAGGGATACAGACAGGCTAAGTGAGTGGGCAAACATTTGGCAGATGGAGTATAATGTGGGAAAGTGTGAGGTTAACCACTTTGGCAGGAAAAATAAAAAAGCAAACTATTATTTAAATGGAGAGAGATTACAAAATGCTACAGTTCAGAGGGACCTGGGGTCCTTGTGCATGAAACACAAAAAGTTAGCATGCAGGTACAGCAAGTAATCAAAAAGGCAAATGGAATGTTGGCCTTTATTTCAAGGGGGTTGGAGTATAAAAGCAGGGACGTCCTGCTACAACTGTACAGGGTATTGGTGAGACCACACCTTGAGTACTGCGTACAGTTTTGGTCTCCTTATTTAAGGAAGGATATACTTGCATTGGAGGCAGTTCAGAGACGATTCACTAGGTTAATTCCAGAGATGAGGGGGTTGACTTATGAGGAAAGGTTGAGCAGGCTGGGCCTATACTCATTGGAATTTAGAAGAATGAGAGGTGATCTTATTGAAACATATAAGATACTGAGGGGACGCGACAAGGTAGATGCAGAGAGGATGTTTCCCCTCGTGGGGGAATCTAGAACTCGGGGACATAGTTTCAGAATAAAGGGTCACCGTTTTAGAACTGAGATGAGGAGGAATTTCTTCTCTCAGAGGGTCGTAAACCTGTGGAACTCTCTGCCCCAGAGAGCTGTGGAGGCTTCGTCATTAAATACATTTAAGGTGGAGCTAGACAGATTTTTGCAAGGTAAGTGAATGAAGGGTTATGGGGAGCAGGCAGGGAAGTGGCTTTGAGCCCAAGATCAGCCATGATCTTATTGAATGGCAGAGCAGGCTCGAGGGGCCAAGTTTCCTATTCCTGCTCCTATTTCTTATGTTCTTATGTTCCCATCCCCCTGCCTAGCTAGTTTAAACCCTCCCCAACAGCACTAGCAAACCTCCCCACGAGGATGTTGGTCCTGGCCCTGTTGAGGTGCAACCCATCTGGCATGTACAGGTCCCAATGCCTCAGTAATCTAAAGCCCTCCCCTCTGCACCATCTCTCCAGCCACGCATTCATCTGCTCTATCCTACTATTTCTGTACTCACTTGCGCGTGGCACCGGGAGTAATCCGAAGAGGTCCTGCTTATTAATCTCTTTCCTAGCTCCCTTAAATCTGCCTGCAGGACCTCGTTCCTCTTTCTATCTATGGCAGTGGTACTGATATGGACCAGGACCTCTGGCTGTTCATCCTTCCCCCTCAGAATGTCTTTCAGCCGCTCAGTGACATCCTTGACCCTGGCAACGTACCATCATGTAGTCATGCCTGCAGCCATATAAATGCCTGTCTGCTCCCCTAGCTATTGAATCCCCAATCACTATTGCATTTCTGACCTTCCTCCTTCCCCCCTGTACAGCTAAGCCACCCATGGTGCAGTGGACTTGGCTCTGGCTGTACTCTCCAGAGGAACCATCACCCCCACCAGAATTCAGAACTGAGACTGTGTACCTCAGATTTTAGCATCCTCATTATAATATTTAAAAGCTCAACCCGCCTACTGGGAGCAGGGTGGCACCCCACCACCCATCCTGCCTCCGTTAAAACCGGAAGTAGGGGGGTTGGAGGCGGGTTCTGGTTGGGATTCAGACTTTTAACACTTTAACTTCCTACACGACCCCAACCCACCTGTTTCTTTGGGTTAAAGTTCCCCCCTTCCGTTCAGTACTGAAGGAGTGCTGCATTGTGGGAAGTGTAGTCTTTCTGATAAGGTGTTAAATCTGGCAGCTTGTTTAGTTGGAGGTCCCATGGCACTATTCTGTAGAGATTAGGGAAAAATCTGTCTGTGTGTCTCTTTGTGGTCCCAGCATAGCAGCACTGCCTCATTTTCTTTACAGCAGGGCTGGCAAAGTCAGAATTGCTGTTGGCATCAGCTTTGTAAGGTAAGTGGGCCATAAATCACTTCAGTGCAAAGGACTCTGCTTACCTTCACATTTATGGACAGGAGACTAGACAAAGAGAAGCTTAAACTTTTCGCTGGAAATGATTAATATGATGGGTAGAAATCTTTGGCCAAAAAGTATTTTACCTAGAGGGAAAGCTATAATGAAAAGGCAGGGGGTTGGTGGCGGAGGAGTGGGGGTGGGGGGGACGGGTGGGGGGGGCGGAGGGGGGGGCAGCAAAGTTATTTCCCTAGAGTACCAGAGAAACTGCTATACCTAAATTTAAGAGCACTTTTCCTTAGCTCCTAGCTAATGTTATTGTAAACCTTCTGACAGCCTGTCTGGTGCCATATTCCATCACTGATTGCCTCTTGCTTCAATCTCATTGTACTGCCCCTACCAATAACCATCGATCAGCTCTGGAGTAGCTTACCTTTTGTTTCAACACACAAAATTGGAACCTGCGATTCATTATTATACATCGGGCAGTATTTTAATAGAAGGATACATTTGTCTCACATTGCCCATAAGGTGTCACAAACAATTTGTTACTTTGGTGGCAAGCAGCCGCCACCAAAAAGGTCAGCACATTTTTATTTATAATTTTAATTTGGAGCCATGGGGAGCAGGAATGCTTCTCCCAGCTGAACAGCACTCCTGATGGTTGCTGCCAACCACCATCCTTCTTGCTGTCCATCCTAACTCTCCTCTTTTGGGACTTACCTGAGGCCGTTGCCGGCAAGGCAAGCGTACCAAAATTCAATCCTCCTGAGGGGCAAGCTTCCTGTGGAGGAGCGACAGGCACTGGCAGTTTGACTGGAATATTTAGATGAGGCTCGAAGCCCAATTTTGGGCCGACCTTGGTCCTCTGGGTTTGGGCACCTGACAACGGGACCAGACTAATTTCTGCCCCAGATACTTCGAAAAGGAACAATACCAAATGCATCACTTTCAGCGTGACAATGTTTAGAAACAGTTTAAGAAAGCAAATAGAATGTTGCGATACATAGCCAGACCAATGCAGTGTAAGTCTACGGGTTATGCATTTGTCAAACTACACTTGGAATATTGTATGAAATTCTGCATGCTACACTTCAAAAGGGACATATATAAATTGGAAATGATGCAAAGAAGTGCAGCTAGGATGGTCCCAAAAGTAAAAGGGATTTTTCTATTTTCTTCTAAGGCTATAAGGGAAGATTGGAGAAGCTTAAATTCTACAGTATGGAGAGAAAGTTAAAGGGAGAGCATGAGAATTAAATGTTTAAAAAAATTTCTTCACAGGTTGTGAACGATGTTAGAAAGGTTGTATTTATTGCCTATATCCGAAAAGGTGATGGTGGCCCTTCTCCTTGAACTGTTGTATTCAAATCTCTCCACAGCCTTGCCCCTCCCCATCTCTGTGATCTCCTCCAGCCCTACAACCCTCCGAGAACTCTGTCTTCCTCCAACTCTGGCCTCTTGTGCATTCCCCACTTCTTCGCCCCACCATTGGCGGTCTTCAGCCACCTAGGCCCTAAGTTCTGGAATTCCCTCCTCGAACCTCTTCACTTCTCCACCTCGCTCTTCTCCTTTAAGATGCTGCTTAAAACCTACCTCTTCAACCAAGCGTTTGGTGACATGTACTAATGTCTCCTTCTTTGGCTGACTTTTGTCTGATTACGTCTGGGTGCCAACTCTGAAAACCATCACCATCTTCTGTGTTAGGATTGATTCCAGCCACTAGAGACTTTTCCCATCAGCTGTCATTAACCTCAGTTTTGCTAAGGCCCCTTGGTGCCATCAGGTAAATGCTGCCTTGATGTCAAGAGGAATTACTCACCTCTCTTCTCGCATTTAGTGTTTGTGCCAATGTGTGGATCAGGTCTGAAGCTGAATGGTTCTGGTGGAACCCGAACTGAGTGGCACCAAGCAGGTTATTGTTAAGTAGGTGTCACTTGATGACACTGGTGATGACTTCTTCCATCTCTTTGCAGATGATTAGTTGAAGGCTGGCAATAGGCAAGTGCAAAGTAAATCATGCAGTAGGTCCAAGGAACACAAATTGGAATTTGTGAAAAATAAATTAAAAATAGTTGTTAGAAAAATATTCTTCACTCAAAGGGTGATAAATGTTTTAAATAATCTACTATGTAAGGTATTTACCAAAATGTACCATCTCACATTGACTAACACAAAATTCTATCTGTCACATTTTTTGTCCATTTCACCATGTTATTAATATCTCCTTACAACTTCCTTTGGTGCTCAGAATGATTTACTGTGTTCCATTTTAGCATTGTCTGCAAATTTAGACACCACTCCATCTAGCTCAATATCCAAATTGTTGATGTACAGTGGACTACCTTCTACCACCCGTTTACTGGTTAATACATCTGCTTGGCAATTTATCGCTTAAGCCATGTTCTAGTGAAGTGAAATTCCTCCAAAGATGAGGAAGATCATGTGAGGGCACATGACATAACTAGTAGGCTGAAGCAATAGGCTGCTGGATTCCCTTTCAGACAACCTATGTTTGAATCTAAGCTTAGATTGTCATTCAAGTGCTGTTACTTCAATTAATAGGTTTGGCTATTTATTCACCAGGTTGACTTAACTAAGTGCTTCATTAAAGATTATAGAAAATGCCAACAGGTCCTAATGCACCGCTTAAGAGCCCCCTGTTACCATCTGTTGGCCAATTATAGAGCAGTGTGGGTATTAGGGCAGTCATCAGTGACCTACAGTGAAGGAGACACTTGGGCAGAAGATGACAGCAATGGGACTTCAATAGTGGAAAAATATCAAAGAACCATTTTTTCAGTCCTTTTGAAAGTCATCATGAAATACATTTTTCATGTGGACTCTATAAATGAATATACAATTTGGAAAGTGATTCCCCTCTGGACTTAAAACTGCTAAGAAATACCACTAATCAGCTTCCCAGACGGGCCATAGGCAGCCTTCCAATAGTTAAGAGATTTATTTTCTCGGCTTTTTTTATATTAAATTTTGTAATTGGCATCATTGTGAAGTGTAGCTTTGATGCTGCTCATTATCTCCTAGTGCACAGCTCTGTACTGTGGCACCTGGTTCCTGTGCAATAAGAAAGCTACACGTGGGGCATTAAAATACTTAGTTTAGAACTGGAAAAAGCTTGTCATTTGATGGGCAGTGGGACTTTAATAGTGGGAAAAAAAATTCCAGCTGCAATCTACCGTCAGTCTTTCACTTCTAACATCTAACCACACTCTCCATTGTAAACTTAATACTTTGGTCATCGCTCCTTTGTACTTTCCTCTCTTTTATCTTCTAAAGAAAGAAGAAATAAACGACTTCATAGAATCATAGAATAATACAGCTCAGAAGGAGGCCATTCGGTCCATCGAGTCTGCGCCAGCTCTTTTGAAAAGCAATCCCGTTAGTCCTACTTCCCTGCTCTTTCCCCATATCCCTGCAATTTTTTTCCTTCAAATTAAATATCCAATTCCCTTTTGAAGGTTACTATTAAATCTGTATCCACCACCCTATCAGGCAATGCATTCCAAATCCTAACCACTCATTGCATAAAAAAGATTTTCCTCATGTCGCCTCTGGTTCTTTTGCCAATCACCTCCAATCTGTGCTCTCTCCTTATCGACCTTTCAGCCATTGGAAACAGGTTCTCTTTATTTGTGCTATCTAAACAGTTCATGATTTTAAACACCTCTATCAAATCTCCTCTTAGCCTTCTCTTCTCTAAGGAGAATAACCCCATCTTCTCCACTCTATCCACGTAACTGTAATCCCTCATCTCTGGAACCATTCTAGTAAATCTCTTCTGTACTCTCTCCAAAGTCTTCACATCATTCCTAAAGTGTGGTGCCCAGAACTGAACACAATATTCCAGCTGGGTCCGAACTAGTATTTTATATAGGTTTAGCGTAACATCCTGGCTTTTGTACTGTATGCCTCTATTTATAAAACCCAGGATCCCATATGCTTTATTAAATGCTTTGTTAACCTGTCCTGCCACCTTCAAAGATTTGTGCACAAACATCTCCAGGTCTCTCTGTTCTTGCAGCCCCTTTAAAATTGTACCATTACTCATTCTTCCTACCAAAATGTATCCCCTCACACTTTTCTGCATTGAATTTCATCTGCCATGTGTCCACCCATTCCACCAGCCTGTCTATGTCTTCTTGAAGTCTATTACTATATTCCTCACTGTTTACTACACTTCTAAGTTACGTGTCATCTGCAAATTTTGAAATTGTGCCCTGTACCCCCAAGTCCAAGTCATTAATGTATATCAAATACAGCAGTGGTCCTAGTACTGAACCTTGGGGAACTCTACTATATACCTCCCTCCAGTCCGAAAAACAGCCATTCACCACTACTCTCTGTTTTATATCCCTTAGCCAATTTTGAATCCGTGCTGCTACTGCACCTTTTACCCCATGGGCTTCAATTTTGCTAACAAGCCTAATATGTGGTACTTTATCAGATGCCTCTTGAAAGTCCATATACACAACATCAACTGCACTGCCCTCATCCACCCTCCCTGTTACCTCATCAAAAAACTCAATCAAGTTAGTTAACACAATTTGCCCTTAACAAATCCGTGCTGGCTCTCCTTTATTAATCCATGCTTGTCCAAATTGTTGTTAATTTTCTCCTGGGTTATTTTTTTCTAAAAGCTTCCCACCCACCGACATTAAATTGACTGGCCTGTGATTGCCAGGTTTAGCCAAGTTTGATCCCTCAAGGGTGTAACATTTGCAATCCTCCAGTCCTTTGGCACCACCCCTGTATCTAAGGAGGATTGGAAGATTGTGGACAACACCTCCGCAATTTCTACCCTTACTTCCCTCAGCAATCTAGGATGCATCCCATCCGGACCAGGTAACTTATCCACTTTAAATACCGCTAGTCTTTCTAGTAGCTCCTCTTTATTTCTATCTCATCCTGTATTCCAGCAACCTCCTTGTTTACCATAGCTTTGGCAAAGTCCTCTTCCTTGGTAAACACCGACGCAAAGTACTCTTTTAGAACCTCAGCCATGCCTTCTGCCTCCACCAGTTGATCTCCATTTTGGTCCTTAATCAGCCCCACCGCTCCTTTAACAACCCTTTTACTGTTAATATGCCTATAGAAGACCTTTGGATTCCCTTTTATGTTAGCTGCCAATCTATTCTCGTACTGTCTCTTTGCCCCTCTTATTTCCTTTTTCACTTCTCCTCTGTACGTTTTATATTCAGCCTGATTCTCCCTTGTATTATCAAGCTGACATCTGTCATACACCCATTTTTTCTGCTTCATCCTACTCTCTAACTCCTTCTTCATGAGGGAGCTCTGGCTTTGGTTGTCCTCCCTTTCTCCTTTGTAGGAATGTACCGAGACTATATCCGAACCATCTCCTCTTTAAAGGCTGTCCATTACGCCATTACATTTCAGCCTGGCTGTCTTTGATTCCGATTTAACCGGGCCAGATCCCTCCTCAAGTCACCCCCCATTGCCTGCCGATCCCCGACCTCACCGATCCCCGATCACCCCCCCATTGCCTGCCGATCTCTGATCCACTGTTGATCCTGCAATCCCCCCTCCCGATTGCTGACCGATTCCCGATTGCTGACCACTCCCGCCGATCCCCAACCCTCCCTCCGCCGATCCCTGACCCCCCGACGCGATCCCTCCTCCGGACCGACCTCTTGCAACTGAGGCCTACCCGCCCACAGCCAGCCAGCCTCTCAAGCTGGCTGGCTGCAGGCGGGAAACCGAGGCCTCACATCCAAATTAGGCTCTGCTGGTAAATTCACCAGGGCCTGCGAGAAACCCGGCCTCCCGGGTTTCCCGCCCGCCTCTGACCCGCCACTGCCCCCACACCCCCAACCAGCCTCCCTGAACAAAATTCCGGCCATTCTCTCTTTCTAGCACTGTAATACTTTCCTTAATCAAGAATCCTAACTCTCCTAATTTTTTTCCTTCCCTGTCTTTCCTGAATACCTTGTACCCAGGAACATTGAGCATCCAATCCTCCCCTTTTTTGAGCCAGGTCTCAGTTATCGTCACTACATCATATTTTTTGTTTATATTCATTCATGGGTTGTGGGTGTCGCTGTCAAGGCCAGCATTTATTGCTCCATCCCTAGTTGCCCTTGAGAAGGTGGTGGTGAGCCACCTTCTTGAACCACTGCAGTCCGTGTGGTGAAGGTACTCTCACAGTGCTGTTAGTGAGGGAGTTCCAGGATTTTGACCCAGTGATGATGAAGGAATGGCGATATGCTTCCAAGTCAGGATGGTGTGTGACTTGGAGGGGAATTAGAGGTGCTGGTGTTCCCATGCACCTGCTGCCCATGTCCTTCCAGATGGTAGAGGTCGCGGGTTTAGGAGGTGCTGCCGAAGAAGCCTTGGCAAGTTGCTGCAGTGCATCTTGTAGATGGTACACACTGCAGCCATGGTACGCTGGTGGTGGAGGGAGTGGATGTTTAAGGTGGTGGATGGTGTGCCAATCAAGCGGGCTGCTTTGTCTTGGATGGTGTCGAGCTTCTTGAGTGTTGTTGGAGCTGCACCCATCCAGGCAAGTGAAGAGTATTCCATCACACTCCTTACTTGTACCTTGTAGATGGTGGAAAGGCTTTGGGGAGTCAGGAGGTGAGACACTCGCAGCAGAATAACCAGCCTCTGACCTGGTCTTGCTGCCACAGTATTTATGTGGCTGGTCCAGTTAAGATTCTGGTCAATGGTGACCCCCAGGATATTGATGGTGGTGGATTTGACGATAGTAATGCTGTTGAATGTCAAGGGGCAGTGGTTAGACACTCGCTTGTTGGAGATAGTCATTGCCTGGCACTTGTGTGGCGTGAAAGTTACCTGCCACTTATCAGCCCAAGCCTGAATGTCGTCCAGGCCTTGCTGCATGCGGGCATGGACTGCTTCATTACCTGAGGAGTTGTGAATGGCGCTGAGCACTGTGCAGTCATCAGGGAAAAACTGCACTTCTGACCTTATGATGGAGGGAAGGCCATTGATGAAGCAGCTGAAGATGGTCCTAGGACACGGCCCTGAGGAACTCCTGCAGTGATGTCCTGGGGCTGTGATGATTGACCTCAAACCACCAAAACCATTTCCTTTGTGCTAGGTATGACTCCAGCCAGTGGAGAGTTTCCCCCCCGACTCCCATTGACTTCACTTTTACTAGGGCTCCTTGATGCCACACTTGGTAAAATGCTGCCTTGATGTCAAGGGTAGTCATGCTCACCTCACCTCAGGAATTGAGCTCTTTTGTCCATGTCTGGTCCAAGGCTGTAATGAGGTCTGGAGCTGAGTGGTCCTGGCGGAACCCAAACTGAGCATCGGTGAGCAGGTTATTGGTGAGCAAGTGCTGCTTGATAGCACTTTCAACGACACCTTTCATCACTTTGCTAATGATTGAGAGTAGACTGATGGGGCGGTAATTGGCCGGATTGGATTTGTCCTGCTTTTTGTGGACAGGACATACCTGGGCAGTTTTCCACATTGTCGGATAGATGCTAGTGTTGTAGTTGTACTGGAACAACTTGGCTAGAGGCGCGGCTAGTTCTGGAACACAAGTCTTCAGCACGACGGCCGGGATGTTGTCAGGGCCCATAGCCTTTGCTGTGTCCAGTGCGCTCAGCCGTTTCTTGATATCACGTGGAGTGAATCGAGTTGGCTGAAGACTGGCTTCTGTGGTGGTGGGGACTTCAGGAGTAGTCCGATATGGATCATCCACTCGGCACTTCTGGCTGAAGATGGTTGCAAACGCTTCAGCCTTGTCTTTTGCACTCACGTGCTGGGCTCCACCATCATTGAGGATAGTGATATTCATGGAGCTTCCTCCTCCCGTTAGTTGTTTAATGGTCCACCACCATTCATGACTGGATGTAGCAGGACTGCAGAGCTTTGATCTGATCCATTAATTGTGGGATTGCTTAGCTCTGTCTATAGCATGCTGCTTCTGGTTTTTAACATACATGTAGTCCTGTGTTGCAGCTTCCCCAGGTTGGCACCGTATTTTTAGGTACGCCTGGTTCTGTTCCTGGCATGCTCTTCTACACGCCTCATTGAACCAGTGTTGGTCCCCTTGCTTGATGATAATGGTAGAGTGAGGGATATGGCGGGCCATGAGGTTACAGATTGTGATGGAGTACAATTCTGCTGCTGCTGATGGCCCACAGCTCCTCATGGTTGCCCAGTTTTGAGCTGCTAGATCTGTTCTGAATCTATCCCAGTTAGCACGGTGGTAGTGCCACACAACACGATGGAGGGTGTCCTCAGTGTGAAGACGGGATTTCGTCTCCACAATGACTGTGCGGTGGTAACTGCTACCAATACTGTCATAGATAGATGCATCTGCGACAGGTAGATTGGTGAGAACGAGGTCAAGTAGGTTTTCCCTCTTGTTGATTCTCTCACCACCAGACTGGCAGCTATGTCTTTCAGGACGCGGCCAGCTCGGTTAGTCGTGGTGCTACCGAGCCACTCTTGGTGATGGAAATTGAAGTCCCCCACCCAGAGAACATTCTTTGCCCTTGCTACTCTCAGTGCTTCTTCCAAGTGGTGTTCAACATGGAGGAGTACTGATTCATCAGCTGAGGGCGAGCAGTAGGTGGTAATCAGCAGGAGGTTTCCTTGCCCATGCTTGACCTGAAGCCATGAGACTTCACAGGGTCTGGCGTCAATGTTGAGGACTCCCAGGGTCACTCCTTCCCGACTGTATACCACTGTGCCGCCACCCCTGGTGGGTCTGCCCTGCTGGTGGGACAGGACATACCCAGGGATGGTGATGGAGGAGTTTGGGACATTGGCTGAAAGGTATGATTCTGTGAGAATGACTATATGAGGCTGTTGCTTGACTAGTCTGTGGGACAGTTCTCCCAATTTTGGTAAAAGTCCCCAGCTGTTGGTGAGGTGGACTTTGCAGGGTATGCCGTTGTTGTGTCCATAGCCGGAGCCGAGGTCGATGCCAAGTCGTCCGTCCGGTTTTATGCTTATTGTTTTTCGTAGTGGTTTTTTACAACTGAGTGGCTTGCTAGACCATTTCAGAAGGCAGTTAAGAGTCAACCACATTGCTGTGGGTCTGTATTTCCTTCCCTAAAATGGACATTAGTGAATCAGATGGGTTTTTACACCAATCTGATAGTTTCATGGTCACCATTACTGATACTAGATTTTTTATTCCAGATTTATTTAATTAACTGAATTTAAATTCCCCAGCTGCCGTGGTGGGATTTTAAACTCATGTCTCCGGATCATTAGTCCGGGCCTCTGGAATACTAGTCCAGTAACATAACCGCTATGCCACTGTTCCCTTATTAACCAACTTTGCTTTTTTATTGCACTTTTCACATCTTCAGGATGTCCCAAATCACTTCCCAGTCAACAAACAACTTTTTATGAAGTCTAATCACTGTTCTTTTGTTAGTAAACATGGCAGCAAATCTTAGCACAACAAACAGCAATGAGATGAATGACCAGATGGTGCAATTGGTTGAGGGATGAATATTGGCCAGGACATTGGGTAGAAGCTCTTTGCAAAAGTGCCTTGGGAACTTTTACGCCGATCTGAACAGATAGAATAGGTCTTGGTTTAATGTCTCATTCAAAAGATGGCTCGTCTAACAATACAGAACTGTACTGAATTATCAACTTCCATTATATGATCAAGTCCTGGAATGGGGCTTTAATCCACAGTCTCTGACCTAGAAGTGAGAGTGCTGTCACAGAGCCAAGCTGACATTTAAGAGTTAGAAAGGTTTTAAAAATAACTTAGATAAACAATTACAGAACAGAATAGCTTGAAAGCTCTGACAATTTATACAGCATTTGAAATAGAGGAATAACAAATCCTGCATCCCTGAAGGTAGCTAGTCCCTGGATGTGGCTGGATCCCTGTGTGGACAGTGTCTGGAATACAGTGACCTGCTCCCTTCCTTCTTGTTGCATCGTTGTTGCATTGAAATCAAGACCCATCTCAATGTCTTGTACTCAAATTTCTTACCTCCCTTTAATTTATTTTCTTATTCTACAGTTTATCTGCAGAACAGCAGTGACTGCACTTCAACGGAATTCATTGTATGCCATGCATTTTGGGAATTTCTAATTGATGTGATAACATGTCATAACAATGCCAGCTCTCTTTTCTGACTTGCCTATTAAAACCCAGTGCCTATTATAACCTGGTGTTGTGCGACTTCTCATTTTTATTAAAACCCAAGCATGGCATCATTTCAATTGCTACTTCTCGATTTGCCTTGTCTTCTCTCATACTCTTGACTGAAGGTGTTATGCTGTGTGGGCGCCTGCTCATAGGTTTCTCAGTTTAAAAAGGTCACAAAATCATTGTTGGAATGAGATGATGCAAATTTGCCTTTCTCAGCTAACTTTTAAGTCCCCCATGCCAAGTGACATTCCATCTCTGAGCCAGATTGACTGTTAAATTAGTTGCTTTATGACACCTGTGGTTTGCTTAATATAAGTTCTGGTTTGAGTGTGGCTCTCATTGTATCCAGTGGCCCAGATTACTTTTGTGAACAACACTCTTGCTCCTCTGGGGCCCATAAAAACAATTGGGCATTTACCTTTGGCAGGCCTCTTCAGTTCCGTCACCCGTAAAACTGAACGAAGCCTGCATGGCGCAGGCTTCAACTATTTCCAACCAAAAATAGCAATTGGGGTCCTATTTACGTTATAGGACCCCAATTTTCATATTAAAAGGAGCCTATCATCTGAAACAGGCAGGTGTTTTGGATACCCGGTGGTAGGTCCCTTTTAAAATGGAACTGGCCGTATCGCCGGTGTTACTGGGGCGGTAAGGCTACGGACCCCATTCTGATGCCGCTACTACTCTGTGAACATCAGGCGAAGGCAGTGCAAACTGACCCCGTTGTTTCAGAAAGCTGTTCCGAATATATCCTAGAAATTCATTGCCTTTACTACTTGGGCTATTCTGCTTCCCCCGGTCTATGTGAAAATTAAAATCTCCCATTACAACTGCAGTTGCCGCTGCTGTTATTGCCGTTGCTGTGGCAACCTCAAAGGTAATCCTAGCAATATTCTCATCTTTTCCAGTTCTCCTGCAACCAGTGAAATAAAACAGTGGAGCTGCAGCTCTCCATAAATTTTGTAGTATCAAAAACTGCCAAAACTCAATCAAAGCAGCTAAAAAATGGCTCCAAAAATCCTCAGCAGCCAAAAGCGACTAACAAGAGACTTGCCTGAATGGAGGTAAATCACTGCTTCAGTCTGTTTTCTGAATGCTCACACTGTGTTTTTCTGGACGAGCATATGAATGAGCAAATCAAATGCTCCCAGGCACCAATTTTCCAAAAGGATCCTAATACAAGCGCAAGACCCCTATTTAAATATTTTAATGGGGGTCAACGTTCATTTCTGGCGGCTGCTGGGGACGCCTAAGGAGCGCCTTAACCAATATGATGGCGGTCGCTTCTGGTGCAGGATGTCCCACCGTGAAATTGGTAAGTGGAACTTCGATTGCGCGCCCAAAGACTCGGCGAAACGCAAACAAATTTCTACCTCGAAGAATTGCAGAGCAAGTATTCATTGAACCACCATCAATAACCAGGAGGCTGCTCCAAAACACTGATGATCCTTAAGATTTTGATACCAATTCTGTTTGACTCAGTGGGGTCTGGTGGCATTTGGAAGGAGGATATAGCCACGGGGAGAGAATGAGTAGTGGCAACAGTTTCAGTGAAGAAAAGTAGCAGTGGCCTTAATGGGAGCAACTGTGGCTGGAAAGTAGGCAAGAATTTTCCTTTGATAGAGAAGATTGTGTGGCCTCAAGGAAATAAAAAGCTGTGGGAGAGGGGAGGAATTAACAAGAAAACGTTAGGGAACGTTTCTGCTCATGATTAAATGGCTATTCATCTCTTGCTGTTTTGTGCAAAAGTTGGCAGCAATATTTGTTAACAAAAGAACAGTGATTACACTTCAGAACAGCAGAGTAGAGACTGAATATAAGGGGATACATTAAAATTAATACAGTAAGCCTTGTTTCTAGTCATACTGAGACAGCAGGATGGTTTTATATGCTTGATTGTACTTGTGAAACGGGCTGCCAGTAAATCCAGGCTAAAGAAATCTTAAATGGAAGGAGGGTAAGGACTGAAGTCTGCAGATTTAAAGCGCAAATAATCGTAAGCATTAATTGCATGCAAGCAAAGAGAGGCAATTGCTTAATTTTATTTATGCAGTGAAGCTGATTGCGTAAGAAGCTTTGCTTGAGGGGCTGGGGGGAGCACTCCTGCTCCTCCTGGCTCACAAGCAGTGTTATAAAAAGTACTCACCTAATTGATCCAGCTGTTCCTGTCTCCATTTCGCTGTCGGATTTCCCAAGCCCTAGGAAACCCAACCGGCTGGCCAGCATTAAATTTAAATCAGGCTCCCAACTACTCGATAGGAAGGATGTGATTGCATTGGAGAGGGTGCAGAGGAGATTCACCAGGATGTTACCTGGGCTGCAGCGCTTCAGCTGTGAAGAGAGACTGGACAGGCTGGAGTTGTTTTCCTTAGAGCAGAGAAGGCTGAGGGGGGACCTGATTGAGGTGTACAAAATTATGAGGGGCATAGATAGGGTAGATAGAAAGGAACTTTTCCCCTTAGTAGAGGGGTCAATAACAAGGTGGCATAGTTTCAAGGTAAGGGGCAGGAGGTTTAGAGGGGATTTGAGGAAAAACTTTTTCACCCAGAGGGTGGTTGGAATCTGGAACTCACTGCCTGAAAGGGTGGTAGAGGCAGGAACCCTCACAACATTCAAGAAGCATTTAGATGAGCACTTGAAACGCCATAGCATACAAGGCTACGGACCAAGTGCTGGAAAATGGGATTAGAATAGACACGGCTTGATGGCCGGCGTGGACACGATGGGCCGAAGGGCCTCTTTCTGTGCTGTATAACTCTATGACTCTATGGGCTGGATTTTGATACTGGGGCGGGTTGGGGTCGTGTCATCCACTTTTCGTGTTAGCCACCCGACTGCAATTGGATATGGGAGATTGTTGCGATTTTCACCTAATTGGGCAATTGAGTTCCAGCATGTGGGAACCCATGACCCAATTTGTGTTTTCAGTCTGAAAGTCGCCTCTGATGATGTCATCATTGCTGCTGCATTGAAGGTCTGCAAAGACTGCCTGGCCTTTGCTGTGAGAGGACCTGGATGCAAAATGAGCAGCAGCCCTAAGTCTGCTCCCAGATTTTTTAACACCACCACTCCCAGATATGTCTCCCTTGCACCACCACTCCCAGATATGTCTCCCATCCACCACCACTCCCAGATCAATCAATCAATCAATCAATCAGCCAGCCAGCCAGGTTTCACATTCGTGGTTCAGAACAGGCGTGCTTCACGTAGAAAAAGGGTTAAAATCACAAAGGCCTTTCAAAATGGCATTATAGAGGCAATTTAGTGCTTGTTAAGGGCCTTAACAGCCTATCCCGCCTCTTAGAGGTGGGACGGAGTCGGGACCAACAGACACGATTTAATGAAAATTGCGTGGAGGCAGGCTTGTGCTCGCCCACCAGTTTTCGCAATTTTAACCCCCCACACGCCTCCAAACTCACCTCCACGGGTCAATGAAAATCCAGCCCTATGACTCTGTGGGATTTAAATAATGGCCTGGAAATTATGGTTGGAGACTTGCTGCCGGCGTACGCCTCCGAACCGAAAGAAAACTACGAACTTTCCTGGTGTCTCTGAAGCTTCAGACTGTTCTGGTCCTGGGCCTGCAGGCGTACGCCTGCATAAAGGCCCACGGATCCCGGGGCGCAGGCGGTTCGCAAGCGTCTCTGGGATCACGTGGGCCAGGCCAACCATTCAAAAAGGAGAATTCCTATGATGCTTATGGGGATTCCACTTACGTACAGAATCCTCATAAGCACAGTAGAAATCCCCATGTAAGTAAAATTTCACAACACTTAAATAAAAATAAATGATCACAGGTTCAAAATTATCAAAATACCCTTCAATTAAACATTTAAAATAAAAATTACATTTTTTGAAAAATAAATGTAAACATTTTTAAACAGGATAAACATAGAAACATAGAAGATAGGAGCAGGAGTAGGCCATTCAGCCCCTCGAGCCTGCTCCGCCATTCGATGAGATCATGGCTGATCATCCAAACTCAGTACCCTGTCCCTGCCTTCTCCCCATATCCCTTGATACCTTTAGCCTTAAGCAATATATCTAACTCCTTCTTGAATATATTTACTGACTTGGCCTCAACTGCCTTCTGTGGTAGAGAATTCCACAGGTTCACCACTCTCTGGGTGAAGAAATTCCTCTCATTCTTCTAAACTCCAGCGAGTATAAGCCCAATCGACCCAACCTCTCCTCGTACGTCATTCCTGCCATCCCAGGTATCAGTCTGGTGAATCTTCGCTGCACACCCTCCATGGCAAGAACATCCTTCCTCAGATAAGGCGACCAAAACTGCACACAATACTCAAGGTGTGGTCTCACCAAGGCCCTGTACAGCTGCAGCAAGACATCCTTGTTCCTGTACTCAAACCCTCTCGCTACGAAGGCCAACATACCATTTGCCTTCTTAACCGCCTGCTGTACCTGCATGCTTACCTTCAGCGACTGGTGCACAAGGACACCCAGGTCTCGTTGCACTTCCCCTTCTCCCAATCTATTGCCGTTCAGATAATAATCTGCCTTTCTGTTTTTGCCACCAAAGTGGATAACCTCGCATTTATCCACATTATACTGCATCTGCCATGCTTCTGCCCAATCACCCAAACTGTCCAAATCATACTGGAGTTTCTCGGCATCCTCCTCGCAGCACACACGACCACCCAGTTTTGTGTCATCTGCAAACTTGGAGATATTACATCTAGTACCCTCGTCTAGATCATTAATATATATAGTGAATAGCTGGGGTCCTAGGACCGATCCCTGCGGAACCCCACTAGTCACTGCCTGCCACTCGGAAAAAGACCAGTTTATTCCAACTCTTTGCTTCCTGTCTGCCAACCAGTTCTCTATCCAAGTCACTACCTTGCCCCCAATCCCATGTGCCTTAACTTTACACGCTAATCTCTTATGCGGGACCTTATCGAAAGCTTCTGAAAGTCCAAATACACCACATCCACTGGTTCTCCCTTATCTATTCTATCAGTTACATCCTCAAAAAATTCCAGTAGATTAGTCAAGCACAATTTACCTTTTGTAAATCCATGTTGAGTTTGTCCAATCCTGTCAGTGTTTTCCAAGTGCTCAGCTATTACATCTTTTATAATGGACTCTAGCATTTTCCCCACAACCAATGTCAGGCTTACTGGTCTATAATTCCCCATTTTTTGTTTACCACCTTTTTTGAACAGTGGGGTAACATTAGCTACCCTCCAATCCACACGCACTTTATTTTTTATTTGTTTCTGGGATGTGGGCATCGCTGGCAAGGCCAGCATTTATTGCCCATCCCTAATTGCCCTTGAGAAGGTGGTGATGAACCGCTGCAGTCCGTTGAGTGAAGGAACTCCCACAGTGCTGTTAGGTAGGGAGTTCCAGGAGTTTGACCCAGCGACAATGAAGGAACGGCGATATACTTCTAAGTCAGGATGGTGTGTGACTTGGAGGGGACCTTGGAGGTGGTGGTGTTCCCATGCACTTGCTGCCCTTGTCCTTCTAGGTGGAAGAGTTCGCGGGTTTGGGAGGGGCAGCCAAAGAAGCAGTGGTTCAAGAAGGCGGCTCACCACCACCTTCTGAAGGGCAATTAGGGATGGGCAATAAATGCTGGCTTTGCCAGCGACGCCCACATCCCACAAACAAAAAAAAACTCATCTATATCATAGACTCATACAGCACAGAAGAAGGCCATTTGGCTCATTGTCTCTGTGGCGGCTCTTTGAAAGAGCTACCCAATTAGCCCCACTCCCCTGCTCTTTCTCCATAGCCCTGCAATTTTTTCTTTTTCAAGTATATATCCAATTCCCTTTTGAAAGTTACTGCTGAATCTGTTTCCTCCACATTTTCAGGTAATGCATTCCAGATCATAACTCACTGTGTAAAAACATTTCTGCATATTTTCCCCTGCCCTTTTTGGCCAATTATCTTAAATAGGTGTCCTCCTGTCAGTGGAAATAGTTTCTCCCTATCTACTCTATCAAAACCCTTATAATTTTGAATGCCACTATTTCCTTAACCTTCTCTGCTCTAAGGAGAACAATTCCAGCTTCTCTAGTCTCTCCACATAACTGAAGACGCTCATCCCTGATACTGGTCTGGTAAATCGTCTCTGCACCTTCACAAGGCCTTGACATCCCTCCTAAAGTGTGCTGCCCAGAATTGGACACAGTGCCTAACCAGTGATTTATAAAGGTTTACCATAACTTCCTTGCTTTTGTACTCTGTGCCTCTATTTATAAAGCCAAGGATCCCATATGCTTTTTTAACAGCTTTATCAACTTGTCCTGCCACCTTCAAAGATTTGTGTATGTGAACCCCCAGGTCTCTCTGTTCCTGCACCCCCTTTAAAATTATAGCATTTAGTTTATATTTGTTCTCCTCAGTTTCCTTCCAAAATACATCACTTCACACATCTCTGCATTAAATTTCATCTGCAATGTGTCTGCCCATTTCACCAGTCTGACTATGTCCTCTTGAAGTCTGCCACTATCCTCCTCACTGTTTACTACATTTCCAAGCTTTGTGTCATCTGCAAACTTTGAAATTATGCCCTGTATACCTAAGGCCAGGTTATTAACATATATCAAAAAGAGCAGTGGTCCTAATACCAACTCCTGGGGGACACCTTTGTATCCTTCAATCAGTCTCAAAAACAACCATTCACCACTACTCTCTGCTTTTTGTCTCACAGCCAATTTTGTATCTACATTGCCACTGTCCCTTTAATCCCATGGGCTTCAATTTTGCTAACAAGTCTGTTATGCAGCACTTTATCAAACGCCTTTTAAAAGTCCCTATACAAAGCACCAACTGCAACCTTGGCCTCCAGAAGACTAATCACTGCTTTATTTACTTCATTTATACTAGAAAATAAACTATCCATAAATTGCACCATTGAATCTCTTATTAGTACAACCTTCCTTTCTATCTCCATAGTTCTTACTGTTGTTTCACAATATTATTTATATTTTTCCTCATTTCCTCTTTGCTTTTCCTGTGTGACATACCCTGTGCTATCAGTACCAGAAGCCTATTTGTTGTTTTTCTTTCTGTGTTACTTCTCTGCCACCTCCCTGTCTGTAACTCACTCCATGGGCTGGATTTTCTGAATGGGAAGCTTTTGGAGGCGGGACTGCTGCTTGCCGGGTTTCAATCCCACCTCCATTAGCTTCTGGCCAACCAGCGGGAATTTCCCCTGATTGACCTTGTTAAGCCCGCCCGGCGGGCTCAGCAGGCCAATTCGGGGGAAGTCAGTGACAGAGCACGTCAACGTATGACGTGTCATCTGTCAAGAACTTTTGAAAGAAGAAATGTCATCATTTGACAGCTCTGTGAAGCTGTCAAACACTGACATTCTGTGTAGTTTGATGAGACCTTGTGTTCAGGACTCATCAAACCTTTCTACTTTGCAGAAATCAGCTGGCTGTTGGATCGAAGGATGCAACAGCCAGTCTGTGATCTCTACAATGGAGATGTCGGGGACTCCGACTCCACAGCGGCTGAAGGCTGTAGGGAGAAACAAAGGTAAGTTAACATTTCCTAACACTTTACACTCACCTCACATACTTTCCACTCCACACTTGCACCCATCACTCACCTCTACATCGCACTTTCAGACCCCGCAGACCCCCGCAGACCTCCTACTCGGCTCCTACACCCCGGCGGGGTTCCCCCAGGTCGGGAAGCCCGGACTTCGGAACGAAAAATGGGGATAATCCTATTTTCTGCCTGTTAACTACCTGTTAACAGGCAGTTAATAGGCTTTAATCCCTTCCTGCCTCCAAGGAGACGGGACCCGGGGCCGACGACTTCCCGCCTCCTGGCAAGGGGGCACGGAGGCGAGTTGGGGGCGGGTTGGCCACCCGCCCCCAAACTCTGCAACTTTCCCGGCAGTCCCGCCTCCATACCCGCCTCCTCGGGGCTGAGAAAATCCAACCCCAGGTCTCCCTTGTTAGTATCTTTATCCATCACCGCCTTCCTAACAAATCCTTTATTCACCTAACCCAGCTGGGCTCTGTGCAGAGCTGTTTCTCCTTCTGAGTTTCATCCCACCCTTTATTATCTAATGAATTGGGGACTCATATGCAGCCAGCAGAGGTCGTAGAATTGGACAGCTGCCTTGAGCACCCAATTCGTGTGGCAATTGGTTTTACAACGCTCAATTTGGGGTCAAAAATGAAGTTATTTGTGGTGATGGTTGAGGGATGAATGTTGACCAGGACATCTTCCCTGCTCATCAAAAAGTGCCACGGGATCTTTAATATCGAACCAAACAGGTAGACGGGGCCTCAGGTGGTACGCTCAAGCCCTAGAGTGGACATTTAACCTATAACGCTCTGACTCAGGTACGAGTGCTACCACTAAACCAAACTGTTGTTGATAGTTACCTTTGCCTTCCCTTAATAACACCAAATTTCTTCCTCCTTTGCAGCCAAGTATGAGGGAGCTGGGTGACTGTACTGACTCAGTCAGCAGCCTTCTTCTGTGCAGCTGGCATCTGTGGTTTAATTGGAGAATGGCATACTGTCCCAGTACCTTCCAGTCACACATCATCCTGATTAGGACATATATCGCCATTCCTTCATTGTTGCTGTTTATGCCGTATCTCCTGGGTTTCTGCCAATCTTCTGGCGAAGTTACTGTGGGAGTTTGGGTGAACCAGTGCATCCTCCAGTAAGGACTCAGTAGTGTTTTCTACTAAAGTGACAGTATTTTCTCTGCTAGAATACAAATTATTCCCTTGGAGTACTTTTCCATCAATCTAAGCAATTTATATTACCCTTTAACCAGCTTCAAACAACTTAATCTAAACTTGCTTGTAATATACTTAAACTCTGATACCCTATAATATGTCTTTATATGAGAGATAGAGAGCGAATCTTAATTTAATGGCCCAAAAATTAGTGCCTCTACGCGAGAGTACGCACTGTGTACTCTCGCGTATTCTGTCTCCAATTGCCGGTTTTCTGCATGCACTGCACTTAGTGCTTTGAACGCGCAGGTAAGCATGGAAGATTTTACACATAAAGAAAGGAGGCGTAAGGCCCTCTTTTAACAAGGTAAGTAGTTAATTAAGTATTATTTTGAATTTTTTTCAACAGGTATATCTTTTTTAGAGACTTTAAAGAAAGGTAAGTTTATTTTTATAACTTTTAAAAAGATTTTAAATTTTTTCAAAAATTTAATTTTTTGTTTAAAGTGGTTAATTTATTTAACTATACTTATTTTATTAATGTGATGGTTTTAAAAAAAAATTTAATTGAGGTTTAGCTGTTCTTTTCGGGGGGTATAGATTCATAGCTTTCACAGCACTTGTTGTGAAAACTATGAATGAAAGATGGTGTGCTGCCATTGGCTCTAACTGAATCACGTGATCCCACAGCTCGCACGAATTAACTGCGCCTGTGGGATACGGAAGCCCTGCACAGCTGCTGTCTAGAACATCAAGTTCGTGCGAGCTGGGAATGAAAAAGCCGGCGCGCAGTGAGATATCGCGGGGAAGCTTACCCCCGCACGAAGGCTCCCTCACTAATTTTTGGGCCAATATATCCCTTATCTGACTTGCAATATCTTGTTACAAAGTTAAATTATCCCGAAACACGAGCTATAAAAGAAGAAAAACAAATTTAAATTAAACATATCGTAAAGTTTCAGCTCATGTCAAAAACTATTGTTTTGCCTCTCTAGTTCTTTAAATCACTGGGAGAAACCAGGCTGTGTTTCTTCTCCTCATGTTCAAATTTATCTATAGCCACGTCCCCATCTTGTCTCTGTAACCTCATCTAACGCTACAAACCCCCAAATGTCACCAAAAAGCTAATTTAATCTCATGTAAATGCACCTGTCTGGTTCAGCACCAATGCAATTTTGA
Organism: Squalus acanthias; assembly: GCA_030390025.1. Classification (NCBI taxonomy): domain Eukaryota; kingdom Metazoa; phylum Chordata; class Chondrichthyes; order Squaliformes; family Squalidae; genus Squalus; species Squalus acanthias. The sequence goes on along the minus strand of CM059426.1, from coordinate 38,013,392 downwards.
GGCAAAGAAAATCATGGGGCAACACAAAGCCAGGGGAATTGGGTACAACACCTCTGCAGCCATTTTTCTTTTTTTTACAAATGCACCCAAAAAAAATGTACAAAATGGAGGCAAATTAGAGGAATAGCAGGGCTGTTAATTTCAATATTAATACTAAGGTACAATGCTTTTTTTTCCCTTTCCAAGTAAAAAATATTGTAACCCTCTGGAATCTCTATCTATTTTGTTTTAAAACAGCTGCCACAGTCTTGAATCCTGAATCTTGTGCCTATTTTTATGCAGTGTTATGAATCCTTTGTAGTTGATCATCATTTATTTGCTTTATGGATGTAAGTGCAGAAAAGTTTATACTCATTCTGTACTTTTGGCAGTCTCTATTGTTTTGTTTGATTTGCTTAAGATGCTGAATCCATAAAACGCTTTGCATTGATTGGCCTGCAGATACTCCGAGCGCTAGGAGACTTTGGTGCAAATCTACACTGTACTATTATGGAAAATGGACGCACTTTGATCCATCAGGATTTGGGGATTGGATGTAGAACTTCTATTTTCATACAAGCAATACCAGGGATAATGGGTGCATTCTTAAAATCAGTAGACATTGGCATCTAAAAGCCATGGGGACAACATCCTGTCAGAAGCGCTGACCCTGCTGGAGTATGCAAAGTCAGGGTTAGGTTGCTTCATTAAAATATCACTGGTGTGCGCCCACACCACTAGGGGCGCATTTTGAGTGCGTCCCAGTTGGAGGAGGTTTGTAATTTTTAATTTTTTTTTACTTTATTTGTTTATGGGATCAGGGCGTCGCTGGCAATGCCAGCATTTATTGCCCATCCCTAGTTGCCCTTGAGAAGGTGGTGGTGAGCCGCCTTCTTGAACCGCTGCAGTCCGTGTGGTGAAGGTACTCCCACAGTGCTGTTAGGTAGGGAGCTCCAGGATTTTGACCCAGCGATGATGAAGGATCGGCGATATACTTCTAATTCAGGATGGTGTGTGACTTGGAGGGGAATTTGGAGGTGGTGGTGTTCCGCCTGCTGCCCTTGTCCTTCTAGGTGGTAGAGGTCGCGGGTTTGGGAGGTGCTGCCAAAGAAGCCTTGGCGAGTTGCTGCAGTGCATCTTGTAGATGGTACACACTGCAGCCACAGTACGCCGGTGGTGGAGGGAGTGAATGTTTAAGGTGGTGGATGGGGTGCCAATCAAGCGGGCAGCTTTGTCCTGGATGGTGTCGAGCTTCTTGAGTGTTGTTGGAGCTGCACTCATCCAGGCAAGTGGAGAGTATTCCATCACACTCCTTACTTGTGCCTTCTAGATGGTGGAAAGGCTTTGGGGAGTCAGGAGATGAGACACTCGCCGCAGAATACCTAGCCTCTGACCTGCTCTTGTTGCCACAGTATTTATGTGGCTGGTCCAGTTATGTTTCTGGTTAATGGTGACCCCCAGGATGTTGATAGTGGGGGATTCGGCGATGGTAATGCCATTGAATGTCAAGGGGAAGTGATTAGACTCTCGCTTGTTGGAGATAGTCATTGCCTGGCACTTCTGTGGCGCGAATGTTACCTGCCACTTATCAGCCCAAGCCTGAACGTCGTCCAGGTCTTGTTGCATGCGGGCATGGACTGCTTCATTATCTCCGGAGTTGCAAATGGCGCTGAACACTGTGCAGTCATCAGCGAACATCCCCATTTCTGACCTTATGTTGGAGGGAAGGTCATTGATGAAGCAGCTGAAGATGGTTGGGCCTAGAACACTGCCCTGAGGAACTCCTGCAGTGATGTCCTGGGGCTGTGATGATTGACCTTCAACCACCACAACCATCTTCCTTTCTGCTAGGTATGACTCCAGCCAGTGGAGCGTTTTCCCCCTGATTCCCATTGACTTCAGTTTTGACTCCAATTCCAGTGGAGGTTGCCTGCTTTGAGGTAGGGTGTTGAGGCTCCTTCCAGAAAGATACCACCTGTGCCCCATTGGCTTTCTTTATAAGGGGACCGAAAACACTTCAAATATTTATTAATTCTTCGAGAAACCAAGGCACAATCCAAGCTTGGGCCTCCAGCTGGGCCCCATATACACCAGCCAACTGGTCAGTAATCCTGCTTTCACTAGGCTTACAGATCAGCTGGTGGATTCCCAGGTTCACCCATTATCCCTGTGCTCACTAACCTACATTGGCGCTCTGTCCAACAACGCCTCGATTTTTAAATTGTCATCCTTGTTTTCAAATCCCTCCATGGCCTCGCCCCTCCCTATCTCTATAACATCCTCCAGCCATAACAAGACCAAAAACGAGTTTCTTTTTGGTGGTATTGGTTGAAGGAGGTATGTTGGCCAAGGCATCAGGCGAATTTCATGCGCTTTGAACAATGCCATGGGATCTTTAACATCCACCTGAACAGCCAGAGAGGGTCTTGGTTTCACATCCGATCTGAAGAATGGAATCTCTTGACAATGCAACACTCCCTTTGTACTGCTCTAGAATGCCAGCCTAGATTTTGTCTCAAGTCCTGGAGTGGGACTGCCATTTGGATGCTCTCTGTTCTGTATAGCTCAGTCGCACTCCAGGTAATGCATTTACACACTGAGCAATCAGGGTGCTCTGTTACCATGTTTCTATGCAAAGGAATTTGAAGTGACGTGGTATGCTGTGATAGTGCCATTATATTGCTGATTACAATGGCTGTTTCAAATTATTTGTATTACAGTATAAATAAAAAGAATAAAACTAAAATATCTCAAGCATATTCTGAACAGTGGCAGTGCATTCGTTATAATGTATTCTGCAACCCAGACCTTCCCTGCTGGCCAACAAATAAAGATTTTTTTCTTCTGTGCAGACTGACTGGCTGCTATAGGAACCAGAACTAGTCAAAAAAAAAACTGTCCTGGGTTAGGCAGGAGAAATTCAGCTTGAGTGCCCACTCATGATCGCTATCAGAGGATTTCTGCTGGAATGTACACTGTGTGGACGTTGGTTGAGAACAGGATTAGGTTTTGACTGTGATTATCAAATAGCCTCCCGACACTCATTGTTATGAAAAATGGCCACTTGGTGAGGTATTGAAAGGCAGCCAGCAACTTCACTCCAGCATGAGTCAATACCTTCGGGATATGAGGGGAGATTTGATAGGGAGTGGAAAATATGTGACAAAATTGCTTTATCCACAACACTGACCCCACTGTATTAACATTATGACCTCTTTGTGGTTTCTGCTGTTTTCCTCCAGTGTCTAGCTATGGGAAAGTATGAAGTGCTGATAGTCACGAGCTGTTGATAACACAATATTTGATTTAAAAGATCATAATGGACAATTTTTCAAGTCACTACACAAAATTTCCCTTTATTTGCTTGTCCTAAATGTTACTCTGAAAATCCATTCATATGTCTGTAAAAGATATGCTTTTAAAATGAGCTGGATATATCTAAATTAGTAATATTTAAAGGAATATGCTCCAGTATACGGCCATGATCTTATCCTGGGCTATTTATCCAAAAAGGTTCCTCCCTCTTTTAAAAAGTATAGACCAGACATGCCGGGAACTCTGCTCAGCTGCCTGAAGTGCAGTGGGGCAGGATTACGCCCAGCCATCAGCCACGGCCTCGACCCTGTCCCAAATACCAGCGACAGGCTCATTTGCATAATGTGGGCAGATGCCTGTGGCATTTTTGGCACTACTGGGGCACCTGCCCAGCGAAGGGAACCAGTATTTCAGAGTGGCACCTTGCCACTTGTTTGGCGGGCGGCGGCGTAGGTCGGTCTGGCCTAAGTTTCCCAACAGAAAAGTGCTTGCTCGTGACAGCAATATGCTGGGATACGACAATGTGTGTCCCATTTACAGCCATTGTATGGCAAGATCGCTTGTTTTATGCCGTATGCTGGGCCAAAATGGTGTGGACACATCACGCACCTTCCCCCTTTCATGTCGATGTCCCATAAAGAGGTGGGACCACCAGAGTCCCGCCTCTGTTGTCGCAATTCTACGTACGCCTGCATGATGCGTGTGTACTAACATGCCAGGACTATTTGGAGCAAACAATTGCAGAGCAGCAAATTTAGAATTAGAGTTTCGAAATTTGTTTTTGAAGATCTTTAGCTCGCACAGCATCAGTGATATCCCTCCTCTTGCTGGGGTGGATGGCCCGCTTGAAACAAAGATGATGCGCCACTTGTTCAAAATATGATAATGTCCCTGACCCTGTGATTTGAGATGGAGTCAGGAATGCTTCCATGTAGTGGGCAGAAGTTCTGACCCACCCCAGTTCATGCACTGGGAGATAGTGAACCACTGTGAGTTAGTGAGGATGGGGAGATGGGCCAGCAGGACTTTGTCCAGGACAGGATACAAATTGGAGTTTATGGAGGGCGAGGATGGGGAGCTAACAAGGAGCACATTGGAGAAATTGAGTCTAGATATGGATAAGGGTTTCAGTGGCAGTGGGGTTGAGAGAGTGATGGAGGCAGGCAGAAAGTTAAGTCTCACACTGGAAAAGAAAATCGGGCAAGGTGTAAAATGGGCTGCCAATTTGGTATCTCCAATTCACTGTTGCTGCAAAATGCTATTTTTATTTTACAACATTCCCTGTTGCACCAGAATGACATATAGAGCAACAGTTGGGTATGTCCCAGAAAGGCCCTTAGAGGAAAAGCATTTACCAGCTTATTTGTTATATACAACTTCTTTGGAGACAGACACTAAATAAAACACATGTCACTGTGATTCTCAGAAGCCATCAGCTCATCTCAAACCTTTCCTGTTCAAGTTTCGACACAACAAACAATGGGAAAAACCATTGGTTCTAACAGCCTACAATCTTACCCGCCAATAGATCTGATTGGTTCATTTTTGACAACCTCCAATCCCAGTGAAAATGCTAATTTTTCTTGTGAAACACTGGCAGATAAAAAATGGGTTGAAAGCTGGCATATATGGTAATGTTGGCAGACTATTTAACCACAGGGCATCAGAGCTGAGCCTGATCCTGCCCTCAGCTGATGTCTACTCACGCAAACCTTGCATCAGGAATGGCTGACTTTTTTTCCCGCTCAGATCCATTGTTGTGTTCTAATTCTGCTGATCAGCTAACTCTGCACACACCAAGGATAGAACCAGTGCCCTTCAGGTGTGTACAGTTCAGTACTACACTAGATGCTACCTTATCTACTTGGCTCTCCAGGAACTCGGCTATCTAGGTCCCACACCAGCAGCCATCTTTATCACCCCCCTAAAGTTTTGCCAGTTTGTGTTGCTGTATGGGTGGTTTTGTGTTGTTAAATCAAAGCCATGCACTAACTATGAAATTGAGTTTTAATTCTATTTGTCCTTCTCCACAGCATGGTTTGTTCCGTCTGCGCAGTGGAGACTATTTTATTGAACCTATTCATGGCCACCCAAGGAAAGGAGAAGAGCAACAACCGCACATTATTTATAAGAGGCATGTTACCCAGCATTCTCACAGGAAGCGTCGTGATTTCTCCCCTACGGACACAGGGACATGTGGAATAAAAGGTATGGTTAACGACTAATGTACATAATTTCATGAGGCGGGTAATACTTCTAGGAAGGAAAATAAAATACCGTAACTGCAGTTGAAAGTGTAAGGATCCTGCTGAGAGCCCATATTTTTCAATTGCATGGAAAGAGGAGCTGCGATATGGTGGAGCCTGTGTGTGTAATTAAAGCCGAAGCATTATCCTGAAGGTTTTGAATCCCTCTATTTTCTCACCCGGACCTGTCCAATCCATGTACTGAACCCAGCCAAGATAACGAGTGGATAACCTACAGCCTGAAAGAAGCCCAGGCATGTTCTTCCATCCCATTCTTTTCGTCCTTTCTGTGGGAAGGACCTAGCCTGTACTTACTGCCTCTACAGGTAGCGCAAGTGAGATTCGGAACTCACTGGAGAGGCTATGATACTTGACGCACTCCAATGGGATAAAGATGTCCAGATAGAATACTTCTTAAATTATTGTGTTTATTTCTTATCATATTTATTTCCGCTACAGTATTTAATCATTATGTAAGGTCAGACTCAAGCATCTGTTAAAACTGGCTAATTGGACTGCTTGAACGTGTCTATATTAGAACAACTCGATTTTAAAATTCTCATCCTTGTTTTCAAATCACTCCCTGGTCTCGCCCCTCCCTATCTCTGTACCCTCCTCCAACCCTACAACCCTCTGAGATACATGTGCTCCTCCAATTCTGGCCTCATGCGCATCCCCAATTTTAATCACTCCACCATTGGCGTCTATGCCTTCAGCGGCCGAGGTCCTAAGCTCTGGAATTCCCTCCCTACACCTCGCCGCCTCTCGACCTCTTTACTCCTTTAAAATGCTCCTTAAAATCTACCTCTTTGACGGAGCTTTTGGTCATCTGCCCTAATATCTCCTTATGTGGCTCGGTGTCAAATTTTGTTTGAGAACACTCCTGTGAGCTGCCTTGTGGAGTTTTACGATGTTAAAGGCGCTATATAAATGCAAGTTGTTGTTGTTCTTGTGGACTATTCTAAAGTTAAAAGGTGTTGTTGCATTTTCTAGTTTTGTTTGGTAATATCCTTAAAATTGATCCGCTTTCCTTCTTCAAAGAATGAAGCAGATAAAAGTAGATTCTCTCCTCAGAGCTTTTAGAAGAAGCAGCGAACAGGTTAAAGGATTCATCTTTGCTGGCGGTGATCTGCTCTGCATACAAAGTGACCCCTGACCCAGGGAAATGGTTCATTGTCAGAAGCTCTGCGCCAATCCTCCTGGGGTGAGAAAGGGAAAAGGCAGACGGATAACGCTATTTAGTTTCGGAAATAAATTTTATGTGTTGTGTTAGCTTTTCAAATCTCTGATCCATGTGTAATATTTCAGCAGTATCTCTCATTGTACTCTTGTTTGCAGCTAGTCCCTGCTGCCTAACTGTATACTTTTCCATACTGCTTGCTGCCTTATTGCACATAAAAATGAAGTCAGAAAAAAGTGCATTTAAAAAAAAAAGAAGTAATAAGAGTAATAGAACTGACCGCCAATATAAACAGGTCATTCCTCCTGAATCCTTCTATGCTGAGCTCAGAATATGACAACAAAGCTCAGCATATATGAGACTTTAGATAAGACTTGGCCTCAAACTGCTCCAGAATCGAATAGCAACAGCAGGACCATGTCTGTTTTCATAACTTATGTGTTCAGAATTAAACAATTACATTTTCCACATGTTTGTGAACCTGGCTTTACTGTGGTCATAATGAATGAGTGCTTTTCTTTGATATGATCAGCTGGGCAGAGTTGAATGGTGAGTGATTAGCTGTAAATAGATCCCTTTTTTTGAAGTAATAAATCACACAGGCTTATGGCAATGAATGAAGAATTGGAAATGTTCTTGGCTTTTTATTTACAACTAATTTTACACAGATTGGAGATCAACTGTTAACACTGCCCTTTGAAATGAACAATATGTTGTTTTAATCAGCTTCTTGACAGAAAATGGAACAACTTCTGTAACTTTAACCTGCCTCCAAAATGTTTATATTGCAGAACATGGAAGTGATTCAGATGGCTTGTGTATGTCAGGTTTACAGTGCAAGGTGATTTTTCAAAGTACAATGCCAGCAGCGATACAGAAGAATCTGGTTGTGAACCTTCCCTAGTTTCAGATTGTGGCTAGGTGGTCATATAGCCCAAAACAAATTGATGGCTCACAACATCCAGGGCTGTCAGCATGAATTGTTTAGGCTCAAGTGCATTTCCCCGCAGTAGTTCAGGCAGAAACGATTCTTGGAGGTTGGTCACTATGCCATTGAAGGCACCAGTGTGGCCACATTTATTTTATTGTGCTGTTGTTCAAACAGGACTGCCTCCCGCAGCAGCAACAGCACAGTAATAAAACTTAGGAACGCAAAGAGGAAATATGAAATAACAATATCAAAGAATATCAGAAGAAATGGAAAAGTACTTTATAGGGATATTATAACAGTTAAGGTAGAAAGAAAAGGGATTCTAGCCAAACTTAAGGAGGATAAGTGTCCTGGTCCAGATGGATTGCAGTTGGCGGATACTCAAGAAACTAGGGAAGAGACAGCAGAAGCACTAGTATCCATATACAATAATTCAAGAAAACATAGAAACATAGAAACATAGAAGATAGGAGCAGGAGTAGGCCATTCGGCCCCTCGAGCCTGCTCCGCCATTTAATGAAATCATGGCTGATCATCCAAATTCAGTACCCTGTCCCTGCTTTCTCCCCATATCCCTTAATCCCATTAGCCTTAAGAAATATATCTAACTCCTTCTTGAATATATTTAATGAATTGGCCTCAACTGCCTTCTTTGGTAGAGAATTCCACAGGTTCACCACTCTCTGGGTGAAGAAATTCCTCCTCATCTCAGTCCTAAATGGCTTACCCCTTATCCTTAGACTGTGACCCCTGGTTCTGGACACCCCCGCCATCGGGACCATCCTTCCTGCATCTAGTCTGTCTAGTCCTGTTAGAATTTTATAAGTTTCAATGAGATCCCCTCTCATTCTTCTAAACTCTAACGAATATAAGCCTAATCGACCCAATCTCTCTTCATACGTCATTCCTGCCATCCCAGGTATCAGTCTGGTGAATCTTCGCTGCACTCCCTCCATGGCAAGAACATCCTTCCTCAGATAAGGCGACCAAAACTGCACACAATACTCAAGGTGTGGTCTCACCAAGGCCCTGTACAACTGCAGCAAGATATCCTTGCTCCTGTACTCGAATCCTCTCGCTATGAAGGCCAACATACCATTTGCCTTCTTAACCGCCTGCTGCACCTGCATGCTTACCTTCAGCGACTGGTGCACAAGGACACCCAGGTCTCGTTGCACTTGCCCTTTTCCCAATCTATTGCCGTTCAGATAATAATCTGTCTTCCTGGTTTTGCCACCAAAGTGGATAACCTCGCATTTATCCACATTATACTACATCTGCCATGCATCTGCCCAATCACCCAACCTGTCGAAATCATACTGGGGTTTCTCTGCATCCTCCTCACAGCACACACGCCCACCCAGCTTTGTGTCGTCTGCAAACTTGGAGATATTACATCTAGTTCCCTCGTCTAGATCATTAATATATATTGTGAATAGCTGCGGTCCTAGCACCGATCCCTGCGGTACCCCACTAGTCACTGCCTGCCACTCGGAAAAAGATCCGTTTATTCCAACTCTTTGCTTCCTGTCTGCCAACCAGTTCTCTATCAAAGTCAGTACCTTACCCCCAATCCATGTGCTTTAACTTTGCATGCTAATCTCTTATGCGGGAACTTATCAAAAGCCTTCTGAAAGTCCAAAAACACCACATCCACTGGTTCTCCCTTATCTATTCTACCAGTTACATCCTCAAAAAATTCCAGTAGATTTTCAAGCATGATTTACCTTTTGTAAATCCATGTTGACTTTGTCCGATCCTGTCACTGTTTTCCAAGTGCTCTGCTATTACATCTTTTATAATGGACTCTAGCATTTTCCCCACTACTGATGTCACGCTTATAATTGCCAGTTTTCTCTCTACCACCTTTTTTAAATAGTGGGGTTACATTAGCTACCCTCCAATCCATGGGAACTGTTCCAGAGTCTATAGAATTTTGGAAGATGACCAGCAATGCATCTGCTATTTCTAGGGCCACTTCCTTAAGTACCCTAGGATGTAGATTATCAGGCCCATTATAAATTCCCCTGATTCTGACTGCAAGGGACCTATGCTTGACTTCACCAATCTTTTTCTCTTCACATATCTATAGAAGCTTTTACAGTCAGTTTTTATGTTCCCTGCAAGCTTACTCTCATATTCTATTTTCCCCCTCTTAATTATTCCGTTTGACCTCCTTTGCTGAATCCTAAACTGCTCCCAATCCTCAGGTTTGCTGCTTTTTCTGGCCAATTTATATGTCCTGTCCTTGGATCTTATGCTATCCCTAATTTCCCTTGTTAGTCATGGTTGAGTCACCTTTTTTGTTTTATTTTTATGCCTAACAGGGATGAACAAATTCTGTAGTTCATCCATGCGATCTTTAAATGTTTGCCATTGCCTATCCGCTGTCAACCCTTTAAGTAACGCTCCCCAATCCATCCTAGCCAACTCGCGCCTCATACCATCGTAGTTTCCTTTATTTAAATTCAGGACCCTCGTCTCTGAGTCAACTACTTCACTCTCCATCTTAATGAAGAATTCTATCATATTATGATCACTTCTCCCCAAGGGGCCTCACACAACAAGATTGCTAATTAATCCTTTCTCATTACATAATACCCAGTCTAAGATGGTCTGATCTCTAGTTGGTTCCTTGACATATTGGTCCAGGAACCCATCCCGTATACACTCTAGGAATTCCTCCTCCACAGTATTGTTACTAATTTGGTTAGCCCAATCTATATGTAGATTAAAGTCACCCATGATAACTGCTGTGCCCTTATTGCACGCATCTCTAATTTCCCATTTAAAGCCATCCCCAACCTCAGCATTACTGTTTGGGGGTCTGTATACAACTCCCACTTTCTGCCCCTTGGTATTTCTCAGCTCTACCCATACAGATTCCACATCATCAGAGCTAATATCCTTCCTTACTATTGTGTTAATCTCCTCTTTAACCAGCAATGCTACCCCACCTCCTTTTCCTTTTCGCCTGTCCTTCCTGAATATTGAATACCCCTGGATGTTGAATTCCCAGCCTTGGTCACCCTGGAGCCATGTCTCCGTAATCCCAATTATATCATATCCGTTTATATCTATTTGCACAGCTAATTCATCCACCTTATTACGAATGCTCCTCGCATTAAGACACAAAGCCTTCAGGCTTGTTTTTTTAACACTCTTAGTCCTTTTAGAATTATTATTTACTGTAGCCCTGTTTGATTTACACCCTTGATTTCTCTGCCTTCCACTTTTGCTTTTCTCCTTCCTGTCTTTTGTTTCTATCCTTGCTTCTCTTTCCTCTGTCTCCCTGCACAGGTTCCCAACCCCCTGCCATTTTAGTTTAAACCCTCCCCAACAGCACTAGCAAACACTCCCCCTCGGACATCGGTCCCGGTCCCGCCCAGGTGCAAACCGTCCAGTTTGTACTGGTCCCACCTCCTCCAGAACTGGTTCCAATGTCCCAGGAATTTGAATCCCTCCCCCTTGCACCATTCCTCTAGCCATGTATTCATCTGAAATATCCTTCTATTTCTACTCTGACTAGCACGTGGCACTGGTAGCAATCCCGAGATTACTACCTTTGAGGTCCTATTTTTTAATTTACCTCCTAACTCCCTATATTCAGCTTTTAGGACCTCATCCCATTTTTTACCTATATCGTTGTTACCTATATGCACCACGACAACTGGCTGTTCACCCTCCCCCTCCAGAATGCCCTGCAGCCGCTCCGAGACATCCTTGACCCTTGTACCAGGGAAGCAGCATACCATCCTGGAGTCTCGTTTGCGGCCACAGAAACGCCTATCTATTCCCCTTACAATAGAATCCTCTATCACTATAGCTCTCCCGCACTTTTTCCTCCTGTCCTGTGCAGCAGAACCACCCATGGTGCCAGGAAGTTGGCTGCTGCTGCCTTCCCCCGATAAGCTATCTCCCTCAACAATATCAAAAGTGGTATATCTGTTTTAGAGGGGGATAGCCACAGGGGACCCCTGCACTACCTGCCTGCACCTACTACTCTGCCTGACGGTCACCCATTCCCTTCCTGCCTGTGCAGCCTTTACCTGTGGTGTGACCAACTCATTAAACGTGCTATCCACGATGTCCTCAGCATTGCGAATGCTCCATTATGTATCCATTCGCAGCTCCAGCGCCGCAATGCAGTCTGCCAGTAGCTGCAGCTGGATACACTTCCCGCACACATGATCATCAGGGACACAAGAAGTGTCCCTGATTTCCCCACATAGTGCAGGAGGAGCATGCCATGGGACCGAGCTGTGCTGCCATGACTTACCCTTTAATTAATTTAAATTAAATTAAATCAAATCAATACCACTAATTACACTACAATTAAATGATATACTCAAGGGCCCTTGTTTACTAGCACTCCCCGCTACACAACAGAGACCTTAGAAACTATAACCACAAAAATTAAGACCTTCTAAACTTTATAAACTATTAACCTTAACTGTCAAAGTATAGAGTAGTACAAATACTCACCTGGCCGTACTCACCCAATCAGCTGCTTCCTCTTACCCGCGTCACTTTTTGATTCGTGACGTGGCTCTGGAACGCCGCTGCCAGTCTGCGAGATTGGTAAGCCTCTGAAAAAAAGCCCGCAAATGTGAGTTTAAATAATCACTGTTCTCTCCCGTTGCTCCCGACACCGGCCTTTGTAAAAAAGTCCGCAAAAGTAAGTTTAAATACTCACTGTTCTCTCCTGTTGCTCCTGACACCAGCCTCTGTAAAAAAGCCCGTGAAAGTGAGTTTAAATACTCACTATTCTCTCCTGTTGCTCTCGACACCGGCCTCTGTAAAAAAGCCCGTGAAAGTGAGTTTAAATACTCACTATTCTCTCCTGTTGCTCTCGACACCGGCCTCTGTAAAAAGGCCCGCGAAAGGAATAGTGCCAGAGGACTTGCAAACAGAAAATGTAATTCATATCTTCAAAAAGGGAGATAGAATTAATTCAGGGATCCATAGACCAACTAACTTAACATCAATGATAGGAAAGATATTAAAATCTTTCCTAAAAGTTCAGATAACAAAACATCTAGAGATAGAGAATATAATAAAAAATAGTTCAGAGGTTTTTCAGTAATGGCCATTTATGGCATTTCTCTGTGGGTTCTACCGATCACCCGCCGAAGTTATGGCAGGAGATTGTGAGACTCACTGTGAAAATTTGCAGCCTCTGTCCTTTGTTTATTTTTTTTCCTCCTTCTGGTTCCCATCCTCCATTTTGGGGATGGGAGCAATCTCCAAAAAAATTGATTTTCATCAGTTGTAAACTGACTTTAGAGATCAGTTTTCCAGCCAATTGTTCAAGTCTTAAGATTAAAAGGGTCACATCATCAGGTTAATCTCAACAGTGTCAGCTGTGGCTCAGTAGGTAGCACTCGCACCTCTGAGTCATAGGGCTCAAGTCCCACTCCAGAGACTTGAGCACAAAATCTAGATTGACTCTTCAGTGCAGTACTGAGGGAATGCTGCACTATTGGAGGTGCCATCTATTGGATGAGACATTAAACCGAGGTTCCGTCTGCCCTCCCAGATGGGTGTAAAAGATCCCACGGCACTTTTTGAAGAAGAGCAGGGGAGTTCTTCCAGTGCCCTGCCAATATTAATCCGTCAACCAGATTGTCTGGCCATTATCACATTGTTGTTTGTGGGATCTTGCTGCCGCATTTCAACAGTGACTACGCTTCAGTACTATTTATATAGTACTTCATTGGATGTAAAGCGCTTTGGGACATCCTGAGGTCATGAAAGGCACTATATAAATGCAAGTTTTTTTTTATTATGTTAAAACCAGAAAGGGATTCTGCCAAGTGAGTATGCTCATCGGAGCACTGCACTACTATTAGAGTTGTAGAATAAGTTACCAGGGAAGCTAAATGAAGCTGACAGGATAAATGGGTTGAAGAGACAATTGGAAGGGCTTCTGAATGGAGAGTAGGGATTAGTAATGGTGAAGGTAGGTAATTGAGGTTAATTACAAAAGGGATGTTTTGGGGACTTAAAGGCTCTTTTTCTGTTTCTAAAAATGTTTGCATCCTTACACTACAATTTATCCAGCATTTAGGCAAGTAAAAAATATATATAGTTTAGCACACCTCATTTTTTGCAGCACGTTATATTTAAAAATATCAGCGGCGTGCAAAGTGACTTAATTGCCTTGTTACAGTCATCATTCTATAGAGTGCAGTGGAGCAGTACACAGTAACTATCAGCTGTAAGGGTTAAGTATGTTAGTCTGATAAATTATATTAGCTTTAGTGTCTGACTGTGTGCACAGCAACTAAAATAGATTGCATTGAAAATGTGAAACAGTAAATTCTAGTAATAATTTTGTTGTGGGACAGCTCTTTACAAAACATGCTATCTAAATTAACTGGGGTATCCGACTGAAGTTAAAAGCAAATGACAAGCTTCTTTGGGGGAAAAAATCATTTAAGGAATGAGCATGCAGTGTTCTGACACGTTAATGTTCATACTCTTGTTTACAAAATGAATCATTGCTTGGCTGATGCCTGACCCTCCTGTGGTTTAATCCCCTACAATGAGTGACAAGTAAAAGTGGTGTTTAGAAAGGAAGTTGCCATCTTTCAAAATCAATATAAGAAGGCATGAGGTACTTCTAAAGTCTGCCACTTGAAGTAGTGCAGTTAGAACCTGCTGTCCTCCAGTTATGTTGCAGAATATATTGAAGGGGCCCTGCAATGTGCTGGGGTTTCCAATGCTGTGGAATTTGTATTATTGACATTGTGGAGCAAAATCCCCAGCATTGCAGGCAGTGACGGAATTTTGACTTTTGTTTACTGGGTGCACACCTTCCCGGCTGGCTAGGAAAAGGCCTGCAGGCCAGCAGTGCAAGGCACTGCACTGCTGCTTTGAATGATCAGGCAAAAATGGTGGTCAGCCCCGTGGTAGATGTTTACATTTCTGTGTGGTGGTACAGCTGCCTCTGCAGGGAGCTAGGGCATCTATTTCCTGAGATGGCTTCTAGGAACACAGGAACACGAGTAGGCCATTCAGCCCCTCAACTCCATTTACCCACCTTAGCTTCATATCCTCTTGATAACCTTACTTAACAAAAATCTATTAATCTCAGGCTTGCAAGCTCCAATTGTCCCAGCAGCCACACCTTTTTGGAGGAGAGAATTACAGATTTCTACTACCTTTTGTGTGAAGAAGTGCTTTCTGATTTTCCTCCTAAACGGCCTAATTCTAATTTTAAGATTATGTCCCCTCGTTCTTGATTCTCCATCAGAGGGAACAGTTTCTTTGCATCTACCGTATCGAATCCTTTTAACACCTTGATCAGATCACCCCCCAATCTTCTATAATCAAGGGGCTGGCTCTTCCTGTAACAGCAAGGTGCTCAATGTATCTTGCAGTGCTACCAGTGATGGGAGTACTGTAATGTCAAAGAGTCATTAGATGGACAATCAGTAATCCTGTTATATAAGCAATATTATGGGGCAGGCAAGAAACTATGGCCGAGGTTTTCCACTTTTGCGCTACACAGTCTGATTTTTTTTGGTCCACCACTTTCATGTGTGGAAAATTGTAGGCCACCAAGAACAGAAGTGGAAAACCCAGACCTAAGTATAAATCAGCAATAAATAACAGCAAAACTTTGTAATGATTTGCTTCTGTCACACTGCAGTCTGTCACTGACTGTGCAGCAACTTCAGACACATCACAGTGTGTGTCACACTGAGTCTGAGCCCAGTATTATCAGCTCACCCTACATTGACCCCAGTACTCATATTAAATATATATATATTAAAATTTACAATTTACCTGTATATGTAACATTGAAAATGCTTATAATTTTATCTATTTCCAATTATATCTATTTCCAATTAACAGCTAATATAACTATCCCTGGTCTGTGGGAGTAGGCAACTTAATAAGCTAATTAGCTTTTCCTTCATTCATGCTTTCTTATTTTCCTTATAACATATTAATAATAGACTTTTTCTGGTGACCTGAAATAGTCATGTCCTTAAGACTGTTTATGTGAATAAAACTACAGAACTATTCAACTAATTAAAATAATGTGTTCCTCTCTATCCAATTACTATTCATTTAATTATCATACTGCATATAACCTACAATATCCAGACAAATGAATCTCGACACATTTTAAAATGTCGAGGAATATTTCCTGGAGCTGACAATCGCTGGAAGTTCTCCATCAAGTCAGTCAATTTTGATTACACGGTTATGTAACAAACCTTCTTTCTACTCAATTGAAAGAAAAGTTGCTCTCTGGAGCATACGGAAAAACTTACAGGCTAATATGAGAAAGAATCAGCAGAGTAAGAATAAGGCCATGAGTAAATGGGAGACAACTGGGAGAATGTTTTAGAAAATAACATTGATGGAGCATGCCTGAAGCTCTGATCAACAGTCCCATCTACAGCAGACTGGCCCTATGATCATAGAATCATAGAAACTTACAGCACAGAAAGAGGCCATTCGGCCCGTCGTGCCTGTGCTGGCTCTTTGAAAGAGCAGTCGTGCTTAGTCCCACACCCCTGCTTTTTGTCCATAACCCTGTAAGTTCCTCATCCTCAAGTACTTGCCCAACTCCCTTTTAAAATGATATGTAGAATAAGCTTCATCACCTTTTCAGGTAGAGCGTTCCAGATCCCGACAATTCTCTGAGTAAAAAAAATTCTCCTCATCTCCCCTCTACATCTTTTGCCAATGATTTTAAATCTATGACCTCTGGTTATTGATGTGATTGCCAGTCCTTTAAACTGTTGTTCTTGATTCTCATTGACTTCATTAGGTTCTGTACTGATTGTGCAGTTGGAGACAATTGTTGTTTCCAGGAGAATATGAACATTTGGCGCCCAAGGAATAATAATAGTGTTTGAGAGAAAGTGAAGTGGCATATTGCATTCCAGTTAGGATCACTTGATACATTTTATTAAGAATCTGGGGCTGAAATTCCTCATTCAACGAAAAAGGAGAGAATGTTTGTTTTTCTCCATAATCTGCTGACAAAGTCGCATTTTCAGTACATTTAAAAAATGCGTGCACTCATACCTTCCAACGCAGTGTGGCACACAGAATTCCGCTCTCTTTTGATTGTGTTGCAAATTCCAGTAAAGCATTTGCCCCCAGACAGGTGAATGTATGGAAATGATGGGATGATACAGTCTATCAAAAATTCCATCATTTCCACCAGCATTAAACCTGACTTGACTCGTACCTGTATATAGCAGGCATGAATGCCGGGATCAGAACAGGAAATTGCTCTTTACAGTGCTTATGGGTGTTGTAAAACTTTGGAGAATATCTCTGCAGTTACAGGAGCAATTCAAGAAAGTTTTTGTGTTTAACTACACAGGAGGGCTCAAAAATGCATTTTTGCACCATCACTTTGCTGTGCCCAGGAGATTCTCCATGGGCATTCCCTTGTATGTTATAATGATGGAGGCAGAACAGGCACAGAATGAAGCAGATTTGTGAGATGTACAATGGACCAAGCTGCGCTGAAGGAGGATGAGACCCACTTGGCATAAGCCTTTCACCAGAGTCTACAGGCTTCGGCGCTCCTTCAAAGATGTTTCACAGGAGATGCGTTCAAGGAAGCTGTGCTTCAATAAAGAAGTCATAGAGTCATAACGGCACAGAAGGAGCCCATTCGGCCCATCGAGTCCGCGCTGGCTCTCCGTAGAGCAATCCTGTCAGTCCCATTCCCCCGCTCTATCCCCGTAGCCCTGCAAGTTTATTTCCCTCAAGTGCCTATCCAGTCTCCCATTGAAAACATTGAGTGTCTCCGCTTCCACCACTTCTGTCGGAAGCGAATTCCAGGTCCTCACCACTCGCTGCGTAAAAAGTTTTTCCTCACATCCCCCCTGTATCTCTTGCCCAAAACCTTAAATCTGTGTCCCCTAGTCCTTGTACCATCAACTAGTGGGAACAGCCTTTCCCCGTCTAGCCTATCCAAACCCACCATAATCTTGTACACCTCTATCAAATCACCCCTCAACCTCCTTTGCTCTAATGAAAACAAATTCAGCTTCTCCAACCTGTCCTTGTAGCTAAGATCCCCCATCCCCGGAACCATTCTGGTAAATCTCCTCTGCACCCTCTCAAGGGCCTTCACATCCTTCCTAAAGTATGGTGACCAGAACTGGACGCAATACTCCATTTGTGGCCTAACCAGCGCTTTATAAAGGTTCAGCATAACTTCTCTACTTTTGTACTCAATACCTCTATTTATGAAGACCAAGATCAATATAGATGGTACACACTGCAGCCACGGTACGCCGGTGGTGGAGGGAGTGAATGTTTAAGGTGGTAGATGGGGTGCCAATCAAATGGGCTGCTTTGTCCTGCATGGTGTCGAGCTTCTTGAATGTTGTTGGAGCTGCACTCATCCAGGCAAGTGGAGAGTGTTCCATCACACTCCTGACTTGTGCCTTGTAGATGGTGGGAAGGCTGTTCTGTAAGAAAGCCCCACGAAACAGGGAAGCAAAGGCAAACTGGTTCCAGAGGGAGCGATTAACTTTATAGTACTTTCCCTCTGCTCCCCATAGGAAATTGCTGACAAACATTTCTTTTCTTATCTTCAGCCTGTATCGGACCCTGGGTGCCAGCTGTTGCTGCTCCGATTTCCATGTTCTCAGCAAGGCAGGCACCTCTGATGCACGACTAGAGGCATGCCATCTGCCCCGAATATTTAAATGATTATCTCCCTGGGACTTAGGACAGGGTCAACGGCAGGCCGATTCTGCTCCAACGCACTTCCAGCCGCTACCAAAGGTCTAGGCTCACTGTTCAACTTCCAAATGTTGATGTTATGATTTCTTGAGGCGTTCAGCAGCTACTGAGTTTGTTATTGCAGGAGGTGTATTAATGTTCACTGTTGATGCGGAATGGTCTGTAGGTTTGTGATGTGTCCCTGCTGATGGTAATTCCAGCTCCTTCACATTCAAGCTCAGTATCTCCTTGAAGCTGATACTCCTGATGTCAGTGGCAATCACTGTTTAGACAAAAAAGTCTTGGAAAGTTGACAGAAATTGATGAAGCAAATCTAAAAGTAGTTGATAATAGCTACAGCTTTGTGTTACTGCTTGGTCGTAGGAGACCTTCAGGCTCGGGGAATATAATGGAGGAGCGCAACATGTTTGCATTGTTCAAATTATGCTGTAATTGGCTCCACCTCATTTCTAACCAAGTAAAGCAGTCACTGAATTTAATGACTCTTGGCAGCTTCACAATTTGACATACTTGATCAAAAACAAGCATAATGAAAAATCTCATCTGACCTAACTTTGTATAATCAAAATGATTGGAAATGATGTTAGGCCTAACTCAAGAGTGTGAGAAACATAACTAGTCAGGATTCTCTCAGCTATTCTAGGAAACTTGGAAATCCTACATTCATTTTAATGTGAAGACAAACCTAATGTTTTTTTTTGGTCAGCCATTGCACTGCTTATTGTGTGGTTTCTTTTGGCTCCAGAGCCAAATTTCTGTTAATTCCCAAATGACAATAACTGTAAAAAAGTGTACGAGATGATTTTATTGTTGAACAAACTACCAAAACTATTTCAGATAAATTACCCTGAAGCATGTTAGTTGGCCATTGTGTGTTTTCTTTATGTTACCTTGGCAACAGAAGCACTTTATGCTTGTCCTGCATTTCTACACCCTCACATGTAAACATTATTGTATCTTAACATTATGTAGGGCAAGGACCAACTTTATACAGCTGCTGTACATTTTGAAACATTCAAAAATGAACTCTACATGATCTCATGCTCATTGTCAGCTGTTAGCTTGTGTTGAATAGACTGGAATAGAAGTGCATTTCATCAAGCTTTTGACAGATGCATTACATCTGGGCTCCTTCACTCCAAAGGCTGCAGTAGGTTGTGGTTCTTGTTGTATAAAATAATAGGATGTTCTCCATTCCAGAATATAATTTCACTCCTGTATATGTAGGCCTTGAAAATGGGTCAATTCAAATACATTGCTATATAAAAGCTTTGGCTTTGAGATCCTGTGGATATTTTCAGCCTGCTGCAATCATAAAGTATACAGATTTTATTGCCTTTGTGCTGGGTGGAACTTCAAAGGAGTTGCAAAGTATATGGCAGGCATATTGGCCTCAATTCAGCCATCTTTCTGACACTGAGAAAGAGAGAGGAGGCTCAGCGGGATGGAGGAATTACAAAATGTAAAGTCAATGTTAAGCGATGCAGCTTTACTCGAGTTTACTGCACGAATTGCAACTTTTGAGGGTGAATTTCATCAACGGACTCCAGCTGTAACTGCAACCGGAGTTCGGCAGAACAACCTTGGCTGTAGGTTGAGACCTGGATACACCAGTTCCTGGCTAATCTGGGAGTCCTTGCTTGGTGTTGTAATTGTAAAGGATGGAGCTTACGCCTGCCATTTATAAGGCTGCTGATGCAGAGTGGGTGGGGCCAAGGGTGGAAACTGCTTCCGTTCCCACATCCGTAGCCCACATGGAACTCGCCATATGTCTGGGGGCTGGTATGCCTCATGAGATGAGCTATGCCACTCTCTGGAAGAGTACAAGTGGGCCCTCCCCGGAGGGGCGTCCAGGTCAGGAAAGAGTCCAGGATCCTAAAGAAAAGAATTTTTAAAAAATTGTACTTGTCCTCTTGATAAAGCAGCTGAAGGGGGTACAGAAGAATTTTCTCCATGGGCAGGTCATAGGCACCCTCTTCTAAACGGCAACCAGGCGACAGACTACAAGGGGCTGAGCTGTGTCGGTAATGACACGAGTACTTGCTAACGACTTGCAAATGAGGTGCACTCTCACTGAATCAATGAACCCCGGCCCATTATTTTCAATATTGCAAGGATATGTTCTGTCAACTACAGTAAATCACTTCTTTATCTTTGCTATTGCTTTCCTTAATATTTATCAATAAATCTGTTTGGAGCTCAATGCAAGGAATGTATCCAGTTCAAAGAATCAAAATGTAACAGTAGAAATTTAAAATTTTTTAGGAAGAGATTCTACGATAAACTGTGTTGGAAATAAAGCCCAGGCACGAGCTCTCAAGCAAGTTTTGACAAATAACATTTGTAAAAATAATTAACCTGAAGGAGAGACCCCTCCCTGGATTATTATATTTGATAACTGTCGGTGCTTCTTAATTACAATTTATTTTCATTGTATGTATGGTAGAGAACAGCTACTGCTGTTCAGGAGCTGTATATTATGACTCCTGTTTAGGGGGCGGTATGCTAGTTCAGGAGTTGTTATACTGTATATACTATTCAGAAACTGTAAACTGAGTATTTTGGCTTTGGAGAAGGTCCAGCAAAAGACAACGGCCCCGATATTTACGGGGAGGCAGGGAGGTTGCGGGTGAGGCCGAGATTGGCCAAAGAACCCAGCAAGGCTGGGGACGCAGAGGCCCTGCTGATCTTAAAGGCAAGGCCTCATTTGCATCATGTAGGCCTGACTTCTGCCTAGTAACCGGCAAAATGGACAGCCTGGCTGGTGGGTGGGATGGTTGGGGGGGTGGTGGAGGCCCGCGATTGGGAAGGCTAGGTGGAGGAGGAGAGCTGTGATCAGGATGGCTGGGGGAAGTAGGCCCGCAATCGGGAGGGCTGGGGGCGGGGCGGGGCGGGGAGAAGGCTAGAGATTGGGGCTGGAGGAGGCTGAAGACTTCCTTGAGAGGCCTGGGGGAAGCACTTCTGCTGAAACAGACACTTACCTTAGGGAACTGGCAGCTTCCACCTCCATTTCACTGCCGAGTTTCCCGACCCCCAGGAAACCAGTGCTGCAACAGTTAGTTTCAAATCAGACTCCTAATTGCACTGTACGAGCCTAATTTAAATATGTCACTAAGTGTCTCGCCTCTTCACGGCAGGACATTCGGACGCCCTGTTATCAGCCGCCATATAAATGGTGGCGTGTGTAGCATGTTAGAGTAGGATTACGCGGATTTCACATTTTAAACCATCCCCACCGACCCTCTCCTGCCCGTCATGGGTGTTTAATATTAAGGACAGTCTGTTCATAGGAGATGTGGAACTGCTTATGCCTTTGCACTGTATGCATGAGAAAAGAGCATTGGATGAGAGTCTGACTTGAACTGGAGAGTACATAGAATACATTTCACATTCCAAGGTCATATATGCTAGAACTTTCCCCATGATCGATTTTAGGCTAGTTTTTAATAATCCTGCATTAACAACATCATAATTGTAATGCTTTTGTGGGTTGTGTCACTAAGGACATAAAGTAAGGGCAGCAACAAGGACTCCAATTGTCTCGGAGCTCTTGGAGTAGAAAAGGGAAAGAATGAGCCAGGTTTCCCACTCCTGATAGCATCCAGCAACCCCTCGATGTGATGTGATTGTTGGGTCCAGACAATATCAGCTGCAATGCACACCCCTCCAAACAACACCATCCCCACGTTTGAATAGTCAGTCGACAGAAACTCTCAAGACTCACGTATGAATAAATGGCCACTTGGGCAAGGTACCAGAAACCATGATTTATAGCCTTCAGGAGAGGAGGGGGAACATTAGAAAAACAGCAGTGAAACTTGCCAACCTATAGAATGGCAGTTGCTGCTGCGACAAAAACAGGCTAAAAATAAAATAAAGCCATCTCCTAAAATCGAAGGCTATAAACAACAGCAGAGAGGAAGCAGTGACTGCAAGGCTCAAATCTAATCTCGGGGTTTAGATGACCAAGCATTATTTATTATTGATGTTTCCTATTAGATTATATCTTGAATAATGGATATCTAGAAGAAAGTGATTGAAAGATGGTAATCTAATCAAGGGGTTCAGCAAATATAGCTTGAGCAGTTTATAACTATTTTCTGGAACCTAAGGTGAGATTTGAGCCTTAAAATCACTGTCAAATATACATTTTCCTCAATAGAATGTCATCTTAGTCTTTAATATCATAGGGTAAGAGGTGAAGATGAAATAGTTTCATGAACATTTTCCAGTAAATATTATAATAACATGTAGGTCTTGATTCAATATAGGGGCTGATTTTAACCCTACTTGCCCAGTGGAAACTGGTAGGCAGTTAAAATGCCCCGAGTTACGTACCCACACAGGGTATGAGATTTTAACCTGCTTTCCTGAGCAAGCGGCAAGGACACCCGCACAAATCCCGTGGCGTCCTTTACATATGCATGTTGGGGCGCTAGATGTCATTGGGACCCGACTGCAATTTTAACTCGGGTCTGAGCGGGCAAGTCGCTGCGGCTTTCCTACCAGGCCAATCCGAGACAGAAGAGGATCATCCCCAGATGAGGTCAAAAAAGGTAAGTGCTTTTCTTTCCTTTGGGAGGCCTGGAAGGGCAGCGTGCTCCTCCAGGCCCCACAAGGAAAGCTCAGGCTTCCCCTGTCTCGGACTCCCTCCGCCTTCCTGAATGCGAGAAACCAGCGAGACACGCTCAGAACCCAATCCCACCAACTACCTTGTGTCTGCCGGTGGCCTCTGGGCGATATGATTTACCGCCAACTTCAGCTCAAGGGTTTTAAATGAGGCCTGGGAGTTAAAATAGACCAATCTCTGGAGCAGCGAGTGAAATTCCAACTCACCTCGTCATCCACCTGCCCAAATCCCAACCCGAGTTAAAATCAGGGCTTTTGTCTTCGAAAGAGCCGGCGCAGACTCAATGGGCCGAATGGCCTCCTTCTGTGCTGTACTATTCTATGATTCTATGAAATATTCTGTTAATGTACAAAGCTAACACTTTGGATGCAGAATTTCCTATAGGCCATTATGAGATTACCGTTAATTAACAGATAGATATTTTGTTAAAGATGTTCTAATATTTTAATAACAGAGAAAAAGAACAGTGCAAAAAGGAAGGAGGGATGTCCGGAAAAAAATATTGGCCCTGAATTTCTGGAGACCTGCGAGCCTTGGGTTTGTTTTTCATCGTAAAAGTCCCAAGAAATTATGCCGTGGAGTAAATAATGGCGTAACTCCCTTACTTCATAATTTCCTGGGATTTTTGCACCACTCCGCCAATGATCTCACTGAAACCATGCAATATTGTTTATCACAGCTCCGCTCCCCCCCACCCCCCACTCCAGTTAATTCAATGGCGATCGCAAATTTCCTGGATTTACACCAGTTTTCTCACCCTGCCATTTAGATTGAAAAATAATGGCACAGGCGAATGTATTTAAATTCATCAGTTCAAAATAATTGATTAAAATAAAATCGCTGCTCTTTTATGATACTTTTAATTCTTAGCTAAAGTCCATCAAAACACTTCTTTGTCATTATGTGTTAAGTTTAGTGCATATTGGGTTAGAAATTGGACCTTGTTGCGCACGTCTTATGAGCATAAATGGGCATAATGCAGCCCGGTTTTGGGGTCTAACGTCCTGCGCCCCCAAGGACACCTGAAAAACATCTGACCGAATGACCGGATGACCGGAAATTGGGTCGGGCCATTTTTCAGGCGTCCGGCCAGCTGCCTAAAATAGGCCTGTTCCACTCAGGTTTTCTGGATGTGGATGCGGCCTAGCCAAAGGTCACCACCATAAAGTTAAACGTTCTTATTTTTAAAAATTTGATGTGAAGCCAGGCGGAGCAGGAGAAGACCCATAGATCTCTCAGTAGAAACAAATTTTCAGGAAATTTGGGGCATGACACTGTTGTGAGTGATGACATATCAATTAATGAACTTGTGAACATTTATCAACCTGACTTCTATGAAGTGTAGATGTAGCCCTCTGACATTCATTTCAGTTAACTTCACATTGCTGTGCCTTCGTGAGGTGGGACAATTTAGCGATCACATTCTGAAATACACCTGTCAACTTTTTACTCCTTAACTACTGATTCCAGTTCAGGTCACTAATACCAATCATTTTGGCCTTTATCGCAATTTTAAAATTTAGTTCAACCATTTTATCTTAAAATATCAATTTTTCCTCTTCTGGTGGAGTAGTTTGATCATAATAAATGCATATTTTGATTTCTTATTGAGTTTTGAGCTTGCCAATGAAGGGTGCCTCTGGAGTTTAGAAGAATGAGAGGTGATCTCATTGAAACATACAAGATTCTGAAGTGGATTGACAGGGTAGATGCTGAGAGGTTGTTTCCCCTGGCTGGAGTGTCTAGAACTAGGGAGCATAGTCTCAGGATAAGGGGTAGGCCATTTAAGACCGAGATGAGGAGGAATTTCTTCACTCAGAGGGTTGTGAATCTTTGGAATTCTCTGCCCCCGAGGACTGTGAATGCTGATTCTTTGAGTATATTCAAGGCTGAGATAGATAGATTTTTAGACTCTAGGGGAATCAAGGGATATGGAGATCGGGCGGGGAAATGGAGTTGAGGTCGATGATCAGCCATGATCTTATTGAATGGCAGAGCAGGCTCAAGGGGCCGTATGGCCTACTCCTGCTCTTATTTCTTATGTTCTTATGTACCATCTGAAATGTTATTCTATCATTCCTCTTTCAGATGATAATTGATCTGCTCGGCATTACTAGCAACGTCTGTTCTTGTTACAGCCCAATTCCTATTTGTATTATTACCCATACTTTGTCTCCTAAGCAGCTGCTAGACGATGAAACAACATTAAGGTCACAGGTATTAGATTGTAATATTTTGCGGCTTACTAAAATGAATCCCATAAATCTGTGCTGTATTTGAACTCAGATGCTGAGGTGAAAGAATTAATCTACTCTTACTCATTATCACTGCATGAAAATCATCATTAATGAATACTATAAAATATTACACGTTTGGCCATTGAAAACATTGTAGAATATGCTTTTTCTTTCCATTGTCATTTTTATGATGGCATTTTGGAAACCACATCCTAGAATTCTTTTTTTGTTCACAAAAATAAAAAAGCCGTATTGGTTTAGAAGATTTGCAGTGAAGGGAACTGAGACTTTCTGTGTTTTTCTTCCTTTTTTATATATTTAGTCGTACTTTTATCTGTATTTGCCAGAGGAGCTAACAGACATGGTAGATGGGGGAAAATGCAGTGGATGAATACATGGGCTTTGGGAAAGCCTTTGACAAGGTATCACATGGGTGATTACTGGAGAAGATTAAGGGGTATGGAATTAGGGAAAGGATAGCAAACTGGATTACAAATTGGTTAAGAAGGGAGAAAACAGAGTAGGAGTTAAGGGCTGTTTTGAAGGGTGGTTGGAAATAGGTAGAGGTGTCCCTCAGGGTTCAGTTCGAGGGCCACTTCTGTTCACTGTGTATATTAATGTTTTGGATATAGGCCTAGAGAGAGTGGTGTTGAAACTTGCAGATGATACCAAAATAGGAGCGATAGTTAATTGTTCAGAACACTAAAGGGGGGTAATTTTGACTATGGGCGATGGTGTAAAATGGCCGACATTGAATGAGGCACCCATTATAAATATGCCCTATTTTTCTTTCTATTGAAATCAATGGAAAGAGAAATCAGGCGTAGTATGGGCAGTTAATTCAATAGGACCCATTTTACGCCATTGCCCAACGTTAAATTACCCCCCAAGGAAACTGCAGATGGATATTGATAAAAAGTGGCACATGGAATTTAATGTCAGTAAATGTGAGTTGAGGCATTTTGGTAAAAAGAATTAACAGCAGTAGTTATACTCTGAATGGAAGTAGGCTTGTTACTGTGGAAGAGCAATGGGATTTGGGAATAGAAGTTCACAGAATAGCACCTCAGGTTGTAAGGCTATAAGAAGAGAATTCTAGGTTTTATCTCAAGAAGTATAGAATATAAAAGAAAAAAGGTAATGATGAGCTTATATAAAACCTTAATAAGACCTTTATTAGAGTACTGTGTGCAGTATTGGGCTCCAAACTATTGGAAGAATATTAAGTCTTTAGAGATAGTATAATGCCCAATTCACTAAGATGTGTCTGGTAATACAAATATGAAGAAAGACTTGAAAAGTAGGGTCTTTTTTGTTAGAATAATGCAGATTATGGAATGATATAATAGAAGTGTTTAAAATTATGAAAGGATGGGACAGGGGAGATAGAAGTTGACTGTTTTTTGTAGTTGAGGGTTTAAGAATGATGCAAGAGATGTAACAGAGGGCAGGAGAAACTTATTCACAGAGAATTGTGAGACTGTCAAATTCTCTTCCAGGGTTATTGGTTGAGATTGCGGGCGGATGCCTCCGACCTGCAAAAATTCTACGAATGTACCTTGTGGCCCAGGAGATACGGAGGCTTGCGATCCTGGGCCTCTCCGGGTCCGCACAGGCAGAGGTCCACATATCCCAAGGGCGCCTGTGGTTCATAGGCGCCCCTGGGATCCCGTGGGCCCAACCAATAAAAGAAGGGAATCCCCATTCATATTTATTGGAGTTCCGTATGTACGGAACTCCAATAAGTATGAATGGGGATCACTTAAAAAATACACCAACGCATGAAATAAAAAAAATTTAAATTACAAATTTAAAATGAATTAAAATGCCATTTAATGAAATATTTTAAACAAAAATGTAATTTTTTGAAAAAAACAATTATATGTTTTTATGGGGCTAAAAATAAACTTAACTTATTGAAGAGTATTTTTAATTTATAAATGAGTGATAACATTTTATTTTTCCATTTTTTAAAACTCATATGCTGGTAAAAGCAGGCCTTACGCCTGCTATTACCAGGCGTAAGAATTTGACAGGCATTCAGCGGGCGGAAGTTGTGCAAATAGCGCAACTCTCCACCCGCAGAGACCCATCTCCCGGGGATGTGGAGGATCTGTCAAGAGGATTCTTGATAGCTCACAAGTGCTGGGTTTCAGCGCATGCGCTCCGCATGCCTAAACCCGGAACTTGTGCGGCCCCTACAGGCGCGTACACACCTCGTACGCACCCGTAGGGGTCGCAAAATATGGCCCATTGTAATTTAATACCTGTGACATTCAGGTTTCTTTTTTGTCTAGCAGGCTCTGTGCTAAAATTGAGATAGGGTACCAGGAATAATGGGCCGAAAATTGATCCCGGGACGCGAGAGTACGCACTGTGTACTCTCGCGTATTCCCACTCCAATTGCCGGTTTTCTGCATGCCCTGCGCATGTGCTGAAAACCGGCAATTGCTCTTCCGAAAAGGGGGCGGGGCTTGAGTGCATCGCGTGCGCGCTACAGGCTGCGCGCACGCTGTGCACTTCATGCTTTGGACGCGCAGGTAAGTAGGGAAGATTTTGGAAATGTAAAAAGGAGGAGTAAGACCCGCTTTTAAGAAGGTAAGTAGTGAATTAAGTATTTTTTTGATTTTTTTTTTACAGGTATATCTTTTTTATAGACTTTAAAGACAGGTAAGTTTATTTTTATAACTTTTTAAAAGATTTTAAATTTTTTCAAAAATTTAATTTTTTATTTAAAATGGTTAATTTAATTAACTATACTTATTTTATTAATGTGATGGGTTTTTTTTTTAATTTAATTGAGGTTTAGCTGTTATTTTGGGGGGGTGTAAGATTCATAAGTCTCACAGCTATGCTGTGAGACTTATGAATGGAAGATGGTGTGCTGCCATTGGCTCTAACTGAGTCACGTGATCCCACAGCTCGCACGAATTAACTACGCCGCTGGGATACGCAAGCCCAGCACAGCTGATGTCTGGAACATCAATTTCGTGCGAGCTGGATCAGAAAAAGCATAAGCGAGGTGAGACATCGCGGGGAAGGCTTACCCACGCGGGAACAGAGCGAGATCAATTTCTGGGCCATTATTACAGGTCAGTCAGCATCTGAAAGAGAAAAGAGAGATCAGCATTTTGAGATCAAACCCTTCATCAGAACTCTTGACTTTCAAATGCGTGTGGGACTGTGTGATACTGTGTCAAGAACCAAGGCCCTCAGAAAACTGCTCCCATTTGAAGTGGCACTGTACTATATATATTAGATGTCGTGGTGAAATATAGTCTTAGCAGGCTCTTCTTTACCCCGTCTAAATCGAAAGAAATCCATCACAATCTATTCTGAAAGACCCTGCGTTCCTGCTAAGCAGAGAACATGGTGGGCAATCATGGCCATTTATAATTTAAAGCCTTCTCGGAACTTACAAGTTGAATAAATATGGTGAAAAAATTTTAAACTTCAGATCCTACATAATTTGCTTCAAAATCTTGTAAGAAATCTCTGGAGATCTACTGGAATTTGGCTTTGGAAATCCCATGCGATAGTTGGCTAATTGCATGTCAAATGCACTCAGCGACTGAGTGAAGTCCAGTGTGTTCAACAGCAGTGCACGGATTTGTAGAAATAACAACCTGTACTTGGAAACTGGTATAGATGGAAGATAGAGGCGATGGCCAGAAGGAAGTTGGGAAGAGTGAAACAAAACAGCTATTGTAATCTTTGAATTATGAATGGGGATGTTACAAAACAGCAAATTGGTAGTTTGGAACTGTAACTTCACACTGACAGCTGAAAGAATAAATTGTGGTGAGTTATATTCTTTTTGAAAATGTCTCAGAGTTAGTACTAATTCTACAGTTAGCATAGGAAGAATGCAAGGGAACCATGATTTGAGCAAATCTGGCTTTATAAGTGGCTGCTGTGCTTCATATGAAACATTTGAGAAGTATAAAAAGAATGAAACTCATGGGGGAAAAATTGGGTTGCTTTGCGCCTTCCATTAGCGCCCCTGGAGGGCGCTAATGGGGCAGAAAGCCCCTAGTGCCCGGGTACGGCACCGCTAACGCCTCTCGCGAAATTCAGTGGGTGGTTAGCGGCGGTGGTAGCCGGTAGCGCCCCGCAGCGCTGTACCTCCGGCGATGATGTAATCGCCGTGCGCAGAGCCCCACTGGTGCCCCGGCTGCAAACTTCGGCTGCACCCCCTGACCTATCGCCGGACGATCTGTCCGATAGGGTCAGGGTGGCGTTTTTGCAGCCGCAGCAGCGGTATTTAAAGAGGCAGGTTTTGGGCGGCCATTTTTTTTTCTGGCCGCCTTCCAGCACCTGCCCCCTTCCCCTCTTTTATTCATGGTGCTGGCCTCGATTGCTCAGCCCAGCAGTCCTCTTGAGTGCCGGGCTGCTTTCCCAGCACCCCGCTCATCAGTGGTCTAGCAGGGCCCCGATGCGGGCAGCGCTAGGCCCGTCCCCTTTATTCAGGGGAGGGAGGCCTGCAATACCGCGGCGCTACATGTCAACGTGCATGCCGCTGTTGCACGTAGTGCTGCGATATTCACTGGTAGCGCCCCAAGAAGGAGGGGGAGCACTCCCAGTAGCGCCCCGCCTCCTGCTTGGGGTGCTACCACTGAATTTACGGCGCTGGGGCGCTAAGTTTTTCGGGGTGCTAAAAGTAGCGCCCTGGCGAAGTTAGCACCCCAAAGTGGGTGCCATCGAACTTTTGCCCCATTCTCTTTTCCAACAAAATCTAAAGCCATACGGTGCAGATGGGTTTTTCATTCCATTTATGCTGGCTCCCCAGTGCAGCTTGGGTCCAATGGGTCAGTAAATTTTTCATGAACCACTCTGCCAGCTCCCTCGTCATCTCCTGCCACTCCTGTAATTCCTGTCAGAAGTGATGGGTGGCATAGGATACATCTAATCAAATATGGGCTGGTGTATTCAAATTCCATGCAAATGATGAACAACAGAACATCAGTCATTTACACACTAGCAACGTTGGACACGGGGCAATTCTTTAGAATTAAAAAAAAAATCTTCTTCAGGCAGCACAGAGCCTGCCAGCCATGTTCTGCTACGGCAAGCCTGCAAAGTCATTTTCCACACCCGGCCAGACGGGCTCCCTGGCAGAAGTTGGTGATCCTGTCTCAGTTATGCAAAAGAGGTCTGACCCGAGAAAATTGGCTTGGGTTAGGGGTGCTTCTTTTGCAGGGAGGAATTCCATGACTGAGATGCACCAGGATTCTGCCAGAATGGAAAATCCCAGCCTGCGTGCTTAAATGGGATCCTGGTACAATGTGCCCAACAGATATTTGTAACATTGAAAATGATGTACTTGATCCTTGCCCAAAACCACTTACTTGTGAGCTCAGCAATAGGCGCACTGCCGAGTGCTAAATGTATACATGGTTTTTATTGCAGTGTTTTGCGTTTCCGCTGAAGCAGCAGTATATTGTCCTTCCCCCCGCCGGCCTTCAATTTTTTTTCATCGTGTCCTGAAGGCAATGCATCTGGTAGGAATATAATTACACAGGGGCTGGCTGTCCTCCAGCACCTTGTCATTTTTCATCTGTGCACCCAACTAAGAGTGGTGGTGAGCTGTTAAATAGGACGAAGTATCCCAGCCAAACCTGATGCTGTCCTCGCGTAAGATTATTAGAAAAGACAAGGACGAGAATAGGCCATTCAACCCCTTGAAGTTCCTTTTTAATAAGCTAACCGTCACATTATAGCATTCAGTTGCATTTTGAATACTCTAATGTTTTGGCCTTCGCTACTCCACCAGACAGATTCATCTAAACATTTATCACCTTTTGAGTTAAAAAAAATTCTTCTTAATAGCTGTTTTAAATTTACTTTTCACTGAATTAGATTTGACACCCTCGGCTGCTACTTTCCTGGTGTTCTTTGGTTTACCTTATGTACACTGTTTAATATTTTGTATACTTTAATGAGACTCTCTTTTTGCCTTTAACTCCCTTCTTTCGATGTCATAGATCTACCTCGCTAAGGTTTTTTCACAGTTAATCCCCTTTGCAATTGTGATCAGTTTTGTTACTCTACTCTGTATCCTTTCCAAACTGTACAGGGCAGATTTCCTCTATGGGTGTCTACTGGGAGTCAGGTGCCAACATTATCCCCCCACCACCCCCCAGGTCATGAAATGTCCCAGGCACATTCCAGGAGTAGGCCTGTCTCCTTGCACATGAACAGTGGCGAGGATTAGGGATGTCATTTGGACCTTTCTGCTGCTGTTAGAGAGCATTTGTGGGGGGGGGGGGGGGGGGGGGGGGGTGGCGAAGAGAGGAAATCACAAAAAATGTTGCAACTTGCTTGGTTAATCTTCAGCCTGCCCTGGGACCCTGGCAGATCCTCCAGTCTCTTGCTCTGACATCAGTTTCCTTCAGGGGTCCTCTGCTGGAGTGCACAATGAGCATATCCTGAGGTAAATGAGGTAGGAGGCTGGGAATGCTACCTCCTGCCTCATTAAAATACGAATGCTGGGCCTGCACCCATGACAAGCACAGGCCCAGCTAGGTATACTGGGAAAGCCCCAGGAAATCTTGGGGCAGTGCAGGGCACATGGAGATATGATGTAACTGTCTCCAGCCCTTTTTCCTCTTCACTGCACCTGGGGGATGTTAATTTTAAACAGGAAAAAGTGATTAACATGAGAGGTATAGCAGCCTGGGTGGTAGGTATTGAGTCAAGTGCCATAGTTGGACCCCTATTGTTTCAAATCTATGGTAATAACCTTGACGTCAAAACTAAATGTAAGTTTGTCAAATTATATCAATTAAAGAGAGCAGTAGAGACAGAGAATTAACATTGAAAAAGAAAATCTACCCTTATGTCTTTTTGTGGCTAGGTAACCAAATTTGAACTTAGTTGCTGATCAGTGCATTTTAAAGCCTTAAAAAAACCTCTGTAGATTTCTACTTTATTATTCTGCCTATTCCAATGGTAAATTTAAAAAATGATTAACCACATTATGTAGACATTGAGTGTCACGTGTCACTATTATTACTAGGTTGCTTATGAAGGCTATCTGGGTTAATTCAATTCTATTCATTGTATACTGTTGATGCATATTTTCAACCAATGTGGAACATTTTAAATCTCTCAGTGTTAATTTAGTTTGTCATGTCTGCCCAATCTCAAAGCCAATCTAAATCTTTCTGTAAATATTTTGCTGCATTCTCTGGCATAGAAATTCGGTCACACAGTGTGCATTTTTTTCGGACATTAAACAGCCTCCAATATGGCAGGCACTGTTCCCTGTGCTCCCCCCACCCACCCCACCACCATGCACCTAATTTCTAGGCCTCTGTTTTTACTGCTCTCTTTACTTCATCAAGTTTGATAAACTTACATTGTAGTTTTGTTATTTAGATTCTATACATATATTTTAAATAATGGCCCAAAAATTCGTCCGAATACGGGAGAGTACCCGCTGTGTACTCACCCGTATTCGATCCCGAAGTGCCGGTTTCCTGCATGCACTGCGCATGCGCGGGAAACCGGCACTTCCGGTATGGCGAAGGGGGCAGTTCCTAGGTGAACCGCGTGCGCACTAGAGGCTGTGCGCACGCAGCACACTTAGGTTTTTTTTCAGGTTTCAACGCGAGGGTAAGTATGGAAGATTATACACATGTAAAAAGGAGGCGTAAGACCCCTTTTGAACAAGGTAAGTAGTTAATTAAGTATAATTTTAATTTTTTTCAACAGGTTTATCTTTTTTAGAGACTTTAAAGAAAGGTAAGTTTATTTTTATAACTCTTAAATTTTTTTTTAATTTTTTCAAAAATTTAAATTTTTGTTTAAAGTGGTTAATTTATTTAACTATAGTTATTTTATTAATGTAATGGTTGTTTAAAAAAATTATTTGAGGTTTAGCTGTTCTTTTGGGGTCTCTTTCAATTCACAGATTTGACAGGTCTCCTGTCAAATCTATGAATGAAAGATAGTCTGCTGCCATTGGCTCTCCATGGCCCACGTGATCCCAGAGGTCGCATCGCACTAACTGCGCCCCTGGGACACGCACACACTGCGCGCCGGCACTTGGGAGAGGCCCAGGACCCGAAGTTCCTGTGGGCCCAAAACACAACGGCCGGCGCGGAGTGTGATATCGCGCGCGATCCTTACCCCGCGGCAAGCCTCCGAGTCAAATTTCTGGGCCAATACATTTTTAACACTGACCTTTATGGGAGTTGAGTCAACACCTACCACCCAGGCAGACATACTCTCTGTTTCCTGCTTTTAACTGACTTCTTATTCAATTGCTTATTCTACCCTGGATTCCTGCAGCTTTTATGTTTAATGAGGAATATTTCATGTGAGACGTTGTCACAAACTTTGAAAATACATTGTCCTACAAACATAGGGAGTTCCACCATCTCCATTATCTGGATCTTTCTTTCCTAACTCCATCTGGCAGTTTCTTATTAATCTGATACATTTGATCTTTTAGGATACCCCTTAGGATTGTTTCCAATATTTTACCTGTTACTGATGTTAATCTAATAGGTCTGTAATTGCCTGAGTCAGATTGTTCTCTTTAAATATAAGCACTAAGTTTGCTGGCTTCCAGTCCTGCAGAATCTCTTTAGTGTGTAATGATTTCTTTATGAATGATAGCCAGTGCCCCACTCAATTCCTTCTTAGTCTCCTTCACAACCATAGGAGACACATCATTTGGCTCAGAGCATTTGTTAGTCTCAAATCCCTTTAACTTCTAAAGTACCTATGCCACACTAAGTTCTAAATCATCGAGTGTAAAGGATCCACTACAAAATTGTGATCACAAATTACTGTTATCATCTTTGAACGCTTCTCGAAAATATGCATTTACTATTTTAACTATTTTACCGTTTTATGATTTTTGAACTGTTATAATGTACCACAAACTACAGTAAGAAATATTTAATAATACAAACATAAGCTGACATCCAGTCCAACATGATCAAAAACTGTGGCCAGAATTTTGCCGGCGCTCAGCAGATGGGATGGGTGGTGGGTCAGCTGTTAAATTTAAAATGATTGACAGCGGGTCGGGAACCCGCTGTCAAAATGTGCACACCGGACTTAAGAACATAAGAAATAGGAGCAGGAGTAGGCCATTCGGCTCTTCGAGCCTGCTCCGCCATTCAATGAGATCATGGCTGATCTTCTGCCTCAACTCCATTCATCGGCCATATCGCCATATCCCTTGATGCCTTACTAGTCAGAAATCTATCGACTTTTGTTTTGAATATACCCAATGACTGAGCCTCCACAGCCCTCTGGGGTAGAGAATTCCAAAGATTCACCACCCTCTGTGTGAAGAAATTTCTTCTCATCTCAGTCCTGAATGGCCTATCCTTTATCCTGAGTCTGTGGCCCCTGGTTCTAGACTCCCCAGCCAAGGGAAACATTCTCCCAGCATCCACCCTGTCAAGCCCTGTAATAATTTTGTATGCTTCAATGAGATCCCCTCTCATTCTTCTGAATTCAAGAGAATACAGGCCTAGTTTACTCAATCGCTTCTCATACGACAGTTCCGCTATCCCAGGAATCAATCTCTTGAACCTTCGTTGCACTCCCTCTATGGCAAGTATATCCTTCCTTAAGTAAGGAGACCAAAATTGTACACAGTACTCCAGGTGTGGTCTCACCAAGGCCCTATATAATTGGAGTAAGAATTCTTTACTCCTGTTCTCAAATCCTCTTGTAATGAAGGCCAGCATACCATTTGCCTTCCTAATGGCTTGCTGCACCTGCACATTCACTTTCAGTGACTCATGTACAAGGACACCCAGGACCCTTTGAGCATCTGCATTCCCCAATCTTTCACCATTTAGGAAATACTCTGCCTTTCTGTTTTTTCTACCAAAGTGGATAACTTCACATTTATCCACATTATATTCCATCTGCCATGTTCTCGCCCACTCACTGAGCCTGCCAAGATCCCCTTGAAGCCTCTTCACATCCTCTTCACAACTGACACTGCCACCTAGCTTTGTATCATCAGCAAATTTGGAAATGTTACATTTAGTCCCCTCATCCAAATCATTGATATAGATTGTGAATAGCTGGGGCCCAAGCACCGATCCTTGCGGTACCCCACTAGTCACAGCCTGCCATCCTGAAAAAGACCCGTTTATCCCTACTCTTTGTTTTCTGTCTGTTAACCAATTCTCAATCCATGCTAGTATATTACCCCCAATTCCATGTGCCCTAATTTTGTTCACCAACATCTTGTGTGGGACCTTATCGAAGGCCTTCTGAAAATCCAAATACACCACATCTACCGGTTCCCCTTTGTCTACTCCACTAGTTACATCCTCAAAGAACACCAACAGGTTTGTTAAACAGGATTTTCCTTTCATAAATCCATGTTGACTCTGCCCAAACTTACTATTGGTTTCTAAATGCCCAGTTATTGCATCCTTTATAATAGATTCCAGCATTTTCCCAACTACTGATGTGAGGCTAACAGGTCTGTAGTTCCCCGTTTTCTCTCTTCCTCCTTTCTTAAATTTGCGGGGTTACATTTGCTATCCTCCAATCTGCAGGAACCGTTCCAGAATCTGTAGCATTTTGGAAGATGACAACCAATGCACCAATATCCCAATGACCACCTCTTTCAAAACCCTAGCATGTAGGTCATCCGGTCCTTGGATTTATCGACTTTTAGTCTCATTAATTTTGCTAGTACTGTTTTTTTACTAATAATAATTTTTTTAAGTTCCTCATTCTCGCCACACCCTTGGTTTTCTTGTATTTCCGGGAGGTTTTTTGTGTCTTCCTCCGTGAAGACAGAAACAAAGTATTTATTGAATTTCTCAGCCATTTCCTCATTCCCCATTATAAATTCTCCCGTCTCTGACTGTAAAGGACCTACATTTACCTTCGCCAGTCTTTTCCTTTACACATACCTATAGAAGCTTTTACAATCCGTTTTGCCATTTTTTGCTAGTTTGTGCTCATATAACATTTTCCCTTTCTTTATCAATTTCTTGGTCCCCTTTATCAATTTCTTGGTCCCCAGACTTTCCTGATGTCGGGTCTGCCAGCACTGAGCAGACCCGACAGGCAGCGGCAGAGGAGGCAATTAAAATCATTAGTGGCTTGTTTACTGCCACTTATCAATGGTTTCATCCCAGCTTTTTGGATTTGACAGGTCACCCACCGGTTTCCCGCTGTGCCTCGACCTCGTCTGTGAAGCTGAGACGAGAGGTCAGTGGCCATTGAATCAGCTGATGAGTTGACAGCTTCAAATGTCAAGTCAATGCTCCCAACTGATTGAGAAATGTTCCCTTAACCACTAGCTTCTCTAAAGTGCATTTCCACTACAGCTTCAGGATGCTGCAAGTCTTTACACAAGTCTCCATCCAGTCTGACCTCATTACTTCTTCCAACATTGACATCTCAACTTTACCTGCCGTCTATTCCATCAGCATGGGTGCCCTTGAAACTCTCTTACTTTGGTCCTCAGAATTCCACCACGATCAGCCCCAACACCAGCATCACCAGGCACACCAGCAGTACCAACAACAACACCAACCTTCTCCGCAATCACCTAATGCTGCACAGGACAGAGGGCATCAGCACCCGACCACATTGCTGCCCGGGAGGCCAGGGATGGCTTCACCATGGCCAGATTTACTTCATTTGACGCTGTACACCCTGGCTGCTACATGATGCGCCAGGTTGGCACCACCCCACCCCAACAACATAAAGCATCCCTACAATACCCAAGCCATTACTTTCACACTCATCACCATTACGAGGGGTACCGTTATGTATCACCATTCATTGCAACTCACTAAGCCACTTCCAAAGGTGCACACAAATCTGTCCAAGAATGCAAAGTGTTGAAAATAAAGACTTCAATGTTTGACACCGCATTAACAGAAACTTCACATGAACATTGGCTAAAACACCCAAGTACCGACACTTGTGTGTTAGTTGGTATGATTGGACTAGGATGAGGGTGAGTGTGAGAGGTGGCTAGTGAGATGGGGAAGTGATAATGTAGATAGAGAGGGATGGGTGGAGGTGCAAGGTAAGTTGGTGTGAGTAAGGATGTGCAGGAGTAGGGTAGGGAAGGCAGAGTGATGGGGATGTGATGAGAGGCACAGCAGGATGAGGTGGAGTGTGGCCGGGATGGAGCCAGCAGCGGGGTTGAGACCCGCCACCGAGATCGCCCGCCTGGGACCCGCCTCATAGAAACATAGAAGATAGGAGCAGGAGTAGGCCATTCGGTCCCTCGAGCCTGTTCCGCCATTTAATGCGATCATGGCTGATCATCCAAATTCAGTACCCTGTCACTGCTTTCTCCCCATATCCCTTGATCCCTTTAGCCTTAAGAAATATAACTAACTCCTTCTTGAATATATTTAATGAATTGGCCTCAACTGCCTTGTGTGGTAGAGAATTCCACAGGTTCACCACTCTCTGGGTGAAGAAATTCCTCCTCATCTCAGTCCTAAATGGCTTACCCCTTATCCTTAGACTGTGACCCCTGGTTCGGGACACCCCCGCCATCGGGAACATTCTTCCTGCATCTAGTCTGTCTAGTCCTGTTAGAATTTTATAAGTTTCAATGAGATCCCCTCTCATTCTTCTAAACTCTAGCGAATATAAGCCTAATCGACCCAATCTCTCCTCATACGTCATTCCTGCCATCCCAGGTATCAGTCTCATGAATCTTCGCTGCACTCTCTCCATGGCAAGAACATCCTTCCTCAGATAAGGTGACCAAAACTGCACACAATACTCAAGGTGTGGTCTCACCAAGACGCTGTACAACTGCAGCAAGACATCCTTGCTCCTGTACTCGAATCCTCTCGCTATGAAGGCCAACATACCATTTGCCTTCTTAACCGCCTGCTGCACCTGCATGCTTACCTTCAGCGACTGGTGCACAAGGACATCCAGGTCTCGTTGCACTTCCCCTTTTCCCAATCTATTGCCGTTCAGATAATAATCTGTCTTCCTGTTTTTGCCACCGAAGTGGATAACCTCGCATTTATCCACATTATACTGCATTTGCCATGCATCTGCCCAATCACCCAACCTGTCCAAATCATACTGGAGTTTCTCTGCATCCTCCTCACAGCACACACGCCCACCCAGCTTTGTGTCGTCTGCAAACTTGGAGATATTACATCTAGTTCCCTCGTCTAGATCATTTATATATATATTGTGAATAGCTGGGGTCCTAGCACCGATCCCTGCGGTACCCCACTAGTCACTGCCTGCCACTCAGAAAAAGACCCGTTTATTCCAACTCTTTGCTTCCTGTCTGCCAACCAGTTCTCTATCCAAATCAGTACCTCACCCGCAATCCCATGTGCCTTAACTTTGCACGCTAATCTCTTATGCGGGACCTTATCGAAAGTCTTCTGAAAGTCCAAATACACCACATCCACTGGTTCACCCTTATCTATTCCACCAGTTACATCCTCAAACAATTCCAGATTAGTCAAGCATGATTTACCTTTTGTAAATCCATGTTGACTTTGTTCGATCCTGTCACTGTTTTCCAAGTGCTCTGCTATTACATCTTTTATAGTGGACTCTAGCATTTTCCCCACTATCGATGTCAGACTTACCGATATATAATTCCCCGTTTTCTCTCTACCACCTTTTTTAAATAGTGGGGTTACATGAGCTATCCTCCAATCCATGGGAACTGTTCCAGAGTCTATAGAATTTTGGAAGATGACCAGTAATGCATCTACTATTTCTAGGGCCACTTCCTTAAGTACCCTAGGATGTAGATTATCAAGCCCTGGGGACTTATCGGCCTTCAATCCCGTCAATTTCCCTAACACCATTTCCCAAAAATACTGATTTCATTCAATTCCTCCCTCTCATTAGAACCTATGGTCCCCGACATCTCTGGGAGGTTATTTGTGTCCTCCTTTGTGAAGACAGAACCAAAGTATGTATTTAATTAGTCTGCCATTTCTTTGTTCCCCATTATAAATTCCCCTGATTCTGACTGCAAGGTACCTACGCTTGACTTCACCAATCTTTTTTCTCTTCACATATCTATAGAAGCTTTTACAGTCAGTTTTTATGTTCTCTGCAAGCTTACTCTCATAATCTATTTCCCCCCTCTTAATTAATCCCTTTGTCCTCCTTTTCTGAATCCGAACAGCTCCCAATCCTCAGGTTTGCTGCTTTTTCTGGCCAAATTATATGTCCTCTCCTTGGATCTTATGCTATCCCTAATTTCCCTTGTTAGCCACGGTTGAGTCACCTTTTTTGTTTTATTTTTATGCCAAACAGGGATGAACAAATTCTGTATTTCATCCATGCGATCTTTAAATGTTTGCCATTGCCTATCCACCGTCAACCCTTTAAGTAATGTTCCCCAATCCATCCTAGCCAACTCGTGCCTCATACCATCATAGTTTCCTTTATTTAAATTCAGGACCCTAGACTCTGAGTCAACTACTTCACTCTCCATTTTAATGAAGAATTCTATCATATTATGATCGCTCCTCCCCAAGGGGCCTCGCACAACAAGATTGCTAATTAATCCTTTCTCATTACATAATACCCAGTCTAAGATGACCTGATCTCTAGTTGGTTCCTCGACATATTGGTCTAGGAAACCATCCCGTATACACTCTAGGAATTCCTCCTCCACAGTATTGTTACTAATTTGGTTAGCCCAATCTATCTGTAGATTAAAGTCACCCATGATAACTGCTGTGCCCTTATTGCACGCGTCTCTAATTTCCCCTTTAATGCCATCCCCAACCTCAGCATTACTGTTTGGGTGTCTGTATACAACTCCCACTAACATTTTCTGCCCCTTGGTATTTCTCAGCTCTGCCCATACAGATTCCACATCATCAGAGCTAATATCCTTCCTTACTATTGTGTTAATCTCCTCTTTAACCAGCAATGCTACCCCACCTCCTTTTCCTTTTTGCCTGTCCTTCCTGAATACTGAATACCCCTGGATGTTGAATTCCCAGACTTGGTCATCCTGGAGCCATGTCTTCGTAATCCCAATTATATCATATCCGTTTACATCTATTTGTGCAGCTAATTCATCCACCTTATTATGAATGCTCCTCGCATTAAGACACAAAGGGGTAAAAATTCAGTTGGTTGCGCCTCCCGTTAGCGCCTTAAATGGGCGCTAATGGGGCGTTAAGGCGCTAACGCCCGGGCGCAGCGCTGTTTGCGCCGCTCGAGAACTTAACTTGAGATTGTGCGGCGGCGCTAAAACTTACCGCTGCGACCACCTGCGCGCGCAGATTGTGACGTCAGTCCGTGGTGCAACGCCCTTGGGGCGCCCCGGAGCGGAAATTGAGTGGCGCCCCCTGCCTTACCGCCTGGCGCTTCCAACGACCGGAAGACTGGAACGTTATCAATCGGTCTGGGGCTGGGGGGGGCGCTATTTAAAGGGGGCCTCTTCCTGTCTTTTTCTGTGGTCGACATTTATGCACCACTCGTTCTGAGAGAGAGAGAGAGATTCGGAGAGAGAGAGAGAGAGACTTCTACATTGAATCAACGCTTTGTGAGGTAGTTTTGCCTAGTTCATCCTAACTTTGCTGCTACTTTCGTTGCTGTACCTCATTACTTTTCTGGCAAAGAGAAGATGGGGGCTGCAATGATTGGGGGCGTCGTCCTGCTCCAGCTCAATCGGAGCAGAGTGAGACGCAGACAGAGAGTGGCAATGATGGCCAGACGGAGGAGGGCCCATCAGGCGCATGTACAGGAGAGCTTACCCTCCCAGGGTATATCGTGAACAGCTCTCCTACATCCACATGTCCGAGGAGCTGTGTTTGCGAAGGCTGCGATTCAGCAAGGAGGTGGTCACTGAGCTCTGCCACCTGCTGCAGCCAGATCTGCAGCCTCAGCTGAGGTCCAGGACGTCTCTGTCGGTGGCAGTGAAGGTCACAGTGGCCTTGAACTTCTACGCCACTGGCTCATTCCAAGCTGCTGTTGGGGACCTCGCCAATATCTCCCAGTTTGCGGTGCATCGCTGCATCCGGCAGGTCACCAATGCCCTCTTCACAAGGAGACGAGACTTCATCTCCTTCCCTATGACCCCAGACAAGCAGCATGACCGTGCTATGGGCTTTGCGAGGGTAGCGGGCTTCCCCATGGTGCAGGGCGCCATTGACTGCACGCATGTGGCTTTGCGTGCTCCGCGAGAGAATGCAGAGGAGTTCCGGAACAGAAAGGGGTTCCATTCCTTGAATGTGCAGTTGGTCTGTGACCACAGACAGGTGATTCTCGCTGTCAATGCCCACTATCCGGGCAGCTGCCACGATGCTTTCATCCTGCGCCAGAGTACTGTGGCAGAAATTTTCGAGGCACCGCATCAGCCAGTTGGTTGGCTTCTGGGGGACAAGGGGTACGCATTGAGCACCTGGCTGATGACACCGCTCCGTGCGCCAAACACCCCTGCTGAGCTGCGGTACCAGGAAAGCCAACAAGCAACGAGGAACATTATTGAGCGCACAATCGGCGTGCTCAAACAACGATTCCGCTGTCTGGACCATTCCGGAGGAGCCCTGCAGTACTCGCCTGAGCAAGTTTCCAAATTCGTAGTGGTGTGCTGCATGTTGCACAACATGGCAATCCTCAGGACGCAGCCAATGCCACCAGGCCTTGCAGCACCACAAGAGGAGGAGGAGGAAGAGGAGGAACAGGCCGAGGACGATGATCAGCAGCAGCACCAAGGCAGGAGGGCGGCCCACAATGGTCAAACTGCAAGGGCCGTCCGTCAACGACTAATAGCAAGCCGCTTCTAGGGCCCCTGCCAGTGCTACAAACACGAATCAACCCAGCACGCAACCCCTAAGCCGGCCAAGGCACCAATAATTCCAACCACCAGCCATGTATATTTTGAATACAGAAACTTATTTATTGTACAAACTCTGTGTGTGTCAATTCCTCATGACAAACTCATAGAAATAAACACAAAAAAACAGTCAATAACATAACTGGTTCTCACAACCTGGAGATAATGTCCAAAACACTAAACAAAAGTTGGGCCATGAACCTCGGCCTTTAATAAAAAAATGACCAGCATTTTGGCACACCTCCTACTTTTTGCCCTTCGAGGGTGATCTCCTTCCCTTGCGCACTTCCCCCCTTCTAACCCTACTGCTCCTCCGTAATGGGACCTCAGTGGCTGCAGCAAGGCTGGTGGAAGGCTGCTGCTTGTCAGACCCTGACACTGCAGATGCCCCTGAAGGACGGCCTCGACCACTTCTGGGCCTGGAGGGCCCGGCTGCAGACTGCACCAACTCTGCATGGGCGGCAGCAGTCTGTCCTACAGGCGGTGGCAAGTGCAGTGGAGAAGTGACAGTGTTGGCAGCAGGAATGCTGTCATCGTGAGAGAGGACAGCAACTCCCTGCTCGCCCGACACACTGGCACTCCCACGGGGCAGCACTTCAGCATCCGGAGCAATCTGCCTGAGAACAGATTGCTGGCCTGCTGCGGCGCGGTGACAGCCCCGGGGACATGTGCACGAACCATCGAGGATGGCAGCAGTCAGTGCTCGCGTGGCCTCAATCTGAGTCTGCATGAGAGCAGGCTCAGATGGGTTCCTGGCAGCCAGTGACTGAATTGCAGCAGTAAGCTTTAGTGTGGCATCCGCCTGTGCTACAGCGAAGTGCTCCACACTCCTTGCCAGTGCCTCAATGCATTCGGGCACCCTTCCCACTGCACCCATGAGCTCAGTGTGCATGACCACCGCCTGGCTGTTCATTTCTGCAATCAGCCGCTCCTCCTCTGCGTCCATTGCATTAGGAGTGTCTGGCATACTCTCCCTCTGGGGAGAAGGCTCCCGTTCTTCCCTCCCCCCCCCCATGGCGTTGCTGCAGCCCGCTGGGTCCTGGAACTTCACCATCATCAGCCCCTTCCCCCCTGCTCCCCCGTTCTTCCCTCCCCCCCCCCATGGCGTTGCTGCAGCCCGCTGGGTCCTGGAACTTCACCATCATCAGCCCCTTCCCCCCTGCTCCCCTCCGGGGAAGGCGTGTTCCCAGTGTGGGCATGGGCTTCCTCGGGAGAGGGTGGCACTGATGCTCTGGCTTCCTCTTCCTCCTCAGCTGCAGCATCACTCCCAGTGGCAGCTTCAGGGCCCGTCTCCTCAGCTGGTGAATCACCATCTGAAAGCAGGGAGGTACAAGAGTGGCTTTAGCGTGAGGACAGGGTGGCAGTAAGGGAGGAATAAGTGCAGCGAGTTAGCAAGTTGGATTGAAAGTGTCAAAGGCTGGTATTGTGAGGGACAAGTGGAAGGACAGAGGACAAAAAGGTGATGACCTTACCATTGCTGTCCACAACGGGGTCGGCGTCTCCAGTGGCGACGGGACCGATCACCCGGCTTGCCACAATCCTGTGGACGCGCTCCTCCAGATCGCTGAGGGGTTGCAGCTGAAGCCGCCCTCCACCCGTCCGTTGCTGCTGTCTCTGATTATGAGCCAGCTTAGCCTGCAAGAAAAAGGACAGCATCTGAGTAAATATACAGCCATGGTCTTGCCTGATGTGCCTCCCATAGGTGAATAGCCCTTACAATATACAGCCATGGTCTTGCCTGATGTGCCTCCCATAGGTGAATAGCCCTTACTGTATGCAAAGTGTAGAATGTGTGTGTGTGTTTCATGAAAGGGCCATAGGTGTTGGATGAGTGTTGTGCATTGGGGTTTTAAGACCCTCTGGCCATAGAGTGAGGTTGAGATGGAGGGATGGAGAGGTATTGAGAAAAAGCCACTCACCCTGATGACCCGAGTGAGGTCGTTGAACTTTTTGCGGCATTGAACATGGGTCCTGGGCACCATGCTCCTGGAGGAGACGCTCTGAGCCACCTCCCTCCACACT
The DNA here is from genome assembly GCA_030390025.1 of Squalus acanthias. Taxonomy (NCBI): domain Eukaryota; kingdom Metazoa; phylum Chordata; class Chondrichthyes; order Squaliformes; family Squalidae; genus Squalus; species Squalus acanthias. Next base: position 37,969,311 of record CM059426.1, on the reverse strand, counting down.
CTTCTGAACTCGCGTGGCAAAGGCCTCCTGCCACTCTCAGGGAACAGCATACATCGTCTGCGCTCCACTGCGTCAACCAGAGTATCCAAGGCCCGCTCGGTGAAGCGATGAGCGCGTTCTCTCACCCTCTCCATGCTTGGCAGCAAAATGGATTACAGGTCTCTCCAGGCTGAGATTCAAGGCTGCAATGAGCAGGGTGTGGCTGGGGAGCAAGTGGCTCCCCCCGCTTTAAGAAGTGTCCGGCGCCAGTGTATCTGTGTTCCCTCGCTAACTGGCAGCAGCTGCGCTGCGCTCGCGCGCTGAGTTAGCGCCTCACTCCTTGGCCTTTGCGCCTTAAGACAGGTGTGCAGCGCCTGCTTTAGCGCTCCACTCACCTCCCGGGGCGGTAAAAGTGAAGTTTCCTGTCAGTGCCGATAATTAGCGCCAGGCGCTAATATTTGCGTCCGGACGATATTTGCGCCCCAAATGGGGCGCGACCTAATTTCTACCCCTTACACTCACCCATAGGTCTTTCGTACACACTTTCGCAACACAAACTGAAAAGCACATCACTGCTCTTCTGATGGTATCGTGATGGCAAATCCAATGAGACTGCACCTCCGGATCGGAGCCTTGCTAGATGGATGTATGGCTCGGTGAATCACACTATTGACTAGAAAGATTCTGCTTCAGAAATTCAGTCTCACTGACTTTACTCTACTGGATAACACAAGAGTCAGTGTGGCGCAGAGCTATACTGACAAGCATGGTTCTAGGTTCATTCCATCGTCTGTGCTTCAGTTAAGCCAGTGGTAGGGGTACCACAATTGACTGGCTCTGGTCTAGGGGGATGGCTCAGGTGCACAACCCCGATTGCTATCCAGTGATTCCTGCTAGAAATTGCATCTGTGTGAACGTCATGTGAGGATAGAGTCAGATTTTTGATTAGTAGAATAGCCTGTCAACACTTACTAAGTAGGCTTTGACGTGACAAATGTCCACTTGGGTGAGAGAGCAGAGATCTGCTGCACCTCTGACACCGTACATGAGCAAGATTTTCAGGAGTGAAGGGGAGAAGGAAACTAGATTCTATCGGGTTAAATTTTCATGGGGGATCTCCCGCCATTTCTCCGGGGTTTCTGCAAATCTTCTGTTGAAGTAATGTGGGACGATTGGAAGAAACATCACGAAAATTCAACCCTCATGAATTAGTTTTATGATTCTCCTCCCCTTTACACTGTATTTCATGAACTTATCTTTGTAGTGTATTAAATTAGTTGATTCCAACCAGCCCAGTTTTTATCATCAGCCAACCTCATAACCAGTTTAATCCTCACTTCAGGCACTATGGCTTCCCTCGCCACTTTCCTTCCTAAGGCTGCAGCCACTTTGGGTGTAGATTCCTTTCTTAAGTGCAGCACTCAGAAATTTATTATTAAAAAATTCACTTTCTTCATTCATCCATTGAACAGATGGCATTGGGCTGCGCATGGGAAAATATTGAATTAAATTAATGTTTTCAGAACATTAATGAGTACTTGGACACATTAGAAAGCGATGGAAACGTGACATTGCAGTCAGCTTGGTTATTGTCAAGCAAGGTCTTCATTTTTGACTTTTTGAATTAAAAAAATGCTTTTGCTGCTTCAGTACTTTCAGAACATTGCCAGTCCTTTACACGGTGATGGAGGTTGTATTCAGTACGGTGCTACCCCCTTCCTTTTGCGATATAGCTTGCTGAGAAGCAGATGAAGGTAACAGCCACAAACCCTCTTGACAGCTGTTGAAACCATCCACCTTGCCCTCTCCTGAGCCAGGAATAACTGTTTATCTTCCACAGGGCCCTTACTCTGTTCCATGCCACCTGGAGAAACCTCAGAACACCCTCCTCCTTTTCCCGCACCATCATTCTTCATGCCCACACTTAGTCCTGCACCACAACACTGCTGCCCTCTTACCAACTGTTGGCAAGGCAGACTGTAGAGGTGCCCAAGCTACCGTGTGGAGTGCTGCTGCCAAGCCAGCCATGGCACAGCTGCACAAACTCATTCACACAGAACAGGACCACATAAAGACCATTGACATGCAAATCACAACTTCTGGCACAAATAAGTTAAATTACCAAGTTGCCACAATTCATCAAAAGCTGGCACTGTGCAAATACTGTCCCATTACTGTTAAAAAGTAAAGACCTTCTTGGTCTCTCAATGGCTTCCATTTGACCTGTTTTTTTTTTTACATTGTTACTGCCATTAAGACACCGACAGCAAAAGGTCTTCTTCTCACATTCCTCATTGTACCCAAGAGAGCCTACCAGCAGCGCCTGAGTCCTCCCTTATTATGCTAAAGGGTGTCAGCAGACAGTTCCAGCATGAAATTCCTTCCCTGGGCGGTAGAAACATCTGGTGCATTGGTCGATAACAAATCGGCAGCCTATTTTACATCCCGCTCGTTATTCTTCCCCGGAAAAGAAATTCAGGTGGGGTGTAAAACGGGCTGCTGATCTGCTATCGTCCATTTTGCGCCGCTGCTCAAGACCAATTTCACCCCATTGTGCTCAGATTGTCCCCAATCAGCACCCACCCGGGAAAATCGCACAGATATTCTGCAGTTGATTATCTGAAAATTGTGATGCCAGCATGTACTATAAGATTATATTTAAGTGCAATGGGCAGATCACTCTGCATCACTGCTGGGAGGTTTCCAGTCTTTCAAGGGAATCTGCAGAACAAGCTCTTATAGAGTCATAACAGCACAGAAGGAGGCCATTCGGCCCATCGAGTCCGTGCCGGCTCTCTGTAGAGCAATCCAGTCAGTCCCATTTACCCGCTCTATCGCTATAGCCCTGCAAGTTTATTTCCCTCAAGTGCCTATCCAGTCTCCCCTTGAAAACATTGAGTGTCTTCGATTCCACCACTTCTGTCAGCAGCGAATTCCAGGTCCTCACCACTCGCTGCGTAAAAAGTTTTTCCTCACATCCCCCGAAACTCTTGCCCAAAACCTTAAATCTGTGTCCCCTAGTCCTTGTACCATCAACTAGTGGGAACAGCCTTTCCCCGTCTAGCCTATCCAAACCTGTCATAATCTTGTACACCTCTATCAAATCACCCCTCAACCCTCTTTGCTCCAATGAAAATAAATCCAGCTTCTCCAACCTGTCCTTGTAGCTAAGATCCCCCATCCCTGGAATCATTCTGGTAAATCTCCTCTGCACCCTCTCAAGGGCCTTCACATCCTTCCTAAAGTGTGGTGACCAGAACTGGACGCAATACTCCAGTTGTAGCCTAACCAGCGCTTTATAAAGCTTCAGTATAACTTCTCTACTTTTGTACTGAATACCTCTATTTATGAAGCCCAAGATCCCATATGCTTTGCTAACCACTCTCTCAATATACCCTGCCACCTTCAGGGACCTGTGCACATTAACTCCCAGGTCCCTCTGTCCCTGCACATTCTTTAAAACTGTGCCATTAAGTGTATATTGCCTCTCCCTGTTCCTTCTGCCAAAATGCATCACCTCACACTTCTCTGTATTAAATTCAATCTGCCACTTGTCTGCCCATTCTGCTAGCCTTTCTATGTTTTTTTAAATTTGCTTTTATGGGATGCCGTGTCGCTGGCAAGGCCAGCATTTATTGCCATCCCTAATTGCCCTTGAGAAGGTGGTGGTGAGCCGCCTTCTTGAACCGCTGCAGTCCGTGTGGTGAAGGTACTCCCACAGTGCTGTTAGGGAGGGAGTTCCAGGATTTTGACCCAGCGACGATGAAGGATCGGCGATATACTTCTAAGTCAGGAAGATGTGTGACTTGCAGGGGAACTTGGAGGTGGTGGTGTTCCTGTGCGTCTGCTGCCCTTGTCCTTCTAGGTAGAAGAGGTCGCGGGTTTGGGAGGTGCTGCCGAAGAAGCCTTGGCGAGTTGCTGCAGTGCATCTTGTAGATGGTAGACACTGCAGCCACGGTACGCCGGTGGTGGAGGGAGTGGATGTTTAAGGTGGTAGAGAGAGTGCCAATCAAGCGGGCTGCTTTGTCCTGGATGGTGTCGAACTTCTTGAGTGTTGTTGGAGCTGCACTCATCCAGGCAAGTGGAGAGTATTCCATCACACTCCTTACTTGTGCCCTGTAGATGGTAGAAAGGCTTTGGGGAGTCAGGAGGTGAAACACTCGCCACAGAATACCTAACCACTGACCTGCTCTTGTTGCCACAGTATTTATGTGGCTGGTCCAGTTAAGTTTCTGGTCAATGGTGATCCCCAGGATGTTGATGGTGGGGGATTCGGTGATGGTAATGCCATTGAATGTCAAGGGGCGGTGTTTAGACTCTCGCTTGTTGGAGATAGTCATTGCCTGGCACTTCTGTGGCGTGAATGTTATCTGCCACTTATCAGCCCAAGCCTGAACGTCGTCCAGGTCTTGTTGCATGCAGGCATGGACTGCTTCATTATCTGAGGAGTTGTGAATGGCACGGAACACTGCGCAGACATCAGCGAATATCCCCATTTCTGACCTTATGTTGGAGGGAAGGTCATTGATGAAGCAGCTGAAGATGGTTGGGCCTAGGACACTGCCTTGAGGAACTCCTGCAGTGATGTCCTGTGGCTGTGATAATTGACCTTCAATCACCACATCCATCTTCCTTTGTGCTAGGTATGACCAGTGCAGAGTTTTCCCCCCGACTCCCATTGACTTCAGTTTTACTAGGGCTCCTTCATGCCACACTCGGTCAAATGCTGCCTTGATGTCAAGGGCAGTCACTCTCACCTCACCTCTGGAATTCAGCTCCTTTGTCCATGTTTGGACCAGGGCTGTAATGAGGTCGGCAATCGAGTGGTTTTGGCGGAACCCAAACTGAGCTTCAGTGAGCAGGTTATTGGTGAGTAAGTGCCGCTTGATAGCACTGTCGATGACACCTTCCATCACTTTGCTGATGATTGAGAGTAGACTGATGAAGTGGCAATTGGCCGGATTGGATTTGTCCTGCTTTTTGTGGACAGGACACACCTGGGCAGTTTTCCACATTGTCGGATAGATGCCAGTGTTGTAGCTGTACTGGAACAGCGTGGCTAGTTCTGGAGCACAAGTCTTCAGCATGATAGCCGTGATGTTGTCAGGGTCCTTAGACTTTGCTGTATCCAGTGCGCTCAGCTGTTTCTTGATATCACGTGCAGTGAGTCGAATTGGCTGAAGACTGGCTTCTGTGATGGTGGGGATCTCAGGAGGAGGCCGATATATATCATCCACTTGGCACTTCTGGCTCAAGATAGTTGCAAACGCTTCAGCCTTATCTTTAGCACTCACGTGCTGGGCTCCACCATCATTGAGGATGGGGATATTCATGGAGCCTCCTCCTCCCGTTAGTTGTTTAATGGTCCACCATCATTCACGACTGGATGTGGCAGGACTGCAGAGCTTTGATCTGATCCGTTGATTGTGGGATTGCTTAGCCCTGTCTATAGTGTACTGCTTCCGGTTTTTAGCATGCATGTAGTCCTGTGTTGCAGCTTCCCCAGGTTGGCACCTCATTTTTAGGTACGCCTGGTGCTGCTCCTGGCATGCTCTTCTACAGTCCTTATTGAACCAGGGTTGGCCACCTGGCTTGATAGTAATTGTAGAGTGAGGGATATGCCGGGCCATGAGGTTACAGATTGTGGTGGAATACAATTCTGCTGCTGCTGATGGCCCACAGCGCCTCATGGATGCCCAGTTTTGCGCTGCTAGATCTGTTCTGGATCTATCCCATTTAGCATGGTGGTAGTGCCACACAACATGATGGAGGGTGTCCTCAGTGTGAAGACAGGACTTCATCTCCACAATGACTGTGCGGTGGTCACTGCTACCAGTACTGTCATGGACAGATGCATCTGCGACAGGTAGATTGGTGAGGATGAGGTCAAGTAGGTTTTTCCCTTGTGTTTGTTCTCTCACCACCTGTCACAGGCTCAGACTGGCCGTTATGTCCTTCAGGACACGGCCAGTTCGGTCAGTAGTGGTGCTACCGAGCCACCCTTGGTGGTGGACATTGATGTCTCCCACCCAGCGTACATTCTGTGCCCTTGCTACTCTCAGTGCTTCTTCCAAGTGGTGTTCAACATGGAGGAGTACTGATTCATCAGCTGAGTGAGGGCAGTAGGTGGTAATCAGCAGGAGGTTTCCTTGCCCATTCTTGACCTGAAGCCATGAGACTTCATGGGGTCCGGAGTCAACGTTGAGGACTCCTAGGGCCACTCCTTCCCGACTGTATACCACTGTGTCACCACCCCTGGTGGGTCTGTCCTGCCGGTGGGACAGGACGTACCCAGGGATGGTGATGGAGTAGTTTGGGACATTGGCTGAAAGGTATGATTCTGCGAGTATGACTATGTCAGGCTGTTGCTTGACTAGTCTGTTGGACAGCTCTCCCAATTTTTGTCACAAGTCCTGTTGCAGTCGATTGGTATCATCCTCACTGTTTGCCACGCCCCCAAGTTTGGTGTCATCGGCAAATTTAGAAATTCTACTCTGTATTCCAATATCCAGGTCATTTATATATATCAAAAAAAGCAATGGCCCCAGCACTGACCCTTGGGAACACCACTGTCTACCATCCTCCAGTCTGAAAAGCAGCCATTTACCACAACTTGCTGTTTCCTGTCCTTAAGCCAATTCCTTATCCAAGCTGCCACTGACCCACCTATTCCATGAGCCTCAATTTTGTTAACCAGTCTTCTATGTGGTACTTTGTCAAATGCTTTCCTATAATCCATGTTGAAAACATCCATTGCATTCCCTTCATCAATCCTCTCTGTTACTTCATCAAAAAATTCAATTAGATTAGTCAAACACGATCTGCCTTTTACAAATCCGTGTTGGCTCTCCTTAGCTTAAACCTCTCCAAGTGCCCGTTAATTCTTTCCTTATTTATTGTTTCTAAGACTTTACCCACCACTGATGTTAAACTGACCGGCCTGTAGTTACTAGGATTGTCCTTACACCCTTTCTTGAACAATGGTGTCACATTTGCCACTTTTCAATCCTCAGGCAACTCCCCCGCATCTAGGGAAGATTGGAAAATTATGGCAAGCCCTCATGCTATCTCCTCCCCCAATTCCCTTAGCAACCTGGGATGCAAGCCATCTGGACCAGGCGACTTATCCACTCTAAGCATACCCAGTCTTTCTAGTACATCCTGTCTATCAATTTTCATCCCTTCCATTGTTTCTACCTTTTCCACTTCTACCGATATTTTGTCAGCATCCACCTCCTTAGTAAACACTGATACAAAGTACTCATTGAGTATTCTAGCCTTGCCCTGTGCCTCTAAGCATATATCACCTTCTTTGTCCCTAATAGTCTCCACCCCGCCTCTTACTACCCGCTTACTGTTTACATGCCGGTAGAAGATTTTTGGGTTCCCTTTTATGTTAACCGCCATTCTACTTTCATATTCTCTCTTTGCCAATCTTATTTTCATCTTCATTTCCCTTCTCAACTTATTGTATTTGGTCTGGTTCTCCCTTGAAGAATTCACCTGACATTCATCATACACCCTCTTGTTTTGTTTCATCATCTTCTCAATCTCCCTCATCATCCAAGGAGCCATTGCTTTGGTTCCCTTACCTTCCCTCTTGTTGGAATGTACCTAGCCTGTACTTGGAACATCTCCTCCTTAAAGATCACCCATTGTTCTGTTACAGTTTTTCCTGTCAGTCTTTGGTTCCATTTTACCCTGGCTAGATCCTTTCGCATCCCATTGAAGTTAGCCCTATTCCAGTTTAGAAGTTCCACTCTAGATTGTTCCTTGCTCCTCTCCATTGCTAATCTAAATCTTATGATACGATGATCACTCATACCAAAGTGTTCTCCCACAGACACTTGGTCAACCTGGCCCACCTCATTCCCCAGCACCAGATCCAGCAATGCCTCCTTCCTAGTTGGGCCAAGAACATACAGGTCAAGGAAATTTTCCTGAACACATTTCAGAAATTCCTCCCCCTCCTCTCCCTTTATCTAGCATTATCCCAATCGATATTTGGGTAATTAAAGTCCCCCAATATCACCACTCTATAGCTCTTGCATGTCTCTGCGATTTCCCTGCAGATTTGCTCCTCTACCTCCCTCTCACTATTTGGAGGCCTATAAATACCCCCAATAGCGTGATCATACCCTTGTTGCTCCTCAACTCTAACCAAATGGATTCTGTCCTTGTCCCCTCAAGAACATCCTCCATTTTCAACACTACAATGTCTTAATCAGCACTGCCACCCCACCTCCCTTTTCCCTTCCCTGTCTTTTCTGAACACCTTGTACCCTTGAATATTAAGTGCCCAGTCCTCACCATTTTTAAGCCACGTTTCCGTTATTGCCACAACATCATATTGCCACACAGCTAATTGTGCTTGTAGCTCACCAACCTTATTCACCACAATTTGTGCGTTTACGAACATGCATTCTAAACCCATTTTTGAATTTTTCGTAGTCTTTCTTCTTCTGCTCCTATCTAATATGGTACTACTTCCGCCTCCAGCACTACCTTGCCCTCCAGTACCATCCAACACAGTCACTCTTCCATGCACCCCATTCCTCCCCTCCACTCCTACATGCTGGTGCCCATCCCCCTGCCAACCTAGTTTAAACCCTCCCCAACAACACTAGCAAACCTCCCCGTGAGAATATTGGTCCCGGCTCTGTTGAGGTGTAACCCGTCTGGCTTGTACAGGTCCCACCTTCCTCAGAAATGGTCCCAATGCCTCAGGAATCTAAAGCCCTCCCTCCTGCACCATATCTCCAGCCACGCATTCACCTGTTCCAGCCTCCTATTCCTGTACTCACTAGTACGTGGCACTGGGAGTAATCCAGAGATTACTACCTTTGAGGTCCTGCATTTTAATTGCTTTGCTGCAGTCGGTGACACTTCTTGCACACGTGGTCGTCCAGGCCTCAAGAAGCGTCCAGGATATCTCACATGGCACAGGATGTGCAAATCACGGGACTGAGCTGCCCTGCGATGCCTCTATTTACCAGACTATGGAGGTAAATTAGCAGAAATAAACATTAACAAGAAACACTTAACAGCTACCCACCAATCAGCACTTCTCTCTATTAGACAGGCTTTGAACTACTTAGCAGAAATATACTGAAAACAGAACAAAAAAAAACTTACCACAAATACTCACGCTATACTCAGCATGAAGTTGGCGTGCTGCCTGCATTACGTTGAATGGGCGTGGATTAATCAGGCATCGTGATTCCCGCGTCCATTTTCGGAGGTTAATGAATTTAGGCCCCTGTGATTCTAGGCTTTTCTGATGTGAAATTTAGTGGAAGAAACAAAATGTATTGAGAAGGATATTATTCCCTATATGTGAGTATTGAGGCAAGCCACAAACATGATTCTTCGTCTCACAAATTTACGTTTGTGATTAAGGTTAAGAAACCTGGGTTTGTGTTCTTACACTTATGCTACGTTTATACTGCAGCTCTAAGTCTGTGTATCTGTGATTCCATGTATGAGCAGAGGTCTTCTCCAGCTGATAACATTTAAACGATTATGGAATGTAGATGTGAGCATCCAGTTTCTAAATATTTAAATTAATTCTAGGTAAGTTTAGAAAGTGCCCAGGAGGTTCATAATAATTTTATGAGCTTTCTCGTGTATGGCGATGCTGTGCTTTGGATTAATATGTATGTTTAAAGAAAAATGAAGCACAAACGTGCATTTGCATTGCGCCTTTCTTGACCTCAGGACACCCCAAAGCGCTTTACAGCCAATTAAGTATTTTAGAAGTGTAGGCACTGTTGTAATGAAGGCAGCGCAGCAGACAATTTGGGTGCAGCAAGGTCCCACAAACAACAATGAGATAATGACCAGATAAAGGGGTGAACATTCGGGTCAGATCCCTGCGTCTAAATGGGAAAGCCCGATGTGTCCCCAATATTGGGCTTTGGGCCTCATTTCAATGGAGCCAGCATGGCACGAACAGCCAGCTAGCAAAAAGTCAATGAAGATCGAGCCGCTGCTAACGTAGCAGGGGGCCTCAGGTAAGGGAGGGGAGGCGGGATCGGAGGCTGGGTCGGGAGGGAGATAGGAGACTGGGAAGGGGGATCGGAGACTGGGTCGGGAGGGAGATAGGAGGCCGGGGAGGGGGATCGGAGACTGGGTCGGGAGGGAGATAGGAGACTGGGGAGGGGGATCGGAGACTGGGTCGGGAGGGAGATAGGAGGCCGGGGAGGGGGATCGGAGACTGGGTCGGGAGGGAGATAGGAGGCCAGGGAGGGGGATCTGAGGCTGGGTCGGGAGGGAGATAGGAGGCCGGGGAGGGGGATCTGAGGCTGGGTCGGGAGGGAGATAGGAGGCCGGGGAGGGGGATCTGAGGCTGGGTCGGGAGGGAGATAGGAGGCCGGGGAGGGGGATCTGAGGCTGGGTCGGGAGGGAGATAGGAGGCCGGGGAGGGGGATCTGAGGCTGGGTCGGGAGGGAGATAGGAGGCCGGGGAGGGGGATCTGAGGCTGGGTCGGGAGGGAGATAGGAGGCCGGGGAGGGGGATCGGAGACTGGGTCGGGAGGGAGATAGGAGGCCGGGGAGGGGGATCTGAGACTGGGTCGGGAGGGAGATAGGAGGCCGGGGAGGGGGATCGGAGGCTGGGTCGGGAGGGAGATAGGAGGCCGGGGAGGGGGATCGGAGGCTGGGTCGGGAGGGAGATAGGAGGCCGGGGAGGGGGATCGGAGGCTGGGTCGGGAGGGAGATAGGAGGCCGGGGAGGGGGATCGGAGGCTGGGTCAGGAGGGAGATAGGAGGCCGGGGAGGGGGATCGGAGACTGGGTTGGGAGGGAGATAGGAGACTGGGGAGGGGGATCGGAGGCTGGGTCGGGAGGGAGATAGGAGGCTGGGTCGGGAGGGAGATAAGAGTTCAGGGAGAGGGGATTCGAAAGACTGGAGGTACAAGAGATCAGACGCTGGTGAGGGAGATTGGAAGCGGTGGCGAGCGGGGTGGGAAAGGCGATGGCCCACGTTCTTTAAATGTGGGCTCGAGGGGAGCACTCCTGCTCCTCCCAGTTCCACAATCAGGTATGTAAATGTCAAAAACTTACCATTTTGCTAGCAGGCAGTCCCAAGGCCTGGTTTTACTGAGTGCTGCTGACACTGGCCCCAGCTTCCTCAGGGCCAACATATCTTGCAGTGGGGGCCACAAACAGGTGCTAGGCCCCTTATTTGCATATGCAAAGGGACTAACGCCTGTTTCAGGTATGGACACGGCACAGCAGTTTTTTTTGTTTTCCAATGTGGCAGGCACTTCCAGCCGCAAATAGGCGCGCACTTCCTCCCCATCATATTGGGGGTTTAGTTGGCCGGTTTACATCGGAAATATGGGCGCTGCGCCGCTGAATTTACAGGCCAATCCTGTGTTAGTGATGTTGCTTGAGGGATAAATATTGGCCAGGACACCAGCTCTTCTTCAAATAGTGCTATCGGAATTTTTACATTCACCTGAAAGGGCAAACAGGGTTTTGGTTTAACGTCTCATTTGAAACACGACACCTCCAACAGTGCATCATAGCCGCAGTACTGCACTGAAGTGTCAGTCTAGATTATGTGCCCAAGTCTCTGGAGTAGAACATGAACTCACGACTTTCTGATTCAGAGTTGAGATAGCAAACTAATGAGCAAAGGCTGACATCTATTTAATAAAAATGAAAAATGATTGAAAAAGTAGTGAATGAAATACTTGAATTCAGTAGCTTCATTTGCTGGAATATACTGAAAGCTTAAAGATCACATATTTTAATTATTTACTGACCCTTTTCAATTTCAATGACAGGATAAAGCTTTATTTTCAATAATGGTTATATCTGCAAAGTAATGCTACCCAAATTTCAGTCTTGAAGAGGGTGAGTAATTTTTCCCACAAAAGCCTTTTGAAATAGCAGAAACATTTCTATACTTAAAAAAAATACAATTTTTTTTGTTTGTTCCCTAAATAAGATCTGTTTTATGAACAATACGGGATGTATATTCAACATTGTTGTGCCGCTTTTATGGGCATAAAAGGGGCGCAACTAGGACTAATTTAGCAGGGCAGAAGCCCGAGCATGATCTGCACGGGAATTGTGCCACTGCTAACTTGGTCAGGGCCTTTTCATGAGTGCAGGCCTCAATTCAATATTGAAATGAGACTCCTGTGCACATTTCAGCCATGCTCAAAAAAAGGCTTCTAAACTATGAAAAATGTTTCTTTGTGAAGTCAGAAGGTGCAAGAGTGCTGAATATGAATATTAGAACATAAGAAGATAACAAATAGGAGCAGGAGTAGGCCATTCGGCTCTTCAAGCCTGCTCCACCATTCAATACCATCATGGCTGATCTTTTACCTCAACTCCACTTTCCTGCACTATCCCATATCCCTTGATTCACATAATATCCAAAAATCTATCGATCTCTGTCTTGAATATACTCAACGACTGAGCATCCACAGCCCTCTGGGGTAGAGAATTCCAAAGATTTACAACCCTCTGAGTGAAGAAATTTCTCCTCATGTCTGTCCAAAATGGCCGAACCCTTATTCTTGGACTATGACCCCTACTTTTGGACTCCACAGCCAAGGGATAGATCCTCCTAGCATCTACCCTGTCAAGCCCTGTAAGAATTTCATTTGTTTCAATAAGATTACCTCAATTCTTTTAAATTCTAGGGAATATAGGCCTAGTCTACTCAATCTCTCCTCATAGGACAATCCCCCCATCCCAGGAATCAGTCTGGTGAACCTTTGTTGCATTCTCTCTAAGGCCTTATATAATTGCAGTAAGGCTTCCTTACTCTTATACTTTTTGTAATGAAGGCCAACATACCATTTGCTTTCCTAATTACTTGCTGTACCTGCATGTTAACTTTCAGCGATTCATGTACAAGGATACCCAGGTCCCTCTGAATACCAACATTTCCCAATCTCTGTCCATTTAAAAAAAATTCTGCTTTTCTATTTTTCCGAATAAAATGGATAACTTCATATTTCTCCACATTATATTCTATCTGGCATGTTCTTGCCCACTCACTTAACCTGTCTATATCCCTTTGCATCCTCTTTTTGCACCTCCTCACAACTTACTTTCCCACCTAGCTTGGTATCGTCAGTAAACTTGGATACATCACAGTCGTTCCCCTCATCTAAGTCATTGTCAGCAAACTTAGATACATCACACTAGGTCCCCTCATCTAAGTCATATTAGTGGATTAATTAATTTAGATGGGAAATGTTCTCATGGCACAGTACTTTCCTCTGGGTAGTTATTTTTAAATTTCTTTAAAAATCGGTATTTTGAAGAGCTTATCTGTTTGGTCTTGAACTTTTTTCTGTTTAATGCATGTAGAGATTAAATATTTCTGCTCTGTTAATGTTAGCAAGGGACCTCCATCTATTGACATTTCGATGGCATATTTCAAGCGTTGTATAATTATAGTCAAAGCAGGCAATGCTGGAAATGCACAGTAGATAAACAAGCATTGAAAAGAAAAGTTAAAGTTTTGAGTCATATTACTTAGCACCAGAAAAGCAGCAGCCTGTTGTGCGTTACCATTTTCTGCTTTTACTTCAAATTTACAGGATTTGTGCTTTGCTCCTTTTGTCATGCTAAACATTGTTTTTTGTTTGTAAAGTTGGTCTCTGCTGAGATTTTGTTGTGACACTCAACCGGGTCCATGAGCAATGTAGCAGCCAACAGACACAAGATCATAAGATAATTAGAGATGAAGAAGGCTGTTCGACTCATCTTAGTTCATCCATCCAGAGAAATCCCAATATCTCCCTAATGTAACATCAAATTGTTACTTCCAGGATTTTTGCTTCTACTTGTCTCTCTGGAAGTTTATTCCATATGTTATCACTCTTTGTGTGAAGAAAAACTTCCTGATATCGATCATAAAAGCTACCTTTTACTAGTTTGAATCTGTGTCCCCTAATTCTACTCTCACAGATTAATTTAAAGTAATATTCCAGGTTAACTTTTGTTACACCTTTAACAATCTTCTATACCTTTACAAACTCAGCTCAGACGCTTCCTTTAAAGCTGAAAATGCCTAAGCTATCCAGTATGTCTTCATAACTCAGACGCCTGACACTGTAGATCAGTCTCGTGGCTCTTCTCTGCACCACCTCAGTGCTTGAATTCTTGCTTCTTGGGTGACTAGGACTGGGTGCAGTCTTGAAGGTGTGGCCTGACCAAACCACCATACAGTTTGATCAATATCTCTTGCTTTTGATCATTATCTCCTCTGACTTATATTGTACTGTTTCGGCCATGTAGTTTACTATCCCATTGACTTTGTTGATTGCTACTCTGCATTGGTTGGACGTGATGTTAGCCGTGGCTCAATTGGTAGCACTCTTGACTCTGAGTCAAAAGGGTGTGGGTTCAAGTTCCACTAAATATCAGCTGACACTCTAGTGGAGTAAGTGACTATACTTCAAAAGTACTTTATTGCCTGTAATTTGCTTTGGGATGTCCTAAGGTTGTGAAAAGCATTATATAAATGCAAATATTTATTTTACTTTTAGTGCTGAGTCCACTAAATTACATGGGGGGAAAAATTGGCTCGCGCCCCCTTTGGGGCGTTAACTTCGCTGGGGCCCCGAAAAAGTTAGCGCCCCCGCGCCGTAAATTGAGTGGTAGCGCCCCAAGCAGGAGTCGGGGCGCTACTGGAAGCACTTCCCTCCCTCTTGGGGCGCTACCATTCAATATCGCGGCGCTACATGAAGCAGCCTCCTGCCCCGATTAAAGGGGAGGGGCCTAGCGCAGCGCGCACCGGGGCCCTGCTGGACCGGTAAAAGAGCCCGTACTCAAGAGGAGTGCAGGGCTGCCCGATCGCAGCTGGCACCCCGCATGAGCAGGTGAAAGGGGGCAGGTGCTGGCAGGCGGCCCAAAACAAATGGCCGCCCGGCACCTGCCCTTTAATTTGCGCTGCCGCGACTGCAAACACAATACACTGACTCTGTGTCGGATAGTGGTAGGTCAGGGGGCGTGAGCAAAGTTTACGGCCGGGGCGCGAGTGGGGCGCTGCGCACGGTGATTAAGTCATCGCCGGAGGCGCAGCGCCACGGGGTGCTACCGGCTACCGCCGCCGCTAACCTCCCGCTGAATTTCGCGGGAGGTGTTAGTGGCGCCGCGCCCGGGCACTAGGTGCTTTGCGCCCCGTTAGCGCCCCCTGGGGGGTGGGAGTTAAGGGGAGGCACAAAGCAACCCAATGTTTCCCCCTTGGTCTCTTTCAACTTCATTCTTAGCTAGTTCAACACCATTCGTGAGGTACACGTGTAATCTATTTTTCCTTCCTCTCTGTTACGCTTTAAACTTGTCTGCATTAAATTTAATCTGCCATTGTTCTGCCCAATTGCATATTTTGTCCAACTCAGTCAGTAATTTGTGATCTGCTTTCTCTGATTCTAATGCCCTGCTTAGCTTGGGATCATCTGCAAATTTAGCCACTTTACATTCAGTTTCTGAATCCATGTAATGGATTCATGTAAATTATAAATAGTAGTTGTTCCACTACTGAGACCTGAGGCACCCACTCAGTACCCCCGCCTCCCCCCCGCCCCTCCCACTCCAACATAACTCCTCTGACGAGTACTCATTGGTCGAGAAATTGGCTTCACGCCAGTTCCTGGCACAAAGTGGATGACACGTCTAGAACACATGCCTGACGACGGAGGCTCGAGGCTCGCTCAAACTTGAGCCTCGGGCTTCATTTCCATAAAACCAGCTAGCATCGGACGCCAATCGGACATCTCAGTGCAGAGCCTTCTCATAATTGGATGCCGAGCCAGCTCGTGAGGGGATCGAGTGGGGTCTGGCAGTGGCCCACAGTATTGCTGTAGAGGCAGGAGGAGCACTCTGCAGCTTGCTAAAGATATGTTCATGAAATGAGCCCACCCTGAAACCAAAGGTCATTGGAGCCTGCTCCAGCAGCGAAGCTGGCCCAAAAAATTATCGGGGCCTGAGACTTTAAAGCCTATACCCATAATAATATAGACTGAATTTGGACCACTGGTTATGCCACGGTACATCCGGATTTGGCAGAGGGTTCCCAAAGCAGTCGTTAGCCCACTGATTAGCATATTCAAAGCGGCCTAATGTCTGTTTTAGGCTGGCACCCAAGGCACTCAGAAATTGCCGCCAGCCAATTTGGCAGCTGGCACATTTCCAAGGGGAATCTGGCATAGGAGATCATTACCAGAAATTGGTCCCCCCATGTAAATTTTGTGCCCAAAAAATGAATCAGTTTCTAGTCCATAATTTCCTACCCTTCAGCCAGTTTCTTATACATTCCCAGAGTTTACCCTGAATTCCCATAGCTTTGAGTTTAATTAATAGCCTTTCATGGGTTAACTGGTCAAATTTATAATGGAAAAAAGAGGTCAGGTTCATTCTGCTTGTTTCTTAAATCCAAGCACTATTTGCCATCATAAACTGCTGGATCTGCGCGTTTCAAATGAACATCACCAGGATTGAAGCACACCCAAGGATTGGGTACCATGGTGATTTAGATGCATTCAGACATTTGACAGTGAGTCCCCACATTGCAGGAGAAACAATTATTCCTTTTTCTGTTGACCGTATTCCCCTGGAGCCCTCTGTTTATCCACTCGCATACTCCGCACCATCTGTGATTGTTAGCAGAAATATTATAGAAATCATTCTTTTTAAAGTCGGTGGCCTAGGAATTGCATCGCGCAGCGTCCTTTTTTGGATGCTGCGCGGGCACCTAAGGCCCCAAGATGGTGGGCAGGAAGCAAGTGAACAAATCTGGCCAGAAGTGTGCCGCCCGACATATTGGGTAAGGACAAACAAAAGGCATCCTTTACCCACATCGGAAGCAGGCGTTAGGCCCTTTGCATATGCAAATAAGGGGCCTGACTCCTGCTTGAGGTCCCCACTCCAACATTGGTTCGTCCTGAGGCAGCCGGTGCCATCTCAGGCTGAACTCAGGGAAACCAACCGTAGGGCTGCCAACCAAGAAGTTAAGTAATTTACCTGAATGTAGAACCGGGAGGAGCAGCAAGGAGTGCTCCTCCCGACCCCACATTAAAGGACTCGATTGCTGCCCCTTCAACCCTCCCAGATCCCCGCCCTACGTTCCCCACCAAGGCCCATGAGCTCTCTCCCAAGGCACAATCCCCCCACCCGAGGCCCGAGAGCTGACCTCCAAGGCCGATCTCCCCTCTCTGCTACGACACTGGCAGCGGCCCGATCATCCTTCAGTCTTTAGCGGCGGGCTCCTCCCACCACACTGGCTTCATGTTAATGAAGTCCGAGCCTCAGTATCCAGGGCTTCTCGGACCTCTCCATTCCAGCGCAGCGATCGCATCTTGTGTCCCCTGCGCATCCAGAAATAGGTGCCCCCGAATTTCTGGGCCTTTGTGTGCCCACAGACGTATTACACACCCAGCATGTGGTCACATTCGCAAGTTATATAATTTAAAGTTGAGAACCACCGCAAGTATCTATTTGTGCTTGCTTATTGGAGTTATTCATCAGTGTAGACAGGACAGCTTCATTAATACACCCAGGCAACTCAACGTGATGAGTCCTGATAACAGCTTAACGTCTTGGCATTAATGAGGTTTTAAGTGTAATTGGTCTGTAATATCAGATCTTGTCTCTGTCTGTTTCTACTGTTTGTCCTCATATTTAGCCTGTCACTTCACCAGCTACTTCCTCCCCTTGTATTTTTTCAGTTTGTCATGACAACCACGTTCGTTATGGAAAGGTTTCACCTTATTTCCCCACTGTTACAGTTGCAAAAAGGTTTTTTTAAGTAGGATTCAAAATAAATATTGAGATTGTTGTTAATTTGCTATTGAGAAATGGCAATGAATCCAGAATGTGTTGGCTTGGCAGGTTGAACTCCTGTTTGCTCTGTTTATTGAGCAAATGGGCCAGGTTACAAGTCTAACATATGAAAGAATCAGCATTGTAAACATGTCACAGGGCTTCACAAGCAAGTACTTTAGTGCAGCAGTGGCCAAAACGTGGCTTGTGAGCATGTGTGGCTCTTCTACTGTGGGGATGTTGGTCTTTGACCTTTGAATATGATCAACAGTATTAGAACCATAGCATCATAGAACCTTACAGCACAGAAGGAGGCTATTCGACCCATCGTGCCTGTACCGGCTCTTTGAAAGAGCTGACCAATTAAGTCCCACACCCCAGCGTTTTCCCCATAATGCTGAAAATTAGTCCTCTTCAAGTACATGTCCAATTGCCTTTTGAAAGTTCCTATGGACTCTGCTTCCACCACCCTTTCAGGTAGTGCGTTCCAGGCCTTAACAACTCTGTGTGAAGAAAGTTATCCTCATTTCTCCTCTAGTTCTTTTGCCATTTATTTTAAATCTCTGACGTCTGGTTACCGGCCCACTTGCCAGAGGAAATAGTTTCTCTCTACTTGCTCGACCAAAACCCCTCATAAATTTGATTTCGGTCTCCCCTTAACCTTCTCTGCTCTAAGGAGAACAAACCCATCTTCTCCAATCTCTCCACATAACTGAATTCTCTCATCACTGGTAAACCTCCTCTGCACCTTCTCTATACTTCTGTGGGTTATCTCTCTCTGTGGAAACAACAGGAGTTAAGCTGCACACAGATTTCTATATCTGAAGCTAGGATTAAAAGTTGTTCCAAAGAAAAGATTGTATCCTCTTAACATATTCTACTGTTGGAGCAGAGATTTGGCTTGAATCAAGATCCAAGTTGGTATCAATCAGTAGACCTGACAACCATTTGTCAGCACAGGATAGCGAACAAGATACCAAGAAACAACTTCTCCAGATACTGATCTGTAAACATACATAGGAGAAAGAGGCAACAGATACCTCGGGGGGAATTTTAAACCCCAAAAAATGAGCGGATTTGGGTCGGGTGGGAGGTTAAAGTGTTAAAAATCTGGATCCCAACCCCAACCCGCCTCCAACCTGCTCACATCCAGCTTTAAAAGAGGCAAGACTGGGGGTCGGGGGCCTACTTTGGGCTGCGGCCTCTTCTCCAACATTCCTGCCCGGCTGTAAGCCAAGCCTGTCAATCAGGCCGACTTCCAGGCGGGGAACCTGTTGGTTTGCTGCCCCCCCCCCCGCTCCCAACGTGTTAAAATTCCCCCACTCCTTTCTCTTCTCCTTTTTCACTTCCACCAGCATTCCTTTTTGGTGAAATATTTACATACTCCATTTTCATTCATCTCTTTTTTTTAATGTAGTGCTCAGCTTACATGCAGGAGACATTCAATATCAGGTTGGAAGCTAGACCTTCAAACCACAAAGGCCGCGAAATTCGGCTCCTTTGTGCCTGACATTAGCGCCTCTGGGGGTGCTAACGGGGCGCAAAGGGCTTATCGCCTGGGCAGGGTAGCGCCTCCTGAGAAATTCGGCGGGGCGCTACTGAGAAGTTGTTTCTTAGTATCTTGTTCACTATTCTGTGCAGACATCATCGCCGTGTGCTGTGACCCCTTAGCTCCCCGCCGTGAACACTTACCGCTCCATGGCAGAAATTCGGCCGCACTCTGCGAGGCTGCTGCCGGCGGTGTCAGCGCCAGCCTCACGGGTCACGAGCCGGGCCGACCTATGCTCGCGAGATGTTAATTAAAGGGAGCTGACCCCTAGGTCGGCCCTCCATGGCAGTCCTTAGCGTGGTCCGTGGCCGCCATCACACAGCCCGGCACCGCTGCAGCCACGGTACCACACCGCCTTGGTGGGCTAGTGTGGGCCATCGGAGCCCTGCAAAGCTCGCAGTGTCCCTCCCCTTTAATGGAAGGGGCAGGGCACGTTGTGCCCCTGACACCGCCCTGAGAGGAAGTGGAGCGCCCGAGATAACACTTTGCTTCCTCGCCGGGGCGGTAAGCCGAATTTAGCAGCCGGGGCGGTACTTCTGCGCCGGGCTCTAAATCTCCGTCAATAATTCGCTTACTGCCCCCCGAATTTCGCCCCCAAAGAGTCTAAACTCTTCTTCCTTTTCCCACCTCCCCACACCCGCCCCCAATCAAAAATAAAAACCATACTCACTATCAATCATTAATCCTCTCCGTACACCTTAGCTCCTGAAGGTGCTGACCCTTGCCGAGGTTTG
This sequence comes from Squalus acanthias, assembly GCA_030390025.1. Lineage (NCBI taxonomy): Eukaryota > Metazoa > Chordata > Chondrichthyes > Squaliformes > Squalidae > Squalus > Squalus acanthias. Next base: position 37,949,259 of record CM059426.1, on the reverse strand, counting down.
ACTGCTCTCCAGTATCTCACTCGGGCGTCCATTCTTCCTAGCTCAGCCTAGCCTGCGAGGTTTCAACAGGCTGTCCGACTGCAGCAGGTGTCATGTTATCTGATTGAGTATTGAGTATCATATTGCAGTATGGTTATCTGATTGAGGGCTCTAGCAGTCATATGTACTGTAACCAGGGAGAGTGAAGTATCATATTCAGTTCAAGCCACATTTCCAGGTGAACTGGATTAGCATTAGTGGGACTTGATTCCACTGCTTTACAAGCAGGACTAGCTAGCGTGAGACCAGGGGGCAAATATTTGGTTGTTTAGCGCCTCCCGTTAGGGCCTCCGGGGGACGCAAACGGGGCGCTAGTAACTTAGCGCCCGAGCATGGCGATTTTAGCGCTGCTTGCAAAATTGACCAGTCGTTTTGCGGCGGCACTAAACACTACCGCCCTGGTAGCGCCTTGGACCGGATATTGAGTCGCGTCCCCTGCCTTAGCACCTGCCGCTTGGAACGACAGGTAGAGGGGAAAGTTTTCAAGTCGGGAAGGGGCTAAGGAAGTGCTATTTAAAGGCGGGCGCTTCCTGGCTTTTCTTGTAGGCAAAATGTTTGGTACACGCAGGTTGAGAGGGAGAGAAACGTCTGGAAAGATTTAACGCTGTCCTAAGGAGTTTTGGCCCTCAGCACCAATTTTGAGGTTCCCAAGCGCTGAGCTCTTTCCCTGGGCCTATCCATTAGTGCTTCCAACACAATTGCTTTTGAGGTCTCTCCAGGCCGAGATTCAAGGCTGCAATGAGCAGGGTGTGGCTGGCCAGCAAGATGGTCCCTCCCCTTTAAGAACTGGACGGCGCCAGTAAGTCTGGCTTCCATGGTAACTGACATTGCCTGAGCTTCAGTAGCGTTCTGAGGTAGCACCTTGCTCCCTGACGTTTGCGCCTTAAGAGAGGTGTGTAGAGCCTGATTTAGCGCTCAAATCACCGCCCGGGCGATAGAGGCAAATTTTGCAGTCGGAGGCGATAATTAGTGCCCTAAAATGGGCGATACCCAATTTTTCCCCCCAGGACTTTAAAAACCTGACTGGGATTTTCTGAAGAACAGGGAGCAGCAGGCAGTAGCACTGAGAGAGGAGTGGCATCAAGAGAACAGAGGCAAGCAAAATGGTGCACAAAACCTGGTGATCTTGCTATATGCCAAGGTCAAGACGACTTTACCTTCAAAAATATTTGTTGCTGGTAATGGATTGTGAATTTCAGGCATAATATCCCAAATTCTGAAACTTTCTGAGGTGTCACATGCTGTTTTATTGAAATCTTTTAAAAATAAAACTCTGTTTTAAAAAAAAAAGTTATTACCTGCTATTCTGCTGTGCTGGTATGATACAAAAAGTGAATTCTCCTTGGAATAGAAATGAATGAAGATGAAGACAAATGGAATGAAATCCCACTGGATGTGCTACAAGTGCTTTAATTGATGGTGAGCTGAAGATTCTCCGTCATGGAGATCTTGGAGCCAGAGTGCTTTAATTGTTGGTGCTGAGCTGAAGTTCAGATTCATGGTTCTCGCGTTGTTGGCAGCACTCCAGAACATCAATGACCTCCCTCTGTTGAGCTGACAGCAGTGGAGACCCACGTTAAATGTCACTTTCCCAGGACTCAGCTATAATATACAAGAACCCGAACACTTTGTCAAATCCAATTTTCTTTTACCGACAGTTAAGCTTTTGAAAAGCTGGCCACCCCTGCTTTAGGATTTTCGCTTCATGCTGCATTGATGCATTCAATGCTGCCGGCAGTGGCAGCCCTGACTCTGGTGCCAGTGCCTTATAGTAAATGCGGTGCCAGCGAATATCACCTCAACAAGTCGCTTCTCCTTGTGGCACTGGAGACAAGGAAGGAAATTTTAACCCCCAAGGACAGGTGGGATTGGGGGGCGGGGGGGTGGGGGTGGGTGAGAAGGTAAAAAAATTTAAAATCTCAAACCCAACCCCAACGTGCTCACTTCTGGTTTTAATGGAGGCAGGTCGGGGGAGAGAGGGGGCAGGCAACTACCCTGCTCTCAGGAGGTGGGTCAGTCACTGAAATCTTTTAAGGAGGCTGCACGCCTCCATTTTAACAGCAGTTTAATTTTTAACTCATGGAGACAGTTAAAAGGAGAAGGGAATGGCCAGATCAATGAGGCCTTTATTGCTTGTGGGCCAGGAGGAGCAGGAGTGTTTCCTCCAGGCCCAACAAGCTTACCTGCACACGTTGAGACCCCCGCAACAGGCTGACCTCAACCCCTCCGTGATATCCGAAGCCCTCCCGTCATCCGATCCCCCCTCCCCGCGATGTCAGACTTACCTGACATCTGCTCCCCGGCTGCTTTCCTGGAGGACAGGCAGCCAACCTATTAATCTGGCTGGCTGTTGAGCGAGAAACCTGTTTAAAATATGTCAAAGACAACCTGCAGTTAATTTCTGCAGGACATCTGGGAAACTCATACTTCCGGTTTCCCGTCCGAAAATCCTTCCCCCCACTCTCTTCCAGGCCCCAAGTAAATATCAAGGCCAAGGTGCCACCCATGAGAAACATAAGTGGTTTTGGCAAATTGTTGTGTGCTTAACAGTTTTATGAAATGAAAAGTATAATATCATGCATTTAAAATACAGCACATATATCTCTTGTCTCACGCTACTTTCCAATCACGTTATAGAACCATAGAATCATACAGCACAGAAGGCCACTTGACCAATCGTGCCTGTGCTGCATCTTTGAAAGCGCTAACCAATTAGTCCCATTCGCCATAGACCTGCAAATATTTTCTTTTAAAGTATATATCCAATTCCCATTTCAAAGTTACTATGAGGAACATTGGAACATAGGAACAGGAGTAGGCCAGTCAGCCCCTTGAGCCTGTACCGTCTTTCAATTAGATCATCATCTTATCTCCATCTACCTGCCTTGGTTCTGTAACCTTTAATACCCATGTCTATCAAAAATCTATCAATCTCACTTTTGAAATTTTCAATTGACCTAGTCTCAACACCTTTTTGGGTGAGAGGGTTCCAGATTTCCATTATCCTTTGTGTGAAGAAGTAAAAGAAAGAAAGAAAGACTTTTATAGCGCCTTTCACGACCACTGGACATCCCAAAGCGCTTTTCAGTCAATGAAGTACTTTTGAAGTGTAGTCACTGTTGTAATGTAGGAAATAAAATGTGCTTCCTAACATCACCCCGAGGAGCCTAGCTCAAATTTTAAGGTTATGTCCCCTTGTTCTGGACTCCCCCGCCAGAGGAAATAGTTTCTCTCTTTTGTAAGTGGTTTTCTCGGGCACACCGAAAACACACCTCTTACTACAAGTTCTGGACGATAGGGATTATATGGAACAGATCAGGCTAGGACACCCGTTTGAGCTCAACCGTATTGTGTTTAATAGGATTAACAATAACACTCGTAACAGTACAAAACAATACAACCCTGGCTTGTCCAACAAGCCATACAATGCTAAATTACCACGGTCTAATAAAAGAACCCTCCCGTGAAATAAACTAACACAGGACCCCAGCACTAAACCCCTCTAAGGTTTGGTTGGGACTTACAATCACCCCCTCACACAGCTAAGTGGTCTTGTGGATGTGTAGGCGCAGGCAATATGCTCACCCCGATTGCCCATTGTCTTGCTTGCCGCTTCTTCCTGTACATCTCGCTCCTGGTTCCGTATCGCCGACGCAGTATCCAAGTTTCAGTTTGAGTCGAGGTCCGTTGATGAGGGATGAAGAGCAGCGCTCAGCTTCTGGCAGTGTTCCGTCGAGCTGAGCCTCACTCGGGAGACTCGTTGTAGACTGATGCCGAGGACAAGAAGAGGAGGGCAGCCCTCGAACGGCTCCTGATATACCCAAAACCCATCGTCTTTTCCTCCTGTCAATACTGATCGATGTATTGACTCAAGTGATCTGTCTGGACCCCACTGTGGCCTGGAGTGACTCATGACCTTTGAAATCTTTGTGAAAAATGATATTCGATGTCTGTCATTTCCTGAGTTGATGGCCCCCATTAGCAGGTAATGGGTTTCAATCTCAAACTGAACTTGCTTAACTGGCTTATCTCCTGGAAGACAATGGCCTGGCCATCTCCTGCCTTCCACCAGTTTCGGGTGGGACTGTGTTTTATTGATAGTGTCTCCGAGTTACCTCTCGGGGTATTTTTCCCAGTAATCATGTTAGATGGTGATGATGTCAGTGTGAGATGGCTGTTTGCATATGAATGCACCTTAGTCAGGTTATCCTGGCCTATTCCCTAAGCCACTCCCACAAGCTTGCCCAGCAGTACAGTTCTGTCTTGGGGTTTTGGATATAAAATATGATTCATAAAAATGGCCAGAAAGCTGGTGCTACACTATCTACCCTGTCAACTTGTTTAATCATCTTAAACACCTCAATTAGATCACTCCTTAATCTGCTATTCTCAAGGAAATACAAGCCTCGTCTATGTAACCTATCCTCATAATTTAACCCTTATAGTCCAGGTATCATTCTGGTGAACCTGTGCTGCACCCATTCAAAGGCCAATATATCCTTCTTGAGGTGCGGGGCCCAGGACTGAACACAATACTCTAAATTTGGTCTTACCAGAGCTTTATATAATTGAGCATAACTTCCACCCCTTACTTGGACTCCTAAATCTTTCTGCTCTTTCTAGCTTCTCACCATTTAGAAAATACTCTGATCTATCTTTCTCAGGTCCTAAGTCCTTACTCTTCCCCACATTGAACTTCATCTGCCACAATTTTGCCAACTCACTTAATCTATCAATGTCCCTTTGCAACGTTCTGCTCCCATCTACAATATTTATGGTGCCATCTATCTTGGTGTTGTCAGCAAACTTGGAAATATGGCTCTCTATTCCGTCATCCAAGTTAATTATAAATATAGTGAAAAGTTGAAGCCCCAGTACAGATCCCTGGGGAGATCACTAATCACATCCTGCCAATTTGAGTACATACCCATTATCCCTACTCTCTGTTTCCTACCTCCTAATCAAATCCCTACCCATGTCAATACTATTGAATCTGCTTCCACCACCCTTTCAGGCAGTGCATTCCAGATCATAACAACTCACTGCAGAAAAATAATTTTCATCTCCCCTCTGTTTTTTTTTGCCAATTATCTTAAATCTCTGCCCTCTGTTTTCCCTTATTTACTCAATCAAAACCCTTCATAATTTTGAATACCTCTTTGCAATCCCACACCCAGCAAACTCTTGAACTTTAATATGGCAAATTAGTGATAGTGATATGTGCAGATGCCCATTGTGTATTTTGTGGTGGAAATCAAATGCATGTTTAAAAAAATTAATAACTTTTGGAAAATAACTATTAAAGGTAGCACGACTTTAGGTGAAAGATTTTGATTGAATTTTGCTGCATTCACTGATTGTATTTTTTCAGACTCTAAGCTGTGTTATCTTGTGGTAAACGAGGAAACGTCTCCTGCTTAGAGAACTTTATGTGGGGGTGAAGTAAACACAACCAGAGCTGCTCCAGAGGATTAGGTTGTTTGGCTGGTTCAGTGATGCAGGGAGAAATGAAACAAGCTGTTGCCTTCTCACCTCAGTAACTTTCTGACATTAAAAAAAATGCAACGCCTGTGCTTTTCACTCTGGAACTTTGCCCTTCCTGCCAGAAATGTTAATACATAAACACTAAAGCAGTGGCATGAGGCGAGATTTTCCGATCGAGCTTGCCTGATTTGCAAGCGTAAGTGATGCCATATGACCCATTTTAAGCTATTTCTGTCTCCATTGCACTATTTGCTGCTCCTGCCCACGTAAAACCAGTGCCAAGGTTGCTAGGTGATTCAGAGAAGATGGTAGAATGTTTCAAGATTTAGATTCATAGTATGTTTCTGTAGACAAGTACTTTGTCTCTGCCTTCATGCCATTTGCTGTGGAGCTGCATTATTCCTCCCACCAATTTATACAGAGCGCCGTGGCAATTTCCCTGTATCATTGCTTTTTGGAAGGAGGACCAACAGAGGAATGCCAGGCAGGTCAGGCTGCACTAGAGTTGTTTTGTTGCCCACCCACTGCTACATGCACACCCACATCTACAGACCAAGGCAAACTCAGTTTGGAAGACAACTGATGCAGGCAGAGGCTACTATTCACAGAGGAAACAGGGACAGTAGACCCAATGCCATCACTAAGATATGTGAATGCCTGACTAGTCGTAATGTTCGATCCTTCCTTATCGTTCATCCAGTGTGTCATGCACTGCATGAAAGAAGGCACGCCAGGGTATCAACAGCTAGCATACCCTGATTGGCTGCACTCACAAGATGCCACCAACCGTATACCTGCAGGACCTGGCACACCTACCTTGGCAGCAGCAGTAGGGAACTATCTTCGCAGGGTCTGCTTCAGAAAATAAGATGCAGAGTTGTGTCATTGGCAGCAAAGACACCTGCAGCTAAAATGTAGCACAGGACTGGCACATCAAGTGACATTAATAGTGAACTGTTGCACTTCAGTCCCACGCTTCTGATCTTTCACCACTCGGTGCGGAGGGGAGCGGACAGATCGGAGTACCTCCTCGTAGGACTGTTCCTGGGCCAGGCCAAGAAGGCCATCCACAGGTTCAGGCAGCAAGCACTCAAGGGGGTCATTCGGCCCGACTGCCTGCATCTCTTCCGCGGCTATGTTCACGCCCGGGTGTCCCTGGAGATGGAGTACGCGGTGTCCACTGGCATGTTTGAGGCCTTCGGTGACTGGTGGGCACCGGAGGAACTGGAGTGCTTCAACGCCCCCCAGAACCAAATTTTAATTTGATTTTCTTAAGTTTCATGAAAAATTTGTTTAATTTACAGTTTATGGGTTGTGCCCCTTTAAAAAAAAAAGCAGCATTTGCTACCTCTCAATTGACAATGATAGCTGTCATCAGTTAATTAACATAAAAAAGGTAGACTGAAACTTGACTCCTCCCACTTCCAGGTATGCTGCAGTGCTGACATATGGGGCTTGTGCTGTGGAGCGGGATAGAAGGCAGCTCCCCTTGTGACTATGTAACTTGAGTTTTTCCCTGTTTCCATTCGCGTGTGCATTTTGGCTGCCGCCCCGGATCCGAGCCGTTCACTTCTATTTCCACTTCTTTCTCCCCCTTTTTCTTTTCTCTCTATTCCTCCCTGACCAGTCTCTCCTGTCATCATGCCGCCTTTCATCTCTCCTCCGTCGGATGCTCTGCCCTCCCAAATCCCTACCCCAACCCTTCATTACTCTTCAACCTTCCTACTCTCCAGCCACCATCCCAGACTTGACTCCCTCTCAGATAAGCCTGCAGCTTCCCTCTGTCTCTTGGCATCCTCCGAAGGGCCCACCGTGGCACTTGTCGCTGCCTCCTCACGAGTACCAACCCCAACTGTCCCATCCTACTCTCTCACCGACCTTGCGGCCCAGCGTGCCCGCGGGGGCTAATCTTGCCAATCTCCTCCCCGTCCAACTCATTCCCCCCAGCGCTGACCCTGTGGATGCTGGCAATGGATCAGCCATCACTGACCCTCTCCGCATCTCCCTCCAGAATGTCCGTTCACCTGCTAACAAAGCCCATGCCATCCATGAGCTTATCATGGATGATTGCATCGCCATCATGGCCCTGACGGAAACTTGGCTGAGGGGTGATGACACCTTACCCTTAAATGAAGCCTCCCCACCTGGCTATACCTTCCACCACTTGCCTTGCTCAGACCGCCATGGTGGCGATGAGGCTCTCATCACCAAATCACACCTTGGTCGGTCCCCCGACTCCTCTGGCACTTTCTCCTCCTTTGAGCACCTCACCTTGTTCCAACCCTCTCTCCTCTCATTTAAAATTCTCGTTCTCTACCGCCCACCCAAGTACGATAAAAATGTTATCACCGTGATATCTTCAGTGCTTTCCTCCCTCAGCCTCTGCAGCGAGCGACTTCTCATCCTTGGTGATTTCAACCACCATCTCAATTCTTCATGCTCTCTCTCGTCTGAGTTCACTACTCTCCTATCCTTCCTTAATTTCTCCCTCCATGTGAACTCCCCAACCCATATTCACGGCCATCCCCTTGACCTTGTCGTCTCTTGTGGCCTCGCTACTCCCACCGTGTCAATCGCAGATAAGGCCATCTTTGACCACTTCCCTGTATCGCTCTTCACCCACATCTCCCTTCCCCTACCCAACCCTACTTCCTTTTGTGTCCCTTCTGGAAAAAACTCTCTCCCAACTCTTTTATAACTGCACTTACGAAATCTCAACTGTCCTGCCTTTGGCCCTCCATTCACCATGACATTTCTGCAGCTACCGATCTGATCAACCACACCCTCACCACCACCTTTGATGCCTTAGTCCCTATTAAAACCATTACTCTCGCTCATCCTGGATGTTCCCCCTTGTACGGCCCTCATCTTTGCTCCCTCAAGTCCAAGGGACGCAGACTTGAACAGATATGGTAGACAACTGGTTTAGCCATTCACCGCCAGATCTGGCTGGACCACATAAAGTATTATTGGGTTGTACTCTTGTCTGCCAAAACTGCTCACTATTCCAGGATCATTCTGGAATGCAAAGATAACCCCCGGCTACTATTGTCTACTGCTAACCATCTTCTTAAACCCCGCTGCCCTGTCTCCTCCACCCTCACCTCCAACAACAAGTGCGAAGAGCTCATGGACTTCTTTGTGTCTAAGATTGAGACCATCTGATCAGCTGCCTCTGCCACTTCCCTTCCTTCCCCTAGCCCACCAGGCCAAACTTCCTCTAAGGTTCCCCCTGGCCTAGCCCTGAACTCGCATCTTTCTGCAGTTTCTCTCTGATCTCCTCTCTTGACCTCTCCACGCTCATCTTGTCCATGAGACCCATTTCCTGCTCCCTTGACCCTATTCCCACTAAACTGCTGACCACCCAACTTTTTTTTCTGGCTCCCATGTTAGCTGACATTGTTAACGGTTCTCTTTCCTCAGGTACTGTCCTCCTCTCCTTCAAATCTGCCATCATCACCCCTCTCAAAAAACAACCCTTCACCCCTCTGTCCTTGCAAACTACCGCCCCATCTCCAACCTCCCTTTCCTCACCAAAGTCCTTGAATGTGTTGTTGCCTCCCAAAGCCGTGCCCATCTTTCCCGGAACTTCATGTTTGAATCCCTCCAATCCGGTTTACCCCCCGCCACAGTACCGAAATGGCTCTCATCAAAGTCACAAATTACATCCTTTGTGACTGTGACAAGGGTAAACTATCCCTCCTCGTCCTTCTTGACTTGTCTGCAGCCTTTGACACGGTTGATCACTCCATCCTTCTCCAACGCCTCTCCACCGTTGTCCAGCTGGGTGGGACTGCACTTGCCTGGTTCCATTCTTAGCTATCTAATCGTAGCCAGAAAATCACCTGCAATGGCTTCTCTTCCCGCTCCCACATAGTTATCTCTGGGGTCCCCCAAGGATTTATCCTTGGCTCCCTCCTATTTCTCATCTACATGCTGCCCCTTGGCGACATCATCTGAAAACATGGCATCAGTTTCCACATGTACGCTGACAACACCCAGCTCTACCTCACCACCACTTCTCTCGACCCCTCCACGGCCTCTAAATTGTCAGACTGCTTGTCTGACATCCAGTACTGGATGAGCAGAAATTTTCTCCAATTAAATATTGGGAAGACCGAAGCCATTGTTGTCGGTCCCCGCCACAAACTCTGTTCCCTAGCCACTGACTCCATCCCTCTCTATAACATCTGTCTGAGGCTGAACCAGACTGTTCGCAACCTTGGTGTCATATTTGACCCTGAAATGAGCTTCCGACCACATAATCGCGGCATAACTAAGACCGCCAGTTTCCACCTTCGACACATTGCGCGTCTCCGCCCCTGCCTCAGCTCATCTGCTGCTGAAACCCTTATCCATGCCTTTGTTACCTCTAGAATTGACTCTTCCAACGCACTCCTGGCTGGCCTCCCACATTCTACCCTGCGTAAAGTTGAGGTCATCCAAAACTTGGCTGCCCGTATCCTAACTCACACCAAGTCCCGTTCGCCCACCTCCCCTGTGCTCACTGACCTCCATTGGCTCCTGGGTAAGCAACACCTCAATTTCAAAATTCTCATCCTTGTTTTCAAATCTCTCCTTGGCCTCGCTCCTCTCTAGCTCTGTAATCTCCTTCAGCCCCACAACCCCCCGAGATATCTGCGCTCCTCAAATTCTTCCCTCTTGCGCATCCCTGATTATAATCGCTCAGCCATTGGTGGCCGTGCCTTTTGTTGCCTAGGCCCTAAGCTCTGGAACACCCTGCCTAAACCTCTCCACCTCTCTTTCCTCCTTTAAGACGCTCCTTAAAACCTACCTCTTTGACCAAGCTTTTGGTCACCTGCCCATGTTTCTTCTTCTGTGGTTTGGTGTCAAAATTTTGTCTCATAATACTCCTGTGAAGTGCCTTGGGACGTTTTACTACGTTAAAGACGCTATATAAATACAAGTTGTTGTTGTTGTTGACTGCCTCATGTGGCAACCAGTTTAACTTCAACAGCCATCAAACAGCGGCTCAATTGCTGAGCTGCTCCACTATTTACCTGCACCTTTGATTTACGTTTCCTTCAGTTTTTCAATTTATTTTCTTAGTTACCTGCTCCTTCAGCCATTGGCACAGGCTGCTAATGGATTGGGATGCCTTTTTTCAGAATTGTTGTCCCCCTGTGGTGATATGCCCCTTTAATTGTCCTCATTCCTTCAAATTTTGCTTCACTCCTTTTTTTTGCTTCCACCAGTAATATGCTTCTTGCCGTTGTCTAAATCTGAAACTGAATCTAAAATTAGGATGATGAGCTGTCCTCGTACAATTGGATATAAATTGTACACTTTAATTTGAGACCATACAAAACCCATTTCTCATCATTTTGATATAAACTGCACACATCTCATAATCTTAATTTAGGAGTGTAATTCGCTTGCAACAGAACCCTGTGTAATGTTTACAATCCAATGTCATTGAGAATTACCATCATAAAAACTGAAGATTTGCATTTACACCATGTTTTATTACATCTCAGAAAGATCTTAAGGTGCTTCACATATAAAGATTAAGATTGAGGTGCAATGATTATATGGGTAGCCACTTTGCACACAGCAAGATCTTTCAAACAATATTGAAATGAATGACCAGTTAATGAAACTGATTTTCCTGACACTTGCGCCCAGTGAGTGCTCAGTTCCACAGGCGAGAAGAACAGGAAAAAGGGTTTTTTGTCCCTTTAACTCTGCCCAGGGATCTCAAAGGCATTCTGGGGGCGTGGAGCCTGGCCTGTGCCTGCGTAAGATTGAGGCCACACGGAATGATTTTGAGGCGGAAAGTGGCGCTTTCAGCCACTCACCTCATTTCCCTGGTCTACCAGTGTAAGGGCACCCAAAGAAGATGGATCTATGGCCTGCTCCTAAAGTTCTACTAACCACAGGAGTCCCTGGAGCAGACTGTTCTTGCATGTAAGCCCTCATTTTTAGGGCCTCAAGCCCATACTCACCTATCCGCACCCCCCTCCCCCCAACTCCTCCCCCACACCCCTCCCCCACCCACAGGATCTTACTACTAAATCAGGACCTTCTGGCTGCTGGTATCCCAATCACCATGGCCATACCTGCAGCTGTCTCTGCTTCTCCTGCTGCTCTCATTGGCACTGAGCCCTGCCAGGGGGATGACCTGTTTTGGACCATTGAATTTGCCTGGGACAGGAACACCAGCCGATCCTGGGGCTGGATAGGAGCAGCGCACTTTGGGTGTCCTTATTCTGCCTAGTGCTCTGGCTGGGATGGGGGCAAGAAAGTTGGTTTAAGATGTTTTTGGTAGCGTTGGTTGAGGATTGGAATGTTGCTAGTAGTTTGGAAAACTCTGTGTCATCAAAAAGCAAAAACAAACTGCAGATGCTGGAAATGTGAAACAAAAACAAAAAAATATTGGAAACATTCAGCAGATCAATCAGCATTTATGGAGAGAACTTATGATTTCATGATTCCTGAGTCGATCCTTTCTCAGAACAGATGTAGGTTCGCACCAAAAAAGCAAACTCATCTGTTCTCTCCATATGTTGACAAACTATGGCCTTTGCCTACCTGGGCGGGTCCGGTGCAGGCAGTGGCCATGGCGGGTCGCAACACCACTGCTGGCCCCATCCTGCTACTGAAAACGAACTTACGTTAATAGGGCCTATTAAGCCCACCCAGCGCGTTACCCGACCCAATATAATGGAGCTGGTCTGATGACATCATTCATGACGTGTTTTCAGCCGGGATCTTTAAAGAGACCATGGTCACATTAGATTTGACATTTAATTTAACATTGTGCTGTCAGTATACTACAGCATTGGAGTGCTGAAAACACTGACAATGACTGCACAGAGGCAGAGGGCTGCAACCAGGATCTCCCATGACTCCCTCCATATGCTTATGGAGGGAGTCAGATCATGCAGGGAGGTCCTCTTCCCTTCTGATAGGCGGAAGAGACCACCCCAGGAGACCAAGACAGCCTGGTTGCAGATTGCAGAGGAGGTCACAAGCAGGGATGTGGTCAGGAGGACCTGGGTGCAGTGCTGTAAATATTTCAATTATCTCATTAGATCAGGAAGTGTTAGTACAAAGTCACACTCAACTGCATACTGCTGTGCCTCTCATCACATCCCCATCACTCTGCCTTCCCTACCCTACTCCTGCACATCCTTACTCACACCAACATACTTTGCATGTCCACCCATCTCTCTCTCTCTATCTACATTATCACATTCCCATCTCACTAGCCACTCCTCACACTCACCCTCTTCCTAGTGCAATCATACCAACTAACAGAGCAGTGGGAGGCATTCAAGGAGGAGATCCAGAGGGTTCAGACCAAATATGTGCCCTTAAAGAAAAAAGGTGGGACTAACAAATCCAGGGCCCCCTGGATGTCTAGAGACATACAGGGTCGGATAAAGAAAAAAGGGAGGCATATGACAGATACCGAGGGTTAAATACTCCAGAATCTTTAGAGGAGTACAGAAAGTGCAGGGGTGCATTAAAAAGGATATTAGGAAAGCAAAGAGAGAGCATGAAAAATTCTTGGCAAGTAAAATCAAGGAAACCCCAAAGATGTTTTTTAAATATATTAAGAGTAAGAGGATAACAAAAGAAAGGGTAGGGCCTATTAGAGATCATGAGGGTAATCTGTGTGTGGAGGTGGGAGACGTCAGTAGGGTTCTTAATGAATACTTTGCGTCTGTTTTCACAAAGGAGAGGGGCGAAGCAGACATTGCTATCAGGGGGGAGGAGTGTGAAATATTAGATGAAATAAACATAGTGAGAGATAAAGTATTAAAGGGTTTAGCAGCTTTAAAAGTGGATAAATCCCCAGGCCCGGATGAAATGTATCCCAGGCTGTTAAGGGAAGCAAAAGAGGAAATAGCAGTGGCCCTGACCATCATTTTTCAATCCTCTCTGGCTTCAGGTGTGGTGCCGAAGGACTGGAGGACTGCTAATGTGGTACCCTTGTTTAAAAAGGGAGAAAAGGATAGACCGAGTAATTACAGGCTAGTCAGCCTAACCTCGGTGGTGGGAAAATTATTGGAAAGAATTCTGAAGGACAGGATAAATCTTCATTTAGAAAGACACGGATTAATCAAGGATAGTCAGCACGGATTTGTTAAGGGAAGGTCGTGTCTGACAAACTTGATTGAATTTTTTGAGGAGATAACAAGGAGGGTAGATGAGGGTAGTGCATTTGATGTAGTGTGTATGGACTTTAGCAAGGCTTTTGATAAGGTTCCACATGGCAGACTGGTCACGAAGTTAAAAGCCCATGGGATCCAGGGCAAAGTGTCAATTTGGATTCAAAACTGTCTCGGAGGCAGGAAGCAGAGGGTAATGGTTGATGGGTGTTTTTGTGACTGGAAGGCTGTTTCCAGTGGGGTTCCACAGGGCTCAGTACTACTCAGCCTTTATGAGCCGTGGCATAGAATGCAAGAGCAGGGGGGTTATGCTTCAACTGTATAAAACACTGGTTAGGCCTCAGCTGGAGTACTGCATGCAGTTCTGGTCACCACATTACAGGAAAGATGTGATTGCACTAGAGAGGGTACAGAGGAGATTTACAAGGATGTTGCTGGGAGTAGAGAATCTTAGCTGTGAGGAAAGACTGGATAGGCTGGGTCTGTTTTCCTTGGAACAGAGGAGGCTGAGGGGAGACCTTATTGAGGTGTATAAAATTATGAGGGGCATAGATAAAGTGGATAGAAAGGACCTATTTCCCTTAGCAGAGGGGTCAAAAACCAGGGGGCACAGTTTTAAAGTAATTGGTGGAAGGTTTAGAGGGGATTTGAGGGGAAATGTCTTCACCCAGAGGGTTGTGGGGGTCTGCAACTCCCTGCCTGAAAGGGTGGTAGAGGCAGGAACCCTAACCACATTTAAAAAGTACTTGGATGTGCACTTGGGATGCTCTAACCTGCAGGGCTACGGACCAAGAGCTGGGAAGCGGGATTAGGCTGGATAGCTTTTTGTTGGCCGGCGTGGACACGATGGGCCGAAATGACCTCCTTTCGTGCTGTAACTTTCTATGATTCTATGGGGTAAAAATTGAGTGGCGCCCCATTTGGGGCGCTAACCTCGCCGGGGCGCGACTTTTAGCGCCCCGAAAAAATTAGCGGCCCCGCGCCGGAACTTCAGTGGTTGCGCCCCAAGAGGGAAGCGGGGCGCAACTGGAAGCACCCCGCATCCCTCTTGGGGCGCTGCGAGTGAATATCCTGGCGCTACGTGCCGCAGCGCCGCGGTATTGCAGGCCTTCCTCCCCTTCTTAAAGGGGAGGGGCCTTGCGCAGCGCGAACCGGGGCCCAGCTGGGCCCCCAGGGATCGGGAGTGCCGGCAAAAGAGCCCGGCACTCAAGAGAAGTGCCGGGCTCTTGGAGCGCAGCCGGCACTTCACGGTGGGGGGGCTTCACGGGGGCCGGGGACAGCAACGGGGGCAGGTGCTGGCAGGCGGCCAGCAACAAAAATGGCCGCCTGCCACCTCCCCTTTAAATATCGCCGCCCCGGCCGCACGTACGCCCCCCTGAACCCGTCGGACATAGCGTCTGGCGGTAAATCAGGGGGCGCGACTGAAGATCACGGCCGGGGCGCGAGCGGGGCGCTGCGCACGGCGATGACGTCATCGCCGGCGGCGCAGCGCCACAGGGCGCTACCGGCTGCCGCCGCCGCTAACCTCCCACTAAATTTTTCGGGAGGCGTGGGCGGCGCTGCGCCCGGGCGTTAGCTGCTTTACGCCCCATTAGCGCCCTCTTAAGGCGCTAACGGGAGGCGCAAGCAGCTGAATTTTTCCCCCTATGATTCTACAACACACAAGGGTAGCCACTTGGGTGTTTTATCCAATGTTTATGTAAAGTTTCTGTTAATGTGGGGTCAAACATAAAAATCTTTATTTTCAACACTTTCCAATCTTGGACAGATTTGTGTGCACCTTTGGAAGTGGTTTAGTGAGTTGCAGTGAATGCTGAGACATAACGGTACCTCCAGCAATGGTGGTGAGTGTGAAAGGAATGGCTTGGCATTGTAGGGATGCTTTATGGTGTTGGTGTGGGGTGATGCCAACCTGGCTCATCATGTGGCAGCCAAATGGGTGTACAGTGTAAAGTTAAGTAAATCTGGCCATGATTAGGCCATCCCTGGCCTCCTGGGCAGCAATGTGCTTGGATACTGATGCCCTGTGTCCTGTGCAGCATCAGGTGATTGTGGAGAAGGTCGCTGTTGTTGTTGATGCTGCTGGTGTTGGGGTTCATCGTCGTTCGATTCTGAGGACCAAGGTGAGACAGTATAAATGGCACCCATGTTGATGGAATAGATGGCAGGTGAAGTACAGATGACATTCTGTCAATGACGAGAGAGTTCTTCCAATTATATGAGACTGGATGGAGACTTTGCTGGAAAGACTTGCAGCCTGCAGAATCTGTGCTGGAAATGGACTGAGCAATAGCTTCTGCCTGAGGAAAGTGATCATCTGTCAGGTCGGAGCTTTTACTGTACATTTGATGCTGTCAAGTAATCAGCTGGAGCGATGGCCATGGAACCCCTGCCTTAGGTTGACAGACGTGGTTCCCGAGCAGCGTGGTTGCCGTGGCCATGCAGTTAAATTGAAAAAGTAAGTTAAAAAAGCCTGTTAAGGGTCTGACAACTAGTTAATCATCTCAATTGGGTCGCCCGCCGCTGTTGGCCGGGTCGGCTCCGCGATTACAGACGTGCCTGGGGGAAAGGCATGTGGGGGCGGGATGACAGCAGGTTCCCGACCTGCTGTCAAAAATAACAACTTTTACACCCGACCCGCCACCGATTGCGCCCGCTATTACCCCGGAAAATTCCGCCCTATGTGTCATGTTTGAACCTGATCCTTGATTACTAAAATATTGTGTACTGGCCTCTGCTTAATGAACAGTGCAGAAATTCACAAATGTGTAGTGAGGAGATCCAATAACAGGAGTTAGCTGCTTAAGAACACTTGTTCAATGAGGACTGTAGAAGAGTATGTTAGCAGCAGCACCAGATGTACATGACGACATGTTGCCAACCTGATGAAGCTGCAACACAGGACAACAAGCATGTTGATCAGTGGAAGCAGCATGCTCTAGACAGAGCTAAGCAATCCCACAACCAACTGAGCAGATAAATGCTTTGCAGTCCTGCCACATCCAGTCGCAAATGGCGGTGGACAATTAAGCAATTAACAGGAGGAGGTGACTCTAAGAATATCCATCTTCAATGATGGCAGAGCACAGCATGTGAGTGCAGAAAACAAGGCTGATGCATTTGCAACCATCTTCAATCAGAAGTCCTGAGAGGATAATGCTTCCTGGCCTCCTCCTGAGGTCCCCATCATCACAGAAGCTGGTCTTCAGCTACTTTCATTCACTCCACATGACATTAAGAAATGGCTGAGCACAGTGGGTATAGCAAAGGCTACGGGGCCCGACAACATCCCTGCTGTAGTGCTGAAAACTTGTGCTCCTAACTAAGCGCATCTGTAAGCAGATCCAGTACAGCTACAATACTGGCATCTATGTGACAATGTGGAAAATTGCCCAGGTACGTTTTGTCTACAAGAAGCAGGATAAATCCAACCCAGCCAATTATCGTCCGATCAACATTCTCTCAGTCATTAGCAAAGTGGCGGAAGGAGTCGTCAACAGTGCTATTAAGTGGCAATCACTGAGTGTAACATAAAGGAGCTCTAGCAAAACTGAAGTCAATGGGAATCAGGGGGAAATCTCGCCAGTGGCTGGAGTCATACCTGGCACAAAGGAAGATGGATGTGATTGTTGGTAGCCCATCATCTCAGCCTCAGGACGTTGTTTCAGGAATTCCTCAGGGAATGTCCAAGGCCCAACCATCTTCAGCTACTTCATCAATGACCTTTCCTCCATCATAAGGTCAGAAGTGTGGCTGTTCACTGATGATTGCACAGTGTTCAGATCCATTCACAATTCCTCAGATAATTCCTCAGCAAGACCTGGACAACAGTCAGGCTTGGGCTGATAAGTAGTAAGTAACATTCACGCCACACAAGTGCCAGACAATGATCATCTCCAACAAGAGAGAGCCTAACCACCCCCCCTTGATATTCAAAGGCATTACCATCACTGAATCTCCTATCATCAACCACTGACCAGAAATTAAACTGTACCAGTCACATAAATGTCGTGGCCACTAGAGCAGGTTAGAGGCTGGGTATTCTGCAGCGAGTGGTCCAAAGCCTCTCCACCACCTACAAGACAGAAGTCAGAACTGTGATGGAATACTCTCTACTTGCCTGGATGGATGCAGCTGCAACAACTTTAGCAGCTCCAAGTTCTCCTCCAAGTCACACACCATCCTTCTTGGACATATATCACCATTCCTTTATTGTTGTTGGGTCAAAATGCTGGAATTCCCTACCTAACAGCATTGTGGGACTCCCTTCACCGCATAGACTGCAGTGGTTCAAGAAGAAGGCCCACCATCAAGTTCTGAAGGACAACTAGGGATGAGCAATGAATAGCGGCCTCGTCAGTGATGCCCATATCATACAAACATACAAAAATGACTGGCAGAAAAAGACCAGCTGGTCCATCAAGCCTGCCCCACAATCATACTGCCTGGAGCATCATCTCTAGAATGAATTAAAAAAAAGACTTTACTGATGCTTCCAGTTCTTCATGCGATGATTGACTGTGAATTGAGTAATAGCAAAATTCAAAAACTGCTTTAGCTACTCCAACATTGGCCGATCATGACTGTGATGTAGAAACTTCCTCACAGAAAAGATTGCTGTTGTGTCCTGAGGAATTAGAATTATATACTTCAAAAGATTTAATTATATTTTTTGACTATTCAATTTTAAATTGGCAGTAATGCAGATCTATCATGACAGTCTACTGAATGGACAAGTAGGCTATTGCAGAATATTCTGTTTGACTGGAAATAAAAATCCAAGATGCTGACATTTAAGGTCAGGAATGTCCAGTCTGTCAAAATATAAAGGATTGTCCTCGAGCGTATCAGTAAAATGTTACCATTTGTTGAGAAATGTTTCTTTTGCATCTTCATTTATTGCTGGGAAAAAAAGGATTGCTTCCTGTCACATTTTAACAGTGGCTGTCATGGGCTGGTTTTGCAGTTTATAATGACATGCTATTGTGCCGCATGATTTAATCTGCAGTGATATTATGGCTTTTATTTTATTGCATATTAAAGGAGAATAGTCCACATAAAAATAGAGAATGCTGAAAGTATGTAACGGGCCTGACAATGTCAGAAAAGACAAGTTAATATTTTGGGTGGAGAACTTTGTTAGAATTAATCAGAACAGAATTTCCATCTAAAATGATAACCTGTTTTTCTTTCTCTTTTACAATGCTAACTGACCTGGACTGTGTATTTCCTGTATTTTCTGTTTTTATTTCAATTTATAATTTTCACAAGGGGAAAAATTCTCTACCTTTGTGCCACCCGTTAGCGCGGCGTTAAGTGAAGAAAATGGCCGCCGCCGCTCGACCACCAGCTGGTGTCGGGTCCCACGGTGTCCACCATTTTCAACGTTCCGGTAGCGCTAGCGTTCCAAAGTAGGGCCCTGAAAAAAAATGGTGAAGTGGTGACGTCCACACAACTTAACATCACCACTGTGAACTTCGACCCTAGTACTGAGTTCAGCACTGGGTCCTAAGCACACTGTCAGAGGTAATGGCAGCACCTCTTAAAGGGAAACACACATCTTTCAGGTAAGTTTGCATTTAAGCTTTTGGATTGTTTTTTTTTTTGATTTTATTGAAGTAGTGGGTTGCTGCAATAGATGTTAAAAGTTTTTTAAGTGTGTAGGGATTTTCTGCTGGACGCTGGCAAGGCCTCGGATGGTAAAGGAAGCCCTCTGAGAAGACAGAAAATGCTGCAAATTCTCAGCAGGTCAGGCAACATCCGTAGAGAGAGAAAGAGAGTTCACGTCTCAGGTCAAGATGTTGCCTGAGCAGCTGAATATTTCCAGCATTTTATGCTGTCATTTCAGATTTACAGCATCCACTCACAGAGGGAAGAGGAAGACACAGAAGAGGAGGAAGCCAAGGAGGAGGAAGCAGAAGAAAGGAAGCAACCCAGACAGCCCCTTTCTGGCCGGGATATCCGGGATAGAATTATCTGCCTGAGGTCCCAGTGACCACAACCCCAATTCCCCTTTCAACATTTGTCCCACACCTTACCTTTCCTCTGTTACTGACCATCACAGCGTCCTCTTGGTCACAATGCTGAAATAAAAGACACCACAAAGCAAACTTTCCAAGCCAACTTTATACATCTATCCATCCAATATGACATCAAGAAATCAACTCATCATCCTTCTGCATTGTCATAGTGACTGTCTTGTGTGTGCCTTTGCCTATCCTACTGATGTCACACAGTGCTACCCCAGTGGCTGCAGCATGGCTGGTGGAAGGCTGCTGACTTTCAGTGGGGGACACTGCAAATGGCCTTGCTTGGTTGACCTTGAGGAACTGGTGGCTGGGAGAGTTAAATCAATCTTCTTCTTTACTCTCCTCTCCCTCTTCTTGCCAATAACTGACTGGGCAGGCTGCATTTCTTGGGTACGTGCAATGAGGAAGGCACAAGGGTGGAGTTGTGGTGAGGGGAGGGCAGGAAAGCAAGAGGTGCAGGCCAGAAGGAGGATAACGTTTGAGGATACAAGCATTTTGTATCCTTTCTGCCCCACCATTGGCCAAGTGCTCAGCCATGTCCCTGCCAAGAATGGCCTGCATCATCTCCTCTAAGTGGGTATGGTGAGGCTAGGAATGGGAGATGTGCCTCGTGATTGGTACAGATTGTTGGTAGGTGAGTGATTGGCAGGGGGGTGGTGTCGTGCATTGAGCAGTGTGTGAGGCTAGTAGTGCAGTTGGTAGGAGATGGCTTTTGAAGATGCATTCACTGATCTTGACCAGTGGTCTGAGGTCATGAAGCTTCTTTGGGCACTGGACCCAGGTCGTGGGGCGACACTGGTGGCAGTGACGACCTTGGTGATGTGGTCCCACATCATTCTTTCTAGAGGGCCTCCTGGCCCCTGTGGGTAGAGGACCTCTCTTGCAGTGTTGCCCCCCTCAACAAAGCTGGAGTGCTGCCTGCGAGACCCTGGGTGCTCCTTCCCTGGCTTGATGAGCTATTTGTGTTAGTGCTGAAGCACTTTTACCATTTTTTTAGGTGCGGAAGACAATTCAGCTTTAAGAGCTAAAGACTGCCATTTTGGAATTATTTTTAATATTTATGGGATTTTTGAAAGGCAGTAAGGGCTAAAAAATGCATTTTTTCACTTAATTTTATTTTTTAGTAGTTTTGATTGCATTGCCCCTTTAATTCATAGCCCCTTTAATTGCCCACAATGCCTTGCGAACTCCACAGCCTCACTGCCAGAGGTTGTAAGAAGCAGCGACGCCGACTGTGGATGGGAATTTCGGGTCGGAGGCCTCCATTAATGCCACCAGGAGGGTGTTGCACGGTAAGTTAGCGCTGCGCTCCACATTGCCAACCCCCAGCGTGAATTTTTCAACGGTAGCGCTGCGGCCATTTTTAGCGGCCGTTAACTCGAGTTGCCAGTGACACCGGCAATTCTCTTGGCGCACACAAATTTTCCCCCACAGTTTTTCTTTCTATCCACGTCCTGTCCACATTATATATGTAAAACAATAATTAGATTCAAATATAAGGTTGTTTTTCGATTGAGGAGTTTAGATGATGTCAAACAGCACAAATAATGAAACCAGCACAATGTGAAAATCGTATCTGAATCTCAAGATTATGTTTCAGAAAGTGAATCACTTGAATACGATTGTTTTAAGAATACAGTGTGAACATTACCTTTTGTGCTTTCAAGCAGTTATGCGGCTGCTCGTGGGTGGAGAGCACTAAGGGTCAAGATGCTTAGTTGACTCAATGGACCAGGCCTAATGGAGCACCAGGTTTTTTTCTATCCATCTTTATCAAATGTTCGTTGAGGACTGTAAAAATCCACCGTAGCCATGGAACTTGCCATTACAGTCTTCCTATTCTTAGGGCAAGCAAATCAAATTTCAAAGAACATTTATTTACAATTAACAAGGCAGTGTTTCAAATTCTTTTGGTACCATTTGAGCACCAGGGTCCATGTTTTAACTGCCCGGGTTGTGTTATTTTGGAAGATATGCTGGCAGCACATTAGACTGCTTCAGATGAACAGTTGATGATTTTCAACAGTTAGTTAACATTCTGTGGTTGCTGGAAGCCAATTCACTACAGAGCTTGAATAATTTAGAAGATGCGATTAACTTCACTCTAGTTATCAAGATGTTTTCAGCTAGTTGAGAATAGCCCCTTGAAGCTTTCCTATTAAACTTAATTTGCTGGCTGTATTTATCCCAGAGACAGGATGTCTCCAGCAAACAACTTTGCCAGAAAGACTTCAGCACTCACTTCAGCACAGTCATTATGAGGAAACACCTGCAGTGAGCTTTCCATGCTTCCCATCGGAGCAACGCAATACGGGATCAGCAGCTGTTGTTCAGCCAGATTCAGGAATGAAGGAGAACGCGTGGCTGGCTTCAGAGTAAATGATTGGAATTTTTCGCTGCAGAGAGCAGAATGAGAGAAGTGGATCACTGTCTATAAATTGTAAAGTACAGGTGTTGATGGAGTGAATTTACAGTGTCCATAGTCTTTAAGTATGGGAGTATTGTATCTACACAGTACATCTGGTGTACATTCAATGATACCATTGGAGCTTGCAGAAATGACATTTTCTTCCAGTTAATATTGATTTCCTAATGTTACCAATCAGTTATTTTGTTATGGGAGTACAAGATAAATCAGTTTTAGTGAACACTGTTGTTCTAAAAAGCTGTCACAAAATTCCTTCTGCTCGCAGTAGAACATGTGAATTGTTACTAAGTTTTATTTATTATTATTAAAGACGCTGGTGAAGATCCAAGGCCATAGTGTAGGACACCACAAGTAGGAGAGAAGATGAGATAAATCACGTAGTTATTTGGTAATGCCAAGCTTGGGGTTTAATACCTATAAATTGCAGGAAGAAGGGAAGGCTGAGGGATTTGAGGAGTAAAATTACAACAGTGTGGAAGGAGGAAAAACATGGGGGTCGTTACATTTGGAACTTAACAGGAACAAGGGAAGAAAGTTCAGAGGAGCAACAACTGTGATTGTACTGATAAAACAGATAAAGACACAAAGCTTATGATGGAGAAAGGGGTTGGAAGTTAGAGAAGGATCGTCTATCAGACAGTTCTTATTCTTCTATGTGCCCGAAAGGGTAAAAGAGAAACTCCGATGTGGGAGCAGTATTCAAATATTGTGAGGACTTGGATTTTATAGAGAGAAGAATTGTTAAGGGATAAGAAAGAGAAATTGAGCTTCTTGGAGGCAGCTTTAGCAATGGGAAAAAAGAAAGAAAAGCTTTTTTTTAATTATTCGTTCATGGGACGTGGACATTGCTGGCAAGGCCAGCATTTATTGCCCATCCCTAATTGCCCTTGAGAAGGTGGTGGTGAGCCACCTTCTTGAACCGCTGCAGCCCGTGTGGTGAAGGTACTCCCACAGTGCTGTTAGGGAGGGAGTTCCAGGATTTTGACCCAGCGATGATGAAGGATCGGCGATATACTTCTAAGTCAGGATGGTGTGAGACTTGGAGGGGAACTTGGAGGTGGTGGTGTTCCCATGCGCCTGCAGCCCTTGTCCTTCTAGGTGGAAGAGGTCACGGGTTTGGAAGGTGCTGCCGAAGAAACCTTGGTGAGTTGCTGCAGTGCATCTTGTAGATGGTACACACTGCAGCCACAGTACGCCAGTGGTGGAGGGAGTGAATGTTTAAGGTGGTAGAGGGGATGCCAATCAAGTGGGCTGCTTTGTCCTGGATGGTGTCGAGCTTTTTGAGTGTTGTTGGAGCTGCACTTTATCTCCCTCTCTATCTCTCTCTATCTTCCTCCCCCAGTTTGTGTTGTTCTCACTCTCTCTCCCCCTCCCCAGTTGCTCTCTCAGGTCTCACGGAGTTTCCAAGCGATTTTCATTGGCCCCGATGCTATCATCCTCACAATGAAGCGGTGTGTTTCCGGCGCTATATAAAAGCATTTATATTAGTGCCGTTCACAATCTCAGGATGTCCCAACCAGTGCTTTACAACCAATGAAGTACTTTTGAAGTATAGTCACTGTTGCAATGTAGGAAATGCAGAAGGAGAATTTAAGGTCAAAGGTTGTGATATTAAGAACATCAATTGATGAAGAAGTACTAAGAATGGAGCCATAGAGCTAAGAGATGATAGCTGTTGGTTGAACATGGTAAGAGGCAATGTTTCCTTTAAGGCAGTGCTCTAGGGGACCCGCGCAGCTGGTAAGCCGGCTTTTAAATTGAAAAAAACACGCATACATGGAATTTTGAATAGGCCGCGCAGCCTGTTAAAGGGGCCGCATGGCCCCAAAAAAATTACAGGGATCATTGGTAAGAGACATGAGGGCCGATTTTAACTTGGTCCATCAGGTATCCACAGAACGGTAGCGGCCCTTACTGCTCCTTTCAGCTTCGATCCTAAACACCACCATTTTGCATTACCTATGAACATTCCATTATATTGGCCCGGAATTTCCTGGATCGCACTTATGCTGAAATTTAAGTTGGTTTTTGCACCAATCCTGCCGATGGGAACTTACCCCCAAATTTCCTGCGGATCTCATTTGCCAATACTGGAACATAAAAGCCGGCGTAAAACAAGTGCAAATTCAGTGGAATTATCTCGCGTTTTAATTTCTAAATTCTAAATGGCTGGACAAAAACTTAAATTAATTGTTCTTTTAATCATGTCCTAATAAAGTTTGAACAAAACTATTTACCTGTCTGCTAACATTTTTACTACATTGCTTATTTCTAAACATAATCAAACTTGCTAATAAATTAATCTTTGTCCTTTACTATGTTAGCCCTTGATAAGCGCAACTAATTCAGGAAGCCCAAATGGGAAATTTTAGAAAATGAGATTAAATCGTAGCTGCAACTTGACCACCTAGTTTCATACAACCATCTATATAATTGTATTGCTGAATTGGACCAGTATTTATTTATTTTGAAATAAAACCAGACAATGCTGGAAACACTCAGCAGCATCTGTGGAAGGAGAATCTGTCAGGGCCAAAAGACACAGGCTGTGCCTGCGGGGAAACCCGGACTTCTGGGTTTCCCGTCCGAAACTCCGCATCTCCCCACCCCCACCCCCGCCACTGCCTACGTAACCGTCCCTGGTAATATCCAGGCCGTTAACTCTGTTTTTCTCTCCACAGATGCTGCTTGACCTGCCAAGGGTTTCCACCATTTCCTGTTTTTATTTCAAATTTCCAGCACAAGTCTTTTGCTTTTATTTATTTTGCTATATGCTTGCAAAATCTCTCCTAATGAATGCATCAATCTCTGTTTCAGCAAATCACATAACGAAGAAGTAAATGATTCTATGAACTTGGCAGTTGTGCTTTAGTTATTTACAAAATTTAAGTGGTAGAATGAAACTTCATGACTGCAGTTTTTTAGGAATTACATGCGCACTAATACAGTGCTATGGAGATGCTCTGGAGCTTGCAATTTATAGATTCAGGTTGCACATTCATTTAAATAAGTTGCTGATGTGCTGGAGGTGAACTTCAAAAAATACTTGAATCTCCAGGGCAGACACTGCAGTTTGTCCCAATGGAACGAACCTTCGCAACATGAGTGGGCTTTGGGCTTCTTCAGAGTGGAAGGCTTCCCAAGAGTGCAAGGGCCTCTGGATTGCAGCACATTGCCAATGGAGTGCCAGTTGATGGTACTGCTTCATACATTAACGGAAAGACATTCTACTCTCTCAGCATATGACTGATTTGTGAGTACAGGAAGAAGATCCTGCATGTTAATTCTAGCTAACCTGGAAATTGCCATGATTCCCTCATTATGAGGCAGTCCTCAGAGCTAGCACTTTTTGCAGATCATAGGCAAATGAATGGATAACCGCTTGGAGACAAGGGATGCCTATTACAGAACTATCTGATAACCCATTCAAGGATTTCTCACCTTTGTGAATCTGGGTGACTTAAAACCTTTATTTAATTGTGAACTTTTTGGAGGTGCTACTTGTGTGACCTAGGGGATGGTCGGCTACTCTCTATGCATTGGACCAGCCACATAAATACTGTGAGTATGACTATGTCAGGCTGTTGCTTGAATAGTCTGTGGGACAGCTCTCCCAATTTTGGCACAAGTCCCCAGATGTTGGTGAGAAGGACTTTGCAGGGTCGACTGGGCTGGGTGTGCCATTGTCGTGTCTGTAGCCGGTGCCGAGGTCGATGCCGGGTGGTCCGTCTGTTTTATTCTTATTGTTTTTCGTAGCGGTTTTTTACAACTGAATGGCTTGCTAGGCCATTTCAGAGGGCAGGTAAGAGTCAGCCTCATTGCTGTTTATCTGGAGTTACATATAGGCAAAACCAGGTAAGGATGGCAGATTTCCTTCCCTATAGGACATCACTGAACCAGATGGCTTTTTACGACAATCCGATAGTTTCATGGTCACCATTACTGATGCTAGCTTTTTATTCCAGATTTATTTAATTAACTGAATTTAAATTCCCCAGCTGCCGTGGTGGGATTTGAACTCACGTCTGTGGATCATTAGTCCAGGCCTCTGGATTACTAGTCCAGTAACATAACATAACATAACATAACATAACACTGTTTGATTGGCACCCCATCCACCACCTTCAACATTCACTCCCTCCACCACCGGCGAACCGTGGCTGCAGTATGTACCATCTACAAGATGCACTGCAGCAACTCACCAAGGCTTCTTCGACAGCACCTCCCAAACCCGTGACCTCTACCGCCTAGAAGGACAAGGGCAGCAGCCGCATGCGAACACCACCACCTCCAAGTTCCCCTCCAAGTCACACACCATCACGATTTGTAAATATATTGCCGTTCCTTCATCGTCGCCGGGTCAAAATCCTGGAACACACTCCCTAAAAGCACTGTGGGAGTACCTTCACTACACGGACTGCAACGGTTCACCACCACCTTCTCGAGGGCAATTAGGGATGAGCACTAAATGCCGGCCTTGCCACCGATGCCCAAATCCCATGAATGAATATAAAAAACCTGATTTGATGAGGTTGATGTCTCTGCCAGCTTCTGTCCTGATAGAACTAGCTGCAGGGTGGATCTCCAAATGCCTGAACCTGCTGGTTCACTGCAGCATAAGCAACCTTCTTGCCCTCAAAGCTTCCAGTAATGCTTCACTTAAATTAGAAGCTCTCCTCCATGCAGGACTTCTGGCTGCCATGACCTCTCAGCTTCTCTCCAATGTTGTAATATCTGCCACTTCCCCTTTAAACTGCTGTGGCCCTTTAAATCCTGCTTGCCCGCAATTACTGGCAGTTCTCCAGTAGATGACTGCCAATGTATATGCAAATTAGCTGATCATGGGAAATCTGCCAAATCAGAGGCAGGATCAATGGCCGAATCTGCTGCACTTCTGCCAATGCATACGTGCATTGAGAAATCGAGGTCCTGTTCTTTAAAGAATGTAAAGAAGCAAGATTTTCAATGCCCATCACTGAGGACTTGAGGAAAACAAGATTGAGATTAAACCACTGCTGCAAGGAAGAAGCAGGGAATTGTACTAGAGTTGCAATTAAAAGCAAGCATGAATACAGGTGTGATTAGCCAAGTAGGCTCCTTCTGTGCTGTAATTTCTGTGAACTTCAAGAGGAATGAGAGTTGCATATATCTGTGCTATCTGAAGGAAGTTGATGGAAAAAGAGTTAGAGGATGAATTATGAATCACTACTTCTGACATAGATAGTGACTGACAGTAAACTACATAACTATCAACAGAACTTAGATGGAAGATCATACGGTGGTCATTTATTTAGAAGTGCACTGTGCCAGATAATATTAAAGGATTTGGAGATGTCAACTACTGATAAATCAATCACCAAACTGACCAAGTGCAGATTTCCAGGGGCAAGGAAATCACCTGTAGAATATTCTTCTCAATAACTGTACACAGATTATACAGAACAGTCTGCTTTTTCATTATTCATTCACGGGATGTGGGCATCGCTGGCAAGGCCAGCATTTATTGCCCATCTCTAATTGCCCTTGAGAAGCTGATGGTGAGCCGCCTCCTTGAACCTCCGCAGTTTGTGTTTTATATGGAGCCTTTCACATATCAAAGTGCTTTGCAACCAATTAACAAACACATCATCCAGCTGCGCACAGATCCCTTAAACAGTAATGAAATAAGGTCAAATAGTGCCATAGGATCTGTTCCATCCATCTGCACAGTTAGGTGAGGTCTGAGTTTAATGTCTCATCAGAAAGACAGCACCTCATTTCAATTGTCAGCTGAGCTTATGGGCTCAAGCCCTGCATTAACATGGGGCTTGAACCCATGGCCTTCTGACTGAGAGGCAGGAATGCTACAAACTGAGCCAAACTGCCACTTGATGATGGATCATAGAGAGATAACAACATCCTCTACAACTTGTGAAGTACATACGTAAGAACAGTAATTAGAAGATGAAGAAGAATCACATTTGTTAAAAATTGATTGACCTCAAGCAAATTTCCAAGAAGAAAAAGTGAGAAAGTTGTAGGAGAGGCTGAAGAGATGGTAGAGAATAGAAGGTCATATCAATTTTACTTATATATTTTAACTGCAACCTTGTAATAACAACCGTGCAGTAATTAACAAAATGCATGCTTTGTATTCTGTACTGGGGAATAAGTTTATTGTTTTCAGGGTATTTCAGAAAGTAATTATTTTTATTATTCATTCATAGGACGTGGGCGTCGCTGGCAAGGCCAGCATTTATTGCCCATCCCTAATTGCCCTTGAGAAGGTGGTGGTGAGCCGCCTCCTGGAACCACTGCAGTCTATGTAACGACAACCTTGGGAGGGAAGTGGGTGCGGGTGGCTTAAGGCCTAAAGCTTAGGAGAGAGCATAGGTGTGAGATGTGGGTGGGCCAGTGAGAGGAGTGGTGGGGAGGAGTAGGCAGAGCATGCTTTCAAGGGGCAGTAAAGGAACCACAACATTTAGGCTAAGGCTTCATTACTGGCCTTGGGGGGGTGGCGGGGCGGAGGAACAGGCCAGATGTTTTTTTGATAATAGAGGCTCCCATTGAATCGACGGATACGTTTCAGTTGTTGTTGTGCTGATGGGAGAAGAGCTCAGTCCTGAACAAACCACTGCCGACAAGCCTGGTGGCCCAAATTGTTGCCGTGGTGACAGCAAGTATTAAAATGAGCCCTGAGGTCTAATTTTTTTAATTAAGAGCTTTGTGCGGGAAGGGATCTTGGAGGCATGGAGGATGTATAAATTCCTGGTATAATTCCAATGTGTGGGGGCAGAAATTCCGACAGGCAATCATTTGTTTGCTGTCATTTTTATTCAGTGATACATAAGAAATATAAGTCTGAAAATTCCTGTTGCCAATATTAGTGGACAAACACAATGCACCAAACGGACATTCCTTTGTCTCCTATTTTAATGCACCTGCTTGTTTTAACTGGGTTTGAAATATTTCACCTATCTTTTTGTATAGTAAATGATGTATAAGAGTTATGATTCAGATTGATAGTTTAGTTTCCTTCTAGAATTATCTCACTACCAAATTTGTGAAAGGAGATTTACAGTTAGTCATTTATAAGCTATTCCAATCAATGCTGACTACTTCCTAAGTTAAATGACGGTTCCATCCACGACTCCATACCTCAGCCTAAATTGAGCAGTCATAGCTGACAGGCACCCCCATTTACAAAGTTTCTGTCACTTGATGCATGCTTTGGGTCTGATAAAAATTGCCATGTTAGCTTTTTTTTTAATGATTTTTAAATCAGTGTTGGGGAATTAAAGGTTTTTTCAATTCTTCCACTGAGTGATAACTGCAGTCGCTCCTAGGAAAGATCGAGCATGGATCATTTTTTTTTTAGATTCACAATCATGGGGAACTAGCTTGAGACTATCCAATTTCATTTCATTTAGAACCTTTTGATTGGGAATTAGAGGAGGCTATTTTCTAGGTACTGGCAGAAGTTCCACAAAGCGCGACGAGTGGGGCTGAGAAATGGGTTTAGGACCAGCTAACGCCAGGTCTTTGCCCTAAAGACCAGTCAACAGGATTTCCCGATAAGGGTGGGAATGCATGAAAGTTCCATCTGCTTTATTAAAGGCCTGATGTTAAGAAGGAAACAGGGCCAGCATGATGGCTATAGGGGGAGAGGAGCTAAACACGATCAAAATCACTAAGGAAGTGGTACTCGGTAAAATAATGGGACTCAAGGCGGATAAATCACCTGGACCTGATGGCTTACATCCTAGAGTCTTGAAGGAAGTGGCGGTAGGGATTGTAGATGCATTGGTAATAATTTTTCAAAACTCCCTGGATTCCGCTAAGGTCCCGGCAGACTGGAAAACTGCTAATGTAACACCCTTATTTAAAAAGGGCAGTAGACAGAAGGCTGGTAACTATAGACCGGTTAGCCTAACATCTGTGGTAGGTAAAATTTTGGAGTCCATTATTAAGGAAACAGTAACAAGACATTTGGATAATCATAATTTAATAGGACAAAGTCAGCATGGTTTTACGAAGGGGAAGTCATGTTTGACAAATTTGCTGGAGTTCTTTGAGGAAGTAACATATAGAGTGGATAAAGGGGAACCAGTGGACGTAGTGTATTTAGACTTCCAAAAGGCATTTGACAAGGTGCCACACAAAAGATTATTGCTTAAGGTAAAAAATCACGGGATTGGGGGTAATATTCTGGCATGGATAGAGGATTGGCTATCTAACAGAAAGCAAAGAGTTGGGATAAATGGTTCATTCTCAGACTGGCAATCAGTAACTAGTGGTGTTCCACAGGGGTCAGTGCTGGGTCCCCAACTCTTCACAATCTATATTAACGATTTGGAGGAAGGGACCAAGTGTAACATATCAAAATTTGCAGATGATACAAAGATGGGAGGGAAAGTAGTGAGTGAGGAGGACATAAAAAACCTGCAAGGGGACATAGACAGGCTAAGTAAGTGGGCAGAGATTTGGCAGATGGAATACAGCACTGGAAAGTGTGAGGTGATGCACTTTGGCAGGAAAAATCCTAGAGCAATTTATTATCTTAATGGCAAGAAACTGGAGAGTACTGAAGTGCAAAGGGATCTGGGGGTCCTGGTGCACGAAACTCAAAAGGTTAGTATGCAGGTGCAGCAAGTGATTAAGAAGGCAAATGGAATGTTGGCTTTCATTGCTAGGGGGATAGAATATAAAAATAGGGAGGTATTGCTTCAGTTGTACAAGGTATTGGTGAGACCGCACCTGGAATACTGCATACAGTTTTGGTGTCCTTACTTAAGGAAAGACATCCTTGCTCTCGAAGCAGTGCAAAAAAGGTTCACTCGGTTAATCCCGGAGATGAGGGGGTGGTCATATGAGGAGAGGTTGGGTAGATTGGGACTCTACTCATTGGAGTTCAGAAGAATGAGAGGCGATCTTATTGAAACATATAAGATTGTGAAGGGGTTGGATCGGGTGGATGCGGGGAGGATGTTCCCGATGACGGGTGAGACGAGAACTAGGGGACATAGTCTTAGAATAAGGGGCTGCTCTTTCAAAACTGAGATGAGGAGGAACTACTTCACTCAGAGGGTGGTAGGTCCATGGAATATGCTGCCACAAAAAGCTGTAGAAGCTACAACATTAATTAAATTTAAAACAGAAATAGACAGTTTCCTAGAAGTAAAGGGCATTAAGGGTTACGGGGAGCGGGCAGGAATTTGGACATGAGTCTAGGTTCGGATCGGTCATGGCCCTGTGGGTAGTGGAGCGGGCCCAGGGACTGTGTAGCCTGATTCTGCTCCTATTTCGTGTGTGCAATTCTGTTAGATGCAGGAGATGTTTCTGTGATAGATAGTAGATTGGCGGTTAGGATCAGATCAGCCATGATCTTATTGAATGGCGGAGCAGGCTCGATGGGCCGATTGGCCTACTCCTGCTCCTATTTCTTATGTTCTTATGTTCTTATGTTCTTATTAACCAGATTTCCAACTGCTCCTACCTCCTCTGTCTCAAATGATATCACCATCCAGGCCAATGGAGCAACATAATTGGGGCCCACAAGACTATTCTAGCCCATGACTCTAACCTGGAACACTCCAGAAGATTACAGCCTGTCAGCATGAAGAAGGCTCATTTCCAGAGGTCCTACCAAATCTTATTCCTTTGTGGTTGCCAAATGCCACAATGTGTCCCCACCTTCTCTTTTAACATGATGCGGAGATGCCGGTGTTGGACTGGGGTGGACAAAAATGAGAAGTCGCACAACACCAGGTTATAGTCCAACAGTTTTATTTAAAATTACGAGATTTCGGAGCTGCTGCCCCTTCGTCAGGTAAAGGTACAGTGAGGGAATCTATTACACAGTATATATAAGTGAGAAGTCGCACAACACCAGGTTATAGTCCAACAGTTTTATTTGAAATCACAAGCTTTCGGAGCTGCTGCTCCTTCGTCAGGTGAACCTGACTTCACCTGACGAAGGAGCAGCGCTCCGAAAGCTTGTGATTTCAAATAAATCTGTTGGACTATAACCTGGTGTTGTGCGACTTCTCACTTTTGTCCACCCCAGTCCAACACCGGCATCTCCGCATCATGGACAGTATATATACACAGAGAACAATTTGTCTGCAGAGATACAATCTGTTAGGGACACAAAGACACAAAGACATCAAAGACACATCAGAGTACAGCTAAGACAATGAAGTGGGTCACAGGGGGTCCAACGTGTCAAATGCTGCCGTCTGCAGTTGAGCTTTTCCCTCACTGCACCTTTACCTGATGAAGGGGCAGCAGCTCCGAAAGCTCGTAATTTTAAATAAAACTGTTGGACTATAACCTGGTGTTGTGCGACTTCTCATTTTTCTCTTTTAACAGGCATCGAAGATGTGCCCATACTGGAGCAAGAACCTGCCTATTTTAAATAAATGCTCTGATCCCAGACTCCCAAAGTGTCAGGCTCTCTTTCCACTCGCAATGTACGATTCCTCTTTCATAGTTTCAGCGGCGGAGTGGGATCGAGGTAATTCAGGGTTATTGTCTTTCTTTAAAGTAACTGCATTCATGCTTAAGATTCTTGTCTCATAAGTGACAGAAAGATAATCTCCGGTTACAACTAAAATCTTAGCAGTACATGAAAACACAATCTTATTACATCAATCACAAAAGCATATCCCTTACAGTTCAAGAAAAAGAACACATCCATTTGTATACTTCCCCACATCCAAACTTCAATTTTTTTTGTAGGCCTGTTAGAAGAAAATGACATCATCAAATTGATGCTCAAGTGCTTTCATTTAACTGGAAATAATGAAAACTCTACAACAACAGCACAGCTAGATAACTCATAATTATACATTTGGTGCTTATTAAACACAGGCTAATTCTCATCTAAATTATTTATTTCTTCAGCTTTATTTTAATCAGCTCGTCCAGTGCACAGTTTGAATATATTTATTAAATGAGTTAGTCCCAGAGCTCTATGTGTCAGAAAAATAAATGGGTAACAGTTATACAATAGTTAGCCAAGAAGAAATAAGTAGGCCCAAATGCACAAGCTATTTTAGCAATTATTGCTTCTGTATTACATTTAAACAATCATTAAAGAAAAGGTTATGAAATAAATTTGCTTTGTTACTATTACATAGATTTTGTTCAGGCCGATTTCAAAGAGGAACACTGAAGCCAGCACGGGGGAGATTTTCATCACATTCGTCAGGGCTTGGCGCAAATCCCAAGGAGTTTTGTTTTATTCGTTTACGGGATGTGGGCATCGCTGGCAAGGCCAGCATTTATTGCCCATCCCTAATTGCCCTTGAGAAGGTGGTGGTGAGCCACCTTCTTGAGCTGCTGCAGTCCGTGTGGAGAAGGTACTCCCACAGTGCTGTTAGGTAGGGAGCTCCAGGATTTTGACCCAGCGACGATGAAGGATCGGCGATATACTTCTAAGTCAGGATGGTGTGTGACTTGGAGGGGAACTTGGAGGTGATGGTGTTCCCATGCGCCTGCTGCCCTTGTCCTTCTAGGTGGAAGAAGTCAAGGGTTTGGGAGGTGCAGTCGAAGAAGCCTTGGCGAGTTGCAGCAGTGCATCTTGTAGATGGTACACACTGCAGCCACAGTACGCTGGTGGTGGAGGGAGTGAATGTTTAAGGTGGTGGATGGGGTGCCAATCAAGCAGGCTGCTTTGTCCTGGATGGTGTCGAGCTTCTTGAGTGTTGTTGGAGCTGCACTCATCCAGGCAAGTGGAGAGTATTCCATCACACTCCTTACTTGTGCCTTGAAGATCAATGAAAGGCTTTGGGGAGTCATGGAGGTGAGACACTCGCCACAGAATGCCTTGCCTCTGACCTGCTCTTATTGCCACAGTATTTATGTGGTCAATGGTGCCCCCCGGGATGTTGATAGTGGGGGATTCGGCGATGGTAATACTGTTGAATGTCAAGGGGAGGTGATTAGACTCTCGCTTGTTGGAGATAGTCATTGCCTGGCACTTCTATGGCGTGAATGTTACCTGCCACTTATCAACCCAAGCCTGAACGTCATCCAGGTCTTGTTGCATGCGGACATGGACTGCTTCATTATCTGAGGAGTTGTGAATGGCGCTGAACACTGTGCAATCATCAGCGAACATCCCCATTTCTGACCTTATGCTGGAGGGAAGGCCATTGATGAAGCAGCTGAAGATGGTTGGGTCTAGGACATTGCCCTGAGGAACTCCTGCAGCGAAGTCCTGGGGCTGTGATTATTGGCTTTCAATCACCACAACCATCTTCCTTTGTGCTAGGTATGACTCCAGCCAGTGCAGCGTTTTCACCCCTGATTCCCATTGACTTCAGTTTTACTAGGGCTCCTGGGGAATGCAGATGCTCAAAGGGACCTGGGTGTCCTTGTACATGAGTCACTGAAAGTGAATGTGCAGGTGCAGCAAGCCATAATAAGGCAAATGGTATGCTGGCCTTCATTAGAAGAGGGTTTGAGTACAGGAGTAAAAAAGTCTTACTCCAATTATATAGGCCCTTGCTGAGACCACACCTGGAGTACTGTGTACAATTTTGGTCTCCTTACCTAAGGAACAATATACTTGCCTTAGAGGGAGTGCAACAAAGGTTCACGAGATTGATTCCTGGGATGGCGGGACTGTCGTATTAGAAGAGATTGAGTAAACTAGGCCTGTATTCTCTTGACTTCAGAAGAATGAGAGGGGATCTCATTGAAGCATACAAAATTATTACAGGGCTTGATAGGGTGGATGCTGGGAGAATGTTTCCCTTGGCTGGGGAGTCTAGAACCAGGGGCCACAGCCTCAGGATAAAGGGTAGGGCATTCAGGACTGAGATGAGAAGAAATTTCTTCACACAGAGGGTGGTGAATCTTTGAAATTCTCTACCCCAGAGGGCTGTGGAGGCTCAGTCATTGGCTTTTTCAAAACAGAAGTCAATAGATTTCTGACTAGTAAGGGCATCAAGGGATTTGGCGATAGGGCCGGTGAATAGAGTTGAAGCAGAAGATCAGCCATGATCTCATTGAATGGCGGAGCAGGCTCGAGGGGCCGAATGGCCTACTCCTGCTCCTATTTCTTATGTTCTTATGTTCCTTGATGGCACACTCGGTCAAATGTTACCTCACCTCTGGAATTCAGCTCCTTTGTCCATGTTTGGACCAAGGCTGTAATGCAGTCGGGAGCCGAGTGGTGATGGCGGAACCCAAACTGGGCATCTGTGAGCAGGTTATTGGTGAGTAAGTGCCGCTTGATAGCACTGTCGATGACACCTTCCAACACTTTGCTAATGATTGAGAGTAGACTGATGGGGCGGTAATTGGTTGGGTTGGATTTGTCCTGCTTTTTGTGGACAGGACATACCTGGGCAGTTTTCCACATTGTTGGATAGATGCCAGTGTTGTAGCTGTACTGGAACAGTTTGGCGAGAGGCGTGGCTAGTTCTGGAGCACAAGTCTTCAGCACGATAGCCGGGATGTTGTCAGGGCTCATAGCCTTTGCTGTATCCAGTGTGCTCAGCCACTTCTTGATATCACGTGGAGTGAATCGAATTGGTTGAAGACTGGCTTCTGTGATGGTGGGGACCTCAAGAGGAGGCCAAGATGTATCATCCACTCAGCACTTCTGGCTGAAGATGGTTGCAAACGCTTCAGCCTTGTCTTTTGCACTCACGTGCTGGGCTCCACCATTATTGAGGATGGGGATATTCATGGTGCCTCTTCCTCCCATTAGTTGTTTAATGGTCCACCATTCATGACTGGATGTGGCAGGACTGCAGAGCTTTGATCTGATCCGTTCCGTTGATTGTGGGATCACTTAGCCCTGTCTATAGCATGCTGCTTCCGCTTTTTAGCATGAATGTAGTGCTGTGTTGCAGTTTCCCCAGGTTGGCACCTCATTTTTAGGTATGCCTGGTGCTGCTCCTGGCATGCTCTTCTACACTCCTTATTGAACCAGGGTTTGTCCCCTGGCTTGATGGTAATGCTAGAGTGAGGGATATGCTGGGCCATTTAGCACGGTATAGTGTCCTCAGTGTGAAGACGGGACTTCGTCTCCACAATGACTGTGCGGTGGTCACTGCTACCAATACTGTCATGGTATAAATCAACAAATAATGGAGGCCTGTAAAAAAGGTACGGATAATCATGGGTGATTTTAATCTCCATATTGATTGGATAAATCAAATTGGCCAAGGTAGCCTTGAGGAGGAGTTCATAGAGTGCATCCGGGATGATTTCCTAAAACGGTATGTAATGGAACCAACCAGGGAGCAGGCTATCTTGGATCTGGTACTGTGTAATGAGACAGAATTAATAAATGATCTCATATTAAAGGATCCTCTTGGAAAGAGTGATCATAGCATGGTTGAATTTCAAATTCAGTTGGAGGGTGAGAAAGTTGTATCTCAAACCAGTGTCCTGATCTTAAACAAATGCAATTACAATGGCATGAAGGCAGAACTGGCTAAAGTGGACAGGAAAATTAAATTAAAGGGTAAGACAGTTGAAATACAGTTGCAGGCATTTAAGGAGATATTTAATAACTCTCAACAAAAAAATATTCCAGTGAGAAAGAAAGATGTTGAGAGAAGGGAGCACCATCCTTGGCTAACTAAGGAAGTAAAGGACGGTATCAAATTGAAAACGTAGGCATAAAATGTTGCCAAGATTGGTGGGAGACCAGAGGATTGGGAAATTAAAAAAAACCAGCAAAGGATGACTAAAAAAATAATAAAGAGAGAGAAGATGAATTATGAGAGTAAATTGGCAAGAAACATTAAAACAGATAGAGCTTCTACAGGTATATAAAAAGGAAGAGGGTAGCTAAAGTAAATGTTGGTCCCTTAGAGGATGAGACTGGGGAATTAATAATGGGGAACGGGGAAATGGCAGAGACTCTGAACAAATATTTTGTATCTGTCTTCACGGTAGAAGACACTAACAACATTCCAATAATGGATAATCAAGGTGCCACAGGGAGGGGGGAATCTAAAGACAATCCTTATCACTAAGGGAATAGTACTTGGTAAAATAATGGGACTAAAAGATGATAAGTCCCCATGACCAGATGGTCTGCATCCCAGGGTCTTAAAAGAAGTGGCTGCAGAGATAGTGGATGCATTGGTTGCAATATACCAAAATTCCCTGGACTCTGGAGGTCCCAGCAGATTGGAAAACCTCAAATGTAACAACCCTATATAAGAAAGGAGGGAGACAGAAAGCAGGAAACTATAGATCAGTTAGCCTAACTTCTGCCATTGGGAAAATGCTGGAGCCCTTCATTAAGGAAGCAGTAGCAGGGCATTTGGAAAATCATAATGCAGTCAAGCAGAGTCAGCATGGTTTTGTGAAAGGGAAATCATGTTTAACAAATTTGCTGGAGTTCTTTGAGGAGCTAACGAGCAGGGTGGATAAAGGTGAGCCAGTGGACATGGTGTATTTGGATTTCCAGAAGGCATTCGATAAGGTGCCAGATAAAAGGTTACTGCATAAGATAAGAGCTCACGGAATTGGGGGTAATATATTAGCATGGATAGAGAATTGGCTAACTAACAGAAAGCAGAGAGTCGGGATAAATGGGTCATTTTCTGGTTGGCAAATGGTAACTAGTGGGGTGCCACAGGGATCGGTGCTGGGGCCTCAACTATTTACAATCTACATTCATGACTTGGATGAAGGGACCGAGTTTAATGTAGCCAAGTTTGCGGATGATACAAAGATGGGTGGGAAAGCAAGTTGTGCAGAGGACTCAAAGAACCTGCAAAGGGATATAGACAGGCTAAGTGAGTGGGCAAACATTTGGCAGATGGAGTATAATGTGGGAAAGTGTGAGGTTATACACTTTGGCAGGAAAAATAAAAAAGCAAATTATTATTTAAATGGAGAGAGATTACAAAATGCTACAGTTCAGAGGGACCTGGGGGTCCTTGTGCATGAAACACAAAAAGTTAGCATGCAGGTACAGCAAGTAATCAAAAAGGCAAATGGAATGTTGGCCTTTATTTCAAAGCGGTTGGAGTATAAAAGCAGGGAAGTCCTGCTACAACTGTACAGGTGAGACCACACCTTGAGTGTTGTGTACAGTTTTGGTCTCCTTATTTAAGGAAGGATATACTTGCATTGGAGGCAGTTCAGAGACGATTCACTAGGTTAATTCCAGAGATGAGGGGGTTGACTTATGAGGAAAGGTTGAGCCTATACTCATTGGAACTTAGAAGAATGAGAGGTGATCTTACTGACACATATAAGATACTGAGGGGACTCGACAATCTAGAATGCGGTGGGGCACAGTTTCAGAGTAAAGGGTCGCCCTTTTAGAACTGAGATGAGAAGGAATTTCTTCTCAGAGAGTTGTAAATCTGTGGAATTCTCTGCCCCAGAGAGCTGTGGAGGCTGGATCATTAAATACATTTAAGGTGGAGATAGACAGATTTTTACAAGCTAAGGGAGTGAAGGGTTATGGGGAGCGGGCAGGGAAGTGACTTTGAGCCCAAGATCAGCCATGATCTTATTGAATGGGGGAACAGGCTCGAGGGGCCAAGTGGCCTATTCCTGCTCCTATTTCTTATGATGCGGAGATGCCGGTGTTGGACTGGGGTGGACAAAAATGAGAAGTCGCACAACACCAGGTTATAGTCCATCAGTTTTATTTGAAATCACGAGCTTTCGGAGCGCTGCTCCTTCGTCAGGTTGCAGGAATGGTGATGGAAGAGTTTGGGACATTGAAAGGTATGATTCTGTGTGTATGACTATGTTAGGCTGTTGCTTGACTATAGTCTGTGTGACAGCTCTTGCAATTTTGGCACAAGTTCCCAGATATTGGTGAGGAGGACTTTGCAGGGTTGATTGGGCTGGGTGTAATTTCAGAGCTGTGGGTCTGGAGTCACATATAGGCCAGACTAGGTAAGGACATTAGTGGGTTTTTATGACAATCCAATAGTTTTGTGGTTACTGTTGTGATTCCAGATTTATTTAATTAACTGAATTTAAATTCCCCAGCTGCTATGGTGGGATTTGAACTCACATCTCGGGATCATTAGTCTAGGCTTCTGGATTATTAGCCCTGTGATATTACCACTATGCTGCTGCTCCCCTGGTCTTATTGAAGTACGTAAGATTGTTAAAGGTATAGAAAATGTTAAGCCAGATAATTACTTTAAATTAAACTGTGGGAGTGGAACTAGGACGCAGAAGTTCAAACTATTAAAAAGTCACTTTTGGACTGATCAGGAAATTCTGCTTCATGCAAAGAATGATCAATGTGTGCAATAAACTTCCAGATAGAGTTGTGGAATCATTTAAGAAGTAATTGCATGCTACAACGGAAGAATGTTAGGTTCTCTCTGAATGCATTTTGAGGTCCTATGCCTATTGTAGCACCCCAATTGCAATTTTCAGGCATAAGGGCAGGAAATTGGACATGAGGCTGAGTTCGGATCGGTCAAGGCCCTGTGGGTGACGGAGCGGGCCCAGGGGCCGAGTGGCCAGGTCCTGCTCCTACTTCTTGTGTTCTTTAGAGTTGAGGTTGGATCAGATCAGCCATGATCTCATTGAATGGCGGAGCAGGCTCGAGGGGCCGATTGGTCTACTCCTGCTCCTATTTCTTATGTTCTTATGTTCTTATGTTCTTATTAAGTGGATGGAGCATGCGCCATGCAGACTCTGCTCATTTGTACAAGGCATTGAGTGATTGAGTGGCCTAACTAGCGGTTCTTTAAGCAGAGTGTTCCTCCTGACCCCACAAAAATTTCTGACCCGCTGCCGGCACATGTGAGGCCACCCCTCCCAGGCCCAACCTGCTTGCCAGCTCAGTGTGAGAACCGACTGATTTCCCACCCTCCTCCAACCAACGAGATGCAGCGGGACGCAGTTTGGCGCCCACAGCTTGCTCTCGGCATTTATACGAAGCCCGAACTGAAAATAGTTCTGGCTGGAAAGGCATTAGGTGTTAATAAGGACAGCAAGTATACATTGGCTGGGGATTTCCTCACAGTTGCTCCTGCTCCACTGTTGTAACTTTGCCAGAAGTGCAGCGGAATATCCGTTCCGACAGTTAAGGCAGTAGAGCATGAGCAACTCCCAGGGAAAATCCCAGTCATTGTCTAGTTTCGACAAATTGACACAATTTTAGTCCACAATTGAGACTTTTTATTTGCACCTGACTCAAAGCACCTTTAACTAATTTACTTTTCTGATCAAAAACAAGCAGCCCTGCCGCTGTAGCTGAGACAACATTGGCCGCTTTCTTGGAGCACTGCTCCCATTTCAAAAAGCTGAGTTGCTATTGCTTTTACATGTATTGGTAAAAAGAATTCATTTTTATCACAGGAATTTTAAGCCTATAATATTTTTATGTGCACAATTTTCAAACCCCAAATGCAATTATTGGATTGAGTCGTTGTTTTGGCTGATTTCTCAGGGTTAGGAATTTCCACATACAATGTTTCCCAAGACCCAATTTCACAATCCTTTGGTATTCCTAGTGTGATATCTCAAAATAGCTAATATTTTTAAAAGCAAAATAGAAGCATA
Organism: Squalus acanthias; assembly: GCA_030390025.1. Taxonomy (NCBI): domain Eukaryota; kingdom Metazoa; phylum Chordata; class Chondrichthyes; order Squaliformes; family Squalidae; genus Squalus; species Squalus acanthias. The sequence continues at coordinate 37,908,640 of CM059426.1, read as the reverse complement.
GGCCCATAAAATTTTACAGCACAAAAGGTCATTTGCTTTATCATGCCTGCTGCTGCTCTTTGCTAAAGCGATCCAAAACTAATCCCACCGCACCACTGTCTCCACAGAGCCCCATATCTTCCTTTGCTTCAAACATTTATTCAACTGAGTGAGCATCACTTAAAATGAGTGTGACTTAACAAGGCTAACTAAGTTATTAAACAAAATGGTCACCACTGATCCAGTCAATTCTGCCATCTCACAAACAGGTTTTTTACATATCTACATTGGCTGCTGTGTGGGAACCATAAATAAGACACTGACATCATTGTCAGTCAGTGCAGATTTGTTGCTTTATCTTAAAATTATGAAGGCACTTCACATGTCTTTGAAAACACCTGATGCCAGAATATGGTATGATACATAGCCTGATAACTAGATGATTCTAGATGATTGAGAAGCGACACAATATGCTGAGAATGTGAGAACAAGCCACTTATAGGAAGCTAATCGGGTATGGTGGTGTATTGGTTATGGTGCTGGATTAGCAGGCCAGCGATCATGGGCTCGGTTTTAACTCCCCTTGCCCAGCGCCAATGGTGCATAGATTAGGTTGAGTTGATTTATCGGCCTGAGGCATTTCATCTTCATTGACTTTGAAGTCGAACACAGAAGCAACTCACTTAGGTTACTTCAAGTGTAACACTTCCCCGATTGTGTCGACTAAACCTCCCCCATCCTCAATTGCGTCGACTAAACCCCCCCCATCCCCAATTGCGTCTACAAGACTCCCTCGATTGCCCGAGATATCCCCAATCCCCGAAGGCAGTGGAACCCACCTCCCCCAGATCATCTCCAGACCCCTCCCCCCAACAACTGCTGGGGACCGTTCCCACGGGTTCCCTGGCTGCAGCCTTCTGCTGTCAAATCCCCACTCCCACCCACCGGCTAATAGTTGATCTGGCCGGGTTCGGGCGGGACTCCGGGAACATTTATGTAAATGAGGCCCGGTCATTAAGATCGGGCCGGCCTTCACATCCCCGGACTCCCTGGGTGTGTAGCCCGTTTCGAGGCTTGCATGCACCGTACCCCCTTTAAAATTGGGGCCCATGAGTTCAAATCGCACTATACCAAGTTGTGCAATTGAATTTGTTTTTTGCTTGTTCTCAGGATGTGGGTGATGCTGGCTAGGCTGCATTTATTGCCCATCCTGTTTTGCTCATCACCACTTTCTCATGAGGGTTGCCAACCCTCCAGAATTGTCCCGGAGTCTCCTGGAATTGAAGATTAATCTCCAGAGCACCGCTGCGCGCAACCCGGGAGAAAAACCTTCAAGGCATGAAGTGTTTTTTTCATTTTCTTTGAACAGTTCTGTTTATTAGTTACAAAAATATTGGAGGTGGGGTAATAAAGGCTGCTTGATTGACAGTGAAGAATCATCCATCCGGGTAATGAAGAGTCTTTCCGCATTCCGACTGGTGCGCAGCGAGGATGGACATGTTGGGCGACCAATGGCGGGATCTTAGGGCCGGGGCAGGTGGAGGCAGGAGGTCTTGTGAGGAAACCTCCAGGAATACGTTCAACCAGAGTTGGAAACACTATTTCTCCTTTATCTGCTGCTGTCCTTGTGGTGATAATGTTCCCACAATGGTGTTAGGTAGGGAATTCCAGGAAATGGATGCAACAATCATGAAGGAATGGTGATATGTGTCCAAGTCAGGATGGTGTGTGACTTGGAGGTGATGTTGTTCCCATGACTTTTCTGCTCGTATTTTCCTTGCTGGTAGAGGTCATAGAGGCTGTTGATGTAACCTTGGTGAGTTGCTTCTGTGCATTCTGCAGATCATACATATTGCAGCTACAGTGCGTTGGTGGTGGATATTGAGTCCACTGGCAGGGAGGGCGTGGGTGGGCATGTGTGTTGTGAGGAGGAAGCAGAGAAACTCCAGGATGATTTGGACAAGTTGGGTGATTGGGCAGATGCATGGCAGATGCAGTATAATGTGGATAAATGTGAGGTTATCCACTTTGGTGGCAAAAACAGGAAGGCAGATTATTATCTGAACGGCAATAGATTGGGAAAAGGGGAAGTGCAACGAGACCTGGGAGTCCTTGTACACCAGTCGTTGAAGGTAAGCATGCAAGTGCAGCAGGTGGTTAAGAAGGCAAATGGTATGTTGGCCTTCATAGCGAGAGGATTCGAGTACAGGAGCAAGGATGTCTTGCTGCAGTTGTACAGGGCCTTGGTGAGACCACACCTTGAGTATTGTGTGCAGTTTTGGTCGCCTTATCTGAGGAAAGATGTTCTTGCCATGGAGGGAGTGCAGCGAAGATTCACCAGACTGATACCTGGGATGGCAGGAATGACGTATGAAGAGAGATTGGGACGATTGGGCTTGTATTTGCTAGAGTTTAGAAGAATGAGAGGGGATCTCATTGAAACTTATAAAATTCTAACAGGACTAGACAGACTAGATGCAGGAAGGATGTTCCCGATGGCGGGTTTGTCCAGAACCAGGGGTCACAGTCTAAGGATAAGGGGTAAGCCATTTAGGACTGAGATGAGGAGGAATTTCTTCACCCAGAGAGTGGTGAACCTGTGGAATTCGCTGCCACAGAAGGCAGTTGAGGCCAATTCATTAAATATATTCAAGAAGGAGTTAAATATATTTCTTAAGGCTAAAGGAATCAAGGGATATGAGGAGAAAGCAGGGACAGGGTACTGAATTTGGATGATCAGCCATGATCTCATTAAATGGCGGAGCAGGCTCGAGGGGCCGAATGGCCTACTCCTGCTCCTATCTTCTATGTTTCTATGCCGATCAGGCGAACTCCTCTGTATTGAATTCAATAAATCTGGTAAGCTATGGGTTAGCAGCATGGGAAATGATCAAACCCAACTGGTTCACTAATGTCATTCAGTGAAGAGAACTTACTACCCCTACATGTGTGGTTGGCTCTTAATGCCCTCTGAAATGGTCTGGCAAAACATATACTGCAGAGCAGTTGTAGGCATTGTATCAGATTCAGCCTAGTTAACCTTGCAAAAACATCCTCATCAACATGTGGGTTTGATGCCCACGTTAGGAGAGCTGCCCCAACGACTAGTCAAGCAATAGCCTGACATAGTCGTACTTACAGAATTAACAGGACATCCCAAATACTTCGGCACTAGGTCAAGACTGGCCAAATTTCCAGCCCTTCTGGTGCAACCTCACCAAAGTTACAGCGGGTGTGTGCTTGAGAGGCTGCAGATTGTATGAAAGACTGGTATTTAGAGACCAGATAGTAGATGGAAATCATATATGTATAAATTCAAGTGTAGCCATTGAGCAACTAATCCATGATTCCCTGTGGGTATGGAAATGTTAAAGACTGTTCGAATATAACCGCGAGGACAGTCAAAAGCAGTTTTGAATAAGCTGTGATAACAAACAGCCGCAGGCTGCGATTGAAGATCAAATTGTTAAATAACATGATATCGGCCCAGAAATTCTGGTTGGAGGCTTCCCGCGGGCGTAAGCCTCCGACCTGCACAAATGAACCGCGCCGACCATAATGCTCTGGGCCGGCGTAGAATTCCGTTGCTGTGCCTCCTCAAACTGCCGGTGTGCAGCGCACACGTATCCCAGGGGCGCAGCTAGTTCGCAGCGTCCCTGGGATCACGTGGGCCATGGGGAGCCAATCGGAGCAGGGAATCTCCATTCATAGATTTGACAGGAAGACCTGTCAAATCTATGAATAGAGATCAGCCCCAAAACATAAGTAAAACTTCAAATAATTTTTTTTTTTAAATCACATTTTTAAAATGACTATAAATTACATAAATTAACTATTTTAAACAAAAATTTAAATTTTTGAAAAAATTATTAAAGTTTTCAACGGGGCTAAAAATAAACTTACCTTTCTTTAAAGTATTTTAAAATGATAAAATCAGTGGAAAAGTTTTTCTTCTTTTACTTTCTTCACCTCTTACCTTGTTAAAAGCAGGCCTTGCGCCTGCTTTTCCAGGCGCAGCTGTTTCAGACTTAGCTGGACTGAAGCAACTGCTGAAAAAAACGGAAGTTGCAGCCGTATGCGCTGCCTATCCAGCGCAGGCGTTTGAGCTGTGAAGCCCTTTCTTTGAAGAACGGAAGTTCCGGTTTCCAGCGCATGCGCAGTGCATGCGTAAAACCGGCACTTCCGTTGGCCCTACGGGTGAGTACACAGCGCGTACACACCCGTAGGGAACGGAATTTATGGGCCATTATAATGCTAAGTAGGAATTAGAGTTCGCTTAACAAAACGAATTGCAAAGATATTTAAAAGATCATTAGTATAAGGGACATAAAATGAGAGCGATCATGGGAGTTAAGGTAATCATCTGGTAGATTAAAGTGAGATAGTCTGGACACCGTCAAGACTAGTGAAACAGCGCTGACATGGGCTGGGCCCTTGGTATAGAAAGGCCTTGTACTGCTTGAAGCTAGAAATAAGAGAGATAAGGTAAATTCCAATGAGGTGAAGAATGTATAAACAACATAACGATGAAACAGGGTAGAGTTGTTGGAAATTTACTGAGCCAGGAGGAGTCAAGATGCTACCCTTAATTTGAGTGACAATGTTATTTTGACCATTAGAACCAATTAAAAAAGGTGATTTTGTTAAAGATCATATATGGACACGAGCCAAACAAACTTCTGATTAGTTAGCTTAGATACAGATTTTGACATGTTTACTAGTGGAGCTGTACCTTTGTCAGCATGGTAAACAGTCTCAAGCACTACCTCAGGCCGCGAATGCCAATCTACTGTGACATCTGCTGCAGTAAATTAGATGAATGAAAAACACATAGAGTGGCTGCAGTTCAGATGATTAAGACTTTAAACTATTCAAACACAGCTCTGTGACAGTTAACGTAATGTGGTGGGCAGAGGACATAGAGGGGGAGAAATTTCGTATCGCCCCGTTTGGGGCGCAATTATCGACCGGGCGCTAAGATTAGCGCCTGGCGCTAATTATCGCCTCCGACTGCAAACTTGGCTTCTATCGCCCCTGGAGGTGATTGGAGCGCTAAATCAGGTGCTACACACCTCTCTTGGCGCTAACGCTGAGGAGCGAGATGCTACCTCAACGCGCTGGCGAAGCTCATGTGATGTCAGTCAGCAATGTAACACAGACACACTGGCGTCGGCCAGTTCTTAAAGGGGAGGGTCAATCTTGTTCTCCATCCACACCCTGCTCATTGCAGCCTTGAATCTCAGCCTGGAGAGACCTGTACATCAAATCTGCAGGAAAGAACAATGGAGAGGCCCAGGGAAAGAGCTCAGAGTGCAACCCCCATAGTCTTCTAAATCGATGCAAGGAAGGTCAAATCAAAATGAACCTGCAAAGTGCTGCTCAGTACCCAAAACTCCTTCACACAGTGTTGAATCTCTCCAGAAGTCTCTCTCTCAGAATGCATGGTGCAAAAATGTCGTCGACAAAAAAAGGCAGGAAGCGGTCACCTTTAAATAGCGCTCCCCCAGTCCCTTCCCGACTGCAAAACGCTCCCCTCAACCTGTCGTTGCTAGCGGCAAGCGGTAAGGCAGGGGGCGCCACTCAATATCCAGTCCGGGGCGCTACCGGGGCATTGCACGCTCGACTGGCGGGCGCAGGAGATCGTGGCGGTAGTGTTTAGCGCCACCGCAAAATGTCTGGTCAATTTTGCGAGCTGCGCAAACATCGCCACGCCCGGGCGCTAGTTGCTTTGCACCCTAACGGGAGGCGCAAAGCAACTGAATTTTTCCCCCTAGAAAGTTAGACATTACATCCACATAGATACTTCTCTTCACCCTTCTATTAACCTACCTTCACAACATATAATGGGCCTTTCAAGACAAGAGTGAGATTAATCATGCTATCTCTTTTGGACCAATACACAATAGTGAACGTTCATAGTATTTTCTTCATAAGGTTACACTATAGCAGAGTTTGTCGATTCTGCTCATACAACCCTTTTCATTTTACATTGTGTGGTTCATCAATACATCTTAATTTACTTAACTTAATGAGTTTAACTAGTTTAGAGTCAGATGAAGTAAGGTGGGAGAAGGCTAGTGTGGAGCATAAACACTGGCATAGACCTGTTGGGCCGAATGGCCTGTTTCTGTGCTGTAAATTCTATGTAATTCTATGTGACTAATCACTATCTCTTGACTTACTCTTGTCACTCATCAACCTCAGTTATATCCTGTACTAAACCCTACACCCAGGTTCTCAAAGAAAAAGAAATCAGATACAGTAGGTGGTAGGCAAAGTTCAGCAGCGTGAGGACCAAGTTTAGCAACATAAACTGGGGGTGGGGGAGTGGTCACTACTCAAGAATAAACCTGCTAAGGGTTAATGAACATCATTCAAAAATATTCTGTGGGATAGGCAGGACAAGGAAATACTTTAGTGCGGCAAAGTGAAGATAAACAAAATGCTTTGAAATGGAACAATGGCAAATTAAAAGGGAGATTAGAAAGCACAACACATATATGGGCCACTATCCTATCTTAAATCAGGCAGGAGCGTGTAGGAAACAATGGGAAAATTGGGCGGAGAGGCCTACTGCCACCTCTCTGCCCCAACCTGGATCTTCCTCCTCCTGCCCCGGGCTGTGTCTACCACTGGCTGCCCCTTCCCTATCCACCATATGTAAATTCTGGTGAGACAGTGCGGTCTGGCTTCGTGGCCCACTTTCCTTGTTTGCCCTTCTTACTGCTGCTTCTCAGGATCTCCTGGTGAAATGTGGTGCAAGCCCTGGGGTAGCGGCAGTATTGGCTCCACAGCTCCCTGATGGAGGATGAGGGTCATAAATCCTCACCTTCTTAGGCTTCGGTCATCCAAGGCCTACAAAACCTTTTTGTTTTCTCCTCTTCGAGGCTCTTCTGCCACTTTAAATGCCTGGCTGTCTCTTCTGCTCCTGCAGCATGGTCCCACTGCAGTACCAATGGGAATTTTGCTGACTGGCACTGAGGGCTCCCTCTTGGTGGTGGGGATTCTTCCGTGAACCCTTATATATAGAATTACATAGAATGTACAGCATAGAAACAGGCCATTTAGCCCAACTGGTCTATGGTTATGCTCCACACGAACCTATTCCTTTCTCTCTCATGTGATTATCTAGCTTCCCTTTAAATACATCTATGCTATTCACCTCAACTATTCCTTGTGGTGGAGAGTTCCACATTCTGGGTAAAGCAGTTTCTCCTGAATTCCCTATTGGATTTATTAGTGACAGTCTTATAATTATGGCCTCTAGTTTTGCTGTCCCCCACAAGTGGAAACATCTTCTCTATGTCTACCCTATCAAATCCTTTCATAATCATAAAGACCTCTATCCGGCCCCAGCCTGTTCAATCTTTCCTGATGGGTATAACCTCTCAGTTTTGCTATCATCCTTGTGAATTTCTTTTGCACCTTCTCCAGTGCCTTGATATCCTTTTTATAATATGGAGACCTGAACAGTGCACAGTACTCCAAGTGTGGCCTAACCAAGGTTCTATAAAGTTTAACATAACATCTCTGCTTTTCAATTCTATCCTTCTACAAATCAACCCCAGTGCTTTGTTTTCATTTTTTATGGTCTTACTAATCTGTGTCGCTACATTTAGTGATCGGTGTATCTGTACCCCTCCACCCCTTTGCTCCTCTACCCCAGTTAGACTCTTATTTTCCAAAGTGAATGTGGCCTCCTTATTCTTCCTACCAAAATGCACCATCTCACATTTATCTACAGGAAACTCTTTCGTATCCGGCACCGACGGGACCGGGATGGTGCCAGTTGATTAAAAATTCCGGATAACGGAGAGGTATATCTACCGAGGCTATTTTTAACAAACAAAAATTAAAAAATCAAGAAATGTGCAGTATAATTGGGTACTCCCCTACAGAATGTTGTGTTAAATAGATGGTGGAAGATGCTTGATTAAGTACAGTAATGCCAGTTGAGGGTAATCCATAACTCTTTAATTACTTAACAGTAAAACAAAACTCAAACGACTGTATACTGTAGTTTTCGGAGTATGAATTCTGCCGGTTATTAGAGAATTCCGGATATTTAGGTGCCGTTTAAACGAGAGTTTCCTGTATATTGAAATTCATTTGCCAATTACATACCCATTCTGCAAGTTTATTAATGTCTTCTTGTATTTTGCCACAGTCTTCCTCAATATTAACTGAACCCCCAATTTTGTCATCTGCACATTTGAAACTGTTTTCTCGAGTCCAGATCATTTAAGAAAATGATAAACAACAGTAGTCTATTTCATGTCAAAGATTCTGCTGCCTGGTGAGTTTGGTGGGGTCCAGTGGTGCCTTGCTGTATGCCCACTTAAGGTGTTCAAAATCATTATCATCTGCTGCATGTTGCAAAACTTTGCAATGCTAAGAGAAATAAGCATGCAGCAGAAGAGGAGGCAGGCAATATAAAACTACTTCCATTAATTTGTACAGTTAGGGGTAAAAATTCAGTTGGTTGCGCCTCCCGTTAGCGCCTTAAGAGGGCGCTAATGGGGCGCAAAGCCGCTAACGCCCGGGCGCAGCGATGTTTGCGCCGCTCGGGAACTTAACTAGACATTGTGCGGCGGCGCTAAACTTTACCGCTGCGACCACCTGCGCGCGCAGATTGTGACGTCATTCCATGGTGCAACGCCCTTGTGGCGCCCCGGAGCGGAAATTGAGTGGCGCCCCTTGCCTTACCGCCTGGCGCTTCCAACGACCGGAAGACTGGAACGCTATCAATTGCTGTGGGGTTGGGGGGGGCGCTATTTAAAGGGGGCCTCTTCCTGTCTTTTTCTGTGGTCGACATTTTTGCACCACTCGTTCTGAGAGAGAGAGAGAGATTCGGAGAGAGAGAAAGAGAGACTTCTACATTGACTCAACGCTTTGTGAGGTAGTTTTGCCTACTGATCCTAACTTTGCTGCTACTTTAGTTGCTGTCCTTCATTACTTTGCTTGCAAAGAGAATATGGGGGCTGCACTGATTGGGGGCGTTGTCCTGCTCCAGCTGAATCGGAGGATACAGAGACGCAGAGAGAGAGTGGCAATGATGGCCAGACGGAGGAGGGCCATCAGGCGTATGTACAGGAGAGCTTACCCTCCCAGGGTATATCGTGAACAGCTCTCCTACATCCATATGTCCGAGGAGCTGTGTTTGCGAAGGCTGCGATTCAGCAAGGAGGTGGTCACTGAGCTCTGCCACCTGCTGCAGCCAGATCTGCAGCCTCAACTGAGGTCCAGGACGTCTCTGTCGGTGGCAGTGAAGGTCACAGTGGCTTTGAACTTTTACGCTACTGGCTCATTTCAAGCTGCTGCTGGGGACCTCGCCAATATCTCCCAGTTCGCGGTGCATTGCTGCATTCGGCAGGTCACAAATGCCCTCTTCAAAAGGAGACGAGAGTTCATCTCTTTCCCCTTAAACTGTTCCCAATCTTCCGCTCTGGCGCTTTTTTTGGCTATTTTATACGCCCTATCTTTGGATTTTATGCTGTCTCTAATTTCCCCTGTTATCCACGGTTGAGTCACCTTTTTAGATTTCCTTTTATGCCAGATTGGTATAAACAATTTTTGCAATTTTGTCATTCTATCTTTAAATGCTTGCCATTGTTTATCTACCTCCAGTCCTCCCAGGAACGTTGTCCAATCAGACCTACTCAGTTCCCGTCTAATGGCATCATAATTCCCCTTGTTTAAATTCAGGACCTTAGTCTCTGAGTCAATTTCTTCGCTCTCCATTTCGAGTGAGAAATCGATCATGTTATGATCGCTCTGACCCAAGGGTCCCCGTACAACAAGATTACTAATTAGTCCCTTCTCATTGCACAGTACCCAGTCCAATATAGCCTGTTCCCGAGTTGGTTCCTCGACATATTGATCCAGATAACCATCCCTTAAACACTCAAGGAATTCCTCCTCCTCATTATTTTTACTGATTAGGCTATTCCAATCTATATGTAAGTTAAAGTCACCTATGATGACAGCTGTGCTCTTATTGCACGCTTCTCTAATTTCCCTCGTGATGCCCTCCCCAACCTCTATTTTACTATTTGGAGGCCTATATACCACTCCTATTAATGTTTTTCGCCCCTCGCTATTTCTTAGCTCCACCCATATAGATTCTGTATTAACTGAGTTAATATCCTTCCTTTCAATTGCATTTATCCCCTCTTTTACCAGCAATGCTACCCCTCCTCCCTTTCTTTTTTGTCGATCCTTCCTAAATACTGAATACCCCTGTATGTTAGCTCCCAGCCCTGCTCACCCTGCAACCATGTTTCCGTAATCCCAATTAGATCATAATTATTAACCTCTATTTCCACAGCTAATTCATCTACCTTGTTCCTGATGCTTCTCGCATTAAGGTATAAAACCCTCAGGCTTTTTTTATGCTCACATTTTTTATGAATTAGTTTGGCCCTTTGTTTTTTGTTCCTCACCCTTTTACCATTTATTTCTGTCTGCCTTTCACTTTCCTCTATTTCACTACATAGGTTTCTAGCCCCCTGCCATACTAGTTTAAATGCTCCCGAACTGCTTTATCAAAAATTACCCCGAGAACATCAGTTCCATCTTTGCACAGGTGTAGACCGTCCCTTTTGTATAGGTCACACCTACCACAAAACTGGTTCCAATGCCTCAAAAATTTAAAACCCTCCCTCTTACACCACTGCTCAAGCCACGTATTTAGCCTAACTATCCTGTTCTCTGTACTCTTACTAGCACGTGGCACTGGTAGTAATCCAGAGATTACTACCTTCGAGGTCCTACTTTTTAGCTTGGCTCCTAACTCCCTAAATTCTACTTGTAGGAACTCTTCCCTTTTTTTAGCTACGTCGTTGGTACCAACATGTATCACGACAACTGGCTGTTCCCCCTCCCCTTCCAGAATGTTCTGCACCCGCGCCGAGACATCCTTGACCCTTGCACCAAGCAAAGGAGGACAAAGGGCTTAATCAAGAGGGGCAAAATAGCTTACGAAAGCAAGCTGGCGGAAAATATAAAAACTAACTCCAAAAGCTTTTATAAGTATATCAAGAGGAAAAGACTGGTGAAAACCAAAGTTGGTCCATTGCAGTCAGATACGGGGGAATATATAACGGGAAATAAGGAAATGGCAGACCAACTAAATGCATACTTTGGGTCAGTCTTTACGAAGGAAGACACAAAAAACCTCCCTGGGATATCGGGAAAAATAGGGACATTGGCAAAGGAGGAACTGACGCAAATCAATATCTCTAAGGATATGGTGTTAAGGAAGCTAAAGGGATTGAAGGCGGACAAATCCCCAGGGCCTGATAACATGCATCCTAGGGTACTGAAGGAGGTGGCCCTAGAGATAGCGGATGCACTAAGTATGATTTTTCAGAATTCATTAGACTCGGGAACAGTGCCCATGGATTGGAGGGTAGCTAACGTTACCCCACTATTCAAAAAGGGGGGTAGGGAAAAAGCAGGTAATTACAGACCTGTAAGCCTTACATCAGTTGTGGGCAAAATGCTGGAGTCCATCATTAAGGATGAAATAGCGGAGCACTTAGCAAATGGGGACAGGATAGGACAGAGTCAACATGGATTTACAAAGGGTAAATCGTGCTTGACTAATCTATTGGAATTTTTTGAGGGAGTAACTGGTAAAATAGATGGGGGAGAGCCAGTAGATGTGGTGTACCTGGACTTCCAAAAGGCCTTCGATAAGGTCCCACATAAAAGATTAGCATGGAAAATTGAAGCTCATGGGATAAAGGGGAAAGTATTGACGTGGATAGAGAACTGGCTGTCAGATAGAAAACAGAGAGTTAGAATAAACGGCTCATTTTCTGAATGGCAGGCAGTAACAAGTGGGGTACCGCAGGGATCTGTCCTGGGTCCCCAGCTGTTCACAATTTACATTAATGACCTGGATCAGGGAGTCGGATGCAGCATTTCCAAATTTGCAGACGACACTAAACTAGGAGGGGGAGTGGTCTCAGAGGAGGAGACCAGGAAGCTCCAGAGCGATTTGGACAGACTGGGTGATTGGGCGGATAAATGGCAGATGCACTATAATGTGGACAAGTGCGAAGTTATCCACCTTGGGTGCAGGAACGGGAGGGCAAATTATTATTTAAATGGCAATAAATTGGGAGAGGGGGAAGTACAGAGAGACCTGGGTGTTCTTGTACACCAGTCACTGAAGGCGAGCATGCAGGTGCAACAGGCGGTCAAGAAGGCAAACGGTATGCTGGCCTTCATAGCAAAAGGGTTGGAATACAGGAACAGGGATACCTTGCTGCAGCTGTACAGGGCACTGGTGAGACCACACCTCGAGTACTGTGTACAGTTTTGGTCGCCTCATCTGAGGAAAGATGTTCTTGCCATGGAGGGGGTGCAGCGGCGATTCACCAGGCTGATACCAGGAATGGCGGGATTGACCTATGAGGAGAGACTATGTAGTTTAGGGATGTACACACTGGAGTTTAGAAGATTGAGAGGGGACCTCATAGAAGTGTATAAAATTCTGACAGGTCTAGACAGACTAGATGCAGAAGGAATGTTTCCCTTGGCGGGTGAGAACAGAACTAGAGGACATAATTTAAGGATAAGGGCTAAACCATTTAGGACAGAAATGAGGGGGAATTTCTTCACTCAGAGGGTGGTGAACCTGTGGAACTCATTGCCACAGAGGGCAGTGTACGCCAGCTCATTAAATATATTTAAGAGGGAATTAGATATATTTCTACAGGCAAAAGGGGTTAAGGGTTACGGAGAGAAGGCGGGGACGGGATACTGAATTGGAGGATCAGCCATGATCTCATTAAATGGCGGAGCAGGCTCGAAGGGCCGGATGGCCTACTCCTGCTCCTATCTTCTATGTATCTATGTATCTATGTATGTACCCCAGACAAGCAGCGTGACCGCGCTCTGGGCTTTGCGAGGGTTGCGGGCTTCCCCATGGTGCAGGGCGCCATTGACTGCACGCATGTGGCTTTGCGTGCTCCGCATGAGAATGCCGAGGAATTCAGGAACAGAAAGGGGTTCCATTCCTTGAATGTCCAGTTGGTCTGTGACCACAGACAGCTGATACTCGCTGTCAATGCCCACTATCCTGGCAGCTGCCACGATGCTTTTATCCTGCGCCAGACTACTGTGGCAGAACTTTGAGGCAGCGCATCAGCCAGTTGGTTGGCTTCTTGGAGACAAGGGGTATGCATTGAGCACCTGGCTGATGACACCGCTCCGTACGCCCAACACCCCTGCTGAGCTGCGGTACAATGAGAGCCATCAAGCTACCAGGAACATTATTGAGCGCACAATCGGCGTGCTGAAGCAACGGTTCCGCTGTCTGGACCATTCTGGAGGAGCCCTGCAGTACTCGCCTGAGCGAGTATCGAACTTCGTAGTCGTGTGCTGCATGTTGCATAACATGGCAATCGTCAGGACCCAGCCAATGCCACCAGGCCTTGGAGCACCACCAGAGGAGGAGGAGGAAGAGGAGGAAGAGGACGAGGACGATGATCATCAGCAGCACCAAGGCGGGAGGGCGGCCCACAATGGTCAAACTGCAAGGGCCGTCCGTCAACGGCTAATAGCAAGCCGCTTCTAGGGCCCCTGCCATTGCTAACAACATTAATGAACCCAGCACGCAACCCCTAAGCCGGCCAAGGCACCAATAATTCCAACCACCAACCATGTATATTTTGAATACAGAAACTTATTTATTTTACAAACTCTGTGTGTGTCAATTCCTCATGACAAACTCATAGAAATAAACACAAAAAAACAGTCAATAACATAACTGGTTCTCACAACCTGGAGATAATGTCCAAAACACTAAACAAAAGTTGCACCATGAACCTCGACCTTTAATAAAAAAATGACCAGCATTTTGTCACACCTCCTACTTTTTGCCCTTCGAGGGTGATCTCCTTCCCTTGCGCACTTCCCCCCTTCTAACCCTACTGCTCCTCCGTAATGGGACCTCAGTGGCTGCAGCAAGGCTGGTGGAAGGCTGCTGCTCGTCAGACCCTGACACTGCAGATGCCCCTGAAGGACGGCCTCGACCAGTTCTGGGCCTGGAGGGCCCGGCTGCAGACTGCACCAACTCTGCATGGGCGGCAGCAGTCTGTCCTACAGGCGGTGGCAAGTGCAGTGGAGAAGTGACAGTGTTGGCAGCAGGAATGCTGTCATCGTGAGAGAGGACAGCAACTCCCTGCTCGCCCGACACACTGGCACTCCCACGGGGCAGCACTTCAGCATCCGGAGCAATCTGCCGGAGAACAGATTGCTGGCCTGCTGCAGCGCGGTGACAGCCCCGGGGACATGTGCACGAACCATCGAGGTGGGCAGCAGTCTGTGCTCGCGTGGCCTCAATCTGAGTCTGTATGAGAGCAGTCAGAGATGGGATCACGGCAGTCAGTGACTGAATTGCAGCACTAAGCGTTAGTGTGGCATCCGCCTGTGCTACAGCGAAGTGCTCCACACTCCTTGCCAGTGACTCAATGCATTCGGGCACCCTTCCCACTGCACCCATGAGCTCAGTGTGCATGCCCACCGCCTGGGTGTTCATTTCTGCGATCAGCCGCTCCTCCTCTGCGTCCATTGCAGTAGGAGTGTCTGGCATACTCTCCCTCTGGGGAGAAGGCCCCCGTTCTTCCCTACCCCCCCCATGGCGTTGCTGCAGACCGCTGGGTCCTGGAGCTTCACCCTCATCAGACCCTTCCCCCCTGCTCCCCTCCAGGGAAGGCGTGTTCCCAGTGTGGGCATGGGCTTCCTCGGGAGAGGGTGGCACTGATGCTCCGGCTTCCTCTTCCTCCTCAGCTGCAGCATCACTCCCAGTGGCAGCTTCAGGGCCCGTCTCCTCAGCTGGTGAATCACCATCTGAAAGCAGGGAGGTACAAGAGTGGCTTTAGCGTGAGGACAGGGTGGCAGTAAGGGAGGAATAAGTGCAGCGAGTTAGCAAGTTGGATTGAAAGTGTCAAAGGCTGGTGTTGTGAGGGACAAGTGGAAGGACAGAGGACAAAAAGGTGATGACCTTACCATTGCTGTCCACAACGGGGTCGGCGTCTCCAGTGGCGACGGGACCGATCACCCGGCTTGCCACAATCCTGTGGACGCGCTCCTCAAGATCGCTGAGGGGTTGCAGCTGAGGCCGCCCTCCACCTGTCCGTTGCTGCTGTCTCCGATTATGCGCCAGCTTGGCCTGTAAGAAAAAGGACAGCATCTGAGTAAATATACAGCCATGGTCTTGCCTGATGTGCCTCCCATAGGTGAATAGCCCTTACTGTATGCAGCCATGGTGTTGCCTGATGTGCCTCCCATAGGTGAATAGCCCTTACTGTATGCAAAGTGTGGAATGTGTGTGTGTTTCATGAAAGGGCCATAGGTGTTGGATGAGTGTTGTGCATTGGGGTTTTAAGACCCTCTGGCCATAGAGTGAGGTTGAGATGGATTGATGGAGAGGTATTGAGAAAAAACCACTCACCCTGACGACCTGAGTGAGGTCGTTGAACTTTTTGCGGCATTGAGTATGGGTCCTGGGCACCATGCTCCTGGAGGAGACGCTCTGAGCCACCTCCCTCCACACTCTTCTGAACTCGCGTGGCAAAGGCCTCCTGCCACTCTCAGGGAAGAGCATACATCTTCTGCACTCCACCGCGCCAACCAGAGCATCCAAG